>OX451741.1:1138935066-1139656320 GCA_948472305.1 Vicia faba
TAGCAGCTTCACGTTCTTCTTCTCAATCCTTATTCTTCTACTGCCTCCTCTTGTCTATTCTTTCTAACAATAATAAAATAACCTATTATTCTTTATTCCTTATTGGGCTCAAAACTAATACACCCCCTTATTACTTCTATTCCTTTAAAACAAGCCCACATCAAATATTATTATACTTCTAATATTATTTCTCCACTTGATAAAACACTTAAATCCAATTAATCACAACACATCTTCACAAATATTCCGAAAATAATTTAATTAAATAATTAATTAAATTACGGGTGTTACAACTCTCTCCCACTTAAAATATTTTTGTCCTCGAAAATTTACCTCAATCAAACAACTCAGGGTAGAAGTCTCGCATCTTGCTCTCCAACTCCCAAGTCACGCTTTTTCCGACAGCTCCTAGCCAAACCACTTTAACCAAAGCAATCTCCTTGCCCCTCAGAATCTTAGTTTCACGATCCGCGATCCGTACATGCATCGTCTCCACCGTAAGATTATCCCGTACTTGCACATCATCCATATGAATCACATGAGATGAATTTGAAATATATTTCCGGAGTTGCGACACATGAAACATATCATACAAATTCGAAAGATTAGGCGGTAAAGCCACTTTATAAGAAACATTCTCCACTCTCTCCGAAATCTGATATGGTCCAATAAAACAAGAAGTGAGCTTCTTAGACTTCAACGCTCGCCCAACACAAGTCACATGTGTAACTCTTAAAAACACATGGTCACCCGCTTAAAATTCTAAATATTATTTATTATTTAGCATAATTATTTATTATTTTTTATAATAATTATTTTCTTGACTAATATAATTCACATAATAATAATTATTATAACTATATTCTTGACTAATATATAATTCACATAATAATAATTATACTTATAATTATTTTTTGATTAATATATAGTTTATGTGTTATTATTTTTTATATTATTATATTAATATTTTAGTAACAAAAACAAAATGATTTAGATTGATATATTTTAGTAATAAAACCATGTAAAAGAAAGTCTATCAAAATACACTAAAATAATAATTATTTATTTATTTTATTTCAATATTTTTATACTAAATTATATTATTTTAAATCATAATTTTTTATACTAAAAATGAATTATTTAATATAAAAAACTTAAAATGTAATTGTTTTTACAAGCTTAATGAGTTCAAGTAAGAGTTAAATTATTAGTCTATATATTGAAAACAATTGTTTTTCAAAAAGAAATAATTATAATAACTATAATTAAAATTATTATATAATAGTCTATAATAACATTATATAATAATTAGTTTATATGAATTATATATTAGTCAAGAAAATAATTATAATAATTATTATTATGTGAATTATATACTAGTCAAGAAAATAATTATTATAAAATAACAATAATTATTGTAAATAATAATAATATTTATATTTATAAGAATAATAAAAAATTCTATTTCAAAATAAATTCTATTTCTATTGATTCAATTTTGTTGAGAAATTAATGACAATTAAAATAAATTGTATCTTCGGACATACATCTTTAAATTCACCTAAAAAGATCAAAAATATATTTTCGAATTAAATTTTGTAAAAAATGGAATTTGATGTGTTTGAATACGAAACTTGAGATAATGTATAGGTGCAATGAAAAATTGTGATTGAACAAATCACTTATGCTTGTTGTTTCTTTATCTTGTTCAGGGATTTTGTTTTCACGACACTTTAATATGACTAGGATTGTTTCTTGTTTTTATTTATTGTTTTTTGTTCCACATTATAATATTTCTTGATGCATTTCATCTTTCATTTAACAATAGTTATTGAAATGACAAGTAGACAGATAAAAAGATGAATCTATATTTTATTTTTATCCTGATGATTGTACTATTTAATATATGTACTACTTATTTTGATGATATAAAATGCAAACTTAGCAAGACAATATTTCTCAATTTTCAAACTTTGCAAGGTTGCACACTTGGAAGGTGCATACCAATTAAGTCATAGTTCAAGAAATGAAACAACAATTCCATTACATTGGTGAGATCTAACACTTACGCACCACACCACAATTAGATGCTATTCATAAATTTATCTTCTGCTTTTCTTTTGAATAATAAATGAATAATAGGAAGCCAAACTATTAGCAAGTAAAAGCAAATATTGCACATCCATGAACTCCAACTTCTGCTGCTATCATCCCTCGAGTTTCCCTTGGTACAATTTTCTGTCCAGTCCATACTTCAGTACCTTGACATGTATGCAAGCCTCCGCCAGGGAGAAACCTATTCAAATCTAATGTCGTTGTTTCTATCGTCATCTCCTGATCACTCAGATTGAAGAAAGCCAGATACAATTCTCCTGAATACCAATACAACAACTATAGCGTTTATTATTAGGATATTGAAAAGAAGCATCAAAGCATATACTACAATATAAGCATGTTCTACACTTTGATGTTTTGATTCTGCAACAGACCTTTTCTTCCTGTTGCAACCCATGAACGAATCCCACCTGAGTTAGAATTAACTGCGCGATTGCCCAATTTGCTTTATGAGTAATATAGACAAGGATACGGGAAAAAATTATACTTCTTCTAATCTTAAAC
The DNA here is from genome assembly GCA_948472305.1 of Vicia faba. Lineage (NCBI taxonomy): Eukaryota > Viridiplantae > Streptophyta > Magnoliopsida > Fabales > Fabaceae > Vicia > Vicia faba. The sequence goes on from OX451741.1 coordinate 1,138,937,686, forward strand.
GTAAGCAAAAATATACACGTATTTGATCCAAATCTGTGTATGTTTTGCTTATATTTAATATCAGAAGCATTACAACCATATGTACTAAAATTTACCTTCAACAGAATTTACTGTTGCACAAAGACCAGAGTAACTATTTACCAAGGTTCCATTAGAGTTTAGCTCCCACATCTGTTAAAGACATAATTGATCATCTTCCACCAGAATCCACAAATATCAATCGTACACTTTTGTGCATCACTCACTTTGTAGCTCAAATATGTACTGAAACTTACCTGATTTGAATCCAATGTACAAGGAGAAAATGTGCCTATCTTTAACTCGTTGGCAGTTACTTTTTGTTTTGGAGAACCATCCATGCAAAGTCTCATTTCGTTGGTTGCAACTAAATGATTTTTCCCGCGATATTTCTCTTGATACGTATTGTCTCCGTTTCTGTAACAATATCAATAGAACAGTTTATGTTGGTAACAACATGAATAATCAACTGAGTTATATAAATAGAACAGATAAAGATAAAGAAGTATTACAATTTGAATTGAAGTTCTCTCTTGTTTACACAAAAAGGGTTCTGATTCTTGTTTTCTAAACCCACTTTCCAACAGATTCTTTGAAGATCATGGTCAAGACTTTCCGCAGTCCAACCACTTGCCTTCGATTCAGCGCAGCTAGTTAGGCCTAATGAATGTGTAATTTTCTTTACTTTGTGATCTTCATTCTTCGAATGCACAAAGCCGTTGGCATAAGGATACTGTCATTGGAGTAAAAATGATATCAGCTCTCTATAAGTTTATCCTTCAAATGGAAACTATTCATGGGAAAAAAAAAAGATTTAAATGGCTCACTTGCCTCCCTATTATTTAGGCTGAAAGAATTAATCTCTAGCAGGGTAGGGTCCGTGATCATTCGGAATGTGAAAGGATCGATCTTCCGCAAATCTCCTCCATACATAAGGGGAGACTTTGCTATAGCCCATAAAGTTATCTGCAAGATGATAGTGAATTAACTCAGAATCTATCATGATGCATGTAAGCACATCATCATTACATGAAGTATATAAGAAAGCAACTCGGTTATACTATTTATCAATACCTGCGACTTTTGCTCTTTTAGAGTCATCCTACAATACCTATGTGGACCTTCATTCGCACCTATAAATTGGAAGAAAAAAGGTTAAAAAATCCATATTTCAGCTAGTTTTTAATCAAGAGAGAATGCTTCACTCTCACCTGGATCAGTTATCCATCCAAATGGTAGCATGTCCAAATCAGGCCAAGAATTTCCCTTTAAACCATTTGCTCCTATCAAATTCGCATTAGAAAAGTCCCTGATTCAGATTTAATGAACCGAAGTTATGTAATATGATAATTATGTGTGGTAAGATAACAGAACTTTAACAGAGAAGCAACATTATTGCAACATAATCACCTTGCTACATCAAAGTGAGGCTCGACATCCGACCATTTATCCCAGTCATCGCCTGTTACGCGATACATGTTGACTAGTCCACTGATTTCCTTGGCCATGGCTGGTGTCGCACCAGGTCCGGGAGATAAAGAATACGTAACGGGGCGGTTAAGCTGGCTGATAACCTGGCATGACATGTCATCTGATAAGTTTGCATATGATCATCATAGTGGAAATATATATCGTGATTTCTATACAATGTGAAAGTGGAGGAAGGTAAGAGAGGAAACTATACCTCAGATACATAGGTGATCTCATTTATATCCAAGTCAGTACCAAACACACAATCATGTTTCACTGCATGAATGTATAATCAGTCAATACTTTGTGGATTTAAAATCATCATGATTGTTGTCAATGACATTATAAATGTTTTGAGAGCGAGTTTGTAGTGTCGGTACCAAGATCAACACCCCAAGCAGCATACTGTTGGTGAAGTGATTTCAAAAAAGCTCTTCCTGCTCCTAACGTTGTATTTACACTCATGAAACCATTAGACATCCATGCACAAGTCCTTTCTGGAATTGCTATGTCTTTTGCATGCCACACTCGACCGGATTCTTCATAGGCACGACCCTAGGAAATCACAAGAAAAGGACATCAAAGGTCAATAAGAAGTTTCAAAACTAGCCCACCTTACGCGCCGTGAATCAAGCTAAGAGAAGAAATGCAAAGCAATACCGTTGCTGGATCTAGGATAGGGGTGTTTGCATTCACAGCTTGTGTGCTTATCCCTCTCATAATATGAATCCCAAACTTCAAACCTAAGCTATGCACTTTTTTAGCTATTTGAGAGAATCCATTCCCATTATTGGAAGAAGGCCACCTTCCTGGATCAGGGACCATCCTTCCCCATTCATCAATCACGTCGAATCCAAGAGAATTACTATTAGCACCATTTACAAACCTCCTATACCAGAGGTAATCCACCACAACATACTACAAAGGTAGAAACAAAGAAATCAATATATACACAACCAAACTACCACTAAAGAAATCGATATACATAACCAAGTAGTTCTAATCCTAAAGCAACTATAGCTCCTTTCAGTATTTATACCTCGTATCCAAAAGCACTGAGACGCTGAGAAACAATTTCGGCATTCTGTAAGAATTCTTGTTCAGAAATTATCCACGAAAATGCATCATACGAGTTCCAACCTCTCGGCGGCGAGGCAGCTTGCTTTATGGCACTCACAGATAAATTTCGGGATGACACACTGAAATGACACAAACAAACATAATGAATCTATGTTGAGATTCCTTAATTTGACTCCAACAATCATGGTCCAAAACATCACTTTCAACACAGACATTTAACTACCAGACACTATAAGACACTATGTTTAAAAAGTAACTGATTCATGTGTACAGATCCATCACATTTAACAACATCTAATGACAAGCAATAACAATGTGAAAGTAAAAGCCACAAAAAAAACACAATGGGTTTTGGATCCAACCCTTCTATGGTTACATTTACTAAATTACATTACATACCTCTGAAATAAGAAAGCAAAGAGAACCCAGAAAGAAACCAAGCACAGTGCGAAACACTTCATACTTGCTGCTAAGGCTGTTCCACGTACCACGTAGTTAAATACTAATTTTTTTAGATAAACATTAAATTATTTCTAGAAAGAAAGAAGAAAAAAAAGAAACAAATATGAGATTGATAGCAATATAACTAATTGAGATTTTTTTTTCCCAATATTTTTGGTGTATATATTTATTTAAATATAAAAAAATTTAACCTCATAATAACGGTGGGTTTTGTCGCTATTTTGGTAGTTAATTGAATACTTGTGTGGCATTGTTCGAAGGTTGTACATTTTTTTGTTGTTCACGTTACGTTATGCGGTCACAATTGAAGGAGATTAAACGTGTGTGCTACTAGTTGAGTGATGCAAATTTGGCACTGTGTGATATTTCCGAAATTCTGGATTTTAGTAACGAATTGGGATTGAAATGGAAATTTGTTATTTTTGGTTAATTCTGGTATATGAAGTTTGTATAGTGTGATTTGGTTCGGTTTAATTCGGTTTCGATTGATATGTATGGATAAGTGCGTGATTGCACATTCGTCTGTTGTGAACCCGGTCCGACCGGATAACATGTACTGAACCGTGATACACTGACACCCAATGATGTATCCATCTAGCTTATCATCAAACATTACCGTGCACTATAGTTATGGTATGAATATAAATGCACATACTATATTTTTCCAAACACTGACAAAAAATTATGCATTCACATTCTAGCTTTTACACATGCATACATCACAATCATTCTTAATTATTCATCAGATTTTATTTTTTTAATACAATAAGTACTAATTGATTTTACGAGATTTGAGAAAATGGAATTTACACGGTCAATTAATGATTTAATGATATTCATATATTTTGTTAAATAAGATTATAAATTTTAAATTATTTATATAATTTAATATTTTAATTGAATGCATGTGTAATATTTATTTATATTGATAGTAGGTGTGTTAAAAGAGGCATTGTGTTTTGCTTAAGTTTTTCCAAAAGTATGACGGATCAATTTAGGGGTCTGACCTCAAAAATTAAATTTGTTTCGTTTACTAATGAATCCGTGGGTTGACGATCGACCTGCCAATTTTTAAAATTTTTTATTTTACAATTTTATTTACTATATAATTTATAAAAAATTTAATTATTACTAAAATGGTTCAAAAAATATTTTTTTTAATAACACATAATAGAATTTCAAGAATTTTTTTTTGGAATAACCAGGTATTAAAAAGAAATTTCACAAATAACCATGTTTCTGAAAAAATTACGCAAATAACCATGTTTCAGATGACTCTCCAAAGGAGGAGCCATCTCACTTGACACCTACACCTACTTTTTAAAGGGAGGCGCCATCTCACTAAGCGCCTAGGTGCTTAGGGCTTGCCCTAAGCCAAGTGAGATGGCGCCTTAGTGCATTTGTTAGGGTAATTTTCGTGTTTTTTTTTCAATCCGGTGCGTTACGTATTCGATATAGGATCAACAAAATTGACTTTTTATTTACAAAAAATAATTACACCCATAAGTATTACATAAAATAAAACAGATTAAATAAAAAAAACAGATTAATCAGTGGTCCCCCAGAACCCGGTAATGACCCCCGGTTCCGCATCCCCGTCCTCGCCTTTCCCGTGCTGGGTGTCGTCGCACTTCCTGCTGTGGGAGGGTCGATGGCCCAACGAAGTCAATGCATTTCGGATCCATGAAATCAGTCAGATCTCTATATCTAGAAGATCCGCTTTGGTACAGTCGGTTACCCATACCCTCAAAGTTTGGTCGTGTTGGCGGTGGGTTAGGTTTCATGGTTGGTCTGTAGCATTGATCGTATGAGTACGGGGGGTAGAAAGGAAATGGATCTTGGGGTGTTTGGTATTGAGGATGTTGGGTGGTTTGGTGATACTGTGATTGATGGTAAGTTGGGTCGGTTGGTTCATAATCTTCCGACATTCCCAAATCAGGGCTAAGGCTGGATGTTGAGGGGCCCATATTGGGATATACAGAAGACTAAAATTGTGTGTGGGGTATGCGGGTGTGTTGGTATTGTGATTGGAATTGCGGTTGGGTGTGAGGCATATGGGGGTATTGATACTGAGGTGGTGATTGTGGTTGGTTGTGGGGCATTTGGGTGTAATTGTATTTTGGTGGCGACTGTGGTTGGGTGTTTGTGATTCTGTTTCGTCTGGGGGTTGGTGGGAGGTTGATGTGTGTTGGGTTTGTTGTTGGGGAAATGAGGGTTGTGCCCATTGTGTTCGCGGGTCAACCAAATACCTTGGATGAGACACGTGCATTTCAGGGTTACTAACTGACTTGTACCAAGATAAATACTAATCCGTGTGTCGCATATTACCATGATTGAGGAAAACCGGGAATTGCAAGACATGTCGGTGACGCCTCTGCCACATCTTACACCATTCTGGAGCAAAGTATTTCCAGTTGGTAAGACCCCATTGGGCGTCGACCCTTTTGAGATGCCACGGGGACAAATAAGTCGGATCACTGGGTATCTCTTGATGCATTCTAAACTACATCTTCACACAGTCGCTGTGGTGCATCTCCACAACATTGAACTGTATGATTACAATCTTGGGGCTCCAAATTGCTGCATCCTCGGGATTTGGTTCATGGCCCAAACCCAAATATGGTCTCTAGACAAACTGCGCATAAAATTAAATCAGGTTAATGAAAATGTAATATATAAATAATTTAAAAGTAGAAAAGTTGAAAGGTACGACGTACATCATTCGGGCCTAGTGATCCAATAGATTGCGGTATAGTGCGACATTGAATCTTAGATTCTTGCCGTAATCCATACCCCTCACGCAATACCTAAAGGAAATGAAAAATATTTTATTTTTATCATATCTTTGGTGAAGAGATGAATAGTAATAAATGATATAACTTGATGACTTACTTTGTTGCGTACGGAAAAATGAATGTGTTGTTGTTGATGGGGTTTAGGGACTCCATCCTCCACCAACCCCAGGCTTGAAGTAAAAAAGTGCAGCCATAAAATGTACATTTTTCCTTGATTGCATTTTTGCACAAGGAACTGTATAGGTGGGCTAAAACCGCATAACCTCAACTATACTTTCTAGTTTTTTCGAAGTCTCTAAGTAAATTTAAATACATAAAATTTACACTATTTCCCATACTTTCGGGAAATAAAAAGGTTCCAAATAGTATCATTAGATAAGTTCTAGCTTTTATTACCCTGTCTTGCTCGGAAGAATTTTCGTTTAATTCCGAAGTCGCATAATGATTTTTAAGCTCAGTTAGTAGTATACACTGACCTCTCGCACCACCACCTTCAACCATATCCCTGCCCAACAATTCTTCACACAGAGAATTGGGTTGTTGAACCGACCCATTAACGGCCTTACCATCGACAGGGAGACCCAGTAACATGTACACATCCTCTAGTGTGACGGTACATTCACCTATTGGTAGGTGAAATGTACGGGTCTCTGGTCTCCACCTTTCCAATATTGCAAGTATGAACTTTGAATCAATTGTGCAGTTGGAGATCTTTATAACATGTCCGAAATCTGCGTATTCCAAATATGATACGATAAATGGGTCGGGAGCAAGGTAGTTGTGAGACCGGATTCTGAATCTTTTAGTATCTTGAGTTAATAATGTAAAAGGTGTAAGATTAAGTAAGATGAACAAAGCATTACCAAAAGTATAAAAAATGTATAACTATAAAAGAAACTTACAAATGCTGCAATGTTGTCCCCTGTGCCTCTGTGAGAATCGCCCATTGTGAGAAGAACTATTGTTGAAAATGCCTGAGATTATGAAAGACTTAGAAATTATAAGAGATTATGAAAGAGTTTGTAGCAGAGAGTGAGACGATTGTGGGTGCGAGGGAAGTATGTTATGCTCTGTATTTATAGGCAAACAAAATTTATAGAGTAAGTGAGGTGGTAGCTGGTGCATGCATGCATGATAAGTGTCACTCTTGCAGTGTAGGCGCGGGCTAGGTGGCAGCCATTGGAGAAGGCATCTCTGCATGCATGTAACACGATTGGACATAAAGGGAAACGCCATTAGACTTGGCGAAAGAGTACAAAAATGAAAGGTTTCGCCATCCCTGTTGGCGAATAAGAGGTGGCATGGGTTGCAGAGTAGGCGCAAGCTAGGTGACAGTCTTGGAGAAGGCATGCCTGAATGCATGTAACACTATTGAAGGTGATGGGAGGAGACTTATAAGTTATAGTGTAGGTGTAGAGTAGGCGCAGGCTAGGTGGCAGCCTTGGAGAAGGCATCCCTGAATGTATGTAACACTATTGGACGTGAAGGGAGACGCCATTGGACTTGGCGAAAGAGTACAAAAATGAAAGGTGTCGCCATCCCCATTGGCAAATAAGAGGTGGCATGGGTTGCAGAGTAGGCGCAGGCTAGGTGACAGCCTTGGTAATACTATTGGACGTGATGGGAGGAGCCTTAGAGGTTACAACCTTAGTTAATTCAAATTCAGTATGACCTATTTAGTCTTACATTTATCAAAACATTGATTCACTTAATCTCTCAAACCTTCCAACCTTCAAATCTTCAAACAATCAAACCTTCGAATAACTCATAAACTTCAAACCTTCCAACCTTCAAACCTTCAAACAATCATACGTAATGGCCTATACACCCCAATATGTCATCAGTGCATATTTCAACGGTGAGACATACATTTGTCCTACCTCTGGATTTTTGTTTAGAGACACAAACAACATCCAATTTCATTTAAACGGGAAAGCCAATTTCTTGTACTTCAAAAAACGATTGGAGACCAAACTTGGACGAGGCCCGGTGACACAAATATTTTATCAGAATCTAGTTTTTTTTTGTAACAACCAAATAATATTTTATAAGGTTGAGGTTCAAGATGACAAGGATCTTCAGAATATGTTTTTCAGTCATGTGTATTCCGGGTACGACTCTATTGAGTTGTACATTATGCTGCGAGAGCCTCAGGTGACACAAGTGGTTGATCCTTTGGAGACCGAACAAGCAGAGGTAGATGCAGTTGATGAAGAAGAAGAAGATGACGAGTTAGAGTTTGACGAAATGGTGAATGATGATTTCGAAGACGATGGGATACTTGGTATTCCTGCAAACAAGATTTACACACCACATCCGCACATGACAAACTTCAACATGGGCGGAGATGAACCGTCTTATGATTTATTTTTCAATCCATATATGCAGTCGGATGAAAACTTAAAAGAGAAAGACAAGTTTCGTGACAGAGAAGAATGTATCAGAGCCATAAAAAAATTCCACATGCTCAACTCGGTCGATTTTAATGTGGACCGTGTAAACCCATAAAGGTACAAGATCAAGTGTGTCCACCCTGATTGTATGTTCAATCTCACTGCATCATACATATTAAGAGGTGATTGTTGGGTCATAGGTTCCATGTCTACCCACACCTGTGTCAGTTCTACTCAATCATAGGACCATCAAAAACTTAATTACGATCTCATTTGTCAAGAAATCCTACCACTAGTCAGCAACGATCCATCTTTGAAGGTGAAAACCATCATCTCCCACATCACTACGGTTTTTAACTATACTCCATCTTACCGTAAGGCGTGGTTAGCAAAGACCAAGGAGATTGAAAAGGTGTACGGAAACTGGGAGGAGTTATAGAAAGAACTTCCTCGTTACCTGAATTCACTCCAGACTTATTCTCCGGTACTGTTTACATTCTGGAAACAGTGACAGCATACGCCCAAGATGGTAGTCAACTAAATGGACATGGAATATTCAGTCAAGTGTTTTGGGCATTTCAACCTTGCATCACACGGTTTGCATCATGCAAACCAATTATACAAATTGATGGGACTTGGTTGTATGGGAAATACAAAAGTACGCTACTGATGGCAGTTGCACAAGATGGCAACAACAACATTTTCCCAATTGCCTTTGCCCTAGTCGAGGGGGAGACCGATGGTGCTTGGAGCTTTTTTCTGAAAAACCTGCGAACACACGTGGCTCCTCAACTAAATATTTGTTTGATCTCAGATAGACATGCATCCATTGAAAGTGCATATAATAATCCTGCAAACGGTTGGCATGACCCTCCTTCGACGCATGTCTATTGCGTTAGACATATCATCCAAAATTTTACGAGGGAGATCAAGGACAAAACACTAAGGAAAGAGGTTATGAATGCGGGATATGCATTGACACAACCCACATTCAAATATTACCGCAACGAGATCCGTTTGTCAAATCCGGAAGCCGGTAGGTGGATCGATGATATTCCGGTAGAAAAATGGACTAGGTCATACGACAATGGCCAAAGATGGGGGCACATGACAATAAATCTAATTGAATCGATGAATGGGGTATTCAAAGGCATATGAAACCTCCCGGTCACTGCTTTGGTAAAATCTACGTATTTTAGGATGGCTTCGTTGTTTGCCAAAAGAAGTGAAATGTGGAATGCGGTGTTGCAATCTGGATAACTATGGAGTGAAAGCTGCATGAAGTACATTAAGGCAGAAAGTGCCAAATCTAACACTCATATGGTTATACGGTTTGACCGACACAGCCACAACTTCATTGTGAAAGAGACAATCGACCACAACGAGGGCATGCCAAGACAAGAATATAGGGTTGTACTACCTTCTCGTTGGTGCGATTGTGGCAAGTTTCAAGCCTTTCGTATGCCTTGCTCTCATGTCATTGATGCGTGTGCTTATACCCATCAAGACGCGCTACAACTTATGTCACACATTTACAAATCTGAAATGTTGCTCAATGTTTACAACAACAACTTCCCTTTGGTAGCAAAACCAGATTATTGGCCTGCATATGACGGCGGAATAGTATGGCACAATGACCAAATGCGAAGGAACAAAAAGGGTCGTCCCAAAAGTAAGCGCATCACAACCGAAATGGACTCCCTTGACAAGTTGGAAAGAAAGTGTGGTTTATGCCGTCAGGTCGGACACAATCGCAAAAATTGTCTGAATCGGGCGTCTGCCTCGACTACATAAAAATTGTATTACATAAAATCTTTCCTTAATTATGTTGTAAACATTAGGGTTTTTCGTTAAGAGTATTTGCTACAATAAACATTGCGCGTACAAGAAAAAAAACATGATATTCCGTCTACGAAATTACAACTGTTAAAACAATATCATCTGACCCATGCATCATCAACATTATGTCGCTGTCTGTTTTGACTTCCTCCAACCAAACATTAGGTCTTCCTGTCGCATGTGAGGTTGTTGTTCGTCTTCGCTGGATCCTTCAAATTTTTCTCCCCTCCACGATGTCTCCATCTAACCATCGCAACAACTCCCGCTTCAAATGCTCATGGAGTGAATGTGCCAGAATTTCATTTCCATCGCAGGTTTTGTGGCGGAGAAGATAACGTAACCATCTCTGGTAAAAATCATGGGCGATGTCATGACGCAAATAATAGAGTAAAAAATAAGAAAACAGTGCGAGAAAGTGTGAGAAATGACGGAGAAACGGACGAATTATTTATAAAAATAGTATTTTGCCGTAGGAGTCAAGTGAGATGGCACCTCCTCTCACTTTTAAAGTACATGCGCCATCTCACTTGGCTAAAAGAGAGAGGAGGCGCCAAATGAGATGGCGCCTAGGGCAAAAAGCTTGGTGGAGGCGCCAAGTGAGATGGCTCCTCCTTTGGAGAGCCATCTGAAACATGGTTATTTGCGTAATTATTTTCGAAACGTGGTTATTTGCGGGGGAAAATTTAATACCTTGTTATTCAAAAAAAATAATTGAATTTCAACACGTCTTAAGTCTAAATAATTTAAAAAATAAAATAAATAAAAATCAATTATAATAACAAAAAATAACGAAATAAACACAATCACAAAGTATCAAAATAAATAAATAAACGATATATCTCATCATAATCCTATTTAAAAACTAACTACTAAATAACCCAATTAAGATTTTACACAAGACAAACAATAATAACAATTACATTACATAAAATATCACAATGCACAAAATAGTAGTACATAAAATATCAACTATTAATTTTCTCATTGTTTACATCATATAAACTCTTATATTGATTGATTCTTTAATAGTTTAATCATAAATTTGTCATTCGTATACACTAATCAAATCATTCTTTTTCTTAAAATCTATTTCTAAAGAAAACATATGGGATGATGTATTGTCAACTTAATAATTTTACATCTCATACAATTGTTCTTTTATTTCATCATTTTCGAATCAACACGTATATTAGAAAATTAAAAAAAGAACGTTGAAGTTATAATTCAATTTTTCTGGATAATAATTTAAAATGCAATTCAATCAACATAATTTTAAGAAAAGAGTGTTATTTTTATAGTTAAAGTTATTTTAATTCTAAATAATTAAAAAAAAATTAACAAAAAATATGCGGACAAAATTCACTCTGATCCGCCTTAACATGCTTTTTAAGTGGGTTAGACGTCCAATCTATTTTACCAGCCCTAATTGATAGTACATTATCATTAAACTCTTTAAATTTAATAAATTATATATATATATATATATATATATATATATATATATATATATATATATATATATATATATATATATATATATATATATATATATATATATATATATATATATATATATATATATATATATATATATATATATATATATATATATATATATATATATATATATATATATATATATATATATATATATATATGTAATTGTTAATTAAAATTTAGAAATGATTTTTCCTATAAAAAATTCTACAATTAAGATTAGAGAGAATATGAATAAGGGTCAGAGGAAATATATTTTTATAATAATAGAATAAAATCAAATATTATTTAAGATTGAGTTAACGAATTTATCCATGATTCAAATATATAATAATTAAAAAACATTTAAAAGTTATTTGTTTCTATAATAAAGATCAGGGGAAATATTAATAAGGGCCAGAGAGATTTTTTTTCTTTCTTTTATAATGATAAAACAAAATCAAACATGATTTAAGATCTTGCACAAAAACGTTTAATAAAATAAAGATCTTAAGTTTTTTGTAAATATTTTTTTATCAAATATAAAAAAAAAAGAATATACATCAACATCATAAATTAATTTTATATTGTCAATCAATCATCATTATGTAACTATTAACTAATATTTTTATTTTTAAATAGTGATATTGTAACATTTCGGATTTTGGTCTAAAACATTACTTTAAAGTAATGTTTTAAAAATTAAAATGGAGAAAGAATCGTTAAAATATATGAGTCAAGATTCAATTGATTCAACCGTGATTGAACCGTGTATTAAATTTAAACTAAAAAAATAAATAAATAAATTATTAAATATCTTAATAAAATTAATTTATATCATATTTTATAAAATAAAATTATCAAATAAATTAGATACTAATAAACAAGTTTACAAAAGAAAAATAATGCAATATAAGGTCCAATAATAAATTAGAAAATTATTTAAAGACAAATATTTATATATTTGTACTAATTGTTTTAAAAAAAAACACAAATTCTTCATCAATATGATTTTCCACGTCTCTTTCAAAATCAACATCACTTACCCCATATTTCCAAATATTATATTATTTCTTTTCTTTATATTTGTATTTACAATGTCTCATGTTTTCCAATTTTATTCTTTATTTTTCATCTATACAATTTTAAATGTTTGCTATAATTAATTTTTTTAGATTTAAACAATAAAATAAAATGAAATAAAACATAAAAAAATTATCTTTGATTTTTTGAACCGTTTGGTCACCAAAACCGGTCCCATTTTTATGAATATTTTAGTTTTTCATAATTGAAGCAATTTTATCCCAATTTTATAGACCTAACCGTTTATTGGTCTAAACCGAATCAAATTAGACAACGGTTCCAGGTTGAACCGGTTCAATCGACCGGTTCAATCCGATTTTTAAAATATCGCTTTACAGTTACCATTTACTTATAAAAATGTGATTATTACTTTTACAAAGTAATCATGCATGATAAGTTCTAAAATCATAATTAAATGAAAATTATTAAAATAAGCTATTTAAGACGTTACAAATTTTCGTCTCTAAAATTTTGATGATAAAATAAATCTTACAAATAAAATTACACGTTCAAAACCCTTATTTGAATCCTACTATCGCACACCATATTTTACCCTTGTAGCTTCACATACTGAACTAATTAGTATCCAACATGTATTTACAAGGGGTCAATCTTTCACCGCTCATATCAAATCAAACAAAACATATTGTATGATATTATAGAACAAATCATACCAAACATAATAGCTTAAGAGATATCAAATTCACAAAAATTATTATTTTACAAATATCTTTTGGTATAAATACACATGCTCTTAGAACTACATGATCCAAATAATTTGACCGTCATTAAGACACCACACTTAACTCATATCATGTCAACGGGAAAAATAATCTGCCACTAAGATATCACACATAAATCCATATGTCATGTCATGATGATGCAAATGCAAGCACGTCATTTAGGCAAATTCCGCCACTTAGACAATCATACAGTCCAAACAACAATTCATCATCAAGCACATGACTAAAACTACAATTTCTTAATAATCACTCTCACCACTTGACAAACACAACTTAAGCAATATGCAAACACATACATATATTTACAATGTACAATCACATCAATACGATTCATCGGATTCACATTGCGACCACACATAATAATAACAAATTACAAACAATACAATCTTTCATCCACACCACATCACTACACTAAAAAATATGATATATAAAATTAGTATTCCTATTTTTAAATTACTGATAACTATATTTCAACTATCCTTTTCTCTTTAGAACAACTACGCATTATATCATTTTATTCTATAATACCTAACTATTATTCTATAATCTTATCTTTATCATGCTTCCACATATTGATTCGCGTCCACTTGCAGATATTTTACTCTCTTGACTCCTCATCCTCCAATGGTTTGTTTTCGATCATTTATGAATAAATATTTAAAAATGTGATATTAAAATACACTAAAAATACCAATTTCAAAATTAGGAAAAAGAAAATTACCCCAAAACAAAATTCAAACTTGATGAAACCATTGCTTATGTTCCCCAGGTCGTTTTGGCATTGGTTTCGTGTAAATCAGAGTTACGGTGAAAAAATACAAACAAAATAACGATATTAATCAACCAAAAAAAACAATCTCTTAACGAATTAAAATAATGTCTAAAAAATAAAATAATTATAAATATTTAACCTAATAGTTTATAGAAATAACATATTGAAATTTGAGACAAAACTGATAAACTTTTTTGCACAAGCGATTTTACATCATACTCAAATTTTCTTCATTCCTTTGTCATTGGCAGTTGTATTGATGAATCCAGGAGTTGTCATTGATGTTTTCTTTGATAAATCCAGGAGTTTTTGTTGCTTTGATGAATTCAGGGGTTAAAATCTTCACAAATGCAAAAATATCTTCACAAAACATAAATTTATGAGGGAACTGACCTCATAACTAAAATGGTCATCACAAATGATTTATAAGGGACATGTCACCTCATTATTTGACTCAGGAGTTTCCTTATCATAAATTGAAATCCTAATTTTTCCTAATGCTGACACATATGTATAGGTGTAGGTTAGGTGGCACAGTGTGTTGATTTTTAGCTAGGGATTAAGCCCCTAGCAAAAAAATATGTTTTGCAATCTATGAGGGATTTAACCCCTCGCAATTTGGCTAATTGCTTTTTTTTTTACAAGCTACCATCTCATTTTTTTCTAAATAAATATTCACTTATTTTATTTTTAAAAAATAAATATATGTTTTTAAAAATTACTTATTGTTTTTATAAAATAGAATATATATATATATATATATATATATATATATATATATATATATATATATATATATATATATATATATATATATATATATATATATATATATATATATATATATATATATATATATATATATATATTCTAGACTGGTCCAATGATTAGAATTGGTCTAATCCGCTCCTACCTCCAGCATGGCCCAACAAGCGCTAGCCCAATAACTATGGCTCTGGTTCGGGCATGTAATACGGTGGGAGAACTGACTTGGGTGTTTTGCGTTTTATCGCAAATGTTGCGGATAGCAAGAGTCGTCACCAACTTTTCTTTTATCCAATAAAGGAAAGGGTGAAAAGAACAAGAAAGACCTTTTGAGAATTTTCTTGAGTTCAGGGGTAGGTTATGAAAAGAGAAGGTGTTAGCGTCCTTTTCATCTGTAGTTATCTACGGGCTCTTAATTTCTAGCTCACTTTGAAAAATGCATTGTGTAAGTTGAAATATGTTTTGAAGATGTTTTGAAAGTGGTGATTTTGTAATGATTCTCGTATCGTTGAGAATGTACAAAATGTTTGTTTTGGAAATATTTTGAAAAATACCTTAGTACGAAAAACTTTGTAATGATTCTCGTATAGTTGAGAACGCATACAAAGTATTTGTTTTGAAAATATTTGTTTGGAAAGAGAGTGTTTGAAAAGATGTATGTTTTTGAATGTGTGAGGTGTGAAAATGGTTTTGGTTTGTGAGAAAGCAATTACAAGCAATCTACCTACTCAAAAAAGTATTTATTCTTTCCCTTCTCCTTTAGATAGTGCTACTTTACCATTGGTTGGTAGGGAGCCATATCATTGGATGTGAGGGACAGGCGTGGGTCGTTGTACAGTCATAGAAGGCAACTTGTAAGATGCTTTGGCACTTGTCGTAAGGGACTAATATCGTATATCGAAGGTAATATAAAAGGGTCATCGAGGGACTACGATCTTTTAATCGAGGGTCTTTGCTAAAGCATTTCACATTCGAGGGACATTACTGTTTTTTATCCAAGGCAACAAGTGAGGTTAACCCTAGAGGTGCATGTGTGCAAAGTGTGTTGGATTTATCTTGAATTAGGGTTTGGCTATGGTTGGTTTTAATCTTGTCATGCAAACCCTAATTACTAATAATAATAGGGAAAGCGATAAATTGTGGAATTTAAATGTCATACATTGTTACAACGCTTTGGGGATGGGGGTACAAGTTTGTGAAATGGGGAGGAAAGCAATAAACCTAATTATCTATTACAAACCATGTACATAAATGATAATGCGAAATAATAAAATGCACAAGAATGTAAAGTAGAGAAAAATGAATTGTTTTTTATGATTTTTGATGGAAAAGGGTTTGATGGTTAATTAATTGATTGGCTTTGTGTTTAAAAGAATTTAGTAAATCTAAATAAATTAAACTAAGATAAAAACTAAATTCATTAATCAAAAGAAAAAAATAATTTAAGTATAGAAAAACTTAAATCTAAATTAATTTAAAAGAGAAATTAATTGTTATAAAATATTTTTAGGTTTTATTTAGAAAAATATTTGAGGTATAAAGCTTAATTCTAATTAATTAAATTAAGGTAATTGAATTGAAAACACTGCAAATGAGCCCTTGAACGCTATTTATAAAACTTGCACGGAAGACAAAGCGTTGCATCAAATAACGTGTCAACGATTCACTTCTCCACCACCCATGAACTCAAGTCATGATGACCCCTACTCCCTAGGTGATCATTCCATCCTAAAGGATACACCATGTGGCATGTGAAGTAAAAGCCCTATAACCTTTTCATCTTCCCGTGAGTCGAGGAGCATAGGGACTCTCCTTGTGAACACGCTTCAACTTCCATCCAAAAAAGCTGCCATATAAGGTCGTCCATGTTCCTCGACAAGCTACACCTGTCATACGTACGAGCTAGTCTTAAGTCATAGCTCCTCCACTTAGGATCAACAACTTGGAGGGCTCTTGTTCTGAATTGGGTCCACACACAATTCAAATATCATACAAGGTCCAATCCAACTATGTTGTAGGGGGAAGCCCAACAAGAATGAGACTGCCCTTGACCTAAGTCGGGCATGATCTCCTCCTCTCACGTCGAGGATCTATCCTCCACGTACCCTCTGAGGATATCCTTGTAACATGACCGTCGAGGAGAGTCAGAGACGCTTAGGTGGTCACCACGATGTGTTCTCCTTGTAGGGCACTCATCCAACATTCTCGAATATCATGGAGTCTTATCGACCCCAAAAAGACCGCGTCCGTATCTCCCTAGTATTTTAGGGCAGTTCACCCAAGATGGAGACCACATGTTGGTCTCCACTACACACGTAGGTCCTGGCAGTATCTATTTTGGGCATGCTCAGTCAGCCTAACATGAAGACCTTGACCCAACGTTGGGGGCTATAAATATCCTCTTACACTATAGGGTCAGGTATTCATTCACTCATACTTTCATTACTTGCATTCTGCTCTAAACCTTACTTTGGCATCAAAATGTTTTGCAGGTACCCCCCACTTCATCTTCACCGCAGTTCAGTCCAAGTTTGTGGGTCACCGATGATCCCTTCTGATCAGGTACGATTACTTAGGATTATAAATCTTTAGAAAAATTTACATGTCTCCCTAAAGTTCGCTCTCTATAAAACAACATCCTTCTAAAAATTGGCAAGGGAACAAAATTAAATGTGACACATGTTTCACGATAAAATGTCTCGTGTTTTCTACCATTTGCCTCACGTCTCTCATCCAAACGTCTTGTGTTTCTCCTAAACGCCGCATGTTTGAGACAAACCTAAGATCTTTAAAAAAACACTTGATGCAACTAATTTTATTTTTGATAAAACATATGTTTAATACTTTTTTGTCCCGTATATTAACCCCGAATATAATTTTGATCAATTAATTTTAAAAAAAAATATAGATTATTTAACTCTTTAAAACATACATTGTTAGTTATTTTCAATTAAAATGATCAATTTTTAAATTTTTTCTTACTAATTAGACAAAAATAATTAATCTATTAGAACCTTTTTAAAATTAAGACACCAAATTAAATCTCAAAATTAGAAAAAGGATATTAAACCTAAAAAAAATAATATTACTCATTTTAACTATTTACTAGTACTTATTAATTCTAAAACATTTACGAAAATGTAAAGTATCTGAAAATATCAGGTATAATCTTTTGATTAAATACTTAAATTTTTTTAATTTCAAGATTAAAAATGACTATTTTAAATTTGTTGTAACAATTAATGAGACCGATATGTCACTTCTATAATTTTCCTTACTCATTTTTAATTTAATATAATTTATTTTTAATTATACATTAAAGCTGGTTCTTAATTATGTCATTAGTGCATCATTAAATTCACTAATTCAATTTGATTCAAATCCATTTAGTTTTGTAATCATTACGTGAACCCCATATAGTTCATTTAGAAAATTTTACGTTTACCCAGTTCAACTCTCTATTTTCCCGTACAAAATCCTAAATTAATAATTATTACAGTGTATACTCTAAATTTCAATGACGACATTGTCTCCAATTTCAAAAGTAATATCTTTTTCCCTATTTGTCCTTCTATTACTTTACATTGTTTAGTTTTCGTTGAATTTCAATTGCTATCTTCAAATTTTATTTTTCTGCCTCTGCCTATTCATATCTATTTTTCTGATTTCTCAGTCAATATTAAAATTTGTTCTCAATTAATTAGGTTTTTTTGTTATATTTGTCTCGAAAATATAAAAAATTGAAATCAAGCTCTCAATAAGAGAAGATATTAAGGTTCACATTTTTTCAATTAAATGCAAGACTTGTATTTTAGATGAATCTTAAGCTTGATTAGTTAAGAATTTCACATAATCATGTTAAATTTTTAAACCTATAATAACTCATAAACAAACATTGTTATGTATTTAGCTATTTTTAAATCGACTAAATAAATGCTTTCAAAAAACCTAACTATTAATCAAAATAACAAAATCAATCACATTTTCTAGAGAAATATCTATCATGTTCTATAAACAACTTCTTTTTTAGATATAAATGTATATCTATTTAATTTATTTTTGTTATCATTATTTTTGTGTCTTGATTTGCATTCTACTTTGGAGAATTAGATTGAAGATAGCTATGGAATCCCTAATAGGGACTCAAGATTCTACAATAAAATAGCTTTGATTATATCTATGTATTTCTTCTACTTATGTTTTTTTAAAAGTTATTCAGATTTTGTGTACAAGTGTTTAATATTTTATTTGGTTACCTTGAAATATAATTTGGGATTCAATATTTTTCTCCCATTTGTATTAGTTGGAAGCTTTAATATTTGAGAAGAGATATTTGAGATTAAAAATAAGTTAGTTGGAATTAGATTGAAGGTTTACTATTAGAGATGAGATATTTGAAATGATCTTATCTGATCAGGATTGGACCGTCACAACTGACTCGAACTGAATTTGAAGAGATGGAGGGAGTACCTGCAAGACACTCCGATGATAAACTAAGCGACAGAATGAGCAGGCAAATTGTATATAGGTGTCTTAGAGAATGAATACTTGACCCTCTTGGAACAGAGGGTATTTATAGCCTTCAGCGTTGGGCCAAAGTCCCTTTATTGGGCTGACCAAAACTGACCCAACAAAGGGACTGTCAGGTTCTACGTGAGTAGTGGGGACCTGCACGTGGTCCCCTTCCTGGATGATGCTTTGCGAAGAACAAGGAGGAACGAAGACGCAATCTTCCCGGAGCTCTAAAGACTCTGAAGCATCCGGAGGGACTGAGTCTGCCCTACGGGGAGGATGCTCGAGCAGGGCTCGAGTTGGGATGTCTGTGTCGCGGAAACTGCTCGTTGTGGGCAGCGGCGGGCATAGTCGCAACGGCTCGTGACCGGGTACGCTCGGGGAGTCTGGTTCCCAGCATAGCTTGGGACATGGCTTGGATCTGGGCCTTACTTGTGATTTGGGCCAAGGGCAGGCCCAGTCCAGAACAGGAGCCCCCCAAGTCGTTGTTCCTGGTGCAGGAGTCACGACTTGATCCCAGTTCGCCCTTTCGCGGGGACTTCGTGCTCGACGCCGGGGTTTCCTTGTCGAGCATGTAATAGAAGGTTGCTCGCGGGGATGCGTCAGTTGCGTCCGTTGGACACGTGGTGTGGTCCTTGGAAATCACAACGCCGCCCTAGTGAATAGGGCCATCATTATCTAGGTGAGTAGGTGTCGAGGACGAGGGTGGTTCGTGGCTCCCCGGTGCGACGTTTCATATTCCACGTCATCTCTATAAATAGGATCCCTGGGCCCATAGTCTGTTTCACCTCTTCACGCCTCTCCTACTTTCTCTGTTTTTACTGTCGTGAGTCCCCATAACACCGTTGAGACTGCCGTGCCGTTCACCGTCCGTTTACTTCCACCACTATTGTTTCTACGCATCTTCTTCCAAGTAAGTATCCTTTCTCTTTGCTTTCCTGTGTTGTAGATAGTTTTGATGATGTTTGCTAGTAGAGACTTGTATCTGGAAGTTATGCCCGGTGGATTTAAGCGCGCTAGGCGCCTGATTCATGGTTGTGCCCGAGGCATTCATAAGTTTGGGCATATGATTCATGATCTTGCCCGCGACACTAATGTGTTTTGGTCGGTAGAGTCATGAACTTGACCGAGATATTCATCCTTTCGGTAGTATGTAGGCTAGTCTCCTCGTAGTGTTCTAGCATCGGGTAAGCGAAATTATGAACTTGGTCGCGTGATTCAAGATTCACCCGGGGTGCTCATGTTACGCTCGTGTCGTTCATGATTGATGCATGGTCGGCGCTGGGGTATCGGTGTCTGGTCGAGGTCCAGTTGTTTCCCGTTTCTCTCGCGAATGGCTGTAGTTTCGATCTGAGCGTTGCTTACTTCTCCCTGCCTTTTTGGCGGACACGCGGATTTGCTGTCCAATTGACCGGTTTCCTGTACTTTACAGGTAAATGGCCGACAATCCAGAGTCCTCGGGGCCTAACGACGTCGAGGATGCAAGCACGGTAGAAGAGAAAATTACCCTGGTCGACACCGTCGATGACCCCACACTGGACTTGGTGGGCGCTGAGCCCTGAGGAATTGCTTCGGTGTACAACCATCGCAGCAGATGAGCTTATACCGTCGTCGAGTACGGCGGTACTCAAGAAGGATTTCAATGGAATTTTAAAGTAATGAGGCCGACGAGTGATGCTCGCATCTGCTCGGAGTTCACTGAAGATGCGTTCCCCATGTATGAGATTGTATTTAGGGATCTTGGTCTTCGGTTTCCTTTTAAGGACTTCCAGGTCAGGGTGTTCAATCATCTGAACCTAGCCCTCTCGCAGCTTCACCCCAACGCGATTGCCTTTCACCGGGCGTTCGAGCTAACTTGCCGTTTCCTGAGAATTGGGGCGACGATTCCCCTATTCTTCAGGGTTTTCCATCTGCAACGCCATTCTCGAGGAGGCAAACATATTTGGGTATCCCTTAAGCAGTCGAAGAGACTGTTTAGGATGTATATGGACTCGGTGAGGGATTTTAAAGACAAATGGTACATACTGCAGCCGGCCACCTAGACGGCCCTAGAGTCTTTGTTAGACCTGGCCACTATGGTCGACGAGGACGGGGAGCCCATTTTGGATACTGAGGGTAGTCCCGCGGTCGGGTGGATTTCTAGGTTCCCTATTCATTGGTGCTTGGCTCATTACGATCATGGTCCCGGGCACTACCATACTCCTGCTAGGGGTATGAGTGCCGAGGACGAGGAGGCTTACGGTGTCCTGAACAAGTTCGTTGATGGCTTCTTCCATGCCCGGTGGGTCACCAGGGAAGGGGGCGACATTCCCGACGAAGACGGTTATCCAACGTTTTAGGCGCACCCTATTAATACCAAGGCGCTCGTCGAGTGCCAATCCTACGGGCAGGCCGTAGATCTCCTAGGTTTCTTGCTTTGCTCTTATTGTTATTCCCAATTTTTTTCTTTATTGTCTTTAATCGTGTAGCTAACCCTAATTTGCTTCATTTGTAGGTCACATGGCGGAGCGACGTGAAAGGTTGCTAAAGTTGACTCAAGACAATAAGGTAAATAAGAGACTGGTGAGACCGCAACAAGCTACGCGGATGGGCCCGCCTGCTAACTCAGGGAGAGAAGGATCCAGTGGGTCCTCGGATTCCCCAGACACCAAGCGCCATGCTGCGCTGGTCAGCAAGAAGAGGAGCCGGCCAGAAGGTGGAGTGGAAGCGACTGACGAGCTAGTTTCTGCCCGGGCTTTTGGCTTACCACCCTGCTTTATGAAGAAGGACTTCTTTGAGGGGTTTCCCCTGACCGTGTCTGTGATGCGGTGGGAGAACTGACTTGAGGTTTTGCGTTTGTGTTCGTAAATGTTGCGGTTTAGCAAGAGTCGCCACCGACTTTTATTTTATCCAAAAGGAAAGGTAAAAAAGCACAGGAAAGACCTTTGAGATTGTTTTTGGGTTTGGGGGGTAGATTATGAAAAGGGAAGGTGCTAGCACCCTTTTCATCTATGGTTTTCCATGGGCTCTTAGTTACTTGTTTAGATTACTTGCTTTGCTTTTGCAATTGTTTGAAATGGTTCTTTGCGTGGTTTTGAAAGTATTTTGAAAAGAGGCCATCGTTTAGGCGATCTTTGTAATGATTCTCGTTCGTAAGAATGTATACAAAGATGTTTGTCTTTTGAAAAATGTTTCAATGTTTGAAAGTTGTTTGGAAATGTTTTGGAAAATGTGTGTGTTTGTTTGAAAATAGCAAGGATTGTTTGCAAATTGATCAAGTAACTAGAAGCTATCTACCTACTCGAAAGTCTTTCTTGTACATTTTTATTCCTTTGACATTGTTGATTTACCATTATTTTGGTAAACAACCATATCTTTGGATGTTAAACGGGACGGACGTGGGTCATTGTATGACCATGATAGCAATGGTGCCAAGTATCTTAGCAAGTTTTGAGGGGCCAAGATCATTTGCTTAGGCAACCTTTTGATAGCGTCATCGAGGGACTATGATATTTTGTTTTGTTTTGTTTTGTTTTGCCAAGATACTTTGCATGCATACCATGGCCATGTTTTAAGGCAACCAAGTGGGTGAAACCCTAAGGGATGCTTGTGTGCAATGTGTTGTCATTTTCATGCTTTTGTTTGTCTTGTATTAGATCATGCTATTTGTTTGATTTTTTGTCTTATCATGCAAAACCCAAGTTTACTACACAATTATATAATGCGATAAATTGCATAAAATAAATCTAAGCTATTACAACAATTATTATGGGAGGGGGATACAAATTTTGAATGGGGATATTTGCACAAAATAATACCCTAATTTACTATTATAACCCAATTGAATAATTGCAAAATAAATAAATAAACAAATATTAAAAATGCAATAAAAATGTAAATATGCAAAAAATGTTTTGTATTTATTTTATGTATGAGAAAACAAAGTTATTTAAGTCCTAAAAAATAAGAAAAAACAATATTATTATTTTTGAAAGGGGAAACCCTAATTTTTGATTTAAAAGACAAATATATTCTATATTATTTATTTTATCTATTTATGTACAAGAAATAATAAATAATATTATTAATAAATATTAAAAATGAAAATATGTACGAAAATAATATTTTATCTGTATGAATAATAAAAAATAAAAATGGATAGTATTCTTTTATTATTTACAAATTATTTTAAGAAAATGATTTCCATTTATTAAAATAAAACTATTTTATATGTGGAAAAAATAATAAAAATAAAATAAAAATTGCAAAAAATTAAGAAAATATTTTTGTGATTTTTTAATGTTCAGAAAAAAATATTAAAGTCAATAAACATAAAAAAAAGAAGAGAAAATATGCAAAATATAAAAATATGCAAAGGGGGTGTGGATATCAAGTCAGGGGGTGTGGAAAGTAGAACAAACAGGCTCAAGGCGCGGCAGGCCCAGGACAGTCATCCCTATCCTCCAGCTTCCCCTTCTCCGCGCGTTTTTTTTCAAATCTGCAAACTCTCACATACTTGCACAAAAGCAAAAACTTACAACATGAAACATATAACATTTTTTATCACGATTCTAACCATATCCATTTTGTGACCTAACTCTCAAAGGAAAGAGAGAATTTCAGTAGCCCCAATTTCTGACCTAATTTTTTCATGAACTTCAAGCTTCAAATTCTCACTACTCAGTTAATATAAATGACAACTATGCATATGTACAGCTTTAGCAAGTTAAGGACTACATTTTTGCTTCACAAATCGTGACTTAAGGATGCCTAAATAAAGAGATAGAGATTTGAAAAATACCTTGCTCAGCTGAGTTTGGATATGCCAATGTGGGGACTTTGAGTGAGGCCTGAAGATCGTGTGAGCTTCCTTGAAGTTCCCTCAAGCTTTTCCAATGCTTAGCTGGCCTTGTAGATGGCTGAAACTCCTTGTAGAAGTCAACCTGCAACCTTCAAAAATGAAAATGGTGATGTTTGAAATAGGGCTTACAGAACCAGGACAAGGGCTTGGATAGTTTAGGTAGGATGTATGTAAAGTGTTTGAAGTCTTGAGGCAAGAAACGCACGAGCCAATATTGAAATGGCAAGACTTTTGCAGAAGCTGTCCTGTTTGGGCAGAAAAAAGTGTTTTTTGTGTTTGGGAGAGTTTCAAATGCCATGAATTCGTGTAATGGCTTGCAACAAGTTTTTGAAGTTCTTTAGAATGAAGCCAAGTCCACCCTTTAACAGATGTGCAAGTTCTGATCCCTTTTGCCAATTTGCTTGCATTTGAAGAAAAGTTGAAATGACTTATGCCAAAGGCTTGTACAGGCTTGCTTGCTAGCTGCATAGAGTTGGTACAAGTTGCTTGTTATCTATGGAAAATGCCTGCATCCAAGGAACAAGTCCAAGGCTCAAGGCTGATAAAGTTGGAAAAGCTAGCTTTATGAAAATGGCAATGTACACTTTTGGCCATTTATGGAATTGTTTCTTGTATAATGTTCCAAAGGTGAAAACAAAGGCTTTAACCACTGAGTTAGAATTAAATTATGGAGTGTAGAAGGAGTTAGGACCTGTAATACAAGGTACAAGCATGCTAGGATCTGATTTGCCACTTGAAGCAATGTGAAAATGGCTTGCACAAAAGTGACAAAATGCCATTTTCTCTTCTTCGATTATCCCTAACCACAAATGATCTTGGAGAGTTCTTGGATATTTTGGAAAGCTTGTAACATGCTCTACAATCCATATTTGAAATGAATTTTGAGACACCTCTTAGAACTAGGTGAAAAATGTCCATGAAGTTGGGTCAAAAACCTGCCTAAACTAGGGCAAAATTTCACTAAGTCCTTTAGTTCATGGACCCCTATTCACAAATTCATAACTTGAGATCCAAGCATATTTTGGGAAAACTTTTTGAATCAAAGTTGTAGATTTCATGGATGAATACAACTTTCATGTTGGAAGTTTTCTTTAAATCCAATTGCATCATAGTGAAAAAGTTGTGGAAAGTTGGGAAAAAATAAGAAAATTTCCATACTTAGAAAAATTCTAAGTTATGAAAAATTTCAAATTAAAACCCTAATTTGCAATTTTAGGTTTCTTGGTCAAAAAGTTTCATATTTTTACATATATTGATGAATTATGACCTTCGGCACTTGATTTTGACCAAAAAGTCAAAGTTTGACTTTTCAGTGTACAGTTGACTTTTGATCAGTTGACTGCAAAATTCATCTGTCAATCCTATGCATTTGAGATCTTTTGAACTATGTGATTAGGTCAAGATGATTCTATTGAGTCCTTGAAATCATGCTTGAACCCAATTGGTCATTGGCTAGGTTAAAAATAAGAAATTGCCCTTTCTCAATCAAAACCTTAATTTTGACTATTTTGCCCTTTTGATGATCTGATCAAATTTCTTGAGGAGTTGTGATCCAAACTTGATCAAATGGTACATAGGAGACTAAAATGTTGTTGTGGATCAAAAAATTATGAATTTTGACTGTAAATTGGCCATGGTTGACTTTTCCCCCAATACAACTGATTTTTAGGTCAATTGTCCAATTGACTGGGCAAAAATGTGATTCAAGGCTTGAAACTTGGTATGAACAATCTTAGGGGTCCAAGATGGTGTATGAAAGTCACATGAAGCATTGATGGTCCAAAAATACTTGTGCAAACTCAAACCCTAATTTCAGGTCATCAGTGCAAGATGAGGTCTTGAGCTGAGCAAACCCTAATCTTGTCTTGAGTCCAAGAAGTCTTGTGAGGAAAATCTTGATAAATGAGAGGGAAAATTTTGGGGTACAACAGCTTCCCCTGTTCAATCTTCTTGAACCTGAAGAGTTAGATTGACGAGCTTTGTCGTTCGTGACTCGAAGGTAAAAGATGATTGGACACTAGAGTGCCCGTAAATTTGCACCTGTCAAAGTGTAGTTGAGAGAATGGGCTTAAAGATGCCATTTGGAGATGTGATAGAATATTGTTGGAGATGGGCTTAAAGATGCCATCCAAGAATGTTTGTTGAGTTGTAAGTTGTAAGTCAAAAGAATGAGTATTCAGAATGGTGTATGTATCTGGAACGTATCTGGGCTGTACCTGAACTTTGTATCTGAATGAGCAAAAGAAAAGAATTCGTGTCTGGAGCGTCTCTGAGTTGTATCTGAACTTTATGTTTGAATGAGCAAAAGAATAGCATCCGTGTCAGGAGCGTCTCTGAGTTGGGGATAATCAGAATAAGTGACAGAATGGCATCTGTGTCTAGAGCGTATCTGGACTGGATCTGAAGTCTGAATCTGAATGAGCAACATAATGACTTCCGTGTCTGGAGTGTATCTGTACTGTATCTGAACTTTGTATCTGAATGAGCAAAAGAATAGCATCCGTGTCTGGAGCGTCTCTGAGCTGTATCTGAACTTTGTATCTGAATAAGCAAAAGAATAGCATCCGTGTCGGGAGCATCTCTGAGCTGGGGATAATCAGAATAAGTGACAGAATGGCATCCGTGTCTGGAGCGTATCTGGACTGGATCTGAAGTCTGAATCTGAATGAGTGACAGAATGGCTTCCGTGTCTGGAGCGTATCCGTACTGTATCTGAATGTTGAGGTTTGAATGAGTATCAGAATGACTTCCGTGTCTGGAGTGTATCTGTACTGTATCTACGATCTGATTCTGAATGAGAAATAGAATGGCTTCCGTGTCTTGAGCGTATCTAATCTGTATCTGATAGTTGAAATCTGAATAAGTATCAGGATGGCATCCATATCTGGAGCTAATTTGAACTGTATCTGAAATCTGAATTTGAATGAGCAACAGAATGACTTCCGTGTCTGGAGTGTATCTGTACTGTATCATGATTGCTGTATCTTGAACGAGGGCCAGAATGGCATCCGTGTCTGGAGCGTATCTGAACTTGAAATCTGAATGAATAGCAGAATGACTTCCGTGTCTGAAGTGTATATGTATTGTATCATGATTGTATACTGTTAATTGTAGCTTGTTAGTCTTATCCTGAAAAGGGTAAAACGTTAGCTGAAACACAAAGTTATGTTGCATGAAATGTATGATGCAGCATATGTGCTTTATCAATGTTTATGATATATGAATGTAATGTATGCGCATGTAAGCTGATTTGTTGTATTACGGAGGAAAATAAATCCTTGACAGTTGGGGATAAAAACTCTTGACTGTTGCTGAGGAAAATAAATCCTTGACTGCTACCGGGGAAAATAAATCCTTGACTGCTGGCGAGGAAAATAAATCCTTGACTGCTGAGAGTAAGAAAATCTTGGTGACTGTTGGGGACAAGAAATCCTTAACAACTTCTGTGGGGATGTGAGGATCCTTCATGTCTTAAAGTTGGAGTATTGACAAAAATTTTATGGTGAGAGTAATGCCAAACTGCTTGAGAAATTTGCTTGGGAAATCCAGAGAACTTGATGACTTCTACTGGGGATTATACAAAGGAAATCCTTGATCTGCTGGAGAATAAGGAAGACTTTGATGACTTCTGCGGGGAACTAAGAATGAGAATCTTCATTCTGTTGGGGAGCAATAAAACTTTGGTGACTTCACTAGGGAATTGAGAATGAGAATCTTCATTCTGTTAAAAAGCAATGAAAACTCTGTGGGGAAAAAGGCTTACTGCTGGAGAGTAAGTTCAGGAGTTTTCGGTTGTCTTCCACTCTACTGGGGAGTTATCCTAGGTTGGGGAGAGACAGAAGTTAACTGTTATCTGGTTGATTTTCAGACTTTCAAGACAACTTGCTGGGGAATTTGGAGAAACTGAAAGGTTTCGTTGGGGATTGAGAGTTTGAAGTTTTGACTCGACTGGGGAAGAAGGTTTCAGCTCCGATGGGGATCTGTAACTCAAAGTTTTTGCTCCGCTGGGGATTGGGAGTTTGAAGTTTTAACTCTGATGAGGATTAAAGGTTTAAAACTTTAGCTCCGCTAGGGATCTGTATTTCAAGGTTTTAGCTCCGCTGGGGATCTAGATGAGGTACTGTAGGGATTGCTCCTGGAATAGCCTAAAGACGTTTTCCTATTCTTTCAGTCTGTCAGTAATTGTTCTTTTCCATCCTGTTTATTTGTAAACAACAATTATGTTCAAATGCATATGTTCATCAATGAATCATTGGACGTTTTTGCAAATAAAAACACAAGTGTAAAAAGAAAAAGGCAAATAGTTTTATGTACTTTGAAAGAGATATCTTTGTATTTACTTTGAATAAGTGTTTTGTACAAAAGGGAGAAACATCCTAGTAAGAGGATGGTGTCATAAAAGTAAGAAAAATTTATACAAAGAATAGCTATGTGTGTAAAAATCCCATGGGGTTCCCATTCTGCTATAGCCTTCGTATCTTCGAATATCTTATCCATTCGTTGCTTTGTCCGAAGATGATTGGATTGATCAGAAGCTCAGAGTTTGTCTGTGAAGAGATTGTCCTTAAAGTGATCCGACGAGACATAGTCATACGCTTTAATTCCCTAACTTTTTCCTGGACCGCCCTTTCGGGTTTTCAGTCCACCAGGAAACCCTTTTTTGCCCAAGTCACCCTTTCGGGTTTTCAACTTTCCGGGTGTACATATTTTTTTTATTTATCCCTAATTTTTTTCCTGAACCGCCCTTTCGGGTTTTTGATTCACCGGGATGCCCTTTTTTTGCCTAGGTGTGTCAACCTAGCGGGTCATTTATGCATAGTACCTTTTGACTATGTCTGCGTTTGCAGGGTGTGGCAGGTCGTCGCCGTCCATGGTGGTTAAGATCATTGCCCCACCAGAAAAGATGTTCTTGATTATAAATGGTCCTTCATAGGTAGGGGTCCATTTGCCCCTGGGATCACTCTGTGGCAAGATGATGCACTTGATTACAAGATCCACGACTTGATATGTTTGGTGTCTGACTTTCTTGTTGAAAGCCTTGATCATCCGCTTTTGATACGTCTGACCATGGTAAACAACAGTAAGTCGCTTTTCATTAATCAAGTTTAGCTGATCAAGTCGGGTCTGAATCCAATCGTCTTCACTCAAACCAACATCCTTCATGATTCTCAAGGAGGGAATCTGAACCTCGATAGGTAAAACAGCTTCCATGCCATATACCAAGGAATAAGGTGTTACCCCAGTTGATGTGCGAGCCGTGGTACGGTACCCGTGAAGAGCAAACGGTAGCATTTCATGCCAGTCCTTGTAGGTGACTGTCATATTTTGTATGATCTTCTTGATATTTTTGTTAGCAGCTTCAACCTCACCATTCATCTATAGCCGGTAGGGAGATGAATTGTGATGTTGAATCTTGAACTGCTCGCACAAGGCAGTGATTATAGTATTGTTAAGGTTTGTACCGTTATCAGTGATGATCCTTTCGGGGATACCGTATCGGCAAATAAGGTTTTGCTTGATGAAGAGGGCAACAACATTCTTAGTAACAGATGCGAAGGAAGCTGCTTCGACCCACTTGGTGAAATAGTCAATGGCCACCAGAATGAAGCGGTGTCCATTGGATGCTGTAGGCTTGATCTCCCCAATCATGTCGATTCCCCATATGGCGAAGGGCCAAGGAGCTGTTAAGACATTTAGAGGAACAGGAGGCACGTGCACCTTGTCTGCATAGATTTGACATTTGTGACAAGTGCGGGAGTGTTGATAACAGTCAGCTTCCATGGTAGACCAATAATAGTCTGCCCGTAGAATCTTCTTAGCCATCGTATGCCCACTAGAGTGAGTGTCAAAGGTACCTTCATGCAATTCAACCATGATCTTTTCAGCTTCAATCTTGTCCACACAACGGAGCAGAATAGAATCATGATTATGCTTGTACAAGATGCCATTACTCAAGAAGAACTTAGCCTAGAATCTCCTTAAGAACTTTTTGTCATTGACTGAAGCTCCTTCAGGGTATTTTTGTGCCTCGAGATACCTTTTAACTTCATGAAACCACGGCTGGTCCACTACTTCTTCGGTGTTAATATCGTGACGATGTACAGATTCGACCATCCGTTCAATGGTGATCTGGGGATCCTCATTATCCCAGTTAAGTTTAAACATGGATGACACTGTAGCTAGAGCATCTGCTAGCTGATTTTCTTCTCGCGGGAAGTGCTCGAAGGTAATCTGCTCGAAATGTGGTAACAATGTCAAGACATGTTCTTTGTAAGGGATGAGGTTTGGATGCTTAGTATCCCACTCTCCTTTTATCTGACTGATGACCAAAGCTGAGTCCCCAAACACAATCAAAGATTTGATTCCCAAGTCTATAGCAGCCTTGAGTCCAAAGATGCACGCTTCATACTCTGCCATGTTGTTCGTACAGTTGAAGCAAATTCTGGCGGTGAAAGGAGTATGGAAATATTCTAGGGAAATGAGTACCGCGCCGATACCGTTTGCAAGTGCATTGGATGCCCCATCAAAGTATAGGGTCCATTGGGATCCTTGTTCAGGTCCGTCATATGGTCTGTTCTCTTTAATGTTGTCCAATATCATGATGTCTTCGTCAGGGAAGTCAAACTTCATGGATTGGTAATCTTTGACAGCTTGATGGGCTAGATGATCAGCTAGCACACTCCCCTTTATAGTTTTTTGGGTCGTGTACTGTATGTCGTATTCCGTTAGGATCATCTGCCATCTAGCTATTCTTCCAGATAGAGCAGGATTCTCGAAGATGTACTTGATCGGATCCATCTTAGATATCAGCAAAGTGGTATGAGTCAACATATACTGCCTTAGCCGGCGAGCAGCCCATACCAAAGCACAACAAGTTTTCTCGAGCAGTGAATATCTTGTCTCACAGTCGGTAAAATTTTTGATAAGGTAATAAATGGCATGCTCTTTTCGTCCAGACTCGTCATGTTGCCCCAGTACGCACCCCATTGAATTCTCTAAGACGGTCAGATACATGATTAGCGGTCTTCCTTCGACGGGTGGCATCAAGATAGGAGGTTCTAGCAAATACTCCTTGATTTTATCGAAAGCAATTTGACAGTCATCATTCCATTTAACTACTTGATCTTTCTTCAACAGCTTGAAGATTGGTTCACAGGTAGATGTTAGGTGAGAAATGAACCTAGCAATGTAGTTTAGGCGTCCCAAGAAACCTCTGACCTCCTTCTCAGTGCAAGGAGCAAGCATTTCTTGTATAGCTTTGACTTTGGCAGGATCAACCTCGATGCCTTTTTTGCTGACAATGAACCCTAAGAGTTTACCGGACCAGACTCCGAATGTGCACGTGTTTGGGTTCAGTCTGAGCTTGTACTCCTTCAACCTGACAAATAGCTTTCGCAAATGATCAAGGTGTTCTCCTTCAGTTTGTGATCGGGCTATCATGTCATCTATGTAGACCTCTATCTCATGATGTATCATATCATGAAACAAAGCTACCATGGCGCGTTGATAGGTTGCCCCGACATTCTTCAGTCCAAATGGCATCACTTTGTAGCAGAGCATACCCCACTTTGTAACAAAAGTAGTTTTCTCCATGTCCTCAAGTGCCATTTTGATCTGGTTATAGCCTGAGAATCCGTCCATGAAAGAAAATACTTTATGTTGAGCTATGTTGTCGACCAGGATGTCGATGTGCGGAAGTGGAAAGTCATCTTTAGGGCTGGCCCTGTTTAAGTCTCTCTAATCCATGCACATTCTTACTTTGTCGTCCTTCTTAGGCACGGGCACAATGTTAGCAACCCATTGTGGATAGGAAGTAACAGCCAGAAATCTAGCATTGAACTTCTTCATAACTTCTGCTTTGATCTTCTCTGACATGTCAGGTCTCATACATCGGACCTTTTGTTTCACTGGTGGACAGTCTTCTCTTGTGGGTAGACGGTGTACCACAATGACTGTATCGAGTCCCGGCATGTCTTTGTATGACCAGACAAAGATTTCAACATAATCATGTAGTAGCTGAATTAGGCGCTCCTTGACCCTCGGCTCTAGATTGGCACCTATCTTAATTTCCTTTTTATCATCCTCAATTCCCAAGTTGATTGTATCCAACTGCTCCTCATGAGGATGAATTGCTCTTTCCTCTTGCTGTAATAATCTGGCCAATTTCCCTGGCACCTCACAATCTTCCTCACCTTCGTATTCGGCATGGTAGATCAGATCTTCAGAGTCACTAAAGGCTATAGCAGTATCGTTACCCATGGGTTCCGGAATGGAAGGGTACCTGCATTGTGAGTGTGGGTGTGTGTAAGGGCATAGCCATCTTAAAACAACAAAATGTAAAAGAAAGACAATGAGCACCAAAGGTTTATATATGAAAAGCGTCCATGATTCATTAAAATGACATATGAAAATGAAATAAGAACCCTTACAAATGGACCTATGTGCCTCGGGTAAGACACAAGGTTGAAAAAGTACTAATTGTTTGTGAATTATTACAGATCCAACAGAAATGGAAAAGATAAATTACTGCGGTATGAAAGTAATCGGAACAAAGTCTTTTGCTTCCCAGTTGCACAGTCCTCTGCCAACAGTAGGAAAAATCCAGTCTTCCAAGATGCCTTCTTCTTCACTGCCCTCTAGTGCATTAACCCATCGATGGATGATCTTCACAGGGTGCCCTCCGACATGGGAGCGGTGCACGGCCTTCTAACCAGTCGAAGTAAATCCCAAACTGAATTTGTCTGATTTGAAGGGAATTCGGGAAGCTGCCCCCAGATGGTGGATCCGACTTCTTCCACCACTACCCTTGCATCCTTGAGAGATGACATCCGAGGTGGTGGTATTGTAATCGTGGGTATAGAGGACACTGGCTTGGTCGCTGCTATCTCCTGAGCTACCTCTTCAAAGTGTTGGAAAGGGGTTTCGATGAATTTGCCATCCAATTCTACATAACGGAAAGAATTCAGATGACTGATCATGTATTCCTCTTCGCCATGAACAATTATGATTTTCCCCTGGATAAGGTACTTGAGCATTTGATACAGGGTAGAAGTGACAGCTCCAGCATGATGGATCCAAGGTCTTCCCAACAGGCAAGAATAGGAAGGACGGATGTCCATCACGTAGAATGTTGAATTGAATGTCTGGGTACCCACCTTGATCGGGATGTCCACCTCTCCATGGACCATCCTTTTATAGCCGTCAAATGCTCTCACAATTATATTGCTGGGTTTCAGGGTTAGGCCTTCACAATCCAACCTATCCAAGGCTTTCTTTGGCAAGACATTTAAAGACGAACCAGTGTCTACCAGTACATGAGCTAGGGTGGTTCCCCTACACTCCACCGAGACATGTAACACGTCGTTATGTTTTCTCCCTTTGGAGGTCAAGTCTGCATCGGAAAATCCTAGACCATTGTCAGCTGTTAAACTAGCCACAAATTCCTGGAACTGATCAGCGGAGGTTTCTTGCAGCACGTGGTCCGTCTTCAAAAACTTGACCAAAGCTTTAGCATGTGCCTCAGAGCACATCAACATGGCTAACATAGAGATTTTGGAGGGGGTCTGCCCCAGTTGTTCAACAACATCAAAATCACTTTTCTTAATGATCCTCAGAATTTCTTCCATCTCTTTCTGGGATGTTTCAGGAATGACTAGTGATTGAGCCTTCGTCAAGACAGTCTCCTCTTGAACATTCTTTCCTTTTTTCTCAGCAGCGGAAATAAGGATGGGAATTGCATTATCATTTTTGGCGGGTACACTTGCAGGTACAGTTACTGGTATAGGTGTAATCTTCGGAATGGCTGCGGATCCAAAGACTGCTGTTGGAGGAGCAATCTTTGGAGAAAAGATTCTTCCACTACGGGTAACTTTTCTTGTTCCAGCAATGTTACTGATGTCGGGATTATCCTCCTCAGAGCTTTCTTCTTCAATGGTCTGTTCAATCTGTTTGACACCATGGTAGTAGATTTCTCCACCATAGTTCCATGGTACCATTTTATCGGTTTTGTATGGGGTTGGTCCAGGCATTGTTATCTTCAACGGAGTAGTCATAGGAGCAGATGTAATCCTAACGGGTTTTTTAGAAACCCTGGAAGGATTGGCGTATATGGTTATTATTGAAACTTCTGGAACTGGAATGGGTGAAATAAGAGCTTTCTCAAACAAAATTTCCTTGTTATCAATTAGTTGTTGGATTCCTTTCTTCAATAGAGGACAGTCAAATGGGGAGGACAGGCAAGCATGGAAATCTTGGTCACAACCTGGGAACACCCCAGCTTTCAACAAATTCAACTTGATGGTTAAGAGAGGAGTTGATAGTTCATCCACAGTAGAAACAAACAGATCTTCTTCCACAGCATTGGCATTGTGTCCATGCCTAAGCATCAAAGCGGAGATAACATTCGGTTTTTCAGGAGCTTCAAATTCAACTTCCTTTGCGTTGATCAGATCTTGAATCTTGTTCTTCAGGGCCCAACAGTTGTTGGTGTCGGGCCCCGGACTTTCTGAATGGTAAGCACATCTGGCGTTGGGATGGTAATGTGGAGAAGCAGTGTTAGGATTTTTAGGGGCCTCTTTCAGCATGGCCATGTTCAACTTCAAGAGATGGGGTAAGACTTGAGCAGGAGTCATGTTTATCTTGGTGAATTGCCTTACAGGCCTTTCTACTCTTTGCTG
This sequence comes from Vicia faba, assembly GCA_948472305.1. Classification (NCBI taxonomy): domain Eukaryota; kingdom Viridiplantae; phylum Streptophyta; class Magnoliopsida; order Fabales; family Fabaceae; genus Vicia; species Vicia faba. The sequence continues at coordinate 1,138,972,610 of OX451741.1, forward strand.
GTTATTTCTCGGCTGATCATTTCTTGGTTGGTTGTTTCTTGGCTGGTCTGATGCAGACTTTTGAGTCATAACGGCCCCCACTATTGGTCGTTGTTCGGTTCTTCCCTGATTCCTATGGGCATAGACAACAAACACTTCCTTCTTTCCAGTGAAGGGCTTTTTTACAGCAACAAAGGTAGATGCATCTTTCTGAATTTTCCCGCTTCTAATACCGGCTTCCACCCTCTCGCCAGTTAGAATCAACTCAGTGAAACCTGCAGAGGAGCTTCCAATCAGGTGATTAAAGAAAGGACCTGACAGAGTCCCCAAGAACATGTCCACTATCTCTCTTTCAAATAAAGGTGGTTGCACCCTTCCGGCTAAATCCCTCCATTTTTGGGCGTAGTCTTTGAATCCCTCATTGGTAGCCATAGCCATACTCTGTAGCTGAGTACGGGTTGTCACCAAGTCGGAGTCATATTGATACTGTTTATAGAAGGCGGCGCCAAGTCTTCCCAATTATGCACATCAGACCTCTCCAACTGGTAGAACTAATCCAACTGTGTCCTTGACAAACTGTCCTAGAAAAAGTGGACCCATAAATCTTTGTCAGCAGAATGTGGTTTAATTTTCCTGACATAAGATCGTAGGTGCATCTTAGGATAAGACACCCTATCGTACTTAGAAAACAGTGGCACTTTATACTTAGGAGGGATTACAATTCAAGAAACCAACCCTAACTCCTCAAAGTCTAGCCCAGGTACCCTCTGTATCTCCATAGAAGCTAGACGCTCTTCCAAGTTCTTGTATTTGTCATCGGCCGGAGGATACTGTTGTTCAGAGTAGTCCTCATCCTCATCTTCTTCTGCTTCAGAATCATATGGCACTGTCGTTCCTTTTCCTTTTCCTTCCCCTTCCTAAGATGTTGATGGTAATTCCAAAGTCCATCTGGCTTGTCCTTTAAACCTTCTACCCATGATAACCACACCAGCTCGCTTCTTCTTATTTTTCTCTTTTTCTTTCTCTAGCAGAGTCTTGAGCTCCTCCTGCCCCTTGGACAAGGTCAAGAGTAGCTGTTGAAATTGTGAATTCTGAGCTTGTAAGTCTTTGATCGTTTGTTCAATATCCATCTTGCTGAAATAAACAACAGAGAGATGAGGAAACCTGGTGTGAAGACCTGTTTATGCATATGATGAATGATATGTATTCATGTAATGCATTCAAGGATTCAGAAATTCAAATTTATTTTAAAATAAAAAAGAAACACACGTCATATTAATAAGATAGAATTTGTTAGTACATCAATGCCCCATGGGCAAAATAATACAAAATTCTAAGGTAAAAAGACGTTGCACATCCTCTTTGGTGCAATGTAGGTGTTGAGAGTCTTCTCTTCGTGAAGTAGCCGAGTGAGTTCCAAAACCTTCTTCTCGCTTGCGTATAATTGGTCTTCGAAAGTATCGCGCTCTCCCTTGAGCTGTATCTAACTCCTTTGTAGATCTTCGAGTGATGTTGGCATGTCAGGATGTAAGAGGGTGTATGGAACCTCTCCTTCCATAACAGGCTCTATAATCACAGGGAGAATGGAGGGGTAAGGCATCATAAGAATTTGGGCGCGGGTTCGTACCTGTTTTACCCCAAAATTTCCCCTCTCATATTTCTGAAAACATTTCAAGAAAGATCTCCAAGTTCCTCAAGGTAGCCCAAGGGTTGGCCAGACAAGCTCTCTCCTAAGGCAGTCTACCCCAAATTAGGGTTTCATGTTGCATCAATATATTTGAGTCCAAGTGACCCCAAGTGATCACCAATGTCCTAATATGTTCTCAAGATCATCCATGTCAAGTTTCAAGCCTTGCAGAGGAAGTTTGCTCAGACAATTGCTCAAAGGTCCAAAAATCGATTGTGCTAGGGCAAAAGTCAACTGTGACCTACATACAGTCAAACTTCAATATTTTTTGTCAACATCCTCATTTTAAAGTATATTTCATCATTTTATCAAGGGTTGATCATGATTCATCAAGGATTGCTCACAATTCATCAAGATTCAAAAGTTGCTAAATTAGGGTTTTGCAGGAAAAGTCAACTCAACTTTGACCAAGCATAACTTTCTCATACTTTATGATAAATGACCCATCCAAATCTCATTTTGAATAGGTTGCAATTTCCTACAATCCATCTTCATCTCCCAAGATCAAAATATGCACTCACAAGAAGTTATGAATTTGGACATTATAGGTCATTTTGAAAAGTCAACCAAAACATCTTTTTTGTCAAAGCTTCATACATGAGCATGGAATATCAAATTGAGATAATACCAAAAGGGTTGGTTAGAGGACATCTCAATCTTTCTAAAAAGTCCAATAACATATCCAAAGAGTCAAAATTGAGGAAGTTATGCATTGTTGAAGTTGGATTTTTTTGCAAAATTGCCAAAAGTCAACTATCCCCAAAACTTCAAATTTTGCCAAATGGCCCCATTCTTTTTCACTTGTTTTGAGTTGGCATTATATCCCACGTGCTCTAGCCTTTGCCACTTGTCCATATCATATTTTTATTAATTATTTTGATTTTTATTTGAATTAATTTGATTTAAATCAAATAAAATCAAATAAAATCCAAAGCATTGATAACAAAGGATTTTTTGATTGTTTCAGGCTCTAATCACAACTAGCAAGGCATTCAAATTTGCATCAAGCCATATGTGTACAAAAAGATTGAAAAGAAGCCAAAATTGGAAGGTTGTTAAAGGGAATCAAATCAAATATCAAAGTCATTGATGGAGAGGGATTTGGACTGAAATTGCAACCCTAATGCATTGTACAATACATAAGGGGGCGAGCCATATCAAAATCAGGGTTGGAGATCAAGCATAGAGCCAGAACAAAATTTGCAAAAAAGAGGCAAAAGTGTGAGATCGAAACAGGGGTTAGAGGTGTCCTCGAGGCTTGGTACTTGTCTCAATTGTTTCCTGGCAATCTCAGGAACCTAAAGCAAGCAAAACCACACGTTTTCAGACCCTTCCATGCGCTGTAAGTCACTCACGAACTCACCCTGTTCTTGAATTCATATTTTGAAATTTAGGCATTGTTGACATGAATTGATGGCATATTCTCAATCTACAAATCATTTGCAAGCTTTTGGCATTACTCAATTGCATTTATATGACCTGTAATGAAATCCACCATTGTTAGGGTTTCGGTTTTGTTTTTGGGGTTTTTCTTTTCAGGACTAATTGGCCCTAATAATGGCCATGGTTGCAATCAGGAGGATGAGACGACCTCAACCATGATCTTAGAATTCATTTACATGGCTTGTATGAGATTTTGGAATGGACATGACCTGTAGTGACGGCCAGCGTCCGTAGGTATAGGTGTTGCAGACTTTTAGCTACGGAGGGAGGAAGGGGACAATGAGTTGTCACCCACCCATTGGCTTGTTTGAACGAGCGCGCCTTTTTCTCTTTATTTTCCAATAACGCTTGTTTTCTTATATTATATTTAGTTTATATTGTATTAACAAAACAAGTCAAGCAGCGTAGTGGCAAGCATAACATGGAATTCACTTCAGGACCTGGGTTCGAATCCCAGGTCCCCCTATTTTCTCAATAATGCTTTCTTGCAGGAAATCATGTGCACGCTCAAGCCTAAGGTCCATCATATTCCCTCACCATCCAACACGCCAGATGGCCAGATGGCCAGATCTGGTGGCCACCATTGAAGGTGCACCAAAAGACCAAGTCAACGCCAGCGCATTGGATCAGAAAAGTCAAATTGGATCAGCATCATTGGGCCAGAAATTGCTATGCACACCTCACTTTCTCAGGCCATTCTATACTTTTCTTATATTTTGTTTATTTAATTTAATTATTTTATTTGTTTTTATTTATTTACTAACCAATAACATAATTTCTTTTTATCAAAAAATCACAAAAAATATTTTTACCCAATTAAATTTCAGAATTTTATTTTTTCATTAATAAATATTAATTAATTAATTAGGTTGATTAATTAGGTGACTTTAATTTATTTTGCAAATAATAAAAAAATCAATTAGAATAATTAGGTTTTAACATTAGTTTAATTATTTTATTTTCTTTCCTAAATTAACAAAAACTCCAAAAAATATGTCATTAATTATTTTTCATTTAATTCATTTAATAATTAATTTAGCATTTAATTTTTAGGATTTAATTTCTTTTCTTTAATAAATAACAACACAAAACATTTTCTTTTAATTAAAAGGGTCAAAACCCTAATTTCACATCCGATTTAATTCCGCATCGCGTGCTTTATTTTTTCTTTATCCAATTATTGTATCTGCTCCCGGTTTATAATAATTAATTAGGATATTTATTTATTTTTCCGCTTTTAAATTTCAAAGGGTTATTTTTGGCGATGTAAATACCCGACGCCTTGTAATAATTTAGTTTAAATTCCGCATTTTAATTCTGCAAATTATTCAACTGTTAGATGTTTGATAATAGGGTTTGCATGACAATAATGAATGTTTAAATCTTAAAACAGTTAGATCACCCTAAACATATGGAAAGATAAAAATAACTGAAATCAATACACCCGCACATGCACACTCCTAGGGTACACCCCACTTGGTTGCCTTCGTAAACGGTCATTGAGTATAGGTTGTTTTAGAGGTCGCCCTCTTGTCTAAAAGATCATAGTTACCTCAAAATGGTTGCCTCGGATATTGTTGCCTCGAATAAATTATTAAGACATTAGGGTTACCGCTAAGACGTCCTAACATTGCTTTAGTGACCGTATGTCCCTTTCGAATTGACCCTCAAACTCCAACGACGGTGCTACCTACTCACTAATAATGGGATAGCATTGTCTAAAGAAAATAAACATATAACAATTCCTTTTTCGAGTAGGTAGATCAGTTCTTAAATACTTTCTCATCCAAAACAAAACTTTTTTCACACTTACACTCTTTTACAAACAAGTTTTCAAAAACACTTCATTACACTCTTGAAGACAGAAGCAAGAGTTAAATCGAAGTTAAAATAAAAAACTTTTCAAAACCCACAAGCACAAAGAAAACAATTTTGAAAATGATGAGCAAGTACCTAAGAGCCTTTAGATAACTACGGATAGAAAGGGTGCTAATACCTTTCCTTTCTATAATCTACCCTGTACTCAGAAATATCTCGAAAAAGGAATTTTTCTGTGCTTTTTTCCTTTCCTTGTTGGATAAAATAAAAGTCGGTGGCGACTCTTGCTTACCGCGACATTTTGCAAAAACAAACGCAAAACACAAACCAGCATTCCAAAAACAGCCAGTTCTTCCCACCGTATCACAGAACTGGCGACTCTACTGGGGAGTTAATAAGTGGGGTGTACCTTAGGAATAGTTCATCATATTGTTTTCAATTGTTTGATTTGTTTGCTTTATTTTGTAGGCTTTGTATCGGAGTTACCATAGATCCTAACCCGGATCTGGGGGATACCTTTTAGGTAAGTAGCAATAGACTGTGAGGGAACTGTACAGTGTAGACCGATACGGTTGAAGCAGTAGCTACGTTGGTGTGGCACTTTAGTTTGTACCGATATCCGTTGTGGTGGAACAAGGAGAATATGGGTCAGCTAAGGGGTCATTAAGCACCAACTGACCTTAGAACCTATGATTGACCATCTTGGCCATAGAAAAGTAGCAGTATGCTACACTCATTGAAACCAAACTCTCGCGATGATTCCGGCTGTAAGAAAAGGTTACTAAACTGGAATTATGACTGATCGAGGGTGGTCAGTGATATTGAGATCCTCTAAAACCCGGTTACTATTACAAGGAAAGGTTGAACCAACTAAACTGAAAGAGGGTAATACCTAAACTCCATGCCAGCCTGAAATTTAAGGGCTATTTTGTGACTTGTGTGCTTTCAACTTGAACTACTTGCACATGTTTGTTATCTAACAACTTGAGTTCCTTGCAGGTTTTGTTTACAGTCCTTATCCAATACCTTGGACTTCTTGCCGGATTTACTTGTTTACATTACCTCGTACTTTTTCTTAAACGCATAACATACACATCATAACATCATGCCTTAACATTTCCTTAACCATTTCAAGGATCTCAAAGGTTTGTGATGCAGGTTATGGTAAATCAAACATCTAGCAAGGGGCAAAGGGGATTTATTTTCCTCTAGCCAATGTCATCTAGAGATCAAAACACGATAATTTGAGTCGGTGGCTATGACCCACTCGATATGGTGAGCTTGACTCTTGAAAAAGGACTCTTGATGACACGAAGTTTCTTCAATCAAAGCTGCAAAATTCAAATTCTAACAGTTTCTTATTTACCCTGCGAGATCCTTGAAAACATTGCATACATATATCATACATATCATTGCATAACAGGTCTCCCAGTACAGGTCTCTCATATCTTCGCTGTTTATTTCAGCAATGGCTCTCAAACAAGATAACAAAGATCTTCAAGAAACTCAATTCAGGGAAATCTTCCTAAACCCATCCAAGGGGCAGGAAGAGTTGAAAACACTCCTCGTTGGGAACTTGGTCAAGAAAAGTCCTGAAGACAATAAGGACGAACGGCTAGAACAACTGCAAGCTGAGGTAGATGCAATAAGAACCAAATGCTGGGGTAGATGGCCCTTATCCAAGGCTTAGCCCGGGAACAAGAAGAGTTGAGAACCATTATCAACCAGCTTCATCAAGACAGATACAAAAGTATGAAGCAAACAGTCAAGGTCAGTGACCAAGTCATTAATCAACCTCCAAGAAGACAAAGATTTGGTTTGGTAAAAAATGGACCTCTCCAGGTTGCTACTACCTCACGGGTCCAACAACAACCTCGCCGAAAACAATCGGTTGATCAGAGTAAGCCGGATAGGCTCAAGAAGCAGTTTACCAAGCTCAACATGCCGTTGTCCCAAGCTTTTCAACACCTGTTGAGATTGAATCTGGTGAAGTTGGTAGGACCTCATCTGAATCCTAAGACTTCTTTGCCTAACTACAATCCTAATGCAAGGTGTGCATACCATTCCAACAGCCCAGGGCATGATACTGACGACTGTTGGAAGTTGAAGTATAAAATTCAAAACCTGATTTATGAAGGAGCATTGGAATTCACACAAGATGGTCAACTAGAATGTTTTTGTCAATCCTCCAAGGCTCACTATTTGAAGTGACAAGTTCAGACAAAAGAGGTTTTTGTTCATTAGAATTTTCAATTTGTAATTTTCTTTTGATTCTTCAAACATTTATTCATGTCAAACTTTGTTACTTTATCAATGCATTGTGTTGTACCCCAAAATTTTCCCTCTCATTTTATCAAGATTTCCCCTTCACAAGACTCTTTGAACTCCAGACAGGATTATGGTTTTGCACTGCTCAAGACATCTCCTCGCACTGATGACCTAAATTAGGGTTTGAGTTTGCACAGAGATTTTTGGACTTTTAATGCTCAAAGTGACTTTCATACTTCATGTTGAACTCATAAGTTTGTCCATACCAAGTTTCAAGCCTTGAATCAAATTTTTGCCCAGTCAATTGGACAGTTGACCTAGAAATCAACTGTATTGGGGAAAAAGTCAACTATGGCCAATATACAGTCAAACCTCATAATTTTTTATCCACATAAACATCATAGACTCACATGAACCATTTTATCAAGTTTGGACCACAACTCCTCAAGAAATTTGTTCAGATCATCAAAAGGGCAAAATGGTCATTTTTAGGGTTTTGACTATATAAGGGTAATTTCTGATTTTCCACCTAGCCAATGGCAAATTGGGTTCAAGCATGGATTCAAGGACTCAATGGAATCATCTTGACATATTCACAAGGTTCAAAAGATCTCAAATGCATTGGATTGACAAATGAATTTTTCGGTCAATTGATCAAAATTTGACTGTACACTGAAAAGTCAAACTTTGACTTTTTGGTCAAAATCAAGTGCCAAGGGTCATTTTTCATCAAGATGAGTCAAAACATGAAACTCGTTCATCAAGAAACCTAATTTTGCAAATTAGGGTTTAAGATTGAAAAATTTCATAACTTAGAATTTTTCTAAGTTATGGAATTTTCTTATTTTTTCCCAACTTTGCCCAACATTTTCACCATGATGCAATTGGATTCAAACAAAACTTCCAAAATTAAAGTTGTAGTCCTCCACAAAGTCTACAACTTTTATTCACAAAGTTTTCCCAAAAGAAGCTTGGATCTCAAGTTATGATTTTTGGAACAAGGGTCCATGAAACTTTTAACTTAGTGAAATTTTGCCCTAGTTTAGGCAGGATTTTGACCCATCTTCATGGACATTTTTCACATAGTTCCACTTGGAATCTCAAATTTCATTTCAAATATGGATTGTATAGCATGTTGCAAGCTTTCCAAAATGTCCAAGAACTCTCCAAACTCATTTGTGGTTAGGGAGAATCGAAGGCTTGAAGTTGGCAAAAACTCACTTTTTATCCATGGCATGTTCATATTGATACAAGTTGCAAATTCAAATCAGCTTGCTTTACACTAGATTACAGGCCTCAAAACCATTCCATACTCAATAATTAAATTCAAGTCCATTGGTCTAAGGCATTGTTTTGGTCATTAGAGGTTTGCACACAAGATTAATCCCTAAATAGAAAAAGCAACATTACCATTTTTGCTTAAATCTTGCTTTATGTCAAAACTGAATCCTTGAGCATTGAGCCATATCTTATGCAGCAAATCAAATCCACCAACTTGAGGGGCCAAGAGAATAGTATGCAAGCTGATGGATAGCCTGTACAGGCCTGCTTTGCATCACTTGTCCACTTTTGCTTCATATACAAGAAACATGTCCAATATTATATAACTTGAACATCTGTGAAAACCAGCCTTGGAAAACATTTGGAACATTTTTCTCACATCCCCTTGAGTCAGAAACACGACCCTTTGAGCCCTCAAACCTCCCATAACACAAAATCATCTTCATTTGGCAAAATAGGGCACTCCATGCAGTTTGATTTCCACAGCTCAAATCCCTCGTGCATTTTTCTCAAATTGGTTCAAACACCTTCCATACAACCTATCCAAGCTATCCCAACCCTTAAACACTAATTGTAACTCCATTTACAAGGTTTGCCATTTTTGATTTCAGCTTGTGCAGGTTGAGTTCTGTAGGCTTGTTCAAGCACATTCAAGGCAAGCTAGGCATTGGAGAAGGTCAGGGGAAGTTCAAGCAAGCTCCCAAACATCTCAGGCCTCATTGAAAAGCTCCACATTGTCAGACACGATCTCAACTGAAATAGGTTTTTGTCAACTTCCTATCTCTCTATTTAGGAATAGTTAGGCTTACGTTTGTGAATAAAAAATGTAGTATTCATAGCCATGAAGTTGTACGTATGCTCATTTTCCATTTTAGTTAAGCATGCTAAGAGAATTTGGTCCATGAATATCCTGAAAAAAATAGGTTAAGATTTAGGGCCAGAGAAATTCTCTCTGGTCTTTGAGAGTTAGGACAAGTTTTTTATATGGTTGAATTCGTCTTGGAAAACTCTACAACTTTGATGTTATGTGTTTTTGCATTAGAGCACGTATGCAAGTTGTTCATGTTTGGTACAGGACATGCGCATTTTGAACCAAGGTTGAAGATGAAGTCTGGCTTTGGGCTGGGCTTTGGCTTCTTTTGTTTTTAACACCCCCTCATTACTGATTGCACCCCCCTGGCCCATTTCTTCATACTTTTGTATTTTTCCATTTTTATTTTCATTTCTGATTTTGTTTTCTTATTTTTCAAACATAAAAATACCAAAATATTTTTTATAAATTCTCACATTTATTTTTGTATTTTATTTTAATTTTTCTAAACATAAAAGTAATTTAATGAACATATACCTTTATTTTATTTTAATGAGAATTTAAAAATAAAACATTAAAAATTATATTTTATTTTTTATTATTATTATTTATACTTAAATAATACTTTGTTCTAAATATATTTTTGTCTTGTATATATTTTATTTTTATTGTACATAACTAATATAATTAATATATATACATACTTTTATTTTATTTAATAAATACTTGAGAATAAAAACATGAAAATATTATACTTTTATTTTTATTATTATTTATAATACTTTTTCTAAATATATTTTATTTTTTGTATATACATTATTTTATTTTATTGTATATAAATAGTATATTTAATATATTTACTTTCTTAAAAAGAAAATTAGGGTTTTACCCTTAATAAAAAAAAAATCTTTTTATTTATTTCTTTCTTTTTTTGCATTAAATATTTTTTACATACATAAAAAATAAACATAAACATTTTTGCATAATTCATAATATTTTGTATATTTATTTAATTTGTTTATTTAAATATTGTTCATTTATTATTTATGTCATTGGTTCAATTTGGATGTAATAGTAAAATTAGGGTTTTAATTTCTTGTCAAATGATCCCCATTCAAAAATTGTATCCCCTTTCCATATCAAATGTTGTAATAGTATAGATTTATTTTACGCATTTATGCTTTCAATTATGCCATGGTTAGAGATTAGGGTTTGTATGCAAAAAATCCAAAATCAAACAAATAGCTTGACTAATACAAAGACAAAAATGCATGAAAATGACAACACAATGCACACTTGCACCCCTAGGGTTTCATCCACTTGTTGCCTTTGGCAAAACAAAAACAAAACAAAAGATCATAGTCCCTCGATGACGCTATCTTGGTTGCCTAAACAAAATGATCTAGTCCCTCAAAAATTTGCTAAAAATACTTAACACAATTGCTATCATGGTCTATACGATGACCTGCACCTGTCCCGTTTAACATCCTAATACAAGGTTGTTTACTAAATGCAATGGTAAAACAACACTGTCAAAAGGGTTAAAAACATATAGGAAAGATCTTTGAGTAAAATAGGGTAGATAACTCTTAGTTACTTGATCAAAGCTTGCAAAAACATCCTTGCTATTTTCAAACACACCTCACAACACAATTTCAAAACATTTCCCAAATCAAACTTTTAAAAGACATACATCTTTGTATACATTCAAACAAGAATCATTAAAAAGATTTCCACAACAATGGCATCTTTTCAAAACATTTTCAAAACCACACACAAAGCACCATTTCAAATAATTGAAAAGCAAAAGCAAGTGATCTAAACAAGTAACTAAGAGCCCATGGAAAACCATGGATGAAAAGGGTGATAGCACCTTCCTTTTTCATAACCTACTCCCCAAACCCAAGAAAACATCTCAAAGGTCTTTCCCGTGCTTTTTGACCTTTCCTTAGGATAAAATAAAAAGTTGGTGGCGACTCTTGCTAAACCGAAACATTTGCGAACACAAACGCAAAACCTCAAGTCAGTTCTCCCACCATATCACGGCGACTCTGCTGGGGATATTTGAAAAGTGGAGTAACCTTAGGGTTTAGATCACCTTTACATGCTTATTTTGTTTGCTTTTATTGCTTTACATTTGCTTCTATTGTTTGGGTTTGAAATCCTCTACCCGGATTTGGGAAACATTCATAGGTAAATAGAAATACGTTGTGGAAACTGTGCGGGGTATACCGACATGGTTGAAGCAATAGCTATATGTTGTACCCCAAAATTTTCCCTCCCATTTTCTCAATATTTTCTCATCACAAGGCCCTTGGAGCTCAAGATCCAGTTAGGATTTCCTCTGCTCAAGACTTCTCCTAGCACTGTTGACCCAAATTAGGGTTTGTGTTTGCACAAAGATGTTTTGACCTAAAATGCCTAAGATGACTTTCATGCTTCATGTTGGACTCCCAAGTTTATCCATACCAAGTTTCAAGCCTTGATTCCAGCCTTTGCCCAATCAATTGGACAATTGACCTAGAAATCAGCTGTATTGGGGAAAAAGTCAACTGTGGCTAATTGATAGTCAAACCTCATGGAAATTGACCCACATCAAAATTATGAACTCATATGGACCATTTGATCAAGTTTGGATCATAATTCCACAAGAAATTTGATCAGATCACCAAAAGGGCAAAATGGTCATTTTTAGGGTTTTGACTACACAAAGGCAATTTTTGACTGTTTGACCAAGCCAATGGCAAACCAAGCTCACCTATGGACTCAAGGACCCCATGGAATTGTCTTGACATACTCAACAAGTTCAAAAGATCCCAAATGCACAAGATTGACAGTTGAATTTTCCAGTCAATTGATCAATTTTTGACTGTATACTGAAAAGTCAAACTTTGACTTTTTGGTCAAAATCAAGTGTCAAGATTCATTTTTCATCAAAACATGCCAAATCATGAAACTTGTTCATCAAGAAATCAAAAATCACAAATTAGGGTTTGAAATGAAGATTTTTCATAACTTAGAATTTTTCTAAGTTATGAAAAACCCTAATTTTTTCCTAACTTTGTCCCACTTTCTCATCAAGATGCATTTGGATTCAAGGAAAAGTCAAAACATGAAAGTTGTAGTCCATTGCAAAATCTACAACTTTGATTCACAAAGTTTTCTCAAAATAAGCTTGTAGCTCAAGTTATAATTTTTGGAACAAGGGTACCAAACCATTCTTAACTTAGAGAAATTTTGACCTATTTTAGGCAAGATTTTTGCCTAACTTCAAGACCACTTTTCACATACTTCCACTTGGAATTTCAATTTGCATTACAAAGATGTATTGTAGTACACATTCTAAGCTTTCCAAAATGTCCAAGAACTCATCAAACAACCTCATGGTTAGAGAGAATCGAATTTGGCAAGTTGGGAAAAAGTCACTTTGATTCATGGCCATGTACATGTTCATAACTTGTGCAATTTTTCAAATCAGCTTGCACAACTTGGTTACATGTCCTATATCCCATTTGCACTCAATAATTAAATGCAAACCCTTTGTGTTCAAGCCTTGCATTATGTGTTTAAGCATTACATGAAGGTTTAGTCTTAAAATAGAAAAAGCAAATTATCCATTTTTGAAAAGGTATGGCTTTATGTCAAAAGCAAATCCAAGAAGTACCAAAGCATATCTCTGAAGCACAAGTTAAAGAGCATAACACACTGACCAAGACTAATGTATGCAGCATAGATTGGGGGCCTCCATCAGTCTAAAACACAACTTGGCATTTTGTTGCTTAAAGGTGAAGAAATTTGACATAACAACTCCCAACTCTCATTCCTGTCAACAAGAGCTTAAGCAAAGATTGTGAACACTTTCTAAACATCAAACCTAAGCTGAAACACAAGCCAACCAAGTTCCAAACATTCTCAAACACAGAATCACCATAAAACTGCAAAAACAGGGCATAAGCTGCAGTTGGACTTCCATAGTTCATTCCACTCGTGCATTCTTGCCAAGACTTGTTCAAACATATCCCACACCATCCCTTGAAACTGTTCCAAGCCCTAAACACAACCTGTAACACCCCTAACCAACATCACCATTTTCATATTTTCTGTTTTACAGTTGGAGTGCCACGACACGATTCACTTGGTTTCAAAGCAAACTAAAGGTTGGAATAACATCCCTGGACCTCAAGTAAGCTGTGCCAATCATTACCTTTCCTTGAAAGCATCTCCATTATTGCACACGATTCCAACTGAAAAGGTAAATCTTTGGACTTCTATCTCTCAATGTAAGGAGAATTAGCTCTAAGTTTGTGAATGAAAAATGTCATGCTCATGTCCCTGAAGCTATACATATATTTACTTTCCATTTATTTTGTCTGTGCTATGAGAATTTGAGGTCTGAACATTGATAAAAAGTTAGGTTAAGAATTAGGAATGGAGAAATTCTCTCTCATTTCTGAGAGTTAGGATGAGTTCTTTATATGTCCAGAATCGTGGCTTGATGCTTAACACTTTGCATGTGGTGAGTTTGTGCTAAAAATCAGGGAATCTGGAGATAGGAAAACGCGCGTTTTTGTTGATTCAAACAGGTTCTGAGGTTGAAGACAAAGTCTTCTTGGGCTGGGCCTGAGTTTGACTTCCTATTTGCACCTTGTTTTTACTTTTGACCCCCCTTGGCCCATTGTGCTTATTTTGATCATTTTTTTGACTTTTTCTTGTTGCTTCTGACTTATTTATTTTTTCTCATAACATTAAAATATTAAAAATATTTTTCAAACCATTTTTTGTATTTATTAAGCATTTATTTGTTTTAACTTGATATTTGTATATAAATAAACACATAAACACCTTTTATTTAAGAATATTAAAAAATAATTCAAATACTTTTATTTTCTGATTCTTGTTTTATTTTTATCTTTAAAAAAAAACATTTTTATAAAAAAATATATTGTTTATTAAATATTAAATATTAATATTTTTGTGTATATTTAGTATTTAGTAAATATTATAAATACATATATGTTTATTAATATATTTAGAAAAATACAAAGAATTAATACATTTTGTATTTATTAATATTTGACCTCAAAAATACTTTTTATATAAAATACCTTCTTTTATTTATTTTTTGTAAATAATTAATAAATATTGCATATATCATACAATAAATACTTTTATTTGTAAAATTAGGGTTTTTGCCCTAAATGCATAAAAATACCAAAAATTAATTAATTTTATTTTTGTTTATTTGATACATAATAAATATTTTTTTTACATACATATGAAAACCATTTTGGCATTTTGCATATTTATTTTTATTTTGTTTAATACTTGTGCAATTAAATACCTTGTAAAATTCCAAGATTTGATGTAATAGTCTAGGATTTAATTTCTTGCTAAAATACCCCCATTTGAACATTTGTACCCCCCATCCCATATATTGTGTTGTAATAACTTAGGAACTTTATTTTTTCGCACTTTAAAGTTTTCTAATTATGCCATGTTAGAATTAGGGTTTTGTATGCAAATCAATTAACCAAAAATAGTTTGACCTAAATTCAAGATAAACAAGCATGAAAATGGACAACACTAATCACACTTGCACCCCTAGGGTATTCCACTTGTTGCCTTCAATAATGGGCCATATTGCATGTTAGGTATCTTTGGGCAAAACAACACAATTCAAATGATCATAGTCCCTCGATGACGCTTTCGAAAGTTGCCTAAAAATGATCAAGTCCCTTAAAGAAAATTGCCCAAAGATACTTGGCACCATTGCAATTATGGTCTAAACGATGACCCGCGCCTGTCCCGATTACATCCTAACACAAGATTGTCCACCAAATGCAATGGTGGAACAAAATTGTTAAAAGGGTTAAAACATAGCAAAGATCTTTGAGAACTTTAGGATAGATAGCTCTTGAATACTTGTCAACTTGCAAAACAAAAACACTTGCCTATTTTTTCAAACCACACATCACTACACTTTCAAAACAACTTTAAAAAAACCTTGAAACATCTTTTCAAAAAGACAAACACCTTTTGTAAAACATTCGAGTAAAGAATTGTTACAAGGGTTGCCTAGACAAGGCATCTTTTTCAAAGCATTTTCAAAACCACGCACAAAGCACCATTTTAAACAATTGAAAATCAAGGCAAGTTGATCTAAGCAAATAACTAAGAGCCCATGGATAACCATGGATAGAAAGGGTGCTAATACCTTCCCTTTCTATAATCTACTCCCCGAACCCAAGAAAACATCTCAAAGGTTTTTTGCTGTGCTTTTTTAACCTTTCCTTAGGATAAAATAAAAAGTCGGTGGCGACTCTTGCTCAACCGAAACATTTGCGAAAACAAACGCAAAACCCTAGTCAGTTCTCCCACCGTATCACAGAATTGGCGACTCTGCTGGGGAGAAACTTTAAAGTGGAGTAACCTTAGGGCTTAGATCACCCTCTTGCATGACTAATTGTTTGTCTTGATTGCTTTATATCTTGGCTCTCTTGTTTGGGTTTACAATCCTACACCCGGATTTTGGGAAACATTCATAGATAGCAATACGTTGTGGAAACTGTGCGGGGTATACCGACACGGTCGAAGCAATAGCTATATTAGTGCGACATATTTGTGAGTACCGGTAACCCTTGAGTTCAATCAAGGAGAGTACGGGGCCGCTGAGTGATGTCACTAAGCACTAATGACCTAGAACCTTACTTGACCATCTTGGCCTTTCATTAGGGGTAGTGAGATGACCGGCTTTGGTGCAGTCCGAAGTTGGTAGATAATCGATACTACACTCATTGAGGGTTGTTTTCTTGGAATTTTTTGGTCGCTAGTTAAGTGGCTAAAC
Organism: Vicia faba; assembly: GCA_948472305.1. NCBI lineage: Eukaryota > Viridiplantae > Streptophyta > Magnoliopsida > Fabales > Fabaceae > Vicia > Vicia faba. The sequence goes on from OX451741.1 coordinate 1,138,988,741, forward strand.
CAAAACAATGAACAATGAAAACAATCCAGTGATATTGAGCTCCTTAGAACCCAGTTACTATTTATAGGACAGGTTTTTAAGCCAACTACACTCAAGAGGGTACTTACCTATGAAACCTCATGCAAGCCTGAAACTAGGGTTTGGTGTGATTTGCTTGTACATATGTTTGTGCATACATCATAAACATCATAAAACATCATATGCATTCACTAACCATTTCAAGGGTTTAGATCTTCATCTTTGTTCTTGTTTTGTAGGTCATGGAAATTCTTCGAAGAAAAACCATCCAAGTCAACCTTGTGAGAATCCCTCCTCAACTCAAGGAGCTCACGTCAAGGATTCCGGAAAGCTCATCCTTCAGTGAAAGACATGGTAGACTGCTCAGCCTAGTCAACACCAACATTGAAGAGGACATGATGAAAGTGCTATTCCAGTTCTTTGACCCTCTTCACCACTGTTTCACTTTCCCCGACTACCAGTTGGTGCCTACTTTGGAGGAGTTTTCTCAACTCCTGAGAATTCCTATCCTTAATCAACTACCCTACAACGGTACGGAAAAGGAACCAAAGCCTGAAGATGTTGCTCGAGCACTACATCTACAGCCATCTGACATCAAGGGGCATTGGGAAACTAGAAGCGGCGTCAAAGGATTCTTAGCAAAATTCTTGTTTGAGAAGGCACAAGAATGTTGGAATTCATTGGACCTGCAAACCTTTGAAGAAATTGTGGCACTCCTTATCTATGGGTTGGTTTTGTTCCCAAACCCCGACCAGCTGGTAGATGTCAACGCCGTCAAAATCTTCTTATCCAGAAATCCAATACCAACATTGCTTGGGGACATTCTTCACTCATTTTACACACGAACAATGAGAAAGAGGGGTGTTCTCATGTGCTGTACTCCTCTCTTTGCAAGGTGGTTTATTTCGCACCTTCCACAATCTGTCTTGAAGAATGACCAAGGCCTAAGGTGGTCACAACGGTTGATGACCCTTACTCACTCTGATGTACATTGGTGTTCTCGGTCCAGAGAAAATGTCATCATCGTCGATCATTGTGGAGAGTTCCCTAATGTTCCATTACTTGGCATTAGAGGGGGCATTACCTACAACCCTTGTCTAGCTTTAAGGCAATTTGGATATGCACGGAGGGATGGCCCTCACGACATGTTGATTCCTGACCTAATTTTTGACTTCGACAACGATGCGCAAGGACTTCGCCAAAGATTCATCAGAGCTTGAAGGATGCCCAACAAGGTTGATAACAAGACACTGGGGCACAAGAACTCCATCCCTCTTGAGCCCTATCTCAAGTGGGTACAAGCCCGAGCCCAGAGTCTATTGATGCCTTATCCTCATGTTCTCCCTGTGATTAAAGATCCCGTTACGGAAGGAGAGGTTCCCTACACCATCCTATATCCTGACATGCCTACATCGTGGGAGGAGATGCAGAAGAGTTGGATTCAGCTCAAGGAGGAACTGAACACTTTTGAAGCCAGCTTCTACGCCAGTGAGAAGAAGGTTCTAGAGCTTACCCGCCGACTCCATGAGGAAGAGACCCTCAACACCTACATCGCACCAAAGAGGATGCGCAACGTCTTTTTACCTTGAGAAGTTTTGTAATATTTGGCCCATGGGGCATTTATGTACTGACAAATTTCTTCTTATTAATATGACGTGCGTTCTTTTTGTTTGCAACAATTTTGAATATTCTAAATCCTTGAATGCATTGCATACATAAGCATACCATTCATCATGTGCATAAGCAGGTCTCACACCAGGTTTCCTTATCTGTCTGCTGTTTATTTCAGTAAGATGGATCTCGAGCAAACAATCAAGGACTTGCAGGCTCAAAGTGAACAGTTTCAACAACTCCTGATGACCTTGGCTAAGGGTCAGGAGGATCTAAAGACCCTACTGGGGAATAAAGACCAAGTGAAAAAGAAGAAAAAGAGACTCGGGGTGGCTACTTTAGGGAGAAGGTTTGAAGGAGAAGCCAAAAGAGTGCTTGAATTTCCTCCTACTTCTGAGGAGGGAACCAGTAAAGGGGGTGTGGCTGCGGTACCTTCCGAGTCCGATATGGAAGAAGAGGAGGCTGAAGAGGACGAAGACTACTCTGATCAACAATACCCTCCGGCTAATGACAAGTACAAAGGTTTAGAAGACAGGTTGGCAGCTATGGAGCTGCAGAGAGTTCCGGGTTTGGATTTCGAAGACTTGGGTTTAGTTGCCGGAATTGTGATTCCCCCAAAGTTCAAAGTGCCGGTTTTTGTGAGGTATGACGGGCTGTCCTGTCCAAAGATGCATCTCGGGTCCTATGTAAGGAAGATCCAACCTTACACCGCGGACAAAAACCTTTGGATCCATTTCTTTCAAGATAGCCTTTCTGGGGCTCAACTTGAGTGGTTCTATCAACTGGATGGAGCCAGTATCCGAAACTGGGAAGACTTGGCCACCGCTTTTTATAAACAATATCAGTACAATTTTGACCTTGCTCCTACGCGTACCCAACTTCAGGGTATGTCACTAGGAACGTGCGAAGGATTCAAAGAGTATGCACAAAAATGGAGAGACTTGGCTGGAAGGGTGCAGCCGCCTTTGACTGACCGCGAACTGGTTGACATGTTCCTGGTGTAACACCCCGTTTTCAATTAATTGATTTATTTGAATTTGGGAATTTATTTTATTAGAATTAATAAAATAAAAAGAATTATTTATTTTGGAGTATTTGAGAAAAATAAAAGAAATAAGGAATATTAGAATTTTATGTTATTGGGCTTAGATGTTGTTAGTAAAAAGTGGGGGTGCAGAGAAATAAAGTTATGTTTGGGACTTAGGCCATTTTCTCATTTTTGGTTTTCACGTAAGAACAGAAGTTGGAATTTGGGAAAAGAGAGCTCTGAAGAACGGAGAACGAAGAACATCGCCCAAGAACTCAAAGCTGTTAATTGATAAGGTAAGGGGGGTTTATACTCGATTTATATTTGTTTATGGGTTTATGTACGGTTGATTCAGGTAATTGTAGGAAAATCCCAATTGTTAGATGTTTCTAGGGATCGATAACTGTAGGACTGAACCTTGTTAGAAAAGGGTTAGGTTCCCAATTTTTATGAATCGATTAAGAGTTTTAGGTCCCAAATGAGGAATTGGGAGTATATATCATGATCGTGAATTTACCTTGGAAGTTGTAGGGATAACCTCAGTGTCAGTAGAATTCCCCAAAAAGGACGGTTAGTTTCCGATTAAGGTTATTATGATAATCGTTGGTAACTTGGATATTGTGATGTTGTTGTGAATTGTACAAACTCGATGCGTTAGGTGCTGAAATGCGCGTTTGGCGGACGTTTTCCCGCGTTTGGACTGCTGTTTTCTGAGCTGCCGCAGGTTCAGGAAAATCCTGTGCGCGCTCAGCAACACGGGCCGTGTTGCACAACACGGGTGCCCGTGTTGCTCCTCTGGGTTGGAAGGGGTGTGCTCCTGGTTGCACGACACGGGCCGTGTTGCACAACACGGGTGCCCGTGTCAGAGCCCCTGTACTGATAAAATTAAAATGTGCATTTTCTGGACGTTCTGCACAACACGGGCCGTGTTGCACAACACGGGTGCCCGTGTTGCTCTGCTGTGATGATTTTCTGAATTTTGGTTTTAGTGCTTTGATGTCGGATTTTTATTGCCATGCTTTTAGATATGTATCGAGCATGAATTATGATATAATTGATGTGATTGGTTGATGTTTGAATAATATGCTGAGTGATTACATGCTATTCGTAACTTGATAGGATTGATGTTTAAATAGTATGCTGAGTGATTACATGCTATTCATATCATGTTATGTTGATATTGTTGATGTGCATGATATGTTGATCGATGTTCATAGTATGCTGAGTGTTACATACTTACATATCATGTTGCATTTGTTAATTCCCATTGTGTGGAATTAACATGGTGGCCAATATACGTGTCCGCGATTTAATGGAACGTTGAGGTGGTAGCCGTGTCCGCGATATAATGGAACGGTGAGTTATCCGTGACCCGCGATCTAATGGGGCGGTGTAGTGGTACCACATGCATGGGTGTGTTGCATTACTCGAATATAACATGAATGGATGATTTTCCAATGCTATATTTGATTGTTTGTATGCACGTATGATTGATAAATGGTTAATGATGTTTGATGAATATTTGCAAATATGAAAGACAATATGTCATGGATATATGAATTGTAAAGGTTTTGTAAACTATGAAATATGCTAATTATTGGGTAATGCTTATGATTTCGTGAACTGATTGTTATGAATGTATAACCAAATGTATATTTGAGAAGCTCACCCTTACTGTTGAATATTTCAGATTGAGGAGCTTCGCTCAGGTGCTTGGCGAAGGCTTATCGTGTCTAGTTTAGTTTCGTTTTAGTATGTCCGGGTCATGCTCTGATAGTTGTAACTCCGGGAACGTTTGGTTGTCGAGCTGCTTTAGTCAGACTCGTTTATTTTCTTTTAATTGTTATAATATGACGTTGACTTTTCCAGGTGTTAATCCCTGATGATTGAAAATATTATAACTTGGTTTTATTAAATAATTTATTCCGCTGTGTAGACATGTATGAGTTACCACTAAAATTATGCATGACAGGAATTTATTTTATTAAAAGAGAATTGTAGCATCCCTCGATTATTACATGTACTCTGAGTTGATAATTCTTAATATTTGCGAAAATTATATGCGGGGTTTTAGAGGGTGTTACAATAGTGGTATCAGAGCATAGTCGGTCGTTGTGACCAGAGTCTTGAGTCAGTCATTCCTTTTCGTATGCGACTAGTGCAAGGTAACACTGTCGATACTGTATTCTGATGTGGAGTATGTTTTAATTCTCAGGAATATGGCTGGAAGAGGTAATGGACGAAATGATGCTGCACTAGCTGAGGCTTTGGGGATGTTAGCTGGTGTACTTGCTGGAAACCCAACTGGAGGTGTGATTGGTGCTGATAGGCAATTGGGAAATTTCCAAAGGAACAATCCTCCGTTGTTCAAAGGTACACATAACCCCGAAGGTGCTCAGAAGTGGCTGAAGGAAATCGAAAGGATTTTCCGTGTGATCGATTGCGCTGAAGATCTAAAAGTCAGATATGGTACGCATATGTTGGCAGAAGAGGCCGACGACTGGTGGGTTGCCACAAGGACCGAAATGGTTCAGGATGGAGAGGCACTGACTTGGGCTAACTTCAGAAGGGCTTTTCTGAGGAGGTACTTTCCTGAAGATGTTCGGGGAAGAAAGGAAATTGAATTTTTGGAGCTTAAGCAGGGCAATCTGACGGTTAGTGAATATGCTACTAAGTTCACTGAGCTGGCAAAGTATTATGCACACTACAACAATGATGAGGCTGGAGAATTCTCTAAATGTATCAAATTTGAGAATGGTCTCCGAGATGAGATTAAGCAAGGAATCAGGTACCAGCGTATTCGTAGATTTTCTGATCTGGTGGATTGTAGCAGAATCTTGGAAGAAGATATTACCAAGAATAGGTCGTCTCACTCTCGTGGGGCTGTTGACAAAAGAGGAAAGCAACATATGGACCGTGGCAAGCCATATGGTAGAGATAACCAGAGATCAGGCGGTTGGAAAAGGCCTAGTGGGGGAGATTCTAAGGCTCCTATCAGATGCTACAGGTGTGGTGAGTTTGGTCATCACATTCGAGATTGCAAGAGTGATGAGAAGAAATGCTATAAATGTGGAAAGACTGGTCATTTGTCTAGTGATTGCAAAGGGAAGTCTGTCACTTGTTATAATTGTGGCGAAGAAGGTCACATTCGTCCGCAGTGTCCTAAGCCTAGGAAGGATCAGTCAGGTGGAAAAGTGTTCGCTTTGTCTGGATCTGAGACTACTCCAGAGGATCGATTGATTAAAGGTACGTGTTTTATTCATGGCACACCTTTAGTTGCAATTATTGATACTGGTGCAACTCATTCTTTCATTTCTTTGGATTGTGCTGAGAGGTTGAAACTGGACATATCTGGTATGCGAGGTAGCATGATTGTTGATACTCCTGCATCGGGTTCAGTGACAACTTCACTTGTATGTAGGAATTGTCCTATTGAGATTTTTGGTAGAGGTTTCGGTATGGATTTAGTGTGCCTACCGCTTGAACAAATTGATATTATCCTTGGGATGAACTGGTTGGAATTTAACCGGGTTCATCTGAACTGCCTTGCTAAGACGGTGATTTTCCCAGAAGCAGTTGGTGTCGAGAATTTGACTATGTCTGCTAGGCAGGTGCAAGAAGCAATGGAAGACGGTGCTAATGTGTTTATGTTACTTGCTTCGTTAGATGCAACAAGAAAGGTCAGGAGTAGTGAATTGCCAGTGGTGTGTGATTTTCCAGAAGTCTTTCCTGATGATGTTGGCGAGTTACCTCCTGAGAGAGAAGTGGAATTTTCTATAGACTTAATTCCTGGTACGAGACCGGTGTCGATGGCGCCATATCGTATGTCTGCGTCTGAATTGGCTGAATTGAAGAGTCAGTTGGAAGATTTACTGGAGAAGAAGTTTATTCGTCCAAGTGTTTCGCCTTGGGGTGCTCCGGTATTGTTGGTTAAGAAGAAAGAAGGTTCTATGAGACTGTGTGTTGATTACAGGCAATTGAACAAAGTAACCATTAAGAATCGGTACCCGTTACCGAGGATTGATGATTTAATGGATCAGTTAATTGGAGCCAGTGTATTCAGTAAGATTGATTTGAGATCTGGATATCATCAGATTCGTGTGAAGGCGGAAGATATTCAAAAGACTGCTTTTCGAACGAGGTATGGGCATTATGAATATTCTGTTATGCCGTTCGGAGTTACTAATGCGCCTGGTGTTTTCATGGAATATATGAACAGGATTTTTCACCCATATCTGGATAAGTTTGTTGTGGTTTTTATTGATGACATTCTGGTTTATTCCGAGAATGACGAAGAACATGCGGAACATCTCAGAATTGTGTTAGAGTTGTTGAAAGATAGGAAGTTGTATGCAAAGTTGTCCAAATGTGAGTTCTGGCTGAATGAAGTTAGTTTTCTTGGACATGTGATTTCTAAAAATGGTATTGCAGTGGATCCTACAAAAGTAGAAGCGGTATCTCAGTGGGAAGCGCCGAAGACTGTTTCTGAAATTAGAAGTTTTCTTGGTCTTGCAGGTTATTACAGAAAGTTTATCGAAGGATTCTCAAAGTTAGCATTGCCGTTGACGAAGTTGACTCGTAAAGGACAAGCGTTTATTTGGGACTCTGATTGTGAGAAAGGTTTCCAAGAATTGAAACGGAGATTGACTAGTGCTCCTATTCTGATTTTACCGAATCCGGTGGAATCTTTTGTGGTCTATTGTGATGCATCTCTGTTGGGTTTAGGTGGTGTTTTAATGCAGAACCAACAGGTAGTTGCGTATGCTTCGAGACAGTTGAAGGTTCATGAAAGGAACTATCCTACTCATGACTTAGAGTTGGCAGCAGTTGTGTTTGTCTTGAAATTGTGGAGACATTATCTGTATGGCTCGAGATTTGAAGTGTATAGTGATCATAAGAGTTTGAAGTATCTTTTCGATCAGAAAGAGCTCAATATGAGGCAAAGGAGGTGGTTTGAATTTCTCAAAGATTATGATTTTGGTTTGAATTACCATCCTGGTAAGGCAAATGTGGTTGCAGATGCTTTGAGCAGGAAATCCTTGCATATGTCTATGATGATGGTTCGTGAATTGGATTTAATTGAACAATTCCGAGATTTGAGTTTAGTTTTTGAAAGTACTCCGAAGTGTGTTCGTTTGGGTATGTTGAAACTTACTAGTGGTATTCTAGAAGAGATCAGGATCGGGCAGAAATCTGATGTTAATTTGGTTGATAAATTGACATTGATCAACCAAGGTCAAGGTGGTGAGTTTAGAATTGATGAGAATGATGTTATGAGATTTGGCGGTAGAGTTTGTGTTCCTGATGTCGCAGAAATCAAGAAGAGTATATTAGAGGAAGGACATCGCAGTGGGATGAGTATTCATCCGGGTGCCACGAAAATGTATCATGATTTGAAGAAATTGTTTTGGTGGCCGGGAATGAAAAAGGAAATAGCTGAATTTGTGTATGCATGTTTGATCTGTCAGAAATCGAAGATTGAGCATCAAAAGCCGTCTGGGTTTATGCAACCGATGTTTATTCCAGAATGGAAGTGGGATAGTATTTCTATGGATTTCGTATCTGGGTTGCCAAGGACTTCTATGAATTGTGAAGCGATATGGGTCGTTGTGGATAGGTTGACTAAGTCTGCTCATTTTATACCGGTGCGAATGGATTACTCGATGGAGAGATTGGCACAGTTGTATATTGAGAAAATAGTGAGTTTGCATGGAGTTCCTTCTAGTATTGTGTCAGATAGAGATCCGAGGTTCACTTCGAAATTTTGGGAAGGATTGCAGAAGGCTTTGGGTACTAAATTGAGGTTGAGTTCAGCTTACCATCCTCAGACTGATGGACAGACGGAGAGGACGATTCAATCATTAGAAGATTTATTGCGTGCTTGTGTTTTAGAGTAGGGTGGAGCTTGGGATAGCTATTTGCCATTGATTGAATTTACTTATAACAATAGTTACCATTCGAGTATTGGTATGGCTCCGTTTGAGGCATTGTATGGTAGACGGTGTAGAACACCTTTGTGTTGGTATGAATCTGGAGAGAGTTCGGTAGTTGGGCCAGAGATTGTTCAGCAGACTACTGAAAAGATCAAATTGATTCAAGAAAAGATGAGAGCTTCTCAGAGTCGTCAGAAAAGTTATCATGATAAGAGGAGAAAGAATTTAGAATTCAGTGCTGGAGATCATGTGTTTATGAGAGTTACTCCGATGACGGGTATTGGTCGGGCGTTGAAGTCTAAGAAGTTGACTCCGCGTTTTATTGGTCCGTTTCAGATTACGGAAAGAGTTGGAGAAGTTGCTTATCGTATCGCTTTACCTCCGAGACTTGCGAATTTGCACGATGTTTTTCATGTTTCTCAGTTGAGGAGATACATTCCAGACCCATCTCATGTAATCCAAATAGATGATGTACAAGTAAGAGATAACCTGACAGTAGAAGCATTGCCTATGAGGATAGAAGATCGGGAAGTGAAACAGTTAAGAGGTAAAGAGATAGCATTGGTGAAGGTTGCTTGGGGAGGTCCAGCAGATGGAAATATCACTTGGGAGCTGGAGAGCCAGATGAAAGAGGCTTATCCGGAGCTGTTCGCCTAAGGTATGTTTTCGAGGACGAAAACTCTTTTAGTGGGGGAGAGTTGTAACACCCCGTTTTCAATTAATTGATTTATTTGAATTTGGGAATTTATTTTATTAGAATTAATAAAATAAAAAGAATTATTTATTTTGGAGTATTTGAGAAAAATAAAAGAAATAAGGAATATTAGAATTTTATGTTATTGGGCTTAGATGTTGTTAGTAAAAAGTGGGGGTGCAGAGAAATAAAGTTATGTTTGGGACTTAGGCCATTTTCTCATTTTTGGTTTTCACGTAAGAACAGAAGTTGGAATTTGGGAAAAGAGAGCTCTGAAGAACGGAGAACGAAGAACATCGCCCAAGAACTCAAAGCTGTTAATTGATAAGGTAAGGGGGGTTTATACTCGATTTATATTTGTTTATGGGTTTATGTACGGTTGATTCGGGTAATTGTAGGAAAATCCCAATTGTTAGATGTTTCTAGGGATCGATAACTGTAGGACTGAACCTTGTTAGAAAAGGGTTAGGTTCCCAATTTTTATGAATCGATTAAGAGTTTTAGGTCCCAAATGAGGAATTGGGAGTATATATCATGATCGTGAATTTACCTTGGAAGTTGTAGGGATAACCTCAGTGTCAGTAGAATTCCCCAAAAAGGACGGTTAGTTTCCGATTAAGGTTATTATGATAATCGTTGGTAACTTGGATATTGTGATGTTGTTGTGAATTGTACAAACTCGATGCGTTAGGTGCTGAAATGCGCGTTTGGCAGACGTTTTCCCGCGTTTGGACTGCTGTTTTCTGAGCTGCCGCAGGTTCAGGAAAATCCTGTGCGCGCTCAGCAACACGGGCCGTGTTGCACAACACGGGTGCCCGTGTTGCTCCTCTGGGTTGGAAGGGGTGTGCTCCTGGTTGCACGACACGGGCCGTGTTGCACAACACGGGTGCCCGTGTCAGAGCCCCTGTACTGATAAAATTAAAATGTGCATTTTCTGGACGTTCTGCACAACACGGGCCGTGTTGCACAACACGGGTGCCCGTGTTGCTCTGCTGTGATGATTTTCTGAATTTTGGTTTTAGTGCTTTGATGTCGGATTTTTATTGCCATGCTTTTAGATATGTATCGAGCATGAATTATGATATAATTGATGTGATTGGTTGATGTTTGAATAGTATGCTGAGTGATTACATGCTATTCGTAACTTGATAGGATTGATGTTTAAATAGTATGCTGAGTGATTACATGCTATTCATATCATGTTATGTTGATATTGTTGATGTGCATGATATGTTGATCGATGTTCATAGTATGCTGAGTGTTACATACTTACATATCATGTTGCATTTGTTAATTCCCATTGTGTGGAATTAACATGGTGGCCAATATACGTGTCCGCGATTTAATGGAACGTTGAGGTGGTAGCCGTGTCCGCGATATAATGGAACGGTGAGTTATCCGTGACCCGCGATCTAATGGGGCGGTGTAGTGGTACCACATGCATGGGTGTGTTGCATTACTCGAATATAACATGAATGGATGATTTTCCAATGCTATATTTGATTGTTTGTATGCACGTATGATTGATAAATGGTTAATGATGTTTGATGAATATTTGCAAATATGAAAGACAATATGTCATGGATATATGAATTGTAAAGGTTTTGTAAACTATGAAATATGCTAATTATTGGGTAATGCTTATGATTTCGTGAACTGATTGTTATGAATGTATAACCAAATGTATATTTGAGAAGCTCACCCTTACTGTTGAATATTTCAGATTGAGGAGCTTCGCTCAGGTGCTTGGCGAAGGCTTATCGTGTCTAGTTTAGTTTCGTTTTAGTATGTCCGGGTCATGCTCTGATAGTTGTAACTCCGGGAACGTTTGGTTGTCGAGCTGCTTTAGTCAGACTCGTTTATTTTCTTTTAATTGTTATAATATGACGTTGACTTTTCCAGGTGTTAATCCCTGATGATTGAAAATATTATAACTTGGTTTTATTAAATAATTTATTCCGCTGTGTAGACATGTATGAGTTACCACTAAAATTATGCATGACAGGAATTTATTTTATTAAAAGAGAATTGTAGCATCCCTCGATTATTACATGTACTCTGAGTTGATAATTCTTAATATTTGCGAAAATTATATGCGGGGTTTTAGAGGGTGTTACACCTGGGGACCCTGTCTGGTCCATTCTTCAACCATCTAATTGGTAATTCTTCCGCGGGGTTTACAGATTTGATCTTAACTGGGGAAAGGATAGAAGCCGGCATCAAGTCAGGGAAGATACAGAAGGGTGCCGCCGCAAGTGTTGAGAAGAAGCCTTTTAAGAAGGAAACGACTGTTGTGTACTCTCAGAGAAGAGCAGGGAAGACTGAGCGCCGGCCGACTGTGGGGGTGTTTACCTGGGGATTTGGTAAACAACCGCTGATCCTCCAAATGGTTACTTATTTGGTTACTCGCAGGATCGATCAGATTGATCCTATGGACATAGGTTGATTTTGAAGTTTAATTAATGTGGATAAGGCTTTAAGTAAATTGGTTAAAGTAAATTGCATAAAGGAAAAGGCTTGGTAAAATAAACAAGGCTGGAATGTAAAGGTTCGACAGGAATCTTAAAGGGAAAAGCATGTAAAATACTGAAAAAGTAAATGACTTGAATTGATTAAATTGGTGTTTCACACATACATTTCTCAACAATTCGTTCGCTCACACTGGGTACTTGAATCTAAATGAGTGACTATGTATCTATTGTGAACACACGCGAGAAACTACACGTCTACTCCTATTTATACAAAAACATTCCAAGTAACCGTCGGGCAGTTACACTGCTTCGAGATCCAGCCACTTGTCACGTTCTCCATGCTCGACGCTCCAGATCCTTGCACGTTCGCACGTAGTAACTGCTGGAAACCGTTTTCCCTCCAAAGCTTTGAATTTCAAACTGCTCCACTCTGGACCATCGAACACGTTCGTCAAAAGACGTCTTCGACGAAACTCCTTCGACGTCGAAGGCAATCAGCCTCCTTCCTTGGAAGAAATCTTCTAAGTATTTGGCCATCTTTCGACGGTCACTTCGACAGGCTTAGCCAGTCGAAAGCATCTTTCAGCTTTTAATGGCTGTCATCAATTGAAACAAAGGTGTCGAATTTAGGAGCCAACAAATTGCCCCCCAAGAATGCCTTATTTCGACTCTTGAAAAGAAAAAGGCATTCTTTGAAAACGCCATTCGACACCTGTTTGTCCACGCTGAGTCACAAGTTAACTTGTGCACTTTTTGTTGCTTTTTACCAACTATTGGCAATCCCAAGAAACCATCATTGATTTGATCCTAGGACGTCACTGTCAGTACGGCGTGCAGAGCCAAAACATCACTTCATAATTTGTCATTATGACAAATTCAAAAAACGAGGACGCACGCTGCGTCTCTCTGTTTCTGCAGAAACGGCCAAAACAACAGGATGCTGCCACGCGTCCCACTACTCCCTGCAGCATTAAATGACATTTAATGCCCTCGTTATTGGGAATTTCTCCCACTACTATAAATAGTAGTGAATATCCCATTGTGGGACTTTTCACGCAAACAATCTCTCAAACTTCCTTGCTTCCTTGCAAACTTGTTTCTCTTTGCAGAAAAACTCTTCCCTTTCCAACTTCATCTTCATCCTCAACAATGGCTTCTGCTTCAACTGCCCCCAAGACCAACACACTAACTGAACAAATTGCTAGGCCCAAGGTTTTTGTAACCGCTCCGGTAGTGAACGCTACAGGGAAACGAAGGGTCCCTGAGCCATCTGATATCTCCGTCCGCGACGCTTACTCGCGTCACTTGATGATTCCGGTTGGATACTCCAACCAAATCTTCGCCATGGCTGGACCCATGAACCCCAGCATCTCTGAAGCTCTGAAGATCAAGAGCTACTTTCCCATTGTCGAGAAGCTCAAGCCAGTAGCTTGTGCTAAGAAGGATCCAGAAGACAACGAAGACCCCACACACGAGAAGATCGACCTTCGTTTCTTCAACAGAAGTGTTAGAGTTTTTAGGTCTTGCCCTAATCTCACCCAGGACTACGTTTCTTGGCTAACAAAGCTGGAAAAACATCAAACTCCAATCTGGAAGGAGATGGGCATCTTTGACCTAATAATGCTGTCGAAGACAGGTTTAAGCTATTCCCCAGAGATGCTTATAGCTTCAATGCTGTTCTGGGATAACTCTCACTTCACCTTTCACCTTCCATGTGGGATGTTAACTCCCACACTCTTCGACATAGCAGCCATCACTGGCCTTCGACCAACCGGAGATTACTTCGACCCGGAAGAGATGTCGGAGGACCAAATTGGCTTTTCTGAGACGAAGCCAACATTCACCACCTTTATCAACCACTTTCATGACAAGTCGACAGACACAGTGTCCGACGTTGAACACATAGCGTTTCTAGCCTTATGGCTAACTCGCTTCGTGTTCTGTTCGAAGTCCCTGCAAGTGACCAAGAAGATGGTCACCCTGGCCACCCAACTGCATCACCGTCAGAACATCTGTCTGGCGGAACTAATTCTGGCCAGTCTTTATGACTCCATCAGCAATGGGGTTACTCTTTTGAAGCATATCGAAGATAGGAACAGTCTGCTACTCGCTGGGCCTTTCTGGTTACTTCAACTGTGGCTTAACGCCACTTTCGAGTCTTTCTTGCCCAAGAAGGCTCCAATAAATGAACAAGCCTCAGCGATAGCTAACAGACGTATCGAAGGGATTAGGCTGGCTCTACTGACGCCTGTGGAAGATGGGCTAGAGTTCCAACAAACCTTCACTAACTTCGTGCTGATGTTCGCTCGAAGGAAGGAATTCGTTTCGACTATGGCTCCATTTGCTCAGCGAAAGGTGGGGCCAGCTTGGTTCACAAGGCCACATCCCAAGGAATCGAGTGGTCCCAATGTTGATGAGCACACCATACTGTGGGAGGCATTCCTTACCCCAAGGATTATGCCTCTTCGATTTAAAAGTTCTAAGACTCATCTGAGTCTGCTGGCCTATCAACCAAACCTGGTATCTCGCCAGTTTGGTATCATCCAAACTCTGCCCTCTCCCATTTTCCAAAAAGAGAAGTCCATGTTGTACTTCTGCAACGATTATACAGAAGATGCTGCTACCAAGCATATTGGAAGATATGCTGGTCGAACCATCCTCTCGCTGTTCAACTACCAGCTTAACTTCCTTTGTTCGCCATCTTTTGAAGAATGGTGGAGAAGCTATTACGCTGAGTACTTCTTCGACGAGAGGGACTTCACAGCAGAGTTGCAGAAGTCTTTTGTCCTCGTATTTGACAAAGTAAAGAAATGTAAGTTCATACTCTCACATTACTTTTTATCTTTCTCTTCGACTGTTAGCTTGTTAACTTTCCCTTTCGCTTTCAGTTGTTCGAAAACCTTTGGTCAAGAAGGCTCCAGGAGGCCCACAAGGAGGAGTCCCTTCGACCAAACCTCCACCGCCGGCGAAGACTATAGCGCCGGCGAAGACAACAGGCAACCAACAGGGGGAAGGCTCTTCGATGAGGCCTCCTGCATCGGTAACCAGATTTTCTTCATTTGCAATCTGGCTTTCGATTTTTTATTTTCGACGTAATTATTCAATCGAATTCCTATTGGTTTTATAGGCCCCTTCGCCCAAGAAAAGGGCAACCTTGGTGATCGAATCGGGGAGTGACGACGACAGCGACGCCCCTCCTACTCCCTTAAAGAGGAGAAAGTTAACGAAGGACGCTTCTGTTCCTACTCCAGCTCCTGAAGGTCGAACCGTCAGAATAAAGGTTGGTGCAAGAAAGCCTAGGCCACCTGCAGTGGTCATCGAAGAACCAACTGAGGAGGAACTGAACGCTCTAGTTAACAATCCTGTCGAAAGTGATAATTCCAGCCCTGGGGCTGAAGCCAATCCACAGGTAATCTATTGACCCTTCTTGTAACTTAGGCATAAATACCAGTATTGATTATATCTCTTTCGACATCTGAAGATTTGTCTTCTTCCTCTTTTTCAGGAAACTACTGGAAGTTCCCCACCAAGGACTTCAGAAACTCTGGAATCTGCTGACCTTAGCAGGCCTCAGGTGCAAGATTTGGGTAATGACGAAGCCCACACTGAGCATGAGGCCAATGCTGAAACAGTGGAGAAGACAACTGAAGAACCTATGGCGGAGGAAACACAGCCAAAAACGGTTCCTGTGGTGGTCTTGTCGTCAGAAGAGAATCCTGAGGGAAGAGACCAAGGTAATGGCGAAAAGAGTCAAGATGCTGTCGACGAAGAGCATGAAGGTGGTACTGGCGAAGAACACCAGGATGACGCCAGCGAAGAACCAAAGAATGATGCTGGCGAAAGACCCCAAGGCGAAGTTAACGAAGAACCACGAGTCGACGCTAGTACCGCCTCAGTTCGAGTCGAAGAACAACCAAACGAGGCACTCAGCATTCAACAGCCTCCAGTCCAAGATAATGCTATGGCAAGGGTCACCTCCTCAAAGCATAGGTCGAAAGAAGACCTGGAAATCTTGAAGCGAACTGACCCTATCAGCTACCTCAATGCAATCGTTGAGAGTAAGAGTTCTTCCGACACCAGTCAGGAAATTCCTACTTTGTCGGGGAAATCTACTGAGACTTCTCCTCTTGATGATGCATTGGCGAAGGTCAAGGCCCAGTTCTTCAAGAGAGATTTAATGAAGGCTTTAGAGGGTGATCCCACTGCTCCATCTTGCTTGAAAGAGGTTCTGAATGCTGTTGATTTCGATGCTGTAGCTCCAGAAATCTCTGACTTAATCATGGAATTACATTCTATGATTGACCAAGTCTCAGCGGATTACCGGCGCCAACGAACTTTCAACAGTCAGCTCGAAACGTTGCATGGCAAGAGCTTATCTGCATGGACTGCCGTCACAAGTTCGACTTCTCGAATTGCCGAGTTGTCGAAACAGAAAGCGTCTGCACAGGAAAGGTTCGATGCTATTGAGCGAGAGAATGTCTCCTTCAGAGCACAAATTGCAGAAATAGAGGCGAAGATAAACGCCAACACTGTGCTCCAAGGGGAAATTCTCTCGACCATCCCAGACGCTGAGAGCCAGACTGAAGTTAAGCAAGGCCTGGAGTTCGCTGAGAGGGCCCAAAGCTTCGATGCTCAAATTGCCAAACTGGAGCAAGAGAAATCTTGGTGCAAGAAGAGGTTGGATTTGCAGCATGCTAAGTATCTTCGACTGAAGAATTCTCTTTCTTTTTGATTCTCTTTTGTAATCATCTATTGTAATCGCTTTCGACAACAATTGCCATTTTGGCAGAGATTAATAAAAATTTCCATTTTGGCATTTCTATGGTTAATTTAATTTATTATTTTATTTTTATCTCTTGAAGTATAGGCTTATATTTTTTCAAATATTTACCATTTACTCTCAAGAGCCTTTTATCACCACTTATCTCTTCGACTTCATAGGCTCCACCAGAAAAAGTTTGGATAACTCTGAAGGGTCCTTCCCATTTGGGTGACCACTTCCCCATGCTTCGATCCCGTCGATCCATGGGAAGAATTACCTTCCAAACTAAATCTTCAGGCAAAAATGCCTTAGGTTTTACCTTTCTATTATAAGAGTCTTCGACTCTTTTCTTCTGAAGCCTGAGCAAGTCGAGAGCGTGTAATCTCTCTTCGTCTAAATCTATCAATTCATCTAACATCATGTTCCAATAAACCTCAGAAGGAATATCACAATGTCTCTGAACTCTTGCAGATTGAAGACAAATTTCTGCTGGCAATACTGCATCATGGCCAAAAGTTAGCCTATATGGTGTTGTACCAGTGGCTTCTTTTGGGGACGTTCGACAAGCCCATAAAATCTGGTCTAACGTCTTATGCCAATTCTTTGGTTTCTTCCCAACATGCTTCTTTATCAAGCCAATTACCACTTTGTTAGCTGCTTCGACTTGACCATTCGCCTGTGCATAGTAAGGCGTGGATGTTAAGAGTTTGAAACCTGTTTCCTGAGCAAATTCCTGCATCTTTCGACCAGTGAAAACTGAACCTTGATCAGTTGTTATTGTCTCAGGGATTCCATACCTAAAAATAATGTTCTTTTGAATGAATTCAATGACATTTTCTTGGTCTACATTGACTAAAGGGACTGCTTCGATCCACTTAGTAAAATAATCAATGCCTACCAATATGTATTTCTGGCTCTTTGATGATGCTGGTCGAATCTCTCCAATAAGATCCAACGCCCATCCTCGAAAGGGCCAAGGCTTCACTATCGAGTGAAGTTCGCTTGCTGGTACATGCTGGATGCCTGTATGAACTTGACACTCTTGGCAACCTTTGGCGAACTCAACACAATCTTTCAGCATAGTGGGCCAATATAGTCCTTGTCGAAACAACAACCATTTCATCTTATGGCCTGCTTGGTGAGCCCCACATGCCCCAGCATGCGTAGTCGAAAGGGCTATGTATGCTTCAGTTTCACTTAAACATTTCAGCAACACCCCTTCAGGCGTCTTCTTGAATAACTCATTACCCATGAGTACAAAACTCAACGCCCTGTATTTTGTCTTTCGTTCTGTCGGAGCTCCTGGATTTTGAAGATAGTCCACAATGGGTTTCCTCCAATCCTGGTCTGACAAATTGTCGATGAACGAAATCTCGAAGTTTGAGTGATCAGCGTATCCTAACCTTGTTGATTCCAAGTCTGTTGGTGATAGACAAGTCGCTCTTATCTTCTCTCGAACTTCGATTGCTCT
The DNA here is from genome assembly GCA_948472305.1 of Vicia faba. NCBI lineage: Eukaryota > Viridiplantae > Streptophyta > Magnoliopsida > Fabales > Fabaceae > Vicia > Vicia faba. Next base: position 1,139,006,728 of record OX451741.1, read on the forward strand.
TTGTAATCTCGTTTTTGAAATTTTATACCCAGATGCAATCTGTGCCAAGTCATTGGCTATTTGATTTTCGACTCTGGGTATGTGTCGAATATTGACACTTTCAAATTGTTTCAATAAACGATTTGCAATCACAAAGTACATAATGAGATTCTCTCTTATGCATTTATACTCCTTTGTGACTTGCTTGATGACTAACTCTGAGTCTCCCATTATTTCGACTCGAGTTGCCCCCAATTCCAACAATATTTCAAGGCCAGTAATTAGAGCTTCATACTCAGCCTCATTGTTCGAACAAGAACCTTCGATTTGGTACTTGAATGTTGTTGGAATTTTATCTGGAGAAATAAGTAAGACTCCTACTCCTGTTCCATTTTTATGGCTGGAACCATCGAAGTAGAATTTCCAAGGTTCTATCTCCACATAATTAATATCCTCGACTTGAATAGAGTGGTCGACTATGAAGTCTGCAACCACTTGTCCTTTTACTGCCTTAAGAGGCATAAAGGTCAAGGAGTATTCAGTCAATGCTAATGCCCACTTGCCAATTCGACTATGCAAGATAGGTTTCGACAACATATATTTGAAAACATCAAAATGAGACGAAACATAAACATCAACTGGTTTTATATATTGTTTGAGCTTTGTACAAGAAAAATGCAGACATAGACACAATTTTTCAACTTCGCTATATCTAGTTTCTGCATCATTCAAAACTCGACTGAGATAATAAATGGGTCTTTCGACTCCATTCTCATCCTCTTGGGCTAACATACTTCCCAGAGTTTTATCAGATGCAGCTATGTACAATCTCATACTCCTATTGCTACAAGGAGGCACCAAAATAGGTGGCTTAGTGAGGTACCCTTTGATTTTGTCGAAGGCTTCTTGTTGCTCCTGCCCCCATTCGAACCCCTCCTTATTCAGTCGAAGTAAGGGTGAAAAGGCCTGAGCTTTCCCACTTAGGTTAGATATAAACCTTCTCAAGAAATTTATCTTGCCTAAGAGAGATTGCAATTCCTTCTTATTCGATGGCGCTTTCGCTTCCAAAATTGCCTTCGTCTTGTTCTGATTGATTTCGATCCCTTTCTTGTGGACAACGAAGCCCAAGAAATCTCCAGCTTTTACACAGAACGCACACTTCAAAGGGTTCATCTTCAGACCATGTTCTCTCATTCTTTCGAACGATTGTCGAAGGTGGTCAATGTGACTCTTCCTGGAAACAGATTTTATAACAATATCGTCAATATAAACTTGCATAAACGTGTTAATAAAATCATGGAAGATAGTATTCATTGCTCGCTGGTACGTTGCCCCAGCATTCTTTAGGCCAAAAGGCATCACTACCCATTCGTAAGTGCCTAAGGCCCCAGGGCATCGAAAAGCTGTTTTCGACACATCCTCTTCAGCAATGAAAATTTGATTATATCCTGAATAACCATCGAGCATACTCAGGTATTCGTAGCCAGCGGCAGAATCGACTAGCATTTCCGCCACAGGCATTGGATATTCATCTTTGGGGGTGGCAGCATTCAGATCTCTGAAATCTATGCACACCCTTAATGTGCCATTTTTCTTAATTACTGGCACTATATTAGCAATCCATTCGACATACCTTGTAACACGAATGAACTTGCATTTCAGAAGTCTTTCGACCTCCGTTTTGATCTTCGACAATATTTCTGGAGCGAAGCGTCTTGGATTTTGCTTGATTGGCTTCTTTCCAGGTTTGATTGGCAACTGAAGTTCTACCAATCCTCTGTCGAGACCAGGCATTTCGTCATAATCCCATGCAAAACAGTCTTTAAACTCTTTCAGCAATTGGATTACTTCCAACCTAAGTTCTGGATCAATTCTGGCGCTGATGTAGGTTGGCCTATTCTCTGATCCTTCGCCTAAGTTGATTTCTTCTAAAGGGTCTTGTGCTAACATCTTAATGTTGTTCGCCAAGGGATCCTTTTCGAAGCCCAGAGGCTCATCGTCATAGATCGCGTCGAGCCTCTGTTCCTGCATTCCTTCTGTCGAGATGTCAGGAGGTTCTGGGTCAAAATCTTTTCCAGGACCTATATCTGGTGGCTCTGGGTCGAAATCTTTTCCAGGACCTGCAGAAGGTAGAACTTGGTCATTGGCCTTGGTGGCCATATATTTTACTTCGGCTTCGAGAGCCGTTATCATCTTGGTTTCAGCCACATAGGCCGAAATTCGCTTCAGAGATTGTGACTCAGTCATTATCACTGAATTCACTTCCCCAACCAGTTGGTTGGATACCAGTTAGCCCACTGAATTCTATGTGTGACACGTCCTCTCTATCCCATTGGAAACCATGCTCAGGATGCAGGTATAGGGAACAAAAGGTGTTTGGCGCTGGCGCCATGTCGAAATCAGGAGCTGGACATGGCCCTATGTGAGCCAAGTTTTTGTCGAAATCTGTTACACCCAAGTGGTTTACTTCGCCAAGGTAGTAACTCTGATCAGCCTCTATGTTTTCGACCAACCCATCTGGGCGCCATAGAAGCAGTCTTTGATGCATCGATGAAGGCACAGCACCTACACCATGTATCCACTCACGACCTAACAAAAGGTTGTAGTTAGGTTTGGCTGAAATGACCATGAACATTGTTGGTCGAAGGATCGACCCAACTTTTATGTCGAGCTGGATCACTCCCATGGTGGTCCCAATGCCTCCCTCATAGTTAGACAGGACCATATTGTGAGGTTTTATTTCTTCATCCCTTTTGCCAATCTTTATTAGCACAGAATGAGGGATAATGTTGATAGTGGCCCCACAGTCAACCAATATCTTGTTCACAGTGGTTTCTTCGAGCTTGGCCCTTATGAACAAAGGTTTGAGGTGATTCTTCATCGCCTCTGTGGGTGGCTCGAAGAAGCCATTTTGTTCTTCTGTAGTGCCATTGTTCATGACAAAATAGCACACTGGCCTGTGTCTGGCCATTTCTTGTTCCATCTCCCAGTCACTGGTTTCGACTTCTACTTGTCGATTGAATTCCCTAGGCAGCATTGAAACAACGTTCACCATTATATCCAGGGTATCATCGGACTCAGCATCATCTTCGTCTTCGACTTCGCTCTGGTTAGGCCAAACTAGCCTGTTGGTAACTGGTTCTCTCTCAAGAGGCTTTCTTTGTTTCCTTTGAGGCACATTCGAACTAGTCTCAGCCTTAGGTTCAGTGGCAGCCTCTCTTTCAGCTTTTCGCCTTCTTTGATACCTCCTCCATTGGGATCTCGACATAGGATTTTTTCCCTTATAGTTGCTGGACACTTGAGCAACCTTGGGTGTAGCAACTTGAGGATCTTTCTTCTGGATTAAAGAGGAACCTCTTGGCACTTCGAAAGAATGCCATTTCTCTTCACTTGGCCTTTTCCGGCCAGATGTTTTGTACCAAGTGTCTACTGGCACATTTGTTGGAGGCCTAAAAGTCGAAGGCCTCTTGTCTTGATTAGAACCCCTTCTGGGATCATGTCGAAGGTCAGAATTCTCCCTTCTCTTGTTTGCTGCCCTCACTCCTTGTATGTGTTCAGCAGCTTTTTTATCAAAGATAGAACTGCATCTTGGACACAGCATAACCTCTGATTTCTTCTTCTGGCATCTTTGTAAAAAATCTGCCAAGTTTTCGTTTTCCTTAGGGAAAGCCGTTTTATTCGCCTGCTCTTGCCTTATGGCTTCTTCTGAAGCTTTAGGGTCAGAAAGCTCAACCATGTTGATGTTCATGGTATCCTTAGTAGCAAGAGTTAGTTGTTTCATTTGTGTTTCCAGTTTCTCCGTCTGGCCTTGTACAGTGGCCAATTGGAAACTGGGCTTTGGTCCAGTTTTTTGTACTTCAGCAGTCTTCGACTTTGGGTCTTCGACCGCTTTCTGGACAGCCTCAATTGTCTTCCTAGATAAGTTTCCAGAAAAACTGCCAAAAATTGGCATGTTGATGTGGTCCTTAGAGACTTCGACCATGTTAATGCCTGGCTTCTTCGACTGGATCTTGGTAGCCTCTATCATGTTCACCTCAGAGGGTTCTGCATAGTGGGCTTCAGCCTTCATTGGGTTGGAGTCGACAGCCATGGGGGATTTGTCAGCAAACTTTAATCTCCCTTCCTCAATAGCGTCTTGGACAAGATTCCTGAAAAGAAAACATTGAGAAGTTTTATGGCCCAGAAAATTATGATATTTGCAAAAACCCCTCTTCTTTCTTTGATCAAGAGGAGGCACTTTTACCCCAGGGGGTACTATCATTTGGCCATCTTTAACTAGCAAGTCGAATATTTCATCACATTTTGTGATGTCAAAACTGTAAGTCTTTTTTGGGAACCTATCGTTGGTCTTGTCTGGACCAATGGGATTTTTCCCATTTGAGGGGACTAACTGTTTACAAGAGTATGGAGGCCCTTGTTTCAGTTCTGCTAAATCGACCTCTCCTTCCTCGACAGCTAAAGTATCGTCGAAGGATTCTAGCTCTTCGTCATCCATCTCAACGTAAGCTATTCTCTCTCTCTTGTGAGTTTTTGTTGCCTTAGCTTTTTCAGCTTTAAGGCGTTCGACTTGTCGAACTCTATCGGCCAGTTGGGCCATGTCTCTTAGGTACTGGGTATCTAGCTTCTTCCTAATGGAATAGTCTAAACCGCCTGCGGCCATTTCGACCAGCTCATGTTCTGGCACTTGTGTAAAACATCTCGCCTTAAGCAACCTAAACCTATTTAGATATTCGTCTATAGGTTCAGTGAAACGTCTCTTAACACTCGCCAGTTCTTTCAGGCTTATCTTGGTTTGCCCCATATAGAATTGTTCATGGAACAATCTTTCCAATTGGGTCCAATGGTGGATCGAATTGGGGGGGAGAGTTGTAAACCAAGTAAAAGCATTCTTGGTTAAGGAACTTGGGAAGTATTTGATCCTTAGGTTTTCATTATTTGAAATGTCTCCTGCTTCGATCAAATACCTAGCCACATGTTCGACAGTGGATTCTGTCGTGTCCCCAGAGAACTTAGTAAATTTGGGGACTTTGGTTCTAGGGGGTAAGTCAGTTTGTAACACATATTCTGACAATGGAGAAGTAAAATTGGGCCTTCGAAAGCCCATGTTCATTCCATTCTGAGTCATGATTCTTTCGATCATGGTTGCCAGATTGTTTTCCAACCCCATGTTTTGGTATTGGACTTGCTGAACCACTTCGTCAGCATTTTGGTTTCTGTTAACTAACCTAACCTCTGGGGCTATTACCCTAGGTTCTTCGACAGGTTGTTCTACAGGCTGTTGGGCCTGATTAATGGTGGTTTCTTCCTCTACAAATATCCCCTGATTTCCTCTTATTTGAGCCCTTTGGGGCTGTCGAATAGGTGGGGGTACTCCAAAGAAGTCAGCCAAACGCGTCATTTGCGCTGTAACTTGCTGATTCGACTGAGTAGTATTTTGTATTAGAGGATTTAGCACTGTACTCAAAGTTTGTGCCAACATTTGCACCATATCATGGTTGCTTTCGTCCATCTGTTGCCTCAAGACTGCTGTCGAGGCATTTGTAAGGCCATGGGCTACTTGGGCCGTTCCTCCTAAGAGTTGGGTCCTATTTCTATTCGCCATGCCTACTCCAGAGCCTTGGAGTGGCGAAGTGGCACTCACGAAAGGTTCTGAATAAGTGGACGCAGCATTCGTCAGGCTTGCCAATTCAGAAGTTGGCATACCATAGAATGGAATAAATCCTGGGGGAACCACTGGCCTTGGGCCAGTATTTCCCCTTGGAGGGGGAGTTCCCAAAGTCATTCTGGGGCCTGCAAACGAAGTCGTTGGCCCCGTGGTTGTGACTGACACCGCTGGTATCGAACCAGCATTTGTCGCTTCGCTAACGGTCATATTAACCGTTGCTCCCACACTTGCTTGTGGGATTTCATTGTTGTTTGGCGGATTCGCCATTTCTTCCCTTCTCCCGGCAGTATTATTATGGTTGGTGTATATTCTACCACTCCTCAATAACATACAACTCGAAAAGATGAGATTTTTCAACAATCAACACACAGTCCCACCAGGTGTGCCAATTTGTTTACCTGGGGATTTGGTAAACAACCGCTGATCCTCCAAATGGTTACTTATTTGGTTACTCGCAGGATCGATCAGATTGATCCTATGGACATAGGTTGATTTTGAAGTTTAATTAATGTGGATAAGGCTTTAAGTAAATTGGTTAAAGTAAATTGCATAAAGGAAAAGGCTTGGTAAAATAAACAAGGCTGGAATGTAAAGGTTCGACAGGAATCTTAAAGGGAAAAGCATGTAAAATACTGAAAAAGTAAATGACTTGAATTGATTAAATTGGTGTTTCACACATACATTTCTCAACAATTCGTTCGCTCACACTGGGTACTTGAATCTAAATGAGTGACTATGTATCTATTGTGAACACACGCGAGAAACTACACGTCTACTCCTATTTATACAAAAACATTCCAAGTAACCGTCGGGCAGTTACACTGCTTCGAGATCCAGCCACTTGTCACGTTCTCCATGCTCGACGCTCCAGATCCTTGCACGTTCGCACGTAGTAACTGCTGGAAACCGTTTTCCCTCCAAAGCTTTGAATTTCAAACTGCTCCACTCTGGACCATCGAACACGTTCGTCAAAAGACGTCTTCGACGAAACTCCTTCGACGTCGAAGGCAATCAGCCTCCTTCCTTGGAAGAAATCTTCTAAGTATTTGGCCATCTTTCGACGGTCACTTCGACAGGCTTAGCCAGTCGAAAGCATCTTTCAGCTTTTAATGGCTGTCATCAATTGAAACAAAGGTGTCGAATTTAGGAGCCAACAGGGGGCCGTAATGATCCAAAACCCTTCAAGTGAGCAGCCTCGCTATAACCAGTCCAGACCAAATCAACAATGGGTGGAACAACCACAACGACAGTTCACCCGCATTAATATGACGCCAGCGCAAGTGCTTCCCCATCTGTTAAAGTTGAATCTCGCCACTATCAAAGAGGCACCAAAAAATGTGAATACGTCCTCTCCGCATTACCATCCTAATGCTAAATGCGCCTACCATTCTGACAGTGTCGGGCACGACACCAACGATTGTTGGGCACTCAAGCATAAAATTCAAGACCTGATAGAGGCGAAAGAGGTGGAGTTCGACGCCCCAGAGAAGCCAAACGTGATATCCGTTCCAATGCCGAAGCACGGCCGAAATGTCAATGCTATTGAAGAAGATTTGTATGTTGTTGATGTCAATGATCTGATGACTCCGTTGTTAACCATCAAGCTGAATCTGTTAAAGGCCGGGATTTTCCCGGGATGTAAAGAAGATTGCTACTGTTGTTACTCTCTGCCATTTGACTGTCCGTTACTGAAGAAAGGCATCCAAGGCCTAATGGACAGTCGACAAATTTTGTTTGAAAAAGTTTCTGTTATTCCAACCCACATTGAAGAAGTCTCAATTATAACCATTCACGCCAATCTTTCCAAGGCCGTCAGAAAGCCTGTTAAGATTACACCAGCTACAAAGTCTGTTCCTCTAAAGATAACAATGCCAGGGCCTGTCCCCTACATTTTTGAGAAGTCAATACCATGGAACTACAGCGGTGACGTCTACTACCATGGTATTAAACAAGTGGAAGTAACTGAAGGAAGCTCGGATGAAGAAGAAGCCAGCATTGGAAACATTGCAGGCACAAGCAAGATCACCCGAAGCGGGAGAATATTTTCTCCAGAGATTGCCCCTCCAAAGGCAATCTTTGGACCCTCATCTGCTGCCAAAGTTATTCCTGCACCAATAAAACTCTCCGCTAGAACCCCATTGATTGAAGATGTTGTTGTTCCTAGTATTGTCCCTCCTACCTCTGCTGATAAAGGTAAGGGAACCCAAGATGAGCTCGTCAGGACGAGGGCTCAACCCTTGGTCATCCCAGAAACCTCCAAGAAGGAAATAGAAGAGATCTTGAAGATAATTAAAAGGAGTGATTACGACGTGGTAGAACAACTGGGGCAAACCCCCTCGAAGATCTCCATGTTGGCACTACTACTTTGCTCAGAAGCGCATGCCAAGGCTTTGATAAAATTCCTAAAGGCAGCCCATGTGCCCCAGGAAACCTCTGCAGACCAATTCCAAAATTGCGTGGCCAGCCTTACTGCAGACAATGGATTAGGTTTCTCTGATGCCGACCTAACTCCTAAAGGTAGAAACCACAATGATGCTTTGCACATTTCAGTCGAGTTCCGAGGAACTACTCTCGCACATGTCTTGGTCGACACTGGTTCTTCGCTGAATGTACTGCCTAAGAAAGCTTTGGACCGACTAGATTGTGAAGGTTTAGAGCTGAAGCCGAGTGATATTGTTGTCAACGCTTTCGATGGTTTGAAGAGGATGGTCCATGGAGAAGTTGATATTCCCATCAAGGTAGGCACTGAGGTGTTTAAATCTACTTTCTATGTGATGGACATCCGTCCGTCATACTCTTGCTTGTTGGGTAGGCCTTGGATACACAATGCCGGGGCAGTCACCTCTTCCTTACATCAAATGTTGAAGTATCCTGTCAAGGGAAAGATCATAACCGTCCATGGAGAAGAGGAGTATATGATCAGCCACCTGAACTCCTTTCGGTATGTGGAGGTAGAGGGTAAGTTCATTGAGACGCCATTCCAGCACTTCGAAGAAGTCCCTCCTGAAATAACAGTAGCAAAATTGGTAGCTGAAGTACCAAAGCAGACGGCCAGGATGGCATCTCTGGAAGACGCGAAAGCCTCAATGAAGGAAGGGAAGAATTCAGCATGGGGGCAGTTGCCTGATATTCCATACAAAACAGACAAATTTGGATTAGGATTCACTGCCGCGGGCCAGAAAGCTATGCGCCGTTCAAAGATTGAAAGGGCGCCCGTCAAGATTTCTCCTTACGGAATCAACGCTTTGGAGAGTGAGGACAAAGAGGACAACATTGAAGAGTGGATCTACCCAACTATCAAAGGAGGACTATGCAACTGGGAGGCAAAAGACTTTGTCCCTATTACTTTTATTAATCAGTAATTATCTGTCAAACATTTTTTGTGGTCTGTAATAATTACTTTTGAACAATCCGTACACTACTTTTTTACCTCATGCCTTTCCCGGGGCATGTAGGTCCATTTGTAAGGGTTTTGATTATCTTCATATCCATATGCCATGTTTAATGATTCATTGGACGTTTTTCATTTGATAAACTGCTGTGTTCATTTTCTTTCCTTTTGCATTTTTGTTTAAAGGATGGCTATCCCTTACACACACCCACACTCACAAATGCAGGTACCCATCCACTCTGGATTCCATGGGTGCTATTCTGCTATATCCTTCAATAACTCTGAAGATCTGGTCAATCAAGCCGAGTATGAAGATGACAAAGGTTGTGAAGTACCAGGAGAACTAGCCAGACTTCTACAGCAAGAGGAAAGGGCCATCTTACCTCACGAAGAGTTGTTGGAAACTGTCAACTTAGGAACCGAGGAAGACCGGAAGGAGGTACAGGTGGGTGCCAATCTGAAACCAAGTGTCAAGGAACGCCTGATACAGTTGTTAAATGAGTACGTTGAAATCTTCGCTTGGTCTTATGAAGACATGCCGGGTTTAGACACAGACATCGTGGTTCACCGTCTCCCCACAAGAGAGGATTGTCCACCGATCAAACAAAAAGTCCGCCGAATGAGGCCTGACATGTCTGAAAAGATCAAAGCAGAAGTGATGAAGCAATTCGACGCTGGCTTTATGGCTGTTACATCTTATCCTCAATGGGTCTCTAACATCGTGCCAGTACCTAAAAAATATGGCAAAGTCAGGATGTGTGTGGACTACCAGGATTTGAATAGGGCCAGCCCCAAAGATGATTTTCCGCTACCACACATTGACATTTTGATCGACAATACAGCTCAGCATAAAGTGTTTTCCTTCATGGATGGATTCTCGGGTTACAATCAAATCAAAATGGCCCCCGAAGATATGGAGAAAACAACCTTTGTCACACAATGGGGTACTTTCTGTTACAAGGTGATGCCGTTCGGACTAAAGAACGCAGGGGCAACTTATCAACGCGCCATGGTAGCTTTGTTTCATGATATGATACATCATGAGATTGAAGTTTACGTAGACGATATGATAGCTCGGTCACAAACAGAGGAGGAGCACCTTGAACATCTAGAAAAGCTGTTTGCCAGGTTGAAAGAATACAAACTCAGGCTGAATCCAAGTAAGTGCACTTTTGGAGTTAGGTCTGGTAAACTTCTAGGATTCATTGTAAGCAACAAAGGCATTAAAGTCGATCCAGCAAAAGTGGAAGGCAATACAAGAGATGCCTGCTCCCCGTACTGAAAAGGAGGTTAGAGGGTTCTTGGGGCGCTTGAACTATATTTCCAGATTCATCTCTCATCTGACCTCTACCCGTGAGCCAATTTTCAAACTATTAAAGAAAGATCAGGTAGTCGAATGGAACGACGATTGCCAAACTGCTTTTGATAAGATCAAGGAGTATTTGCTAGAACCTCCTATTCTGATGCCACCCGTCGAAGGAAGACCATTGATCATGTATCTGACCGTCTTGGATAATTCAATGGGGTGTGTCTTGGGCGAGCATGACGAGTCTGGTCGAAAAGAGCATGCTATTTATTACCTTAGCAAAAAGTTTACCGGCTGTGAGACTCGTTACTCACTGCTCGAGAAAACTTGCTGCGCTTTGGTATGGGCTGCTCGCCGACTAAGGCAGTATATGTTGACTCATACTACCTTGTTGATTTCCAAAATGGACCCTATCAAGTACATCTTCGAAAAGCCTGCTTTATCTGGAAGAATAGCTAGATGGAAAATGATCCTAACTGAGTATGACATCCAGTAAACCACTCAAAAAGCTATAAAAGGGAGTGTACTAGCTGACCATCTGGCTCATCAAGCTATCGAAGATTATCAACCCATGAGATTTGACTTCCCAGACGAGGACATCATGAATTTGGACAACATTGAAGGTAACAGACCGTATGACGGACCCGAAAAGGGATCCCGATGGACCCTGTACTTTGATGGTGCTTCAAATGCACTTGGAAACGGTATCGGCGCGGTACTCATTTCCCCGGAAGGTTGTCACACACCTTTCACGGCCCGACTTTGCTTCAGCTGCACAAACAACATGGCTGAATATGAAGCTTGCATCTTTGGTCTCAAGGCTGCTATAGACTTGGGGATCAAATCTTTGATCGTATTCGGGGACTCGGCTTTGGTTATCAGTCAAATCAAAGGAGAGTGGGATACCAAGAATCCTAATCTTATCCCATACAAAGAACATGTCTTGACATTGTTGCCTCATTTCGAGCAAATTACCTTCGAGCATTTCCCGCGAGAAGAGAATCAGCTAGCAGATGCTCTAACTACAATGTCTTCCATGTTTAAACTCAACTGGAATAACGAGGCTCCCCAAATCACCATCGAGCGAATGGATAAACCTGCACATTGTCACAAGATTAATACCGAAGAAGTAGTGGAACAACCCTGGTTCCATGAAATCAAAAGGTATCTCCAGACTAGAGATTATCCCGAAGGAGCTTCCGTAAATGACAAAAAGTTCCTAAGGAAATTTGCTGCCAAGTTCTTCCTGAGCAACAGCATCCTTTACAAACGAAGCCATGATTGTGTTTTACTCCGATGCGTAGACAAAGCTGAGGCAGAGTTGATCATGACCGAGATACACAGCGGCCCATTTGGCACTCACTTGAGCGGGCATACAATGGCTAAGAAGATCCTGAGGGCAGGCTATTACTGGTCTACAATGGAAGCTGACTGCCATCAACATTCTCGTACTTGCCACAAGTGTCAAGTCTATGCTGACAAGGTTCATATCCCTCCGGTTCCTCTCAACGTTTTGACAGCTCCGTGGCCATTTGCAATGTGGGGCATTAACATGATTGGAAAGATCAAGCCCACGGCATCCAACGGACATCGTTTCATCCTGGTTGCCATTGACTATTTCACCAAATGGGTCGAAGCAGCTTCCTTCGCCTCTGTTACCAAAAATGTGGTTGCCCGCTTCATCAAGCAAAATCTCATATGCCGGTATGGTGTTCCAGACAGGATCATCACAGACAACGGTACAAATCTGAATAACACGATGATCACCGCATTGTGCGAACAGTTCAAGATTTATCATCATAATTCATCTCCCTATCGGCCGAAGATGAACGGTGCTGTTGAAGCTGCGAACAAAAACATTAAGAAGATCATTCAGAAAATGACAGTCACTTACAAAGACTGGCATGAGATGTTACCGTTTGCTCTACATGGGTACCGTACAACGACACGTACTTCAACCGGGGCAACCCCATTTTCTTTGGTATACGGCATGGAAGCTGTCCTGCCTATGGAAGTTCAGATTCCTTCTCTAAGGATTATGAAGGACGCAGGTTTGAATGAAGATGATTGGATTCAGACCCGACTTGATCAACTCAATTTGATCGACGAGAAGCGACTCACTGCTGTATGCCATGGTCAGACGTATCAAAAGCAGATGATCAAGGCCTTCAACAAGAAAGTCAGACGTCAGATATATCAAGTCGGAGATCTCGTAATCAAGCGGATTATCTTGCCGCAAAGTGATCCCAGGGGCAAATGGACTCCTACATACGAAGGACCATTTGTGATCAAGAGCATATTTTCTGGTGGTGCGATGATTCTGACCACCATGGACGGCGACGATTTTCCGCAACCTGCGAACGCAGACATAGTCAAAAGATACTACGCATAAAATAACCCGACAAGTCGAAAACCCGAAAGGGCGGCTTGGGCAAAAATGGGCATCCCGGTGAACCGAAAACCCGAAAGGGCGGTTCAGGCAAAAATTAGGGATAAAAAACAAAAAAATCTGTACACCCGGCAAGTTGAAAACCCGAAAGGGCGGCTTGGGCAAAAAGGGGTTTCCCGGTGGATCGAAAACCCGAAAGGGTGATTCAGGCAAAAGTTAGGGAATTAAAGCGTATGACTATGTCTCGTCGGATCACTTTAAGGACAATATCTTCATCAATCAGTTCCAAGCTTCTGATCAATCCAATCATCGGCAGACGAAGCATTGAATGGACAGATTTTCAGAGTTGTGAAGGCTGTAGCAGAATGGAGTCCCATGGAATTATTTCACATAGCCATCTTTCTTTTGTAAATTTTTTTCAATATTTACAACGACATCCTCTTACTAGGATGATTGTCTCCTGTGTACGAATACACTCATAGAAAGTTAATACAAACACTTTTCCAGAAATCTGCGTCGTTTCCTTTTCTCTTTTCTTTTGCACTTATGTTTTATTTGAGAAACGTCCAATGTTTTGTTAAATAGGCATATGCATTTGAACATAATCATTTCCTTATGAATCAAGAAAGAGTGATTACTAGTAAGTTGAAGGTACGGTTAGATATCTTGATACCCTTTCAAAGGAAATCCCGAGCAGATTTGAAATCCGCATTCCTCAGTCAGAACTCAATTCCCCTCAGAGTCAAGTTTCAGTATCCCCAGCTGAACCAAGCTAGTGAACCTTTTCCCCACAGAGATACTTCCCACCAGGCTGAGGATGCTCAGCCCTACCTTCCCATCATGAGTCTATCAGGTTCTAAACTCCCCGGTAGAAATCATCAGAAATTCTCTTACCCTGCAAGTCGCCAAGGAAATTCCAATTCCCCGCGGTGGTCCCGAGGCCCCTCAATGATTGAAGAGTTAGTATTCCCCAGCAGCAGCCAAGGAATTATTCTTCCCGGCAGCAGTCAAGATGCTTTTATCTTCATCCATCTAGGATTCATTTATCCTCCACAAGACAGCTCTCCGGCTTACATGCACATTCATTTACATTCATATCATATAACATACATTGCATGATGCATCATGACATTGCATATAACTAACTCTTTACCTTTTCAGGTAAGATCAGTCGATAGACAAAAATCATTATTTTCCGAGATTCTTTCTAGAAATAGTTCAGATGTGACCCAGACATGGCAACATTCTGATGCTTATTCCAGATGCATCCAGATGCAGTTTTACACGAACTCATCATCAGGAAATCCTACACCGGTTCCTCCTCCACCTTCAAGACTTCTGAAAACAGTTCACGGGTTCTCCAGTAACGGATGTTAACCTATCACTTGTTCAGATTCTTCTCAAGACTTCTGAAAACAATTTATGGATTCTTCCCAACAACGGATGTTAATCTATCACTTGTTCAGATGCAATTTTTGAAAACAGTTTACGGACGCTTCCCAACAACGGATGCTGCTCTATTTCTTATTCAACTTCAAGACTTCTGAAAACAGTTCACGGGTTCTCCAGTAACGGATGTTAACCTATCACTTGTTCAGATTCTTCTCAAGACTTCTGAAAACAGTTCACGGGTTCTCCAGTAACGGATGTTAACCTATCACTTGTTCAGATTCTTCTCAAGACTTCTGAAAACAGTTTATGGATTCTTCCCAACAACGGATGTTAATCTATCACTTGTTCAGATGCAATTTTTGAAAATAGTTTACGGATGCTTCCCAACAACGGATGCTGCTCTATTGCTTATTCAACTTCAAGACTTCTGAAAACAGTTCACAAGTTCTCCAGTAACGGATGTTAACCTATCGCTTGTTCAGATTCTTCTTCAGACTTCTGAAAACAGTTTACGGATTCCTCCCAACAACAGATGTTAATCTATCGCTTGTTTAGACTCTTCTCAACTTTTGAAAACAGTTTACGGATGCCTTCAGATACGGATGTCAATCTATTGCTTATTCAGACCCCCAGTTCAGAGATGGTCCAAAACATGGACACCTTTCCGATACTCATTCCAGATGGCATCCTTAAGCCCATCCCCGACAAGATTCTGTCACCCCTCCAGATGGCATCTTTAAGCCCATCTCCAAATGGCATCTCTAAGCCCATTCCCACATCCATTGCTGTGACGGGTGCAAATTTAAGGGCACTCTAGTGTCCAATCTCCTTTTACCCTCGAGTCGCGAAAGAAAAACTTGCCAATCTAACTCTTCGGATTCAAGAATATTGAACAGGGGCAACTGTTGTACCCCAAAATTTGCCCTCCCATTTTCTCAATATTTTCTCATCACAAGGCCCTTGGAGCTCAAGATCCAGTTAGGATTTCCTCTGCTCAAGACTTCTCCTAGCACTGTTGACCCAAATTAGGGTTTGTGTTTGCACAAAGATGTTTTGACCTAAAATGCCTAAGATGACTTTCATGCTTCATGTTGGACTCCCAAGTTTATCCATACCAAGTTTCAAGCCTTGATTCCAGCCTTTGCCCAGTCAATTGGACAGTTGACCTAGAAATCAGTTGTATTGGGGAAAAAGTCAACTGTGGCCAATTGATAGTCAAACCTCATGGAAATTGACCCACATCAACATTATGAACTCATATGGACCATTTGATCAAGTTTGGATCACAATTCCACAAGAAATTTGATCAGATCACCAAAAGGGCAAAATGGTCATTTTTAGGGTTTTGACTACACAAAGGCAATTTTTGACTGTTTGACCAAGCCAATGGCAAACCAAGCTCACCTATGGACTCAAGGACCCCATGGAATTGTCTTGACATACTCAACAAGTTCAAAAGATCCCAAATGCACAAGATTGACAGTTGAATTTTCCAGTCAATTGATCAATTTTTGACTGTATACTGAAAAGTCAAACTTTGACTTTTTGGTCAAAATCAAGTGTCAAGATTCATTTTTCATCAAAACATGCCAAATCATGAAACTTTTTCATCAAGAAATCAAAAATCACAAATTAGGGTTTGAAATGAAGATTTTTCATAACTTAGAATTTTTCTAAGTTATGAAAAACCCTAGTTTTTTCCTAACTTTGTCCCACTTTCTCATCAAGATGAATTTGGATTCAAGGAAAAGTCAAAACATGAAAGTTGTAGTCCATTGAAAAATCTACAACTTTGATTCACAAAGTTTTCTCAAAAGAAGCTTGTAGATCAAGTTACAATTTTTGGAACAAGGGTACCAAACCATTCTTAACTTAGAGAAATTTTGACCTATTTTAGGCAAGATTTTTGCCTAACTTCAAGACCACTTTTCACATACTTCCACTTGGAATTTCAATTTGCATTACAAAGATGGATTGTAGTACATATTCTAAGCTTTCCAAAATGTCCAAGAACTCATCAAACAACCTCATGGTTAGAGAGAATCGAATTTGGCAAGTTGGGAAAAAGTCACTTTGATTCATGGCCATGTACATGTTCATAACTTGTGCAATTTTTCAAATCAGCTTGCACAACTTGGTTACAGGTCCTATATCCCATTTGCACTTAATAATTAAATGCAAACCCTTTGTGTTCAAGCCTTGCATTATGTGTTTAAGCATTACATGAAGGTTTAGTCTTAAAATAGAAAAAGCAAATTATCCATTTTTGAAAAGGTATGGCTTTATGTCAAAAGCAAATCCAAGAAGTACCAAAGCATATCTCTGAAGCACAAGTTAAGGAGCATAACACACTGACCAAGACTAATATATGCAGCATAGATTGGGGGCCTCCATCAGTCTAAAACACAACTTGGCATTTTGTTGCTTAAAGGTGAAGAAATTTGACATAACAACTCCCAACTCTCATTCCTGTCAACAAGAGCTTAAGCAAAGATTGTGAACACTTTCTAAACATCAAACCTAAGCTGAAACACAAGCCAACCAAGTTCCAAACATTATCAAACACAGAATCACCATAAAACTGCAAAAACAGGGCATAAGCTGCAGTTGGACTTCCATAGTTCATTCCACTCGTGCATTCTTGCCAAGACTTGTTCAAACACATCCCACACTATCCCTTGAAACTGTTCCAAGCCCTAAACACAACCTGTAACACCCCTAACCAACATCACCATTTTCATATTTTCTGTTTTGCAGTTGGAGTGCCACAACACGATTCACTTGGTTTCAAAGCAAACTAAAGGTTGGAATAGCATCCCTGGACCTCAAGTAAGCTGTGCCAATCATTACCTTGCCTTGGAAGCATCTCCATTGTTGCACACGATTCCAACTGAACAGGTAAATCTTTGGACTTCTATCTCTCAATGTAAGGAGAATTAGCTCTAAGTTTGTGAATGAAAAATGTCATGCTCATGTCCATGAAGCTATACATATCTTTACTTTCCATTTATTTTGTCTGTGCTATGAGAATTTGAGGTCTGAACATTGATAAAAAGTTAGGTTAAGAATTAGGAATGGAGAAATTCTCTCTCATTTCTGAGAGTTAGGATGAGTTCTTTATATGTCCAGAATCGTGGCTTGATGCTTAACACTTTTCATGTTGTGAGTTTGTGCTAAAAATCAGGGAATCTGGAGATAGGAAAACGCGCGTTTTTGTTGATTCAAACAGGTTCTGAGGTTGAAGACAAAGTCTTCTTGGGCTGGGCCTGAGTTTGACTTCCTATTTGCACCTTGTTTTTACTTTTGAACCCCCTTGGCCCATTGTGCTTATTTTGATCATTTTTTGACTTTTTCTTGTTGCTTCTGACTTATTTATTTTTTCTCGTAACATTAAAATATTAAAAATATTTTTCAAACCATTTTTTGTATTTATTAAGCATTTATTTGTTTTAACTTGATATTTGTATATAAATAAACACATAAACACCTTTTATTTAAGAATATTAAAAAATAATTCAAATACTTTTATTTTCTGATTCTTGTTTTATTTTTATCTTTAAAAAAAACATTTTTATAAAAAAATATATTGTTTATTAAATATTAAATATTAATATTTTTGTGTATATTTAGTATTTAGTAAATATTATAAATACATATATGTTTATTAATATATTTAGAAAAATACAAAGAATTAATACATTTTGTATTTATTAATATTTTGACCTCAAAAATACTTTTTATATAAAATACCTTCTTTTATTTATTTTTTGTAAATAATTAATAAATATTGCATATATCATACAATAAATACTTTTATTTGTAAAATTAGGGTTTTTGCCCTAAATGCATAAAAATACCAAAAATTAATTAATTTTATTTTTGTTTATTTGATACATAATAAATATTTTTTTTACATACATATGAAAACCATTTTGGCATTTTGCATATTTATTTTTATTTTGTTTAATACTTGTGCAATTAAATACCTTGTAAAATTCCAAGATTTGATGTAATAGTCTAGGATTTAATTTCTTGCTAAAATACCCCCATTTGAACATTTGTACCCCCCATCCCATATATTGTGTTGTAATAACTTAGGAACTTTATTTTTTCGCACTTTAAAGTTTTCTAATTATGCCATGTTAGAATTAGCGTTTTGTATGCAAATCAATTAACCAAAAATAGTTTGACCTAAATTCAAGATAAACAAGCATGAAAATGGACAACACTAATCACACTTGCACCCCTAGGGTATTCCACTTGTTGCCTTCAATAATGGGCCATATTGCATGTTAGGTATCTTTGGGCAAAACAACACAATTCAAATGATCATAATCCCTCGATGACGCTTTCGAAAGTTGCCTAAAAATGATCAAGTCCCTTAAAGAAAATTGCCCAAAGATACTTGGCACCATTGCAATTATGGTCTAAACGATGACCCGCGCCTGTCCCGATCACATCCTAACACAAGATTGTCCACCAAATGCAATGGTGGAACAAAATTGTTAAAAGGGTTAAAACATAGCAAATATCTTTGAGAACTTTAGGGTAGATAGCTCTTGAATACTTGTCAACTTGCAAAACAAAAACACTTGCCTATTTTTTCAAACCACACATCACTACACTTTCAAAACAACTTTCAAAAAACCTTGAAACATCTTTTCAAAAAGACAAACACCTTTTGTAAAACATTCGAGTAAAGAATTGTTACAAGGGTTGCCTAGACAAGGCATATTTTTCAAAGCATTTTCAAAACCACGCACAAAGCACCATTTCAAACAATTGAAAATCAAGACAAGTTGATCTAAGCAAATAACTAAGAGCCCATGGATAACCATGGATAGAAAGGGTGCTAATACCTTCCCTTTCTATAATCTACTCCCCGAACCCAAGAAAACATCTCAAAGGTTTTTTGCTGTGCTTTTTTAACCTTTCCTTAGGATAAAATAAAAAGTCGATGGCGACTCTTGCTCAATCGAAACATTTGCGAAAATAAACGCAAAACCCTAGTCAGTTCTCCCACCGTATCACAGAACTGGCGACTCTGCTGGGGAGAAACTTTAAAGTGGAGTAACCTTAGGGCTTAGATCACCCTCTTGCATGACTAATTGTTTGTCTTGATTGCTTTATATCTTGGCTCTCTTGTTTGGGTTTACAATCCTACACCAGGATTTTGGGAAACATTCATAAATAGCAATACATTGTGGAAACTGTGCGGGGTATACCGACACGGTCGAAGCAATAGCTATATTAGTGCGACATATTTGTGAGTACCGGTAACCCTTGAGTTCAATCAAGGAGAGTACGGGGCCGCTGAGTGATGTCACTAAGCACTAATGACCTAGAAACTTACTTGACCATCTTGGCCTTTCATTAGGGGTAGTGAGATGACCGGCTTTGGTGCAGTCCGAAGTTGTTAGATACTCGATACTACACTCATTGAGGGTTGTTTTCTTGGAATATTTTGGTCGCTAGTTAAGTGGCTAAACCAAAACAATAAACAATGAAAACAATCCAGTGATATTGAGCTCCTTAGAACCCAGTTACTATTTGAAAATTCTGGCTTCTGATACTCAATGTCACGTCCAATGTTATGACACCGTATCTGACTTACTATATGACAGTAAATACAAAAGCAGTAAATAACACAGTCAATTGTTTACCCAGTTCAGTGTGCAACAACACCTACTCTGGGGGCTACCAAGCCAGGGAGAGAATCCACTATAAGAGATGTTAATTCAGGAATAAACTAACCAGTTTATCTCCTTCACTTAAGACCTACCCAATGCAATTCTAATCTAAGTACAACTTAAACCTGAGTTCCTACTCACTCCCCCTCAATCACAGCAGTGATACATAAACCAATTTGACTTAAGAATTGATGAAGACACTCTTCAAAACACACACTTGATTAAGCTTCACAGCTTTTTAATCAAGTAACACAATCACTCGTGCTTCACAGCTTTGAGTGATGTACACAACTAACTTGACTCTGCTTCACAGCTTTAGTCAAGTAACATTCAAACACTCTTGCTTCAAAGCTTTGAGTGTTACACAACCCTTACAATTGAAACCTATTCCAAGGCACTTATCACAATGATAATTGCTTGGAGTACAATAAACAAATCTATACAGATTACAAAATTGATCTTCTAATCAATCAGCAGGGATATGTTGAAAAACCGCAGCTCTGTTGAATATATAGCAGCTGTAACTTCAGTTAGGGTTTCCAAAAACCTAGGGTTGATTCCGTTTGACCTAAAGACTAGGTCACAGTACTTTATTGATCAGGTTAGGATTGAGCTGGGTTACTCCTCAGAAAACGCATGATTCTGTTCAGAAAGGAATGAGTTATTTCCTGAAAAAACTCAGACTTATCCAATCCTGCAATCCTGTTAGTTCAGAACAGGATGTCATAACATCTGTTATGACATCTGAGAAAACCTGTCTACTGATTTAGCAAAATGTGATCATTTTGCAAACATGCTCAGATACACACTTATAAACATCAGTATTTGAATTACAATATTTTTCTGCACATGTACCTAATGAGTTAGTACAACCTGAACTAGAATGTTATGACATCAGTCATGACATTCACACATACACTTGGGATTTACCAAAAATGCAAGCCAATACCTAAACACCTACAAACTCCCCCTTTGGCAGATTTTTGGCTAAAGTCCCTAAACAATCAGAGATAGATAGCAGCAGAAATAAGTGACAGCAGAAAAATAGAACACAGAATGTTAAGTACTAATTAAGCAAGTACTAAAATATTCTCCCCCTCTTTAGCCACAAATGGGCCAAAGTTACAGTTATCCATGTTCATAAAATTATACAGTTATCCAAAATAATGAGATCAGCAGCAGACAACAGCAGAACACACTTCCAAACTCTACCAGCAACACCACCAAGCAGCAATCAACCTTCAAGCACTGTCATCAGACTCAGAGGAGCTAGTTTCTTCAATGTTGAGCTGTCCTTCAGCTTCTATACCTTCTTCCCTTCTGCTTTCTTCAGCTTCCTCCTTTTCTAGCCTGGAAATTAGAGCTTCTAGGGTCCTTTTTCTAGCATCCAGATCTTTGCAAGTTTCTTTTAAAACAGCTATGACATCTGATGTCTTGGACTGAGTCTTTGCAGACGATGTCTCAGCTGATGTTATGACAATGTCTGGAGCATGGGATCCCTGAAACAGTTTGTAGTGCAGGCCAAGGGCAGGAGCTCTTTTGCAGACTGTATCTCTTGCTACAAGGATGTCAGGGTATTGTGCAAGGATGATTCCACAAAGGAGGGAGGGAAAGGCAATTGGTCCTTTGACAGCATAACTGCCAGCATGCTTCAAAGTTTGTTCAAAGATGTACCTTCCATAGTCAAAGGCAGTCTTGGTTCCTACAGCATAGATAAATCTCCCCAATCCTGTGGAGATGGTTGATTTGTGATTTGTAGGCACCCAGTTTGCTGCACCTATTTTATGCAAGATGGCAAATTTCATGCTGAGTTTACTAGCATTCAGCTTCCCTTTCAATGGCCAGCACTTTACTTGCCTGGCTGTGATGGTTAAACACACTTCATTGTCAGTTGCCTCTAGATCAGGACAGTCCTTATTTGTTCTTCCAAGAAACTTGTTGATTTCTGATGGAGAGAACTTGACTCTTCTTCCTCTAACAAACACACTCTCAAAGTCAGCTGACCTCCCATCAGCACAATCATTTGACAAGTTCACTACAAACTCCTTAACCAGATTTTCATAACATTTGTTAAACTTCATCACTGTCTTCATTAGCCCAACATTCCTGATCAGATCCATGATGTCTTTGCACTCCAAGGCATCATTGTTGAGTTCTCTCTCCAAGGCAATTCTCTTTAAGCAAACATACTTCCATCTGTTTGCATTGTCAGGATGATGAAAGGAGATGTTGTCTGTTGGCACTTCAGGCACTCTAGCAATCTTGATGGAGGGAAGCTTCCTTCTGATGGGAGTTTCTTCAATATCAATCTCAAATTCTGATTCATCATCAGAAGTTTCAGGTTCTTTACTTTTCTTAGAGATTGGTTGTCTAGCAGTCTGCACCTGTGCCTTCTTCCCTTTTGTCTGAATACTTTTCTCAGCCATCCCTTCAGCCTTGGATTTCTTAGCATCAGGTTTAACATTCTGACTACTCTTTATTTTCATCAATCTCCTAGCAATGCTAGGGTTCACATTAGCAATCAGTTCATTATCTGAGTAATCTTCATCCACATCAATGATAGGTGGATTAGCAGCCTTTTCAGAGGGGTTCTGAATGTTGTCTTTTGGTGTCACAACATCCTCAGTGACATCTATATTTTCAGAACCTTCCACATTTGGACTTTCTGATTGATTCAAAGGGATAGAAATCCCCGGTACAGATTGGTTGCCACTCAGAATGCTAGTAACCAGCCTAGCAATGGCTTGGTGTACTTGAACTGATCCTTCTCTATTAGGTATAGAAGACGAAGGATGAGAAGAATTACCAGAGGCTGTAGCTTGAGCTCTTCCTGCATGTCTGGTTCTGAGCTTTTTGACTCTGGCTGGGTCAGTTGCCATCTCCCTAAGAGGAGTGACCTCAAGAACTTCAGATTCTATGCATGTAGTGATTGCCCTAGAATCTTGATCAGATGATGACGATGATGAGGAAGACGAAGCCGCCATGGTGGAAGACGATGTCTGAGACATTTTGTTTAACTTTGAGTAATAGTAGCAGTTTGAGAAAAATCTTTGATTTGGAGGAGGAACCAGGTTGCAAGGATGAGAGAGGTAGGGAGTAAAAGGGAGTCTCTTCAACTTCTTAAGGCTTTTGAAGGAATTGTGAATGAATATGATTAACCCACTAAATATAGACTTAATAAAATTAATCCCTTCAACCCTTGTTTTCAGCAAAACTAATTGCTATAATTTCTCATGTTGGTGAATACCCAACCTGCCCCTCAAATTTTCAAGTTTATTTCCAACAAGCGCCTTGGTAGAAGAATCAGTCAGCTGAAGTTTAGAGAAACTATGTTCCAGTTTAAATGACTTCTTCTCTTCAAAGTCAATAGGGTTCAAGGAAATGTTGAATGTTTTCAGATTATCACAACACAATGTCACAACATCTTGTGTAACATTGTACTCAGGGGGCATCTGTTTTGACCAGATGTTTTGAGAACAGAATTTATGAGACTTGTTCTTTCCAACATCCTTGTCAAGATGACTTAAGGTTCTGACAACACATTCTTCTTCAAGTTTATTTGCCACATCACATATATTATCAGCCTGTAGTTTTGGAGTTCTTCTGACAGCTTCCATAGGAATAGCTCTTTTCATTCTTCCAAGTTGACTCATAGTGGAGATATCAGTGTTCTCAGGCTTATTCAGACTTGGAACTCTAGGACAGTTCAATTTACCAACTCCTTTGACTTCACCTTTAGCACCATCTCCAAAGGTCACAAAACTGGTGGTGTGAGGCATAACATTATTGAGGAGATTTTTGAGTCCAGTCATGTGTCTGGAACATCCACTGTCAAAGTACCAATCTTCCTTTGCAGAGATCTTCAGGGAAGTGTGAGATATCAGTGCAGTAGCCTTTTTCTTCCATTGAGGAGCGTGTGGTACCCTTTTAGACTTAGGTTTGACATCTGAGTTCTGATTAGGATATCCATGTAATCTGAAGCAGAAGGGCTTTATGTGACCATATTTCCCACAATGATGACATCTCCATCTTTGGTACCTCTTCTTCATATGTCTCTGTCCCTGATGTTGAGAGTAATGTTGAGACATCCGTTTTGACATTTGCTTCCCGGTACCAAATTTCTTTGTTTCCACAAATCCTAGGCCAGATTTATTTCCCATATTTTGTCCAGCCTGAAGGATCTCTTCCAATTTGTCTGTTCCATTCGTCAACATCTTGACAGATTTGGTCATTTGATTCAGTTGTGAGTTCAACAGTTGAACTTCTCCTTCTAAATGACTTATAGTTTCAAGATTTTCCCTCTTTTCAGCCTCCAGCTTTATAATGAGTTTTGATTGTTTCTCATTCTGCACACAGACTTCAGCACTTCTGATACACAATTTCTTGTAGGTATCAGCCAGTTCTTCAAATGTCACTTCTTCATCACTAGTGTCACTTTCAGAAGTACAAACACTAGTTAGGGAAGTAACTAGTTTGGCAGATTCTTCTTCAGAATTACTTTCTGAATCATAGTCAGACCAAGTAACAGTCATTCCTTTCTTTTGCTTCTTAAGAAAGGTAGGACATTCAGCTCGAATATGTCCATATCCTTCACATCCATGGCATTGAATACCTCTGCCTTGGTTTCCCTTATCTTCTGACCTTGGTCTTCTGCTGGAACTGTCAATGTCAGAAGGAATGTTATGAACATTAGACCTTGACTTTGGGTCCATTCTTTTGATGAGCCTGTTGAACTGTCTTCCAAGCATGGCAATAGCTTCTGATATGTTTTCTTCTTCATCCTCCTTGTATTCAACATCAGTGTTGGATACAAGTGCTATGCTTTTGTTCTTCTTGTCACCATTATCAGTGATCCCCATCTCAAAAGTCTGAAGAGACCCAATAAGTTCATCCACTTTCAACTTGCCAATGTCCTGGGCTTCCTCTATGGCAGTTACCTTCATTGCAAATCTTTTAGGCAAGGATCTGAGAATCTTCCTCACCAGTTTTTCTTCTGACATTTTTTCTCCCAGTGCTCCTGAGGTGTTGGCAATCTCCAAGATGTTCATGTGAAACTCATGAATGGTTTCATCTTCCATCATTTTTAGATTCTCAAATTTGGTAGTCAACATCTGAAGCCTTGACATTTTTACTTTGGAAGTTCCCTCATGAGTAGTTTTGAGAGTGTCCCAAACTTCCTTGGCCAGTTCATATTGATGTACTAGTCTGAAGATGTTTCTATCAATTCCATTGAACAAGGCATTTAAAGCTTTTGAATTTCCCAGAGCTAACTCATCTTCTTCTTTACTCCAATCTTCCTCAGGCTTCAAACTGATTGTCCCATCTCTCTCAGTTATGGTGGGATGAATCCATCCTTTGTCAGCAGCTCTCCAAGCCTTTTTGTCCAGAGATTTTAGGAAGGCAATCATACGAGGTTTCCAGTAGTCATAATTAGTTCCATCCAGAATGGGTGGTCTATTTCCAAAAACTCCTTCTTTGTCCATAGTGCCAGAAAGTGATATCCCTAGATCTCACCCAGTAATACAGGCAGGGTGCCTGCTCTGATGCCAATTGAAAATTCTGGCTGCAGATACTCAATGTCACGTCCAATGTTATGACACCGTATCTGACTTACTATATGACAGTAAATACAAAAGCAGTAAATAACACAGTCAATTGTTTACCCAGTTCAGTGTGCAACAACACCTACTCTGGGGGCTACCAAGCCAGGGAGAGAATCCACTATAAGAGATGTTAATTCAGGAATAAACCAACCAGTTTATCTCCTTCACTTAAGACCTACCCAATGCAATTCTAATCTAAGTACAACTTAAACCTGAGTTCCTACTCACTCCCCCTCAATCACAGCAGTGATACATAAACCAATTTGACTTAAGAATTGATGAAGACACTCTTCAAAACACACACTTGATTAAGCTTCACAGCTTTTTAATCAAGTAACACAATCACTCGTGCTTCACAGCTTTGAGTGATGTACACAACTAACTTGACTCTGCTTCACAACTTTAGTCAAGTAACATTCAAACACTCTTGCTTCAAAGCTTTGAGTGTTACACAACCCTTACAATTGAAACCTATTCCAAGGCACTTATCACAATGATAATTGCTTGGAGTACAATAAACAAATCTATACAGATTACAAAATTGATCTTCTAATCAATCAGCAGGGATATGTTGAAAAACCGCAGCTCTGTTGAATATATAGCAGCTGTAACTTCAGTTAGGGTTTCCAAAAACCTAGGGTTGATTCCGTTTGACCTAAAGACCAGGTCACAGTACTTTATTGATCAGGTTAGGATTGAGCTGGGTTACTCCTCAGAAAACGCAGGATTCTGTTCAGAAAGGACTGAGTTATTTCCTGAAAAAACTCAGACTTATCCAATCCTGCAATCCTGTTAGTTCAGAACAGGATGTCATAACATCTGTTATGACATCTGAGAAAACCTGTCTACTGATTTAGCAAAATGTGATCATTTTGCAAACATGCTCAGATACACACTTATAAACATCAGTATTTGAATTACAATATTTTTCTGCACATGTACCTAATGAGTTAGTACAACCTGAACTAGAATGTTATGACATCAGTCATGACATTCACACATACACTTGGGATTTACCAAAAATGCAAGCCAATACCTAAACACCTACACTATTTATAGGACAGGTTTTTAAGCCAACTACACTCAAGAGGGTACTTACATATGAAACCTCATGCAAGCCTGAAACTAGGGTTTGGTGTGATTTGCTTGTACATATGTTTGTGCATACATCATAAACATCATAAAACATCATATGCATTCACTAACCATTTCAAGGGTTTAGATCTTCATCTTTGTTCTTGTTTTGTAGGTCATGGAAATTCTTCGAAGAAAAACCATCCAAGTCAACCTTGTGAGAATCCCTCCTCAACTCAAGGAGCTCACATCAAGGATTCCGGAAAGCTCATCCTTCAGTGAAAGACATGGTAGACTGCTCAGCCTAGTCAACACCAACATTGAAGAGGACATGATGAAAGTGCTATTCCAGTTCTTTGACCCTCTTCACCACTGTTTCACTTTCCCCGACTACCAGTTGGTGCCTACTTTGGAGGAGTTTTCTCAACTCCTGAGAATTCCTATCCTTAATCAACTACCCTACAACGGTACGGAAAAGGAACCAAAGCCTGAAGATGTTGCTCGAGCACTACATCTACAGCCATCTGACATCAAGGGGCATTGGGAAACTAGAAGCGGCGTCAAAGGATTCTTAGCAAAATTCTTGTTTGAGAAGGCACAAGAATGTTGGAATTCATTGGACCTGCAAACCTTTGAAGAAATTGTGGCACTCCTTATCTATGGGTTGGTTTTGTTCCCAAACCCCGACCAGCTGGTAGATGTCAACGCCGTCAAAATCTTCTTATCCAGAAATCCAATACCAACATTGCTTGGGGACATTCTTCACTCATTTTACACACGAACAATGAGAAAGAGGGGTGTTCTCATGTGATGTACTCCTCTCCTTGCAAGGTGGTTTATTTCGCACCTTCCACAATCTGTCTTGAAGAATGACCAAGGCCTAAGGTGGTCACAACGGTTGATGACCCTTACTCACTCTGATGTACATTGGTGTTCTCGGTCCAGAGAAAATGTCATCATCGTCGATCATTGTGGAGAGTTCCCTAATGTTCCATTACTTGGCATTAGAGGGGGCATTACCTACAACCCTTGTCTAGCTTTAAGGAAATTTGGATATGCACGGAGGGATGGCCCTCACGACATGTTGATTCCTGACCTAGTTTTTGACTTCGACAACGATGCGCAAGGACTTCGCCAAATATTCATCAGAGCTTGGAGGATGCCCAACAAGGTTGATAGCAAGACACTGGGGCACAAGAACTCCATCCCTCTTGAGCCCTATCTCAAGTGGGTACGAGCCCGAGCCCAGAGTCTATTGATGCCTTATCCTCATGTTCTCCCTGTGATTAAAGAGCCCGTTACGGAAGGAGAGGTTCCCTACACCATCCTATATCCTGACATGCCTACATCGTGGGAGGAGATGCAGAAGAGTTGGATTCAGCTCAAGGAGGAACGGAACAATTTTGAAGCCAGCTTCTACGCCAGTGAGAAGAAGGTTCTAGAGCTTACCCTCCGACTCCATGAGGAAGAGACCCTCAACACCTACATCGCACCAAAGAGGATGTGCAACGTCTTTTTACCTTGAGAAGTTTTGTAATATTTGGCCCATGGGGCATTTATGTACTGACAAATTTATTCTTATTAATATGACGTGCGTTCTTTTTGTTTGCAACAATTTTGAATATTCTAAATCCTTGAAGGCATTGCATACATAAGCATACCATTCATCATGTGCATAAGCAGGTCTCACACCAGGTTTCCTTATCTGTCTGCTGTTTATTTCAGTAAGATGGATCTCGAGCAAACAGTCAAGGACTTGCAGGCTCAAAATGCACAGTTTCAACAACTCCTGATGACCTTGGCTAAGGGTCAGGAGGATCTAAAGACCCTACTGGGGAATAAAGACCAAGTGAAAAAGAAGAAAAAGAGACTCGGGGTGGCTACTTTAGGGAGAAGGTTTGAAGGAGAAGCCAAAAGAGTGCTTGAATTTCCTCCTACTTCTGAGGAGGGAACCAGTAAAGGGGGTGCGGTTGCGGTACCTTCCGAGTCCGATATGGAAGAAGAGGAGGCTGAAGAGGATGAAGACTACTATGATCAACAATAACCTCCGGCTGATGACAAGTACAAAGGTTTAGAAGACAGGTTGGCAGCTATGGAGCTGCAGAGAGTTCCGGGTTTGGATTTCGAAGACTTGGGTTTAGTTTCCGGAATTGTGATTCCCCCAAAGTTCAAAGTGCCGGTTTTTGTGAGGTATGACGGGCTGTCCTGTCCAAAGATGCATCTCAGGTCCTATGTAAGGAAGATCCAACCTTACACCGCGGACAAAAACCTTTGGATCCATTTCTTTCAAGATAGCCTTTCTGGGGCTCAACTTGAGTGGTTCTATCAACTGGATGGAGCCAGTATCCGAAACTGGGAAGACTTGGCCACCGCTTTTTATAAACAATATCAGTATAATTCTGACCTTGCTCCTACGCGTACCCAACTTCAGGGTATGTCACTAGGAACGTGCGAAGGATTCAAAGAGTATGCACAAAAATGGAGAGACTTGGCTGGAAGGGTGCAGCCGCCTTTGACTGACCGCGAACTGGTTGACATGTTCCTGGGGACCCTGTCTGGTCCATTCTTCAACCATCTAATTGGTAATTCTTCCGCGGGGTTTACAGATTTGATCTTAACTGGGGAGAGGATAGAAGCCGGCATCAAGTCAGGGAAGATACAAAAGGGTGCCGCCGCAAGTGTTGAGAAGAAGCCTTTTAAGAAGGAAACGGCTGTTGTGTACTCTCAGAGAAGAGCAGGGAAGACTGAGCGCCGGCCGACTGTGGGGGCCGTAATGATCCAAAACCCTTCAAGTGAGCAGCCTCGCTATAACTAGTCCAGACCAAATCAACAATGGGTGGAACAGCCACAACGGCGGTTCACCCGCATTAATATGACGCCAGCGCAAGTGCTTCCCCATCTGTTAAAGTTGAATCTCGGCACTATCAAAGAGGCACCAAAAAAGGTGAATACGTCCTCTCCGCATTACCATCCTAATGCTAAATGCGCCTACCATTCTGACAGTGTCGGGCACGACACCAGCGATTGTTGGGCACTCAAGCATAAAATTCAAGACCTGATAGAGGCGAAAGAGGTGGAGTTCGACGCCCCAGAGAAGCCAAACGTGATATCCGCTCCAATGCCGAAGCACGGCCGAAATGTCAATGCTATTGAAGAAGATTTGTATGTTGTTGATGTCAATGATCTGATGACTCCGTTGTTAACCATCAAGCTGAATCTGTTAAAGGCCGGGATTTTCCCGGGATGTAAAGAAGATTGCTACTGTTATTACTCTCTGCCATTTGACTGTCCGTTACTGAAGAAAGGCATCCAAGGCCTAATGGACAGTCGACAAATTTTGTTTGAAAAAGTTTCTGTTATTCCAACCCACATTGAAGAAGTCTCAATTATAACCATTCACGCCAATTTTTCCAAGGCCGTCAGAAAGCCTGTTAAGATTACACTAGCTACGAAGTCTGTTCCTCTAAAGATAACAATGCCAGGGCCTGTCCCCTACATTTCTGAGAAGTCAATACCATGGAACTACGACGGTGACGTCTACTACCATGGTATTAAACAAGTGGAAGTAACTGAAGGAAGCTCGGATGAAGAAGAAGCCAGCATTGGAAACATTGCGGGCACAAGCAAGATCACCCGAAGCGGGAGAATATTTTCTCCAGAGATTGCCCCTCCAAAGGCAATCTTTGGACCCTCATCTACTGCCAAAGTTATTCCTGCACCAATAAAACTCTCCGCTAGAACCCCATTGATTGAAGATGTTGTTGTTCCTAGTATTGTCCCTCCTACCTCTGCTGATAAAGGTAAGGGAACCCAAGATGAGCTCGTCAGGACGAGGGCTCAACCCTTGGTCATCCCGGAAACCTCCAAGAAGGAAATAGAAGAGATCTTGAAGATAATTAAAAGGAGTGATTACGACGTGGTAGAACAACTGGGGCAAACCCCCTCGAAGATCTCCATGTTGGCACTACTACTTTGCTCAGAAGCGCATGCCAAGGCTTTGATAAAATTCCTAAAGGCAGCCCATGTGCCCCAGGAAACCTCTGCAGACCAATTCCAAAATTGCATGGCCAGCCTTACTGCAGACAATGAATTAGGTTTCTCTGATGCCGACCTAACTCCTAAAGGTAGAAACCACAATGATGCTTTGCACATTTCAGTCGAGTGCCGAGGAACTACTCTCGCACATGTCTTGGTCGACACTGGTTCTTCGCTGAATGTACTGCCTAAGAAAGCTTTGGACCGACTAGATTGTGAAGGTTTAGAGCTGAAGCCGAGTGATATTGTTGTCAGAGCTTTCGATGGTTCGAAGAGGATGGTCCATGGAGAAGTTGATATTCCCATCAAGGTAGGCACTGAGGTGTTTAAATCTACTTTCTATGTGATGGACATTCGTCCGTCATACTCTTGCTTGTTGGGTAGGCCTTGGATACACAATGTCGGGGAAGTCACCTCTTCCTTACATCAAATGTTGAAGTATCCTGTCAAGGGAAAGATCATAATCGTCCATGGAGAAGAGGAGTATATGATCAGCCACCTGAACTCCTTTCGGTATGTTGAGGTAGAGGATGAGTTCATTGAGACGCCATTCCAGCACTTCGAAGAAGTCCCTCCTGAAATAACAGTAGAAAAATTGGTAGCTGAAGTACCAAAGCAGACGGCCAGGATGGCATCTCTGGAAGACGCGAAAGCCGCAATGAAGGAAGGGAAGAATTCAGCATGGGGGCAGTTGCCTAATATTCCATACAAAATAGACAAATTTGGATTAGGATCCACTGCCGCGGGCCAGAAAGCTATGTGCCGTTCAAAGATTGAAAGGGCGCCCGTCAAGATTTCTCCTTACGGAATCAACGCTTTGGAGAGTGAGGACAAAGAGGACAACATTGAAGAGTGGATCTACCCAACTATCAAAGGAGGACTATGCAACTGGGAGGCAAAAGACTTTGTCCCCATTACTTTTATTAATTAGTAATTATCTGTCAAACATTTTTTGTGGTCTGTAATAATTACTTTTGAACAATCCGCACACTACTTTTTTACCTCATGCCTTGCCTGGGGCATGTAGGTCCATTTGTAAGGGTTTTGATTATCTTCATATCCATATGCCATGTTTAATGATTCATTGGACGCTTTTCATTTGATAAACTGTTGTGTTCATTTTCTTTCCTTTTGCATTTTTGTTTAAAGGATGGCTATCCCTTACACACACCCACACTCACAAATGCAGGTACCCATCCACTCTGGATTCCACGGGTGACTATTCTGCTATATCCTTCAATAACTCTTAAGATCTGGTCAATCAAGCCGAGTATGAAGATGACGAAGGTTGTGAAGTACCAGGAGAACTAGCCAGACTTCTACAGCAAGAGGAAAGGGCCATCTTACCTCATGAAGAGTTGTTGGAAACTGTCAACTTAGGAACCGAGGAAGACCGGAAGGAGGTACAAGTGGGTGCCAATCTGAAACCAAGTGTCAAGGAACGCCTGATACAGTTGTTAAATGAGTACGTTGAAATCTTCGCTTGGTCTTATGAAGACATGCCGGGTTTAGACACAGACATCGTGGTTCACCGTCTCCCCACAAGAGAGGATTGTCCACCGATCAAACAAAAGTCCGCCGAATGAGGCCTGACATGTCTGAAAAGATCAAAGCAGAAGTGATGAAGCAATTCGACGCTGGCTTTCTGGCTGTTACATCTTATCCTCAATGGGTCGCTAACATCGTGCCAGTACCTAAAAAAGATGGCAAAGTCAGGATGTGTGTGGACTACCGGGATTTGAATAGGGCCAGCCCCAAAGATGATTTTCCGCTACTACACATTGACATTTTGATCGACAATACAGCTCAACATAAAGTGTTTTCCTTCATGGATGGATTCTCGGGTTACAATCAAATCAAAATTGCCCCCGAAGATATGGAGAAAACAACCTTTGTCACACAATGGGGTACTTTCTGTTACAAGGTGATGCCGTTCAGACTAAAGAACGCAGGGGCAACTTATCAACGCGCCATGGTAGCTTTGTTTCATGATATGATACATCATGAGATTGAAGTTTACGTAGACGATATGATAGCTCGGTCACAAACAGAGGAGGAGCACCTTGAACATCTAGAAAAGCTGTTTGCCAGGTTGAAAGAATACAAACTCAGGCTGAATCCAAGTAAGTGCACTTTTGGAGTTAGGTCTGGTAAACTTCTAGGATTCATTGTAAGCAACAAAGGCATTAAAGTCGATCCAGCAAAAGTGGAAGGCAATACAAGAGATGCCTGCTCCCCGTACTGAAAAGGAGGTTAGAGGGTTCTTGGGGCGCTTGAACTATATTTCCAGATTCATCTCTCATCTGACCTCTACCCGTGAGCCAATTTTCAAACTATTAAAGAAAGATCAGGTAGTCGAATGGAACGACGATTGCCAAACTGCTTTTGATAAGATCAAGGAGTATTTGCTAGAACCTCCTATTCTGATGCCACCCGTCGAAGGAAGACCATTGATCATGTATCTGACCGTCTTGGATAACTCAATGGGGTGTGTCTTGGGCCAGCATGACGAGTCTGGTCGAAAAGAGCATGCTATTTATTACCTTAGCAAAAAGTTTACCGACTGTGAGACTCGCTACTCACTGCTCGAGAAAACTTGCTGCGCTTTGGTATGGGCTGCTCGCCGACTAAGGCAGTATATGTTGACTCATACTACCTTGTTGATTTCCAAAATGGACCCTATCAAGTACATCTTCGAAAAGCCTGCTTTATCTGGAAGAATAGCTAGATGGCAAATGATCCTAACTGAGTATGACATCCAGTACACCACTCAAAAAGCTATAAAAGGGAGTGTACTAGCTGACCATCTGGCTCATCAAGCTATCGAAGATTATCAACCCATGAGATTTGACTTCCCAGACGAGGACATCATGAATTTGGACAACATTGAAGGTAACATACCATATGACGGACCCGAAAAGGGATCCCGATGGACCCTGTACTTTGATGGTGCTTCAAATGCACTTGGAAACGGTATCAGCGCGATACTCATTTCCCCGGAAGGTTGTCACACACCTTTCACGGCCCGACTTTGCTTCAGCTGCACAAACAACATGGCTGAATATGAAGCTTGCATCTTTGGTCTCAAGGCTGCTATAGACTTGGGGATCAAATCTTTGATCATATTCGGGGACTCGGCTTTGGTTATCAGTCAAATCAAAGGAGAGTGGGATACCAAGCATCCTAATCTTATCCCATACAAAGAACATGTCTTGACATTGTTGCCTCATTTCGAGCAAATTACCTTCGAGCATTTCCCGCGAGAAGAGAATCAGCTAGCAGATGCTCTAGCTACAATGTCTTCCATGTTTAAACTCAACTGGGATAACGAGGCTCCCCAAATCACCATAGAGCGAATGGATGAACCTGCACATTGTCACGAGATTAATACCGAAGAAGTAGTGGAACAACCCTGGTTCCATGAAATCAAAAGGTATCTCCAGACTAGAGATTATCCCGAAGGAGCTTCCGTAAATGACAAAAAGTTCCTAAGGAAATTTGCTGCCAAGTTCTTCCTGAGCAACGACATCCTTTACAAACGAAGCCATAATTGTGTTTTACTCCGATGCTTAGACAAAGCTGAGGCAGAGTTGATCATGACCGAGATACACAGCGGCCCATTTGGCACTCAGTTGAGCGGGCATACAATGGCTAAGAAGATCTTGAGGGCAGGCTATTACTGGTCTACCATGGAAGCTGACTGCCATCAACATTCCCGTACTTGCCACAAGTGTCAAGTCTACGCTGACAAGGTTCATATCCCTCTGGTTCCTCTCAACGTTTTGACAGCTCCGTGGCCATTTGCAATGTGGGGCATTGACATGATTGGAGAGATCAAGCCCACGGCATCCAACGGACATCGTTTCATCCTGGTTGCCATTGACTATTTCACCAAATGGGTCGAAGCAGCTTCCTTCGCCTCTGTTACCAAAAATGTGGTTGCCCGCTTCATCAAGCAAAATCTCATATGCCGGTATGGTGTTCCAGACAGGATCATCACAGACAACGGTACAAATCTGAATAACACGATGATCACCGCATTGTGCGAACAGTTCAAGATTTATCATCACAATTCATCTCCCTATCGGCCGAAGATGAACGGTGCTGTTGAAGCTGCGAACAAAAACATTAAGAAGATCATTCATAAAATGACAGTTACTTACAAAGACTGGCATGAGATGTTACCGTTCGCTCTACATGGGTACCGTACAATGGCACATACTTCAACCGGGGCAACCTCATTTTCTTTGGTATACGGCATGGAAGCTGTCCTGCCTATGGAAGTTCAGATTCCTTCTCTAAGGATTATGAAGGATGCAGGTTTGAATGAAGATGATTGGATTCAGATCCGACTTGATCAACTCAATTTGATCGACGAGAAGCGACTCGCTGCTGTATGCCATGGTCAGACGTATCAAAAGCAGATGATCAAGGCCTTCAACAAGAAAGTCAGACGTCAGATATATCAAGTCGGAGATCTCGTAATCAAGCGGATTATCTTGCCGCAAAGTGATCCCAGGGGCAAATGGACTCCTACATACGAAGGACCATTTGTGATCAAGAGCATATTTTCTGGTGGTGCAATGATTCTGACCACCATGGACGGCGACGATTTGCCGCACCCTGCGAACGCAGACATAGTCAAAAGATACTACGCATAAAATAACCCGACAAGTCGAAAACCCGAAAGGGCGGCTTGGGCAAAAATGGGCATCCCGGTGAACCGAAAACCCGAAAGGGCGGTTCAGGCAAAAATTAGGGATAAAAAACAAAAAAATCTGTACACCCGGCAAGTTGAAAACCCGAAAGGGCGGCTTGGGCAAAAAGGGGTTTCCCGGTGGATCGAAAACCCGAAAGGGCGATTCAGGCAAAAGTTAGGGAATTAAAGCGTATGACTATGTCTCCTCGGATCACTTTAAGGACAATATCTTCATCAATCAATTCCAAGCTTCTGATCAATCCAGTCATTGGCAGACAAAGCATTGAATGGACAGATTTTCAGAGTTGTGAAGGCTGTAGCAGAATGGAGTACCATGGAATTATTTCACATAGCCATCTTTCTTTTGTAAAATTTTTTCAATATTTACAACGACATCCTCTTACTAGGATGATTGTCTCCTGTGTACGAATATACTCATAGAAAGTTAATACAAACACTTTTCTAGAAATCTGCGTCGTTTCCTTTTCTCTTTTCTTTTGCACTTATGTTTTATTTGAGAAACGTCCAATGTTTTGTTAAATAGGCATATGCATTTGAACATAATCATTTCCTTATGAATCAAGAAAGAGTGATTACTAGTAAGTTAAAGGTACGGTTAGATATCTTGATACCCTTTCAAAGGAAATCCCGAGCAGATTTGAAATATGCATTCCTCAGTCAGAACTGAATTCCCCTCAGAGTCAAGTTTCAGTATCCCCAGCTGAACCAAGCTAGTGAACCTTTTCCCCACAGAGATACTTCCCACCAGGCTGAGGATGCTCAGCCCTACCTTCCCATCATGAGTCTATCAGGTTCTAAACTCCCCGGTAGAAATCATCAGAAATTCTCTTACCCTGCAAGTCGCCAAGGAAATTCCAATTCCCCGCGGTGGTCCTGAGGCCCCTTAATGATTGAAGATCTGGTATTCCCCAGCAGCAGCCAAGGAATTATTCTTCCCGGCAGCAGTCAAGATGCTTTTATCTTCAGCCATCTAGGATTCATTTATCCTCCGCAAGACAGCTCTCCGGCATACATGCACATTCATTTTACATTCATATCATATAACATACATTGCATCATGCATCATGACATTGCATATAACTAACTCTTTACCTTTTCAGGTAAGATCAGTCGATAGACAAAAATCATTATTTTCCGAGATTCTTTCTAGAAATAGTTCAGATGTGACCCAGACATGGCAACATTCTGATGCTTATTCCAGATGCATCCAGATGCAGTTTTACACGAACTCATCATCAGGAAATCCTACACCGGTTCCTCCTCCACCTTCAAGACTTCTGAAAACAGTTCACGGGTTCTCCAGTAACGGATGTTAACCTATCACTTGTTCAAATTCTTCTCAAGACTTCTGAAAACAGTTTATGGATTCTTCCCAACAACGGATGTTAATCTATCACTTGTTCAGATGAAATTTTTGAAAACAGTTTACGGACGCTTCCCAACAACGGATGCTGCTCTATTGCTTATTCAACTTCAAGACTTCTGAAAACAGTTCACGGGTTCTCCAGTAACGGATGTTAACCTATCACTTATTCAGATTCTTCTCAAGACTTCTGAAAACAGTTCACGGGTTCTCCAGTAACGGATGTTAACCTATCACTTGTTCAGATTCTTCTCAAGACTTCTGAAAACAGTTTATGGATTCTTCCCAACAACGGATGTTAATCTATCACTTGTTCAGATGCAATTTTTGAAAACAGTTTACGGACGCTTCCCAACAACGGATGCTGCTCTATTGCTTATTCAACTTCAAGACTTCTGAAAACAGTTCACAGGTTCTCCAGTAACGGATGTTAACCTATCGCTTGTTCAGATTCTTCTTCAGACTTCTGAAAACAATTTACGGATTCCTCCCAACAACGGATGTTAATCTATCGCTTGTTCAGACTCTTCTCAACTTTTGAAAACAGTTTACGGATGCCTCCAGATACGGATGTTAATCTATTGCTTATTCAGACCCCCATTTCAGAGATGGTCCAAAACATGGACACCTTTCCGATACTCATTCCAGATGGCATCCTTAAGCCCATCCCCGACAAGATTCTGTCACCCCTCCAGATGGCATCTTTAAGCCCATCTCCAAATGGCATCTCTAAGCCCATTCCCACATCCATTGCTGTGACGAGTGCAAATTTAAGGGCACTCTAGTGTCCAATCTCCTTTTACCCTCGAGTCGCGAAAGGCAAACTTGCCAATCTAACTCTTCGGATTCAAGAATATTGAACAGGGGAAACTGTTGTACCCCAAAATTTGCCCTCCCATTTTCTCAATATTTTCTCATCACAAGGCCCTTGGAGCTCAAGATCCAGTTAGGATTTCCTCTGCTCAAGACTTCTCCTAGCACTGTTGACCCAAATTAGGGTTTGTGTTTGCACAAAGATGTTTTGACCTAAAATGCCTAAGATGACTTTCATGCTTCATGTTGGACTCCCAAGTTTATCCATACCAAGTTTCAAGCCTTGATTCCAGCCTTTGCCCAGTCAATTGGACAATTGACCTAGAAATCAGCTGTATTGGGGAAAAAGTCAACTGTGGCCAATTGATAGTCAAACCTCATGGAAATTGACCCACATCAACATTATGAACTCATATGGACCATTTGATCAAGTTTGGATCACAATTCCACAAGAAATTTGATCAGATCACCAAAAGGGCAAAATGGTCATTTTTAGGGTTTTGACTACACAAAGGCAATTTTTGACTGTTTGACCAAGCTAATGGCAAACCAAGCTCACCTATGGACTCAAGGACCCCATGGAATTGTCTTGACATACTCAACAAGTTCAAAAGATCCCAAATGCACAAGATTGACAGTTGAATTTTCTAGTCAATTGATCAATTTTTGACTGTATACTGAAAAGTCAAACTTTGACTTTTTGGTCAAAATCAAGTGTCAAGATTCATTTTTCATCGAAACATGCCAAGTCATGAAACTTGTTCATCAAGAAATCAAAAATCACAAATTAGGGTTTGAAATGAAGATTTTTCATAACTTAGAATTTTTCTAAGTTATGAAAAACCCTAATTTTTTCCTAACTTTGTCCCACTTTCTCATCAAGATGCATTTGGATTCAAGGAAAAGTCAAAACATGAAAGTTGTAGTACATTGAAAAATCTACAAATTTGATTCACAAAGTTTTCTCAAAAGAAGCTTGTAGCTCAAGTTACAATTTTTGGAACAAGGGTACCAAACCATTCTTAACTTAGAGAAATTTTGACCTATTTTAGGCAAGATTTTTGCCTAACTTCAAGACCACTTTTCACATACT
Source organism: Vicia faba (assembly GCA_948472305.1). NCBI lineage: Eukaryota > Viridiplantae > Streptophyta > Magnoliopsida > Fabales > Fabaceae > Vicia > Vicia faba. Next base: position 1,139,045,241 of record OX451741.1, read on the forward strand.
TCCACTTGGAATTTCAATTTGCATTACAAATATGGATTGTAGTACACATTCTAAGCTTTCCAAAATGTCCAAGAACTCATCAAACAACCTCATGGTTAGAGAGAATCGAATTTGGCAAGTTGGGAAAAAGTCACTTTGATTCATGGCCATGTACATGTTCATAACTTGTGCAATTTTTCAAATCAGCTTGCACAACTTGGTTACAGGTCCTATATCCCATTTGCACTCAATAATTAAATGCAAACCCTTTGTGTTAAAGCCTTGCATTATGTGTTTAAGCATTACATGAAGGTTTAGTCTTAAAATAGAAAAAGCAAATTATCCATTTTTGAAAAGGTATGGCTTTATGTCAAAAGCAAATCCAAGAAGTACCAAAGCATATCTCTGAAGCACAAGTTAAGGAGCATAACACACTGACCAAGACTAATGTATGCAGCATAGATTGGGGGCCTCCATCAGTCTAAAACACAACTTGGCATTTTGTTGCTTAAAGGTGAAGAAATTTGACATAACAACTCCAAACTCTCATTCCTATCAACAAGAGCTTAAGCAAAGATTGTGAACACTTTCTAAACATCAAACCTAAGCTGAAACACAAGCCAACCAAGTTCCAAACATTCTCAAACACAGAATCACCATAAAACTGCAAAAACAGGGCATAAGCTGCAGTTGGACTTCCATAGTTCATTCCACTCGTGCATTCTTGCCAAGACTTGTTCAAACATATCCCACACCATCCCTTGAAACTGTTCCAAGCCCTAAACACAACCTGTAACACCCCTAACCAACATCACCATTTTCATATTTTCTGTTTTGCAGTTGGAGTGCCACAACACGATTCACTTGGTTTCAAAGCAAACTAAAGGTTGGAATAACATCCCTGGACCTCAAGTAAGCTGTGCCAATCATTACCTTGCCTTGAAAGCATCTCCAATATTGCACACGATTCCAACTGAAAAGGTAAATCTTTAGACTTCTATCTCTCAATGTAAGGAGAATTAGCTCTAAGTTTGTGAATGAAAAATGTCATGCTCATGTCCCTGAAGCTATACATATCTTTACTTTCCATTTATTTTGTCTGTGCTATGAGAATTTGAGGTCTGAACATTGATAAAAAGTTAGGTTAAGAATTAGGAATGGAGAAATTCTCTCTCATTTCTGAGAGTTAGGATGAGTTCTTTATATGTCCAGAATCGTGGCTTGATGCTTAACACTTTTCATGTTGTGAGTTTGTGCTAAAAATCAGGGAATCTGGAGATAGGAAAACGCGCGTTTTTGTTGATTCAAACAGGTTCTGAGGTTGAAGACAAAGTCTTCTTGGGCTGGGCCTGAGTTTGACTTCCTATTTGCACCTTGTTTTTACTTTTGAACCCCCTTGGCCCATTGTGCTTATTTTGATCATTTTTTTGACTTTTTCTTGTTGCTTCTGACTTATTTATTTTTTCTCATAACATTAAAATATTAAAAATATTTTTCAAACCATTTTTTGTATTTATTAAGCATTTATTTGTTTTAACTTGATATTTGTATATAAATAAACACATAAACACCTTTTATTTAAGAATATTAAAAAATAATTCAAATACTTTTATTTTCTGATTCTTGTTTTATTTTTATCTTTAAAAAAAACATTTTTATAAAAAAATATATTGTTTATTAAATATTAAATATTAATATTTTTGTGTATATTTAGTATTTAGTAAATATTATAAATACATATATGTTTATTAATGTATTTAGAAAAATACAAAGAATTAATACATTTTGTATTTATTAATATTTTGACCTCAAAAATACTTTTTATATAAAATACCTTCTTTTATTTATTTTTTGTAAATAATTAATAAATATTGCATATATCATACAATAAATACTTTTATTTGTAAAATTAGGGTTTTTGCCCTAAATGCATAAAAATACCAAAAATTAATTAATTTTATTTTTGTTTATTTGATACATAATAAATATTTTTTTTACATACATATGAAAACCATTTTGGCATTTTGCATATTTATTTTTATTTTGTTTAATACTTGTGCAATTAAATACCTTGTAAAATTCCAAGATTTGATGTAATAGTCTAGGATTTAATTTCTTGCTAAAATACCCCCATTTGAACATTTGTACCCCCCATCCCATATATTGTGTTGTAATAACTTAGGAACTTTATTTTTTCGCACTTTAAAGTTTTCTAATTATGCCATGTTAGAATTAGGGTTTTGTATGCAAATCAATTAACCAAAAATAGTTTGACCTAAATTCAAGATAAAAAAGCATGAAAATGGACAACACTAATCACACTTGCACCCCTAGGGTATTCCACTTGTTGCCTTCAATAATGGGCCATATTGCATGTTAGGTATCTTTGGGCAAAACAACACAATTCAAATGATCATAGTCCCTCGATGACGCTTTCGAAAGTTGCCTAAAAATGATCAAGTCCCTTAAAGAAAATTGCCCAAAGATACTTGGCACCATTGCAATTATGGTCTAAACGATGACCCGCGCCTGTCCCGATCACATCCTAACACAAGATTGTCCACCAAATGCAATGGTGGAACAAAATTGTTAAAAGGGTTAAAACATAGCAAAGATCTTTGAGAACTTTAGGGTAGATAGCTCTTGAATACTTGTCAACTTGCAAAACAAAAACACTTGCCTATTTTTTCAAACCACACATCACTACACTTTCAAAACAACTTTCAAAAAACCTTGAAACATCTTTTCAAAAAGACAAACACCTTTTGTAAAACATTCGAGTAAAGAATTGTTACAAGGGTTGCCTAGACAAGGCATCTTTTTCAAAGCATTTTCAAAACCACGCACAAAGCACCATTTCAAACAATTGAAAATCAAGGCAAGTTGATCTAAGCAAATAACTAAGAGCCCATGGATAACCATGGATAGAAAGGGTGCTAATAACTTCCCTTTCTATAATCTACTCCCCGAACCCAAGAAAACATCTCAAAGGTTTTTTGCTGTGCTTTTTTAACCTTTCCTTAGGATAAAATAAAAAGTCGGTGGCGACTCTTGCTTAACCGAAACATTTGCGAAAACAAACGCAAAACCCTAGTCAGTTCTCCCACCGTATCACACTATATTAGTGCGACATATTTGTGGGTACCGATAGCCTTTGAGTCAATCAAAGAGAATACGGGGCCGCTGAGTGATGTCATGAAGCACTAATGAACTCTTAGAACCTTACTTGACCAGCTTGGCCTTATTAAGGGTAGTGAGATGACCGGCTTTGGTGCAGTCCGAAGTTGGTAGATACTCGATACTACACTTATTGAGGGTTGTTTTCTTGGAATATTTAGGTCGCCAGTTAAGTGGCTAAACTGAAACAATGAACACAAAAAATAATCCAGTGATATTGAGCTCCTCAGAACCCGGTTACTATTTATAGGACAGGTTGAGCCAACTAACTTCAAGAGGGTACTTACCTATGAAACCCCATGCAAGCCTGAAACTAGGATCTTGTGTGATTTGCTTGTACATATACTTGTGCATACATCATGAACATCATAAAGCATCATATGCATCCACTAACCATTTCAAGGGTTTGGATCTTCATCTTTGTTCTTGTTTTGTAGGTCATGGAATCTCTTCACAGGAAAACAATTCAACTCAACCTTGTGAGAATCCCTCCTCAACTCAAGGAGCTTACTTCCAAGATTCCTGAGAATTCTCCCTTCAGTGAAAGACATGGTAGACTTCTCAACTTGGTCAACTCCAACATTGAAGAAGACATGGTGAAAGTCCTCTTCCAGTTCTTTGACCCCCTACACCATTGCTTTACATTCCCTGATTACCAACTAGTACCTACTTTGGAGGAATTTTCTCAACTCCTGAGGATTCCTATTCTCCATCAACTACCCCACAACGGTACAGAAAGAGATCCAAAGCCTGAAGATGTTGCTCAAGCCTTACACTTGCAACCATCTGATATCAAAGGTCATTGGGAAACTAGAAGTGGTGTCAAGGGTTTCTTGGCAAAGTTTCTGTTTGAGAAGGCACAAGACTGCTGGAATTCTCTAGATCTGCAAGCTTTTGAGGAGATTGTAGCACTTCTCATCTATGGGTTGGTCTTATTCCCAAACCCTGATCAGCTTATAGATGTAAATGCTGTCAAGATTTTCAAATCTCGGAATCATGTGCCTACTTTGCTTGGGGACATCTTACACTCATTTCACACACGAACAATGAGGAAAAGAGGTGTTCTCATGTGCTGTACTCCTCTTCTAGTAAGGTGGTTTATTTCTCACCTTCCCCAGTCAATCTTGAAGAATGAACAAGGCTTGAGGTGGTCACAACGATTGATGACCCTTACACATTCTGATGTTCATTGGTGTTCGCGGTCCAGAGAAAATGTCATCATCATTGATCATTGTGGGGAATTCCCTAATGTCCCACTACTTGGAATTAGGGGAGGAATTACCTACAACCCATGTTTAGCTCTGAGACAATTTGGGTATGCCCGAAGAGATGGCCCTCATGACATGCTGATTCCTGACTTGGTTTTTAACTTCGACAACGACACTCAAGGACTTCGACAAAGGTTTATCTGAGCTTGGAGGATGCCCAACAAAGTGGATAGTAAGACACTGGGACACAAGAATTCCATCCCCCTTGAGCCTTACCTCAAGTGGGTACGAACCCACGCCCAGAGTCTTATGATGCCTTACCCCCACATTCTTCCCATGATCAAAGATCCTGTTATGGAAGGAGAGGTTCCATACACCCTTCTACATCTAGACATGCCAACATCATTGGAAGATTTGCAAAAGAGTTGGATACAACTCAAGGAAGAACGAAACACTTTTGAAGCCATCTTCTACGCCAGTGAGAAGAAGGTTTTGGAACTTACTCGTCGACTCCATGAAGATCAGAATCTCAACACTTACATCGCACCAAAGAGGATGCGCAACATCTTTTTACATTAAGAATTTTGTAATACTTTGCCCATGGGGCATTTATGTACTGACAAATTTCTTCTTATTAATATGACATGTGTTCTTTTTTGTCTGTAACAAATTTGAATTTATGAATCCTTGAATGCATTACATGAATACACATCATTCATCATATACATAAACAGGTCTTCACACCAGGTTTCCTTATATTTATACTATTTATTTTAGCAAGATGGATATAGAGCAGACGGTCAAAGATCTGCAAGCACATAATTCGCAATTCCAACAACTCCTCATGACCTTGGAAAAGGGTCAAGAGGACCTTAAAGCACTATTAGAGAAGGATAAGGAAAAGTAAAAGAAGAAAAAGAAAAGAGCGGGTGTAGCTACTCTGGGAAGAAGGTTTGAGAACCAGGCTAGAAGAGTCCTTGATTTCCCCTCGACGTCTGACGAAGGGGTTGGTAAGGGAAAGGGAGTTGCAATGCCCTCCAAATCTGAAGCTGAAGAAGAAGAAGAGGAAGAGGAAGAGGATGAAGATTACTCCGAACAGCAGTACCCTCCGGCAAACGATAAGCATAAGAATCTTGAAGATCGGCTGGCAGCCATAGAGGTACAAAGGGTACCTGGGCTGGATTTCGAAGAACTAGGGTTGGTTGCTGGGATCGTCATTCCCCCCAAGTTCAAAGTGCCTACATTTGCTAAATACGACGCCTTGTCATGTCCGAAGATGCATCTGCGGTCCTACGTCAGAAAGATCCAACCTCACTCTTCTGATAAGGATCTGTAGGTCCACTTTTTTCAAGATAGTTTATCGGGTACGCAATTGGACTGGTTCTATCAACTTGAGAGATCTGATGTACATAACTGGGAGGATTTAGCTTCTGCTTTCTACTGACAATACCAATATAACGCAGATTTAGCGCCTACTCGTACTCAACTACAGAGTATGGGTATGGTCTCTAATGAGGGATTTAAGGAGTATGCCCAGAAGTGGCGGGATTTGGCTGGAAAGGTGCAGCCACCATTATCGGATAGAGAGCTAGTTGATATGTTTTTGGGGACCCTGTCAGGTCCATTCTTCAATCACTTGATCGAAACTCGTCTGTAGGGTTCACCGAATTAATTCTGACAGGTGAAAGGGTCGAAGCTGGCATTAAGAGTGGTAAAATTCAGAAGGATACCTCTGCTTCCACTGCTATCAAGAAGACCTTCCCAGCCAAGAAGGAAGTTTCTGCTGTTCACACCCAGAGAAATCAAGGGAGAATGGAGCGCCGACCAACGGTAGGGGCTGTGATGATCCAGAACTCTTCGGCTGATCAACCTCGAAGCAGTCGACCCAGAGCTAACCAGCAAAGGGTAGAAAGGCCACAACAGCAGTTCACCCGGATCAATATGACACCTGCTCAGGTCCTCTCTCATCTGTTAAAGTTAAACCTTACAAACTTGAAAGAAGCACCGAAAAACCCAAATACCTCTTCTCCCTATTATCATTCAAATGTAAAATGTGCATATCATTCAGACAGTGTGGGGCATGACACCAATAACTGTTGGGCCCTTAAAAACAAGATCCAAGATTTAATAGATGCCAAGGAGGTAGAGTTTGATGCCCCCGAAAAACCTAATGTGATATCCGCTCCTATGCCAAAACATGGTCATAAGGTTCATGCCGTTGTAGAAGATCTTTATGTTACCGTTGTTGATGACTTAATGACTCAGTTTCCATTGATCAAGATGAATCTGTTGAAAGCCGGGATTTTCCCAGGCTGTGAAAAAGATTGTTACCTTTGTTCGACCTTACAATCCGACTGTCCGCTGTTGAAGTCAGGCATCCAACGCCTGATGGATACTCAAGAGATCCTCTTTCAAAAACCTCCTGTTGCTACTATTACTCATGTTACTCCTGTTACTCCAATCAATGATGTTGCTATAATCACCATTTCCAACAATCTTTCCAAGACCTGCAAAAGGCCTGTTAAGATTACACCCGATCCAAAGTTTGTACCGCTGAAGATTACCATGCCGGGGCCTATCCCATATAAGTCCAACAAGAAGATACCATGGAATTATGGAGGAGATATCTTCTACCACGGTGTTAAGCAGATCGAATCAGTAGAAGAGAATTCTTATGAAGAAACTCCTGACATAGGAAATATTACGGGGACAAGTAAGATCACTCGTAGCGGAAGAATCTTCTCTCTGGAGATTGATCCTCCACGGGCAGTCTTCGGACCCTCAAGTGCTCCTGTGCCTTTCAAGATATTTGTGCAAAGTCCAGTGATTGAAGAAATTGTTACTCCCGAAGTTGTACCCTCTGCTGTTACTGCTGATAAAGGTAAGGGGATCCAAGAAGCGCCCGTCAGGACGAGGGCTCAGACTTTGGTTATCCCCGAGACCACCCAAAAGGAAATGGAGGATATTTTAATGATAATTAAGAAAAATGACTATGATGTCGTAGAGCAGTTGGGGCAAACCCCTTCAAAAATCTCTATGATGGCTCTATTGCTCTGCTCCGAGGCTCATGCCAAAGCCTTGATCAAATTCCTGAAGACGGTGCACGTGCCTCAAGAAACTTCTGCGGACCAGTTTCAAGAGTGTGTATCTAGCCTTACATTCGACAATGGTCTCGGCTTCTCTGATGCCGATCTAACATCTAAGGGAAGAAAGCATAATGATGCGCTGCATGTTTTGGTAGAATGTAGAGGGACCACACTTGCTCATGTTCTGGTTGATACCGGTTCATCTTTAAATGTCCTACCAAAGAAAGCATTGGACATGCTAGACTGTGAAGGTTTGACCCTAAAGCCTAGTAATATCATTGTTAGAGCCTTTGACGGTTCTAAGCGGATGGTTCACGGAGAAGTGGACATCCCAATTAAGGTGGGAACGGAAATTTTCAACTCTACGTTTTATGTGATGGACATCCGTCCTTCATATTCATTCTTGTTGGGAAGGCCATGGATCCACAACGTTGGGGCAATCACTTCTTCTCTACACCAAATGCTCAAATACCCAGTCCAGGGTAAGATCATAACAGTTCATGGTGAGGAGGAGTATATGATAAGCCACCTTAACTCTTTCTGCTACGTGGAGTTAGATGGTGAATTCATAGAAACACCTTTCCAACACTTTGAAGAGGTTTCTCCCGAGGTCGCGGTAGCCAAGACAATGACTGATGTGCCCATCATTACCAAGCCTGTGTCCCGGATGTCGTCCCTTAAAGATGCGGAGGTTGTAGTCAAGGAAGGAGGAAGCACAGTATGGGGTCAATTGCCAAATTTTCCTTACAAGACAGATAAGTTCGGTTTGGGTTTCACTGCTGCTGGTCAGAAAGTTGTGCGTCGCTCCCGGGCTGGAGGACCGCCATTGAAAATCACTCACCATGGAGTTCATGCTTTAGAGGAGGATGAAGAAGGAAGCAATTTTGAAGAATGGATCTTTCCAACTATTGAAGGAGGACTGAACAACTGGGAGGCGAAAGACTTCGTTCCCATTACTTTCATCAATCAGTAATTTATCTTTTGAATATTTCATGTTTGGTCTGTAATAATTATTAAACAATTCGTACACTCTTTTTGCCTTATGCCTTACCCAGGGCATATAGGTCCATTTGTAAGGGTTTTGATTCTTCATTTTCATATGCCATTTTTAATGAATCATAGATGTTTTCATATATAAACTTTTGTGTTCATTTTCTTTCTTTTTACATTTTATTTTATTTAAAGGTGGCTATCCCTTACACACACCCACACTCACAAAATGCAGGTACCCATCCACTCCGGATCTTATAGGTAACAATTCTACTATGGCCTTCAGTGACTCTGAAGATCTGGTCAATCATGCCGAGTACGAAGATGATGAAGACTGTGAAGTGCCTGGAGAGTTAGATAGACTTTTGCAACAAGAAGAAAGGGCTATTCTGCCCCATGAAGAGTTGTTAGAGACTATCAATTTGGGCACTACCGAAGACAAAAAAGAGGTTAAAGTGGATGCCAACCTGGAGCCAAGTGTCAAAGAGCGCTTAGTTCAGCTGTTGAATGAATATGTTGAGATCTTCGCCTGGTCCTATGAAGATATGCCAGGACTGGATACAAATATTTTGGTTCACACTCTCCCTACAAGAGAAGATTGTCCACCAATCAAACAGAAAGTCCACCAAATGAGGCCCAACATGTCCAAAAAGATCAAAGCTGAAGTGATGAAGCAGTTCAATGCTGGCTTTCTGGGTGTTACTTCCTATCCATAATGGGTTGCTAACATTGTGCCCGTGCCTAAGAAGGACGGCAAAGTCAGAATGTGTGTGGACTATAGAGACTTAAACAGGGCTAGCCCTAAAGATGATTTTCCACTACCACACATTGACATCTTGGTTGACAACACAACTCAACACAAGGTATTCTCTTTGATGGACGGATTTTCAGAGTACAACCAGATCAAAATGGCCCCCGAAGACATGGAGAAGACTACGTTTGTTATGCAGTGGGGTACCTTCTGCTATAAAGTGATGCCATTCGGACTGAAGAATGTCGGGGCAACCTATCAGCGAGCCATGGTAGCTTTATTTCATGACATGATACATCATGAGATTGAAGTCTACGTAGACGACATGATAGCCCGTTCACAGACAGAAGAAGAACACCTCGACCATCTGCAAAAGTTGTTTGTCAGGTTAAAAGAATACAAGCTCAGACTGAACCCTAGCAAGTGCACTTTTGGAGTCAGGTCTGGTAAACTTTTTGGATTCATCATCAGTAACAAAGGCATCGAGGTTGATCCTGCTAAATTCAAAGCTATACAAGAAATTCCTGCCCCTCGCACTGAGAAGGAGGTCAGAGGTTTTTTGGGACGCCTAAATTATATTGCAAGGTTCATCTCTCACCTAACATCTACCTGTGAACCAATCTTCAAGTTGTTGAAGAAAGATCAGGTGGTTGAATGGAACGATGACTGTCAAGTTGCTTTCGATAAGATCAAGGAGTATTTGTTGGAACCTCCCATCTTGATGCCACCTGTCGAAGGAAGGCCGCTAATCATGTATCTGACTGTTTTGGATAATTCAATGGGGTGCGTACTGGGCCAACATGACGAGTATGGCCGAAAAGAGCATGCCATTTATTACCTTAGCAAAAAGTTTACCGACTGTGAGACTCGCTACTCACTGCTCGAGAAAACTTGTTGCGCTTTGGCATGGGTTGCTCGCCGGCTAAGGCAGTATATGTTGACACATACCACTTTGTTGATTTCTAAAATGGATCCGATCAAGTACATCTTCGAGAAGCCTGCTTTATCCGGAAGAATCGCTAGATGGCAGATGATCCTGACTGAGTATAATATCCAGTACACAACCCAAAAAGCCATAAAGGGGAGTGTACTAGCTGACCATCTAGCTCATCAAGCCGTCGAAGATTACCAATCTATGAGGTTCGACTTCCCTGACGAGGATATCATGATATTGGACAACATTAAAGGTAACAGACTGTATGACGGACCTGAACAAGGATCCTGATGGACTCTGTACTTTGATGGTGCCTCCAACGCACTTGGGAACGGTATCGGTGCAGTACTTATCTCTCCAGAAGGTTGCCATACACCTTTCACTACTAGACTCTGCTTTAGCTGCACCAACAACATGGCCGAATATGAAGCTTGTATCTTTGGTCTCAAGGCTTCTATTGACTTGGGAATCAAATCTTTGGTTGTATTTGGGAACTCAGCTTTGGTTATCAGTCAAATCAAAGGAGAGTGGGATACTAAGCACCCTAACCTCATCCCTTACAAAGAACATGTCCTAACATTGTTACCACATTTCGAGCAGATTACCTTCGAGCACTTCCCGCGAGAAGAGAATCAGCTAGCGGATGCGCTAGCTACAATGTCATCCATGTTTAAACTTAACTGGGATAATGAGGCACCTCAAATCACCATTTAATGAATGGACGAACCTGCACATTGTCACGAGATTAATACTGAAGAAGTGGTGGACCGGCCTTGGTTTCATGACGTCAAAAGGTATCTCGAAGCACAAGAGTACCCTGAAGGAGCTTCAGTCAACGACAAAAAGTTCTTAAGGAGGTTCGCGACCAAGTTCTTTCTGAGTAATGGTATCTTATACAAGCGCAATCTTGATTGTGTCCTACTCCGTTGTGTGGACAAGGTTGAAGCTGAGCAGATCATGGCCGAACTACATAATGGCACCTTTGGCACCCACTCAAGCGGTCATACGGTGGCTAAGAAGATTCTACGGGCAGGCTACTACTGGTCTACCATGGAAGCTGATTGTCATCAATATTCTCGTACTTGTCACAAATGCCAAATCTATGCTGACAAGGTACATATTCCCCCAGTTCCTCTCAATGTCTTAACAGCTCCTTGGCCATTCGCGATGTGGGGAATCGACATGATTGGAGATATCAAGCCTACAACATCCAATGGACACTGTTTCATCCTGGTGGCCATTGATTACTTTACCAAGTGGGTCGAAGCAACTTCCTTTGCCTCCGTTACAAAGAATGTGGTTGCCCGCTTCATCAAGTAGAACCTCATATGTCGGTATGGTATCCCCGACAGGATCATCACTGACAACGGTACAAATTTGAACAATACTACAATCACCGCTCTGTGCGAGCAGTTCAAGATTCAACATCACAATTCATCTCCCTATCGGCCAAAGATGAACGGTGTTGTCGAATCTGCGAACAAAAATATCAATAAGATCATTCAAAAGATGACAGTCACCTACAAGGACTGGCATGAGATGTTACCATTTGCTCTGCACGGGTATCGTACCACGACACGCACTTCAACTAGGGCAACCCCTTTTTCTTTGGTATATGGCATGGAAGCTATTTTACCTGTGGAAGTTCAGATCCCTTCCTTGAGGATCATGAAGGATGATGGTTTGAGTGAAGATAATTGGATTCAGACCCTCCTTGATCAACTTAACTTGATTGATGAGAAGCGACTTACTGTTGTTTGCCATGGTTAGGCGTATCAAAAACGTATGATCAAAGCCTTCAACAAGAAAGTCAAGAGACAGGTATATCAAGTCGGGGACCTTGTAATCAAGCGGATCATCTTGCCGCAAAGTGATCCCAGGGGAAAATGGACTCCTACTTACGAAGGACCATTTGTGATCAAAAACATCTTTTCTGGTGGGGCAATAATCCTGACCACCATGGACGGTGATGACCTGCCGCACCCTGCCAACGCAGATATAGTCAAAAGATACTACGCATAAACGACCTGACAAGTTGAAAACCTGAAAGGGCGACTTGGGAAAAAATGGGCATCCCGGTGAATCGAAAACCCGAAAGGGCGGTTCAGGCAAAAATTAGGGATAAATAAAAAATATGTACACCCGGAAAGTTGAAAATCCAAAAGGGCGACTTGGACAAAAAGGGTTTCCCGGTGGATCGAAAACCCGAAAGGGCGGTCCAGGCAAAAGTTAGGGAATTAAAGCGTATGACTATGTATCGTCGGATCACTTTAAGGACAATCTCTTCACGGACAAGCTCCAAGCTTCTGACCAATCCAATCATCCGCGGACGAAGCAACGAATGGACAAGATACTCAGAGTTGCGAAGGCTATAGCAGAATGGGAACCCCATGGAATTGTTACACATAGCCATCTTTCTTTGTATAAATTTTTCTCATTTTTTATGACAACACTCTCTTACTAGGATATCTGTCTCCTTTGTACAAAAATACTTACACAAAGTTAATATAAAGATACTTCAAAGTGCAGAAATTTGTTTGCTTTTTTTTTCTTTCTTTTTACACTTGTGTTTTATTTGAAAACGTCCAATGATTTATTAAATGAGCATATGCATTTGAATATAATCGCTGCTTACAAATAAAACAGAATGAGAAAGGATAATTACTGATAGGTTAAAAGTATAGGAAGACGTCTTTAGGCTATTCCAGAAGAAATCCCCTACAGTGTGTCATTCAAATCCTCAACAGAGCTAAAACCTTGAAATACATATCCCCAGCGGAGTTAAGTTTCAAAATCGCCATCAGAGCTAAGTTTCTAAACTCCCGATCCCCAGCAGAGCCAGAAGACTTTGAACTACAAACCCTCAGCGAAGATAAAACTTTCTTCCCCGACGGAGTCCAAAGCATCAAATCTTAAACCCCGGTGGAGTACCATCCAATTTCCTCTATAAATCGCCAGCTCTTGAGAGCTCTTCCACAGAATAAACATTCTCCCCACAGAGTTGTTTCCCAGCAGATTGAAGATTCTCTGTCTCATTTCTCCAGTTGAAGCCTCCCAGGTTTTAATTCCCCAGTAGAGATCGTCAGAGTTTTCCTTATTCCCCAAGAAAGTCATGAAGGATTCTCAAGTCCCTATAGAAGTTGTCAAAGTTCTTGTTAATCCCCACAAGTCATCAAGGATTTTCAATCCCCAGCAGTAGTCCAAAGGATTTCCCATTCTCAGCAATCAAAGATCTTGAATCTCCAAAACCGGTCAAGGGTTTATTATCCCCGGCAGCAGTCAAAGATTTCATTATCTCCAGCTGTGATGCGGTGGGAAGAGAACTGACTGTTTTGGAATGCTGGTTCGCGTTTTGCGTTTGTTTTTGCAAAATGTTGCGGTAAGCAAGAGTCGCCACCGTCTTTTATTTTATCCAACAAGGAAAGGAAAAAAGCACAAAAAAATTCCTTTTTCGAGATGTTTCTCGGGTCCGGGGGGTAGATTATAGAAAGGGAATGTGTTAGCACCCTTTCTATCCGTGGTTATCCACGGGCTCTTAGGTACTTGCTCAAAGTGTTTTCAAAATTTGCTTTTCTTTGTGTTTGTGGGTTTGAAAAGAGTTTTTTGTTTGAAAGGTGTAAGTGCGAAAAGTTTTGTTTTGTTTTGAGAGAGCAGGTACTTAAGAACCATCTACCTACTCGAAAAAGGAATTAATCTGTGCAGATGTCCTTTAGACAATGCTATCCCACTATGAATGAGTAGTTAGCACCATCGTTGGAGTTTAAGGGTCAATTCGATTAAGGGACGTGTGGTCACTAAAGCAATGTTAGGACGCCTTAGCGGTAACCCTAATGTCTTAGATCATTTTTCTGAGGCAACCGTTTCGAGGCAACTATGATCTTTGGACAAGAGGGCGACCTCTAAAACTTCCTATACTCAATGACCACTTTCGAAGGCAACCAAGTGAGGTGTACCCTAAGAGTGCGCATGTGCGAGTGTGTTATTTCGGTTAATTTTATCTTTGTACATGTCATGGGTGAGCTATGTTGATTTTAAGTTCATACATTTGATCTTGCCATGCATTCCCTATTATCCAAACATCTAACAGTTAATATTTTGCGGAAATTAAATTTGCGGAAATTAAATCTAACTATTACAAGGCGTCTGATATTTACATCGCCAAAAGCAAGCCTTGAAATTAAAAGTGCGGAAAGTAAAATGAAGCGATACAAATATTAAAGGTCCTATTAAAACTATTACATTCCAGGAAACAAATACATTAATATCATAAATGGATCGCGTGCGGGAAAATTAAATCGGGCACATTTTTTAGGGTTTTGACCCTTTTTGAAAGAAAGCATTTTTTGTTATTTTTGAATTAATGGAAGAAATTAAATTAGGTTAAAAATTAAATAAATAAATAAATTAATTAATTAAAATATTTTTGGATTTTCGGATATTTAAAGAAATAAAAATAAATTTGATTAAAGTTAATAAAAACTTAATTTTCTACATTAATTTTAATTATTTGCAAAAGATATTAAAAAATTATACCTAATTAAAACTAAGTTAATTAAATTAATTTATTTACAAAAATAAAGTTGAATTTAATTTTAATAAATAAAATATATTTTTGTGTTTTTTGATTTTATGAGGAAAACTTAATTGGTTAATTTAGATAATAAAAATAATTAATCAAACAATCTAATAAAATAAATAAAAGATATAGAAAGAAAAAAGAAATAACCCAGGGGGGTTCAGGCCCAAGTTGGAGGTGAGAATTGCAATTCTTTGGCCCAATAGGCGCAAGCCTGTATTGACTTTCCATGATTCTCCACGCGCATGTTGACTTGGGTGTATGGTGGATATCACCTTTGGGCCATCAGATTTGGCCTGGAGGCCATCTGGCAGGCATTGGATGAAGGTGTATGATAGGCCATGATTGCTGAAAAGTGCTAGAACACCTGAAGAAAAATAGCAAAGTAATATGGGGGGACCTGGGATTCGAACCCAGGTCCTGTGAGTCAATGAGCAACGCATCCACCACTGCACCAGCGTGTTTTATTTGTTAACATATTAGGTAGCAATTATTATATGGAAAAACAACTATTATACCTGAAATAAAAGAAAAGAAGCGCGAATATTTGAATCATCCAATGGGAGAGGGACGTGTCATCGTCTTTCTCATTGAAAACCTGGTAATTTACCTGCGGATTTTTATCCGCAGCTAAATCCATAGACGTCTCCTAAAATCAATTTCAGGCCATAGAAATTGATTCTAAGACCATGGTTCGCTTCGTCTGAGCATCCTGATCTCATCCATGTCCATTGTTTGCTCTGATTTTACTTGTAGCAAAAATGCCCAAAAACGAATACCAAGAACCCTAGAATCGGCTAGGGGGTTACAGGCCATGAAAATGCAATTCAATAATGCAAAAAGCTTCTAAATGAAACGAAAAGCATGAATATGCAAAGATTTTGGCAAAAAGGTGCAAGAATAAGAGGATGTGTTTTCAACTGAAAGGTGAGTTTCAGAGAGACTTACAGCGTTATTGGGACAATGTAATGGCCTGATTTTTATTGCTTTAGACTCGGTGGATATCCAGCAAGAGAGTAGTGTTGAGATTTTGCTTTGAATCAGCCTCCAAGGGTGATTTCAGTTTCAAGCTTTTTCAAGTTTTTTCCAAGTTTGGTTTTGATGTTTATGCAACCTCTAGCCTATGATTTTCGTGCCTTTGCATTGTATATGTATAAGGCATTGTATTAGGTCAAATATTTGGACTTGAATCCTTATGCATTGATGATTGAAGATGTGATTTGATTTTCCATTGAAAAAGCTTCCAAATTTGTCAAAAACCAATATTTTGTGCATGATATGGCTTGATACGAGTTTGATCCTGTCCATGATGATAATTAAAACCTGTATCAATAAAAAAGATACCAAGTTATCAATATTTAGATTTTATTTGGATTTAAATTGATTTAAAATGAATTAATTCAATAAAAATCAAATAAAATAGAAAAATTAATAAATGGACACAAGACTGAAGATAGGACACGTGTGTAGTGTGACAAGATCAAATCAAGTGGAAAAAAGTGGACCCTTTTGGCAAAATTTGAAGTTTTGGGGATAGTTGACTTTTGGCAATTTTGGAAAAATGCCCAACTTCAACAATGCATAACTTCTTCAATTTTGAACTTTTGGAGGTGTTCTTGGACTTTTTAGAAACCTTGAGATGTCTTATAACCAACCCTTTTGGTCTCATCTCATTTTTATATTCCATGATCAAGTTATAAGCTTTTGAAAAAAAGGTGTTTTTGTTGACTTTCAAAAATGACCTATAATGTCCAAATTTGTAACTTTTTGTGAGTGCATTTCTTGATCTTGGGGTGTGTAGATGGATTGTAGGAAATTGCATACTCTTCAAAATTAGCTTTGGATGGGTCATTTCTCATAAAGTATGAGAAAGTTATGTTTGGTCAAATTTGAGTTGACTTTTCCTGCAAAACCCTAATTTAGCAACTTTTGAATCTTGATGAATTTTGAGCAATCCTTGATGAATCATGATCAAACCTTGATCAAATGATGAATTATCCTTCAAAATGAGAATGTTGACAAAAAATCTTGAGGTTTGACTGTTCATAGGTCACAGTTGACTTTTGCCCTAGCATAGTCGATTTTTGGACCTCTTGAGCAATAGACTGACCAAACTTCCTCTACAAGGCTTGAAATTTGGCATGGATGAACTTGAGAACATATTAGGACATTGGGGAGAACTTGAGGTCATTTGGATGTAAGGACCTTGATGCAACACAAAACCCTAATTTTGAGGTTGACTGCCTTAGGAGATGACTTGACTGTCCAATTCTTGAGCAATCTTGAGCAACTTGGAGATTATTCTTGCCATGTCTTGAGAAATATGGGAGGGAAAATTTTGGGGTACAACAGCTGCCCCTGTTCAATTTTCTTAAACCTGAGGGTATAGATTGGCTTTTGGGCCTTTCGTGATCCGAAGGTGGAAGATGATTGAACACTAAAGTGCCTAGAAATTTGCACTCGCATGAAGTGGTACCAACATTGTGATGTCGGGAATGGGCTTATAGATGCCATTTGGAGACTGTTGGTAGGTGGTCTGAACTTCAACTCGAATACGAATCAGGAAGATCTTATCGGCGATCTGACTGAACCAGAGGAGGTCTTGTCTTCTTTGACTGGATTGGCATCAGAAAAATCTTTAGGAATCGACTTAACTGGACCAGAGGAGGTTTTGTATTCTTTGACTGGATTGGTATCAGAAAAATCTTTAGGAATCGATTTAACTGGACCAGAGAAGGTTTTGTCTTCTTTGACTGGATTGTCTTCTTTGACTGGATTGGCATCAGAAAAATCTTTAGGAATCGATTTAACTGGACCAAAGGAGGTTTTTTCTTCTTTGACTGGATTGGCATCAGAAAAATCTTTAGGAATCGATTTAACTGGACCAGAGAAGGTTTTGTCTTCTTTGACTGGATTGTCTTCTTTGATTGGATTGTCTTCTTTGACTGGATTGTCTTCTTTGACTGGATTGTCTTCTTTGACTGGATTGTCTTCTTTGACTGGATTGTCTTCTTTGACTGGATTGTCTTCTTTGACTGGATTATCTTCTTTGACTGGATTGGCATCATAAAAATCTTTAGGAATCAATTTAACTGGACCAAAGGATGTTTTGTCTTCTTTGACTGGATTGGCATCAGAAAAATCTTTAGGAATCGATTTAACTGGACCAGAGAAGGTTTTGTCTTCTTTGACTGGATTGGCATCAGAAAAATCTTTAGGAATCAATTTAACTGGACCAGAGAAGGTTTTGTCTTCTTTGACTGGATTGGCATCAGAAAAATATTTAGGAATCAATTTAACTGGACCAAAGGAGGTTTTTGACATAGCTGAGAACTTAACTGGATCTTTCCTGAAAAGTAAAGGTCAGTCATATGCAATGCATGATATGGATCAAGCAATGATGTTCTCAACATAAATGAGATTGTATTATATGATGCGTATATGCATGTATCATGATGTATGGAAATGTGATGTTTTAGCTGGGAAAATAAATCCCGGAGCTGCTGGAGAATAGAGTTGAATTCTTCGTTTCCGCTGAGGATGGTGAACAAAGGTGATTGCGAGAATAAACCTGCAGGAGAGGAGAACTCCGTTGGGGAATAAACTGACGAGGGGACTACTCTGTGGGGAGGAGATACTCTGCGGAGGATTTTAACGATAAAATCCGCTGGGGACTCCGCTGATAAACTCCGCTGGGGATTTCAACGATAAACTCCACTGGGGATGATCTTTCGGTTGCAACTTGTTGGGGATAAACCTGTTAGACTTTTGTGGGGATAATCCTCTGAAATCTGCTGGGAATGATCCTTTGAACTCGGTTGGGGAGATTTATTTTTATGCACCGCTGGGGATAAACTTCCAGAGTCTACTGGGGATGATGCTTCAACTCCGTTGGGGAAGCTTTTTAGACTGCGCTGGGGAAATATTGACTCCACTGGGGGTATCTTGCATTCTGCCGGGGAACATTCTTATACTTTGCTGGGGAATATCCTTATACTCCGTTGGGGAATATTAAGACTGTCGGGTGTGATACGGTGGGAGAACTGACTTGAGGTTTTGCGTTTGTTTTCGCAAATGTTTCGGTTGAGCAAGAGTCGCCACCGACTTTTTATTTTATCCTAAGGAAAGGTTAAAAAGCAAAGCAAAAACCTTTGATATGTTTTCTTGGGTTCGGGGAGTAGATTATAGAAAGGGAAGGTATTAGCACCCTTTCTATCCATGGTTATCCATGGGCTCTTAATTACTTGCTTAGATCACTTGCCTTTGATTTTCAATTGTTTGAAATGGTGCTTTGTGTGTGGGTTTTGAAAATGTTTTGAAAAGAGGCCAATGTGGTGGAAACCTTTGTAATGATCCATGTTGGGATGTATACAAAGGTGTATGTCTTTTGAAAAGGTTTTTCAATGTTTTTGAAAGTTGTTTTTGAAAGTGTGTTGTGATGTGTGGTTTTGAAAATAGGCAAGTGTTTTTGTTTTGCAAATTGGCAAGTAACCAAGAGTTTGTCTACTCTAAATTTCTCAAAGATTTTTGCTATGTTTTAACCCTTTTAACAATTTTGTTCCACCATTATATTTGGTGGACAATCTTGTGTTAGGATGTGAACGGGATGGGCGCTGGTCATCGTTTAGACCATGATTGCAATGGTGCCAAGTATCTTTGGGCAATTTTTCTTTAAGGGACTTGATCATTTTTAAGCAACTTTTGAAAGCATCGTCGAGGGACTATGATCATTTGAATTGATTTGTTTTTTGCCAAAGATACTTAACATGCAATATGGCCCATTATTGAAGGCAACAAGTGGAGTACCCTAGGGGTGCAAGTGTGATTAGTGTTGTCCATTTTCATGCTTGTTTATCTTGATTTTAGGTCAAACTATTTGTTGTTTTCGATTTGCATACAAAACCCTAATTCTAACATGGCATAATTAGAAAGCTTTTAAATGCGAAAAATAAAAGGTCCTAAGTTATTACACAATGATCATGGGAATGGGGGTACAAATGTTCTAATGGGGATGAGACTTCATAGGAGGATAGTGTCCAATATTTACAACCAAATCGAATTGCGCAAATATAAATATAAAGATATATAAGAATAAAGTAATATGTATGTGAAGATACTTTTGTGTAAGTGTATATGTTTTATTCACAAGCAAAATAAAAATAATTAAAAGAAAGTTAATTTTTGAATATTTTCATGTTTAGGGCATAAACCCTAATTTTGCTAAATAAATGGTATTAATTATTTATTAAGTATTATATACAATATTTATTAATTATGTGTAAAAAATAAATAAAAAGAAAGTATATTGTCAAAAAATGATTTTCAAGTTAAATATTAATAAAAATAAAAATGTATTATTTTTTATGTTTTTAACCTAAATATACTAATAAATATATAAGTATTTACATTATTTATTAAATATATATTATATGTACAAAACTAAATATTTAATATTATTAAAAAAAGTATATTTTTTATAAAATGTTTTCAAAAGATAAAATAAAATAAAATCAGAAAATAAAAAGTGTTTTGTATTATTTCTTTGTATTTTAAATAAAAGTATGTTTAGATTTATTTATGTACAAAACTAAATGAAACAAAATAAATGTAAAAAAAATGCAAAAAAATGTGGGAAAAATATTTTTAATATTTTTTTATGTTTAGACAAAAATATAAAAACAAAATCAAAAGGAAAAAATCAAAAATAACAAAGATATCTCAAAATGGGCCAGGGGGTGCATGTGTAAAACAGTGGTGTGAAAAGGAAAGCATCTCAAGCCCAGCCCATGAAAGGTTGTCTTCAACCTTCAGACAAAAACATTTGAAAAAACGCGCCTTTCCTTCCCTGCTTGCTATCTCTTGATTCTTTGATTTTCAGCACAAACTCAAAACATGAAAAATGTCAAGCATTGAACCACGAATCCAGACATATAAAAAACTTAACTTAACTCTCAGAAATGAGAGAGAATTTCTCCATCCCTAATTCTTGACCTAAGTTTTTGTCAATGTTCAGGTTCAAAATACTCTCAGCATATGCAATATAAATGGAAAGTGAGGATAGGTATAGCTTCAGGGCCATGAATAGAACATTTTTCATTCATAAACTTAAAGTTAACTCTTCCTAGATTGAGAGATAGAAGTCCATGAACTTACCTGTTCAGCTTGGATCGTGTCTGGTAATGGAGGCACTTTCAAGGCAATGTGAGGACTTGTACAGCTTGCTTGAAGGTCAGGGATGCTTCTCCAACCTTTAGTTTGCTTTGAAACCAAGTGAATCAAGCTATAGCAATCCACCTGCAAAACAGAAAATGTGAAAATGGTGAAGTTGGTTAGAGGTGTTACAGGTCGTGTCCAATGCTTGGGATAGCTTGTATATGTGATATGGAATGTGTATGAACTGGTTTTAGCAAGAATGCACAAGTGGATTGGCTTATGGAAGTCCAACTGCAGAGGTGACTCTGTTTTCTGCAGTAGGATGGTGTTTTGATGAATGATGAGGTTTGGAAGGTGTTTTGGTCGTGCCTTAGCTCAGTTATGTTGTTTGGAATGTGTCTAACAAGTTTGTCTAAGCTAGTTCTTGCAGCAATGAGAGTTGTGTTTCAAAATGCAAGGTTTCTTCTATGTGAAGCAAGGAAATGCCAACTTGGTTTCTAGGCTTGTACAGGCCCCTCAAACGTGCTGCATCTTTTTGTCTTGATCAGTGTGTTATGTCCATGAATCTTGTGTCCAAAGATATGCATTGTACCTCTTGATTTGTAAACTTGACATAAAGTTCTACTTTACAAAAATGGATAAATCACTTTTTCCAATTAAGGCTTAACTCTTTGTGTAATGACTATATGAAAAAAACAAAGCTAAAACACAATGGATTGGCATTTAATTATTGAGTAGGAAAAGGATTAGAGGCCTGTAACTAGCTTGCTCATGCTGATTTGAAAAATTGCAAAGTGTATGAACATGTACATGGCCATGAATCAAAGTGACTTTTGCTCAAATTGCCAAATTCGATTCTCCCTAACCACAAGGTTGTTTGATGAGTTCTTGGACATTTTGGAAATCTTGGAATGTGTACTACAATCCATCTTTGTAATGAAAATTGAAATTCCAAGTGGAAGCATGTGAAAAGTGGCCATGAAGTTAGGCAAAAATCCTGCCTAGAATAGGTCAAAATTTTTCTAAGTTAAGAATGTTTTGCACCCTTGTTCCAAAAATCACAACTTGAGCTAAAAGCTTCTTTTGAGGAAACTTTGTGAAACAAAGTTGTAGATTTTTCAATGGACTATAACTTTCATGTTTTGACTTTTGTTTGAATCCAAATGCATCTTGATGAAAAAATGGGACAAAGTTAGGAAAAAATTAGGGATTTTCATAACTTAGAAAAAATTCTAAGTTATGAAAATTCTTCATTTCAAACCCTAATTTGTGATTTTTGATCTCTTGATGAACAAGTTTCATGTTTTGACATGTTTTGATGAAAAATGAATCTTGACAGTTGATTTTGACCAAAAAGTCAAAGTTTGACTCTTCAGTATACAGTCAACAATTGATCAATTGACTGGAAAATTCATTTGTCAATCTTGTGCATTTGGGATCTTCTGAACTTTTTGAACATGTAAAGACAATTCCATGGGGCCCTTGAGTCCATATGTGAGCTTGGTTTTCCATTGGCTAGGTCAAACAGTCAAAAAATGCCTTTGTATAGTCAAAACCCTAAAAATGACCATTTTGCCCTTTTGGTGATCTGATCAAATTTCTTGTGGAATTGTGATCCAAATTTGATCAAATGGTCCATATGAGTTCATAATGTTGATGTGGGTCAAAAATCATGAGGTTTGACTGTCAATTGACCACAGTTGACTTTTTCCCCAATACAGCTGATTTCTAGGTCAACTGTCCAATTGACTGGGCAAAGATTGGAATCAAGGCTTGAAACTTGGTATGGATAAACTTGTGAGTCCAACATGAAGCATGAAAGTCATCTTGGGCATTTTAGGTCAAAACATCTTTGTGCAAACACAAACCCTAATTTGGGTCAATAGTGCAAGGAGGAGTCTTGAGCCGAGGAAACCCTAACTGGATCTTGAGCTCCAAGGGTCTTGTGGTGAGAAAATGTTGAGGAAATGGGAGGGAAAATTTTGGGGTACAACAGTTGCCCCTGTTCAATCTTCTTGAACCTGAAGAGTTAGATTGGCAAGTTTGCCTTTCGTGACTCGAGGGTAAAAGGAGATTGGACACTAGAGTGCCCGGAAATTTGCACTCGCACGCTGGAGTATCAGCAATGTGATGTCGGGAATGGGCTTATAGATGCCATTTGGAGAGATGGTGGATAGGAGGATGGTCTTATAGATGCCATCTGGAGACGTGACAGAACCTTGTCGGGAATGGGCTTATAGATGCCATTTGGAAGTGTTGATCGCGTAAGAGATTCCTTAGCGAGAACTTGCGTACTTTGAGAAAGGAAGATGTTTCCTGGCTTGTTACAGGTGTTGATCTTCAGTCTCTTCATGCAGATATGCCCTGGCTAGATACAGGTATCGAATCTACAATTGGTTGCTCACAGATGTGCCCTGGCTAGATACAGGATTCGAATCTGGAACTGTTGTCTACAGATGTGCCCTGGCTGGATACAGGTATCGAATCTGGAATTGTCGTCTACAGATATTCCCTGACTGGATACAGGTATTGAATCTGGAATTATTTGCTCACAGATGTGCCCTGGCTAGATACAGGTATCAAATCTGGAATTGTAAAAATTTGGTAGAGATAGCTTTCCTGGCTGGATACAGGTGTCGTCCTCTGACTTGAGAATGAAAGATAATTTCCTGGCCCGTTACAGGGGTTGATCTTCAAACTCTTCATGCAGATATGCTCTGGCTAGGTACAGGTATCGAATCTACAATCAATCACTCACTGATGTTCCCTGGCTAGATACAGGAATCGAATCTGGAATTGTGATAGTTGATAGTAATCATCCTTGGATTGACTTTCCCTGAAAAGGCAAAACATCAGTTACATGCAATGTCATGATGTATGAGATGCATGATGTCATGATGTTCTCAAAATGAGATCGTGTTGTATGCACTTTATCATGTATGCAAGCAGGAGGTATGAAATGTGAAATGTTTATGAATGTATTTTCGTCTAGGAAAATAAATCCTTGACGAAAGGCCGAGGAATCAAATCCTGGGCTGATGTTGAAGAGAAGAGTTCTTCGTTTCCGCCGGGGATGATGGTTGCAAGAATAAACCGATAGGAGAAGATGACTCCGTTGGGGCGTAAACTTGTTGGAGAGATTACTCTAAGGGGAAGAGATATTTCGCTGAGGCTTTGATGAGAGCTTCGCTGGGGATTCCGTTGATAAGTTATGTTGGAGAATTTGATGAACTCCGCTGGGGGTAGGAAGGGCTTCGCCGAGGATGGACTTTCCGTGGTAATTAGCTGAGGATAACCCAGTTATACCCTGGTGAGGAAAATAACCTTTGAACCAAGTCGGGGAGAGATGTTCGTACTCTGCAGGGGATAAGCTTCAAGACTTGTTGGGGATATGGATTCCACTTTCCTGGGGAAACTTTCAGACTGTACTGGGGTGTTGATATTCCGCCGGGGAACAATCTCATATTAAGACTGCCGGGGACGCTTGTTGAGGAATGTCTATACTTCGCTGGGGAATGTTGGGATCTTCTGGGGATACCCAACTTCCTTAAAGCTGACAGCAGACTAACTCTGCTTGAGGAGAGTATCGCTGACTTGCTAGGGGAATATTGTGTCTTTCCAGGGTTGATAGGAAACCAACTCTACCTGGGGAAAGCAATGATGAATCTTGTCTTACTCTGTGGGGGAGTTGAGGTAGCTTGGTCACGTTCTTCAGTTGAACCTACCTTGGTACCTTGGCGGACAAAACAACTAGACCGCTTGGTCACTTCAAAATTGCCCCCTGTTTCTGATGTCACCTGTCATTAATCCTTTGTTTCGTATGTAAACATTTATGATCTAGCAATTTAATGTCAAATGCATATATCAAAAATGAGCATTGGACGTTCTTTGCAAAACAAAACAGAAAAAGGAAAAACAATGGATAATTTGTCTGAAAAATTGAATTTGTATTGATTTTGAAATTTTCCTGTAAATAGGCGTTTATGTACAGGAGGCTGACGTCCTAGTAAGAGAACACCGCCGAATAGCATAGAGTTTATACAATTTGAAAAGGAAACAAAACAGCTATGTGAAAACTAATCCCACTGGGTTCCAACTCTGCTATCGCCTTTATGTCTTCAAGCGTCTCATCATTTTGCTGCTTAGTTGAAGATGAAGTTGATTGATCGATGCCGAAGTCTGAGCCCTGATAGTTGATGCCGAAGTCTGAGCCCTGATAGTTGATGCCGTATTCTGGATGCAAGGTGGTTTCGAGTTTTCAGTCCACCGGGATACCCATTTTTGCCCAAGCCGCCTTTTCAGGTTTTCGACTTGCCGGGTGTACAGATTCTTTTCATTTTTATCCCTTATTTTGCCCGAACCCTTTTGGTTCGCCGGGAAGCCCTTATTTTTGCCTAGGTGTGTCAACCTAGTGGGTCTTTAGTTCATGCGTAGTATCTTTTTACTATGTCTGCATTGGCAGGGTGAGGAAGGTCGTCACCATCCATGGTGGTTAGAATCATAGCTCCTCTTGAGAAGATATGTTTAACCACAAATGGCCCTTCGTACGTAGGGGTCCATTTGCCCCTGGGATCACTTTGAGGAAGGATGATGCGCTTGATTACCAGATCTCTGACTTGATACTCTTGTCGTCTGACTTTCTTGTTAAATGCCCTGATCATCCGTTTTTGGTACGTCTGACCATGACAAATAGCAGTGAGTCTCTTTTCGTCAATTAGGTTTAATTGATCAAGTCGAGTCTGGATCCAGTCATCTTCGCTCAAGTCTGCCTCCTTCATTATCCGGAGAGAGGGTATTTGTACTTCAATAGGCAAGACTGCCTCCATGTCATAGACCAAGGAAAAGGGAGTTGCCCCTGTTGACGTCCGTGCCGAGGTACGGTACCCATGAATAGCGAACGGTAACATTTCGTGCCAATCTTTGTAGGTCACTGTCATCTTCTGCACAATCTTCTTGATATTCTTATTTGCTGCTTCTACAGCCCCATTCATCTTCGGCCGATAAGGTGAAGAGTTGTGGTGCTGTATCTTGAATTGCTCGAAGAGCTCAGTGATCATATTGTTGTTAAGATTGGTACCATTATCCGTAATGATCCTCTCAGGTACACCGTATCGACAGATCAGGTTGTGCCGAATGAATCGTGCCACAACGCTCTTGGTTACAGTGGCGTAGGAAGCTGCTTCAACCCACTTTGTGAAGTAGTCGATCGCTGCCAAGATGAATCGATGTCCGTTAGATGCCGTAGGTCGGATCTCGCCGATCATATCGATGCCCCACATTGCAAAAGGCCAAGGTGCTGTCAAGATGTTCAGAGGAACCGGAGGAATGTGCACCTTATCAGCATAGATCTGGCATTTATGACAAGTTCGCGAATGCTGATAACAGTCGGCTTCCATTGTGGACCAGAAATATCCTGCCCGAAGGATTTTCTTTGCCATGGTATGTCCACTAGAGTGTGTTCCGAAGGTACCTTCATGTAGCTCTGCCATGATCTTTTCTGCTTCATTCTTATCCATACATCGCAGTAAAGTTGAATCGTGGTTTCGCTTGTAGAGAATGCCATTACTGAGAAAGAACTTTGCCGCAAATCTTCTCAGGAACTTCTTGTCATTGACCGATGCGCCTTCGGGGTATTATTGAGCTTCCAAGTACCTCTTCACTTCATGATACCAGGGTTTTTCAGTTACCTCCTCAGCCTCAAGATCACAGCAATATGCAGGTTCGTCCAATTTCCAAATAATGATCCGGGGAGCCTCATTGTCCCATTTGACTTGGAACATAGAAGACATTGTAGCCAAGGCGTCCGCTAACTGATTCTCCTCTCTTGGGAAGTGTTCAAAAGTTATCTCTTCGAAGTGGGGAAGCAATGTCAGCACATACTCCTTGTAAGGAATAAGATTTGGGTGTTTCGTATCCCACTCGCCTTTGACCTGATTGATCACGAGAGCGGAATCTCCGAAGACACTCAGAAACTTGATCCTTAGGTCAATTGCAGCTTGAAGACCCATGATACATGCCTCATACTCCGCCATGTTGTTGGTGCAGTTGAAACATAGTCGGGCAGTAAGTGGAGTATGAGTGCCTTTAGGGGATATGATCACAACGCCGATTCCATTACCCAGAGCGTTTGAGGCTCCGTCAAAGTGCATAGACCATCGGGATCCTTCCTCAGGTCCTTCATCCGGTCCAGGTACTTCACAATCAGTTACTACCATAACATCTTCGTCTGGAAATTCAAAGTTCAACGACTGGTAATCGTCCACAGGTTGGTGTGCCAAATGGTCTGCCAATACACTTCCCTTGATTGCTTTTTGAGTCGTGTACTGGATGTCATATTCCGTCAAGATCATTTGCCATCTTGCTATTCTTCCGGATAGAGCAGGCTTTTCGAATATGTACTTGATTGGATCCATTTTTGAAATCAACAGAGTAGTGTGAGTCAACATATACTGTCTCAGCCGGAGAGCAGCCCATACTAGAGCGCAGCAAGTTTTATCGAGCAGTGAGTACCGAGTCTCACAGTCGGTAAACTTTTTGCTCAGGTAATAAATGGCGTGCTCTTTTCGGCCAGACTCGTCATGCTGCCCCAGCACACACCCCATTGAGTTGTCAAGCACTGTCAAGTATAGTATTAGAGGTCTCCCTTCCACTGGTGGCATAAGGATGCGTGGTTCTTGGAGATACTCTTTTGTCTTTTCTAAAGCGGCCTGACATTCATTGTTCCAACGTACTACTTGATCTTTCTTTAGCAGTTTGAAGATTGGTTCACAGGTAGCAGTTAGATGTGAGATGAATCGGGCAATGTAGTTCAAACGTCCTAGAAAGCCTCTGACTTCTTTCTCTGTCTTGGGAGCTGGCATCTCTTGTATGGCTTTCACCTTGGCAGGGTCCACTTGAATACCTTTGTCGCTTACAATGAAGCCCATCAATTTTCCAGATCTCACCCCAAAGGTGCACTTGTTCGGGTTCAGCCTCAGTTTGTACAACTTCAGACGGTCAAACAGCTCCCGTAGATGGTCAAGGTGTTCCTCCTCAGTTTGAGACCTTGCAATCATATCGTCGACGTACACTTCTATCTCGTGATGGATCATATCATGAAATAAAGCAACCATGGCACGTTGGTAGGTTGCCCCAGCATTTTTCAACCCAAATGGCATGACCTTGTAGCAAAAGGTGCCCCACTGAGTGACAAAAGTGGTCTTCTCCATGTCTTCAGGAGCCATCTTGATCTGATTATAACCGGAGAAGCCGTCCATGAAGGAGAAAACTTTATGCTGAGCAGTATTATCAACCAGAACGTCGATATGAGGCAGAGGGAAATCATCCTTAGGGCTAGCCCTGTTCAAATCCCTGTAATCAACACACATTCAAACCTTACCATCTTTCTTCGGCACCGGAACCACATTGGCAATCCATTGAGGGTAAGAAGTCACTGCTAGAAACTCGACATCAAATTGTTTCATAACCTCAACTTTGATTTTCTCGGACATCTCTGGACGCATACGACGGACCTTCTATTTTACCGGAGGGCAGTCTTCCTTGGTAGGCAGGTGATGAACCACAATGTCGGCATCCAAACCAGGCATATCTTCGTAAGACCAAGCAAAGATTTCCATGTAGTCATGCAGCATCTGAATCAACCGTTGTTTCACACTGAGCTCTAGATTGACACCAATCTTGACTTCCTTTCTATCTGTCTTAGTACCCAGATTTACCGTTTCCACTGGCTCTTCGTGTGGCTGAATGGCCCTCTCTTCCTAGAGTAGCAGTCTTGCAAGTTCACCAGGCACTTCGCAATCATCTTCACCTTCGTCCTCGACTAAGTTGATCGGATTTTCGAAGTCATAACTGGCAGTAGTAGAGTCGTTACCAGTGAGATCCAGAGTGGATTGGAACCTGTATAAGTGAGTGTGTGTAAATATAGCTGTTTTGGAATATAGGATAAAGAAAGAAAAGGAGCACAAGATTTGAAATGCAACAAACGTCCAATGTTTTGATTAATGATATATGAAAATGTCATACAAAAGCCCTCACAAATGGAGCCACGGTGCCCCGGGTAGGACACCGAGCCATAAAAATTTCAACATATTGTTTGTTACAAATTGAAAACAAAAGAGTTCATTACTGAGTGACAAAAGTAATAGGTGTAAAGTCTTTGGCAGTCCAGTTGCTTGGTCCACTGTCGGTTGTTGGGTAGATCCAACTGTCAAATTCCGCTTCCTCCACGTCGTCCTCAATAGCATTCACTCCTGGGTTGGTGATGAACACAGGAGGTCTTCTGATCCTTGCTTTGCGAACAGCCCTCTGAGCCTCTGCAGTGAAGCCCAACCCAAACTTGTCAGTCTTCGGAGTGAAGTCAGGAAGTCGACCCCAGTTTGTGCACTCGCCTTTCTCAATCATAGCCCGGGCATCCTTCAAGGAAGCCATCTTCAAAGGAGGGTCTTCACTCACAGTTTCGGCTGACGCCAGCGTCTGAGGCACCTCTTCAAAGTGTTGAAAGGGGGTTTCAATGAATTCCCCGTCCATTTCTATGTACCGGAACGAGTTTAGGTGGCTGACCATATACTCTTCTTCCCCTTGAATTGTAACAATCTTTCCTCTAACTGGGTACTTAAGCTTTTGATGTAGTGTGGAGGTCACCGCTCCAGCCTTGTGGATCCATGGACGACCCAACAAACAAGAGTAGGATGGACGGATGTCCATCACATAGAAAGTTGAATCAAAGACTTGAGAACCAACCCTGATTGGAATGTCAACTTCGCCATGTACCATTCTCTTCGAACCGTCAAAGGCTCGGACAACAATGTTACTGGGCTTGAGCTCCAGACCCTCATAATCCAATCTGTCTAGGGCCTTCTTGGGCAATACATTCAAAGAAGAACCGGTGTCCACTAACACATGGGCCAGAGTAGTGCCCATGCATTCAATAGAGACATGCATGGCATCATTATGGTTCTTTCCTTTGGCGGTCAGATCGGCGTCAGAGAAGCCCAAACCATTATTGGCAGTCAAGTTAGCCACACAATCAGTGAATTGATTAGCAGACGTTTCTTGTGGCACATGGGCCGTCTTCAGGAAGGAGATCAGGGCCTTGGCATGGGCCTCTGAACATAACAACAGTGATAGCAGAAATTTTTGATGGGGTGTTCCCCAACTGCTCAACAACATTGAAATCACTTTTCTTGATAATTTTGAGGATCTCCTCCATCTCTTGCTGGGAGGCTTCAATAGTGGTTGTCTTTGGCGCCTCCGTCAGGGCAGGCAAATCAGCAGCAATCCCTTTGCCCCGAGCATCAGAGGACTCAGCAGCAGGGGTAGAAACAGGAACTTGATTAGGAAGTGGAACATGCACACTTGCGGGTGTGATGATAAGGGGTTTCTGAATAGCTGGTGGCGAAATATCTGGTGAAAACAGCCTACCACTGCGAGTAATTTTGGCAGGCCCGGTGATGCTACTGACACCGGTACTTGTATCAAATTCTTGCTTTACCCCAAGAACATAAACATCTGCCCCATAGTGCCATGGGACAGCTTTGTCGGATGTATAAGGGAGGGGCCCCGGAACAGTAATGATGATAGGAGCAATCTTCTGAGTGGACACGATTTTGACAGGCTTCTTTGAAGGAGCCTTGGGAGCTTTATTGAAAATAGTGACAATAGAAACTTCTTCGGCAGGGACAGCAGGAACAACAATCTTCTCAAACAAGATTTCCTTGCTATCCATCAGGCTTTGGATACCTGATTTCAGCAAAGGACAACCAAAAGGTGAAACAGCACATAGAAGGCAATCTTCATCACATCCCGGAAATAAACCGGCTAGCAACAGATTCTTTTTAACAGTTGGTAACGGAGTAACAATCTCTTCCACAGAGGCTACATATCGGTCTTCTTCCACAGCATTCACTCCATGCTGGGGCATGGGAGCAGTCACAACATTGGGTCTCTCGGGCGCCTCAAACTGTATTTCTTTAGCATCAATAAGGTCTTGAACCTTATTCCTCAGAGCCCAGCAATCGTCCGTAGTATGCCCGGGGCTATCAGAGTGATAAGCGCAATGGGCGTTGGGGTTATACTTAGGAGAAGCTGTGTTCACCACCTTCGGAGCTTCCTTGACAATTACCAGATTGGTTGACAATAGTTACGGCAAAATCTGAGACAGGGTCATACTGAGCCGAGTGTACTGCCTTTTGGGCCTCTCACCCCTTTGTTGATTATACTGCTGAGGAGCAGCAGCAGGCTTTGAAATTACCAATGCATTGACAGCTTGGCGGCGTTCCGGTTTAACTTGTCTTCTGGGACCATAAACAACACTAGCTTCCTTCTTGAAAGGCTTCTTATCAGTACTCGCAGAGGCACCTTTCTGTATCTTCCCTGACTTGATACCAGCTTCTATCCTTTCACCCGTTAAGATCAAGTCTGTAAACCCAACAGAAGAATTACCAATCAGATGATTGAAGAATGGACTAGACAGGGTCCCTAGGAACATGTCAACAAGTTCACGGTCATTCAAAGGAGGCTGCACCCTGCCAGTCAAGTCTCTCCACTTTTGCGCATACTCCTTGAATCCTTCGCCCGTTCCCAGTGACATACCCTGAAGTTGGGTACGCGTGGGAGCGAGGTCAGAATTGTACTGATACTGTCTATAAAACGCAGTAGCCAAGTCCTCCCAGTTTCGGATACTGGCTCCATCTAACTGATAGAACCATTCGAGTTGAGACCCCGAAAGGCTATCCTAAAAGAAATGGATCCATAGATTCTTGTCTGCAGTGTAAGGTTGGATCTTTCTTACATATGATCTGAGATGCAGCTTAGGACAGGAAGCCCCGTCGTACTTTGCAAAGGCAGGCGCCTTGAACTTGTGTGGGATCACCACCCTAGAAGATAAACCTAAATCTCTGAAATCCAACCCCGGCACATTTTGAATCTCCATGGCACTTAAACGGTCCTCTAGTTGCTTGTATATGTCTGCAGCAGGAGGGTACTGTTCGTCATTGTAATCCGTCTCGTTGTCGGAGACCGCAGGACTAGGAGCCCTTCCCCCTTGGAGACTGTCTTTCTCTGCAGAGGAAGTAGCTTGATCAGCCTCATTATGTAGTGTATTCCCAAACCTCTGTCCAGTGTTAAACAGTGCAGTCCTCTTCTTCTTCTTCTTTTTCAAGAGCAGAGCCTTCAACTCCTGTTGACCTTGGGCTAAGCTCATGACCAGCTGTGATACGGTGGGAGAACTGACTGTGAGTTTTGCGTTTGTATTCGCACTTGTTCGGTTGAGCAAGAGTCGCCACCGACTTTTTATTTTATCCTAAAGGAAAGGTTAAAAAAGCACAGCAAAAACCTTTTGAGATATTTCGTGGGTCCGGGGGGTAGATTATGAAAAGGGAAGGTATTAGCACCCTTTTCATCCATGGTTATCCATGGGCTCTTAGTTACTTGGTTTTTTAGATCACTTGCCTTGATTTTCGATTGCTTGAAAATGGTGTGTATGTGTGTGTTTGAAAATGTTTTGGAAGAAGATGCCTTGTCTTAGGCTACCCTTGTAATAATTCTTTACTCGAATGTTTTACAAAGGCGTGTATCTTTTCTAAAAGATGTTTCATAATGTTTTGAGAGTTTGTTTTGAAAGTGCTTGTGGAATGTGTTTTTTTGAAAAGAAGGCAAGTGGTTTTGCAAGTTGATCTCAAGTAACTAAGAGTTTTGTCTACCCTATTGTACTCAAAGGTTTTCTCTATGTTTTTAACCCTTTTTAACAATTTTGTTCCACCATTGAATTTGATGGACAATCTTGCGTTTAGGAGGTTTAACGGGACGGGCGCGGGTCATCGTATGGACCATGAATGCAATGGTGCCAAGTGTCTTTGGCAATTTGCTTTGAAGGGACTATGATCATTCCATTTAGGCAACATTCGAAAGCGTCATCGAGGGACTTATGATCATTTGAATTTGTTTTTCCAATGATACTCAACGTGCAAGCATGGCCTATTTTGGAAGGCAACATGTGGGATTACCCTAGAGGGTGCAAGTGTGATTGTGTATTGATTTCATGTATTTGTCTTCTATTAGGTTATCTAGCGTTTGATTTTATGTACATGCAAACCCTAGGTCTAACCATGGTATAATTGGAAGCGGTAAATTGCGAAAATGTAAAATCTACGCTATTACAAAATAAGTATCCGGGAGTGGGGGTACAAATTTACAAATGGGGATGAGACTTTAGGAATGTAATGTCCAATAAGTTACAACCAAATCGAATCGATCAAATGTAAATGTAACGTATATACAAAATAAGCAAATGTATAAGGTATCAAGTACAAGTATATTGTGTAAGTGCACGTGCATATGTGTATGTAATTATTTACAGGTGCAACAATGTGAATTTAAATGTGTATTATTTAGTATTATTTAACTTTAAAGAAAGAAATTAAAATATTTGTTTAATTAATCTTTAATTTGGGATCTTGTATTTTCTTTAATATGTACAAAAGGAAGATTTAAGAAAAGAAAATATTCTAAGTTTGAAAGTTATTATTTTACATTTGATATAAAAAATGCATCTTTATAATTTGCATATACAAAGAGTATTAAATGTTTTAAATTAATTAAAAAATATATTTTATTGATTATGTACAAAGAGGATATTTTAATTGAAAAAAAAAGTGTTTCTCAATTTTAATTATATTGTGTAATAAAAAGGTATTTTAAAGTATTAATGTATTTATTAAATATTAATCTTAAGAAAAATTATATTCTATGTATAAAAGAAAATAAAAGAAAATGTAAGTTTAATTATGCTATATATATAAAAATTGTTAGTGTAAAAAGCTATGTTTTTGTTAATCAAAATAATATGTTTTTTAAAAAAACTAAATGAAAGGGTTTGAATGGGCTTGGGCCCAAGCAGAAAAAAGAACAAAGAAAAGAAAAGGGGGTGTACTAGGTAAAACAGAAAGGCTTGGGCGTTGGAAAAATGTGTTAGGCCCATTTGCTTGAAACAATTTTAGGGTTTGATTGTTTGTTTCAGTTGGGCAACGCTTAGGGTTTGTGAAACGGCGCTCCTGCCTTGTCTTCTCCGTTTGCCTTCGTTCATTCTCGTTTGAGCTCCTCTTGCCCATGGCTTCTGAACACAGCTCCATGCGTGGTTGTCAAGCGTCGCCGTCTGCTCCTCCACCCTCCATAGTCGAGCACGACAATGACAATCGAAGGTGATCACCTCTCGTTTTACATTCTTCTTTAGTTCGCGCGTGTGAGCTATTAGTCTTTTACAGTTTCTAATTTTGTTTATGTTTTGTGAGATGCTTTAAGGAAAGGGAAGAGTTTTACCTTCTTGGAGATGGAAACCTTTTGGAGATGGAGGAGGAGTTTGACCCGGAGGCGCGTTGGACGGCTGAGAGCGACGGTTTGATGAAGCTGGAAGCTAGCTTGGGAAAACTGGTTTGGTTTTATGATGTTTACCCTGAAAAACTTTATATATTCTTTCTTTTTCTCTTCTACTGCATGTTTCTGCTTATGTTGCCTTTGAATGCCTTTGAACGTTTGTTGCCCTTTCTTCCCTTCTCTGAGTTGCCTTGACCTTGCCTTATTGTTTCTCTGACTTTCTTCTTCTCTTTTACTGCCTCGATACCTCCGTATGCTTGCCTTTTGATTGCCTTTTGATTGCCCTATGATGATCCTTCTGAGGGCTTGGATTTACCACTGAGTGCTTGAGTAGGCTTGCATATGCTTGAATAGCTTCAACCGTCTTGTTGCCTTTTGAATGCTGGTTGAAATATGATGCTTTGAATATGCTGAGATTGATGTTGGTATGCCCTTTTTTACGCCCAATGATGAAGAAATTCTGAGGGTCTTTGTTTGGATGTATTTGGATTAGGCTTGTATGTGAGTTGAATGGTACAGGTTTTTGGTTATGGCCTCTTGAGGTTTTGTGCAGGTTAACTGGTTTTTAGGCCATTGCAAGTTTTCAGGGTGAGTGTTTGGATGTATTTGGATTTGGTTCAGGTTTCACAGGTTTTAGGTATATGCTGGTATGGCTTGGACTTGGTTCAATGCTTAGGCAGGTTGGATGCTTAGGCAGATTTTTGCTTAAGGTTTGATGCTTAGGCAGGTGGCCTTTACAGATTTAATGCTTTTTTTGTTTAGCAGGTTTTGATACTTCAGGTTTTATGATCCTCTTTTTTAGCTTGTGTTGGCTTTGGGTGATTTTTTCTGGTTTATGGGCATATGCTGGTATATTGGTTTGTGAGATCTCAGCAGGCTTGTGTTTTATGGATATTAGCAGGTTGTGAGGCTTTTTTGAGGCTCAGGCTTCATGTTAGGCCTTTGACAGGTTATGGTGCTGGGAGCTTTTTGACAGTTGGCTTGGCCCTTCTTTTAATATCTTTCTGATCTCTCTCCTTTTATCCACTATGTTCAGTTTTGTTTTTATATTTTCTTCCTTCCTTCCTAAAGCCTAAAACCTGCTTTCTTTTTCTCTTTTTCTTCTCTCTCAGTACGGTTGCATTAAGATATTATTTATGCATTGTACTTCTTGTTCTGAAAGGGCCACCTAGTTGGGAAATGATGAAATAGCTTGCTTGCATATCACTTTTTCTCTGCATATTTTATCTCTTCTTTTTGACAGCTTCTAGTCTTTGATATCTTTCCAAAATCTTCTTTTGACAGCTTCTTGTACTTGTGACAGCAACTTGTACTTTTTTTTTGGCATTTTTGACAGAAAGTTGGAATTTGGATTTTTAGTTTGATTTGAACTGTGCAGTTTGTTTGAGACTTGAACTATGCAGTATATTGACAAACTTTGCATTTTTTCAACTTTGTGCATTCATGATTAGCAAATAAAAATTCTTCCCTCTTTGTGAACCGGGAGAAATCCCGTGATTTGCAGAGAGGGTTAACTGATCCCAATCAGTGGCCCTTAATGATGAACTCTTTTTATCTGCCTCTTTATTTATTTATCTGCTTTTTGACTTTTCTTCTTTTCTTTTGCAGATGAATATTTGAATGGAGAGGGGTACTAAATGAAGAATGAAGAATTAGAAAAAATAGGATAGTTTTCTTTTTATTTAAATTTAAATTAATGTAAAATCATTGCTTGTAATTAAATTATAAACAATAATTGTACAAATAATTTAAGAATAAATAAAAGTTTTCACTATCCAATTAATTCTATTTTATCCTTTATTGTTTATTTATTATTTAAAATTCTTTGAATTAAAATAATTGAAAAATAAATTCCAATCACTTAATCTTAGAATAATAAATAATTTAAATAAACAAAGCTTTAGCAAATTGATCAGTTAAACCTGGTATTTCTAACATCCAAAGCAAAGCAAAAGTTAATCAAAACAACTGATCAGGCGCATTCCCTTTTCACTGATTTTTACCCAATACTGCAAATCCTAACTGAATGTACCTTTTGACTGGTTCAACCAAACAAACGTGAATTCAAACCAACTGCCTTCTTTTACTGATTAAATCAAACAATGCGAATTCAAACCAAATCTCGGAATAACTTGCAAA
Source organism: Vicia faba (assembly GCA_948472305.1). Classification (NCBI taxonomy): domain Eukaryota; kingdom Viridiplantae; phylum Streptophyta; class Magnoliopsida; order Fabales; family Fabaceae; genus Vicia; species Vicia faba. The sequence continues at coordinate 1,139,081,602 of OX451741.1, forward strand.
GTGCTGTAGAATTTAAATCCTTCTGAGAACGTGCCCAAAAAAACCCTAATTCCTGATTAAATTCCAAAGAGCGTTCGCCTGATCAAAGTTGAGCCCAAAATCAACCAAAACCCTAAGCCAACTGTGTGAAGCATTCCAGAGCCCTGAAAATCAATGAAACCCTAATTGTGTCCTGACTGACGAGAAAAGTCTGTTTGACCGATTGTTGAGCCAGTTTGAAAGATCAGGAAAAGCTTGAAGCTGTGATTTCTTGTGGAAAAATGCGAGGGCAAATTTTGGGGTACAACAGTTGCCCCTGTTCAATCTTCTTGAACCTGAAGAGTTAGATTGGCAAGTTTGCCTTTCGCGACTTGAAGGTAAAAGAAGATTGGACACTAAAGTACCCAGAAAATTTGCACTCGTCGATGTGATGGTAGAGATGAATGGGCTTACAGATGCCATTTGGTGATGGGCTTAAAGATGCCATCTGATGCGATAGGATCTTGTCGGGGGATGGGCTTAGAGATGCCATCTGGAAATGGGCTTAAAGATGCCATCAGGGAATGGGCTTAAAGATGCCATTTGGCGACTGCTGGTAGGAGGATGGGCTTATAGATGCCATCTGAACATGTTGAACTGTATGTCAATGGTGAGTGGACAAGTATCAGAAAGGCACCCATGTTTTGGAACATCTCTGAATTGGGGGTCCAAGCAAGCAATAGATTGACATCCATGTTTGGAGAATCCGTAAACTATTTTGAAGTTGTGATTGAATAAGCAATAGAGCCACATCCGTTGTTGGGAAGCGTCCGTAAACTGTTTTCAAAAGTTGCATCTGAACAAGTTGATAGATTAACATCCGTTGTTGGGAAGAATCCATAAACTATTTTCAGAAGTCTTGAGAAGAATCTGAACAAGTGATAGGTTAGCATCCGTTACTGGAGAACCTGTGAACTGTTTTCAAAAGTTGCATCTGAACAAGTTGATAGATTAACATCCGTTGTTGGGAAGAATCTGTAAACTGTTTTCAGAAGTCTTGAGAAGAATCTGAACAAGTGATAGGTTAGCATCCGTTACTGGAGAACCCGTGAACTGTTTTCAGAAGTCTTGAGGTTGAAGAGGAACCGGTGTAGGGTTTCCTAATGATGCGTCTGAATGGATCTGGAATAAGTATCAGAATGTCGTCGTGTCCGGGTCACATCTGAACTATTTCTGGATGAATCTCGGGAGATGGTCTTTGTCTGTCGACTGATCTTACCTAAAAAAGTAAAGGGTTAGTTGTATGCAATGTCATGATGCATGATGCAATGTATGTGACATCAATGTTTATGACATGAATGTGATGAATGCGCATGTAAGCTGATGAGCTATCTTGCTGAGGATAAATGAATCTTGGACGGCTGAAGATAAAAGAATCTTGACCGCTGCTGGGAAAATAATTCCTTGCCTGTTGCTGGGGAAGAGAATTCCTGATGACCTCTACTGGGGAGTTCCAATCTAATAGACTCATGCTGGGGATGTAAGACTGAGAATCTTCAGTTTGGTGGGAAGTATTTCTGGCGACTTCACTGGGGAACTCAAGATTTGCCCTCCCAAAACTCTGTGGGGAGAAGGTTCATTAGTCCGGCTCCGCTGGGGATTGATAATTTGAAGTTTTAGCTTTGCTGGGGATAATGAGACTTGACTCTGAGGGGAGTTAGCCTCTGGAAGGTTCTCTGGCTGGGGATTGCGAGAGTCCTCTGATTGCTGTAGGTGAAGGCTTGGAATCTGAACAAGCGATAGATTGACATCCGTTACTGGAGAATCCGTAAACTGTTTTCAGAACGTTGAGAAGTGTCTGAACAAGTGATAGGTTAACATCCGTTACTTGGAGAACCCGTAAACTGTTTTCAGAAATCTTGAGAAGAGTCTGAACAAGAGATAGGTTAACATCCGTTACTGGAGAACCCGTGAACTGTTTTCAGAAGTCTTGAAGTTGAATAAGCAATAGAGCAGCATCCGTTGTTGGGAAGCGTCCGTAAACTGTTTTCAAAGGTTGCATCTGAACAAGTAATAGATTAACATCCGTTGTTGGGAAGAATCCATAAACTGTTTTCAGAAGTCTTGAGGTTGAAACTGAACAAGTGATAAGTTAACATCCGTTACTTGGAGAACCCATGAACTGTTTTCAGAAATCTTGAGATTGAATAAGCAATAGAGCAGCATCCGTTATTGGGAAGCGTCCGTAAACTGTTTTCAAAGGTTGCATCTGAACAAGTAATAGATTAACATCCGTTGTTGGGAAGAATCCATAAACTGTTTTCAGAAGTCTTGAGAAGAATCTGAACAAGTGATAGGTTAACATCCGTTACTGGAGAACCTGTGAACTGTTTTCAGAAATCTTGAGTTTGGAGGAAGAACTGGTGTAGGGTTCCCTGATGATGAGCTCGTGTAAAACTGCATCTGGATGAATCTGGAATAAGCGTCAGAATGTCGCCGTGTCCGGATCACATATGAACTATTTCCGAAAGTCTGAATGAGTTATAGAATGTCGCCATCTCTGGGTCACATCTTGAACTACATCTTGTCCTTTGAGGTGATAAGAAAATTGTTGAACACTTTTGACATTCGAATGCCCCAAGTGGTGATGAAGGAGTCTTGAATCAGATTACTCTACATATTGAGAGATTTCTTGAAACCTTGACTGGACTGCCCCAGGTTAACTGAACTTTGAAAGATCTATTGAAACTTGACTGGACTGCCCCAGGTTAACTGAACTTTGAAAAGATCTGTTGGACCTTGACTGGACTTCCCCAGGTTAATTGGATGGTGACATGTCATGCCCTCTGCTGATAGGAGATTTGCAATGGAAGTGTTATCCTCTTGAAGTGATTTTTACTTACTGAGAGAGTTTTCGTTCCTCCAAACATTCGCTGTATGAATTTCTTCGCTGTCAAAAAAAAAAGCCAAATGCAGACAGTGATATTCAAGCAATGCAAAGTTTATGTTTGTCTCGAAGTTTTGAAAAATGCGTTTTTAGCAGAAAACTTTTCATAAGACAAGTCAACATAAGATTTTAGAGTAAAGCCCTACAGGAGTCAGGATACCTTTTGTAACAGTATGCTTTCGAACTAACCCATGCTTCAATTAGGACTTTTGAAGGGTTGTAACGTGGCTTGGTTCATGGTTTAAGAAACAAAGGATAAAAGCTCAAAGTATATTAATACCCACCCGCTCTTCGTGATGTTCTCCAACCTAAGCTCAGTTAATTGTGCGTCACACTCTGTTTTGAGTTTGGAACGACTTTTGGGCGATGGTTCACCAGTTGAATTTGGGGAGACAGTCATCATTTCCTTTTCTTTTTCAACATTTTTCATGTTGTCGAGGATTTTGTAATGACCTCACTATTTTGATTTTGATTTGTTATCCCTAACTTTTGCCTGACTGTTCCCATTTTCGAGATTACAGTCAGCGGGATGCCCCAGCTTTCTTAAGCCTCCTTTATAGGTTTTGGCTTGGTGGGCTTTTCTCTTTTGAGAGATTGACTGTCTATGTGATAGGGAACCACCCCTGTCTTTTGATTCCAAAGGAATGCTTTTTTTTTTTGACGTCGTTCGTTGTATTACGAACTGAGGGTTTGCGACTTCAATGCGCATTTTCTTTTGAATTAAACTGAGAGACTACCCTGCCCCAGGTTTATATCAAAGGTTTTGATTGTTTAGAACAGAAAACTCCTACTTCTTTGGCTCGAAGGGGTTGACTAGGTATTAACTTCCTTATAACTCCAGTGTTTGGGAATTGAAAGAAATGCATGTACATCATCAGCAAGGTCTGTTCAAAAGCATATTGTATAAGATCATGGTATTGTTTCGTCATCCTCCCTCTAAAGGCTTGCAGCTTTTTATCAAGAGTCAAATATCATAAAGAAAAGCATAAGAGTAGTGAAACGAATGGATGAATTCAAGACAAACATATGCAATGCATTAATGAAAACAGAGTTTAACATCAACAGATAATTGTTTGACAGCAAAAGAAATTACAACTTTGAAAATTCAAAAAAGAAGCAAAAGTCTTTCAGCTTGAGCTTCGTCATTTCAGGTGGAGAACCCTTTAACGGAAGATTTTCATCTCGCCGTCTGGCATGAATTCCAGCACCCCAATGTCGATCAGATCTTGAATCTTGTTCTTCAAGGCCCAACAGTCGTTGGTGTCGTGTCCCGGGCTGTAGGAATGGTAAACACAAAATGCGTCGGGACGATAGTTAGGAGAGGAGGTATTGAGCTTCTGAGGAGGATCCTTTAGGGTGAGCAGGTTGACCTCCATCAGGCGCTTCAGTATGAAGAAAGATGGTATTTCAGTCTCCGTGAACTGTCTTCCCGACGTTTCTTGCTTACGCCGATTACCCCTTTGACGCTGGCGAGGTTGTTGATGGGCCTGTGACCCTGAAGCAAGCAAAGGAGCCTTCCCCTTGTCTTCTTGAGTGGATGGAGGCTGAGCGGTGACTTGCTCTTCAACCTCATATGTTTGCCCCAATTGGTTACTTGGAAGCAGTTGGCGGACAAGAACTCTGAGTTCCTCTTGTCTTTGAGATAGGTCTTGGATGAGAGCCATCTGGCCCACCAAATGTCCCATCACTTGGGTCCTCAAGGTTGTCAGATCAAACTGTAGCTCCGCCAGATGATCACTCCTGGCATTGTTTGAATTCTCCAAGCCCTTTGTGAGGAGAGCTTTCATCTCTTCTTGCCCCAGAGACAAGTTCAGGAACATCTCCTGCAGCTGAGCAGTCTGGTCTTGGATGTCTTTGACAGACCTTTCTAGAGCCATCTCTTGCTGAAATAAACAACAGGAGAGTAAGGAAACCTGAAAAAGGAAAGACTGTCAAAATGCAATGCATGATATGCGGATGCATGCTTTCAAGGATCTCATGGGGTAAACACAAGAAAATGTTAGAGGTTGAACTTTGCTCTTGGACTGAAGATCTCTGCACCGGTGGATGTCTTTCCACGAGAATCAAGCTCACCATGTCGAGTGGGTCATAGCCACTGATTCAAGTTGTTGCACTTGATCTTTGATTGGAGAACTTTGTATCAGTGGATGTCTTTTCACTAGAATCAAGCTCACCATGTCGAGTGGGTCATAGCCACTGATTCAAGTTGTTGTACTTGAACTTTGGTCGGCATCGGTTAGAGGAGAAACTTCTTGCCCCCTTGGTAGACGTCTGGTTCAACGTAACCCTACATCAAAAGAACCTTCGAGATCCTTGAAATGGTTATTGAAAATGTTATGGTATGATGTCATGATGTTACGTACATGTATGCAAAAAGCAAGTGAGTGTATATACAGACAAACATATTCACACAAAGCAAACAAGTCCTTAGGTTTAGGCTTGCATGAGGTTCAGGTAAATACCCTCTTGAAGTTAGTTGGCTCATCCTGTCCTAAGAATAGAAACCGGGTTCTAAGGAGCTCAATATCATTGGATTGTTTTCTGTGTTCATTGTTTCGGTTTAGCCACTTACTGGCGACCAAAATATTCCAAGAAAACAATCCTCAAATGAGTGTAGTATCGAGGATCTACCAACTTCGGACTGCACCAAAGTCGGTCATCTCACTACCCCTAAAAAGGCTAAGATGGTCAATTAAGGTTCTAAGAGTTCGTTAGTGCTTCACGACATCACTCAGCGGCCCCGTACTCTCCTTGATTGAACTCAAGGGTTACCGGTACTCACAAATATGTCACACTAACATAGCTTACTGCTTCAACCGTGTCGGTATACCCCGCACAGTTCCCTCACAGTTTTTTTGCTATTTACCTAAGAAGGTGCCCCAAATCCGGGTGTAGGATTCACAACAAACCCAAACAAGAACCCAAAAGATAAAGAAATCAAGTCAATCAAAGCAAGAAAGTAAAGGTGATCTAAACCCTAAGGTAACCCCACTTTTAAGTTATTAGATTGGTACTCCCCAGCAGAGTCGCCAGTTCTGTGATACGGTGGGAGAACTGACTGTGAGTTTTGCGTTTGTATTCGCACTTGTTCGGTTGAGCAAGAGTCGCCACCGACTTTTTATTTTATCCTAAAGGAAAGGTTAAAAAAGCACAGCAAAAACCTTTTGAGATATTTCGTGGGTCCGGGGGGTAGATTATGAAAAGGGAAGGTATTAGCACCCTTTTCATCCATGGTTATCCATGGGCTCTTAGTTACTTGGTTTTTTAGATCACTTGCCTTGATTTTCGATTGCTTGAAAATGGTGTGTATGTGTGTGTTTGAAAATGTTTTGGAAGAAGATGCCTTGTCTTAGGCTACCCTTGTAATAATTCTTTACTCGAATGTTTTACAAAGGCGTGTATCTTTTCTAAAAGATGTTTCATAATGTTTTGAGAGTTTGTTTTGAAAGTGCTTGTGGAATGTGTTTTTTTGAAAAGAAGGCAAGTGGTTTTGCAAGTTGATCTCAAGTAACTAAGAGTTTTGTCTACCCTATTGTACTCAAAGGTTTTCTCTATGTTTTTAACCCTTTTTAACAATTTTGTTCCACCATTGAATTTGATGGACAATCTTGCGTTTAGGAGGTTTAACGGGACGGGCGCGGGTCATCGTATGGACCATGAATGCAATGGTGCCAAGTGTCTTTGGCAATTTGCTTTGAAGGGACTATGATCATTCCATTTAGGCAACATTCGAAAGCGTCATCGAGGGACTTATGATCATTTGAATTTGTTTTTCCAATGATACTCAACGTGCAAGCATGGCCCATTTTGGAAGGCAACATGTGGGATTACCCTAGAGGGTGCAAGTGTGATTGTGTATTGATTTCATGTATTTGTCTTCTATTAGGTTATCTAGCGTTTGATTTTATATACATGCAAACCCTAGGTCTAACCATGGTATAATTGGAAGCGGTAAATTGCGAAAATGTAAAATCTACGCTATTACAAAATAAGTATCCGGGAGTGGGGGTACAAATTTACAAATGGGGATGAGACTTTAGGAATGTAATGTCCAATAAGTTACAACCAAATCGAATCGATCAAATGTAAATGTAACGTATATACAAAATAAGCAAATGTATAAGGTATCAAGTACAAGTATATTGTGTAAGTGCACGTGCATATGTGTATGTAATTATTTACAGGTGCAACAATGTGAATTTAAATGTGTATTATTTAGTATTATTTAACTTTAAAGAAAGAAATTAAAATATTTGTTTAATTAATCTTTGATTTGGGATCTTGTATTTTCTTTAATATGTACAAAAGGAAGATTTAAGAAAAGAAAATATTCTAAGTTTGAAAGTTATTATTTTACATTTGATATAAAAAAATGCATCTTTATAATTTGCATATACAAAGAGTATTAAATGTTTTAAATTAATTAAAAAATGTATTTTATTGATTATGTACAAAGAGGATATTTTAATTGAAAAAAAAAGTGTTTCTCAATTTTAATTATATTGTGTAATAAAAAGGTATTTTAAAGTATTAATGTATTGATTAAATATTAATCTTAAGAAAAATTATATTCTATGTATAAAAGAAAATAAAAGAAAATGTAAGTTTAATTATGCTATATATATAAAAATTGTTAGTGTAAAAAGCTATGTTTTTGTTAATCAAAATAATATGTTTTTTAAAAAAACTAAATGAAAGGGTTTGAATGGGCTTGGGCCCAAGCAGAAAAAAGAACAAAGAAAAGAAAAGGGGGTGTACTAGGTAAAACAGAAAGGCTTGGGCATTGAAAAAATGTGTTAGGCCCATTTGCTTGAAACAATTTTAGGGTTTGATTGTTTGTTTCAGTTGGACAACGCTTAGGGTTTGTGAAACGGCGCTCCTGCCTTGTCTTCTCCGTTTGCCTTCGTTCATTCTCGTCTGAGCTCCTCTTGCCCATGGCTTCTGAACACAGCTCCATGCGTGGTTGTCAAGCGTCGCCGTCTGCTCCTCCACCCTCCATAGTCGAGCACGACAATGACAATCGAAGGTGATCACCTCTCGTTTTACATTCTTCTTTAGTTCGCGCGTGTGAGCTAACAGTCTTTTACAGTTTCTAATTTTGTTTATGTTTTGTGAGATGCTTTAAGGAAAGGGAAGAGTTTTACCTTCTTGGAGACGGAAACCTTTTGGAGATGGAGGAGGAGTTTGACCCGGAGGCGCGTTGGACGGCTGAGAGCGACGGTTTGATGAAGTTGGAAGCTAGCTTGGGAAAACTGGTTTGGTTTTATGATGTTTACCCTGAAAAACTTTATATATTCTTTCTTCTTCTCTTCTACTGCATGTTTCTGCTTATGTTGCCTTTGAATGCCTTTGAACGTTTGTTGCCCTTTCGTCCCTTCTCTGAGTTGCCTTGACCTTGCCTTATTGTTTCTCTGACTTTCTTCTTCTCTTTTACTGCCTCGATACCTCCGTATGCTTGCCTTTTGATTGCCTTTTGATTGCCCTATGATGATCCTTCTGAGGGCTTGGATTTACCACTGAGTGCTTGAGTAGGCTTGCATATGCTTGAATAGCTTCAACTGTCTTGTTGCCTTTTGAATGCTGGTTGAAATATGATGCTTTGAATATGCTGAGATTGATGTTGGTATGCCCTTTTTTACGCCCAATGATGAAGAAATTCTGAGGGTCTTTGTTTGGATGTATTTGGATTAGGCTTGTATGTGAGTTGAATGGTACAGGTTTTTGGTTATGGCCTCTTGAGGTTTTGTGCAGGTTAACTGGTTTTTAGGCCATTGCAAGTTTTCAGGGTGAGTGTTTGGATGTATTTGGATTTGGTTCAGGTTTCACAAGTTTTAGGTATATGCTGGTATGGCTTGGACTTGGTTCAATGCTTAGGCAGGTTGGATGCTTAGGCAGATTTTTGCTTAAGGTTTGATGCTTAGGCAGGTGGCCTTTACAGATTTAATGCTTTTTTTGTTTAGCAGGTTTTGATACTTCAGGTTTTATGATCCTCTTTTTTAGCTTGTGTTGGCTTTGGGTGATTTTTTCTGGTTTATGGGCATATGCTGGTATATTGGTTTGTGAGATCTCAGCAGGCTTGTTTTTTATGGATATTAGCAGGTTGTGAGGCTTTTTTGAGGCTCAGGCTTCATGTTAGGCCTTTGACAGGTTATGGTGCTGGGAGCTTTTTGACAGTTGGCTTGGCCCTTCTTTTAATATCTTTCTGATCTCTCTCCTTTTATCCACTGTGTTCAGTTTTGTTTTTATATTTTCTTCCTTCCTGCCTAAAGCCTAAAACCTGCTTTCTTTTTCTCTTTTTCTTCTCTCTCAGTATGGTTGCATTAAGATATTATTTATGCATTGTACTTCTTGTTCTGAAAGGGCCGCCTAGTTGGGAAATGATGAAATAGCTTGTTTGCATATCACTTTTTCTCTGCATATTTTATCTCTTCTTTTTGACAGCTTCTAGTCTTTGATATCTTTCCAAAATCTTCTTTTGACAGCTTCTTGTACTTGTGACAGCAACTTGTACTTTTTTTGGCATTTTTGACAGAAAGTTGGAATTTGGATTTTTAGTTTGATTTGAACTGTGCAATTTGTTTGAGACTTGAACTATGCAGTATATTGACAAACTTTGCATTTTTTCAACTTTGTGCATTCATGATTAGCAAATAAAAATTCTTCCCTCTTTGTGAACCGGGAGAAATCCCGTGATTTGCAGAGAGGGTTAACTGATCCCAATCAGTGGCCCTTAATGATGAACTCTTTTTATCTGCCTCTTTATTTATTTATCTGCTTTTTGACTTTTCTTCTTTTCTTTTGCAGATGAATATTTGAATGGAGAGGGGTACTAAATGAAGAATGAAGAATTAGAAAAAATAGGATAGTTTTCTTTTTATTTAAATTTAAATTAATGTAAAATCATTGCTTGTAATTAAATTATAAACAATAATTGTACAAATAATTTAAGAATAAATAAAAGTTTTCACTATCCAATTAATTCTATTTTATCCTTTATTGTTTATTTATTATTTAAAATTCTTTGAATTAAAATAATTGAAAAATAAATTCCAATCACTTAATCTTAGAATAATAAATAATTTAAATAAACAAAGATTTAGCAAATTGATCAGTTAAACCTGGTATTTCTAACATCCAAAGCAAAGCAAAAGTTAATCAAAACAATTGATCAGGCGCATTCCCTTTTCACTGATTTTTACCCAATACTGCAAATCCTAACTGAATGTACCTTTTGACTGGTTCAATAAAAAAAACGTGAATTCAAACCAACTGCCTTCTTTTACTGATTAAATCAAACAATGCGAATTCAAACCAAATCTCGGAATAACTTACAAAGTGCTGTAGAATTTAAATCCTTCTGAGAACGTGCCCAAAAAAACCCTAATTCCTGATTAAATTCCAAAGAGCGTTCGCTTGATCAAAGTTGAGCCCAAAATCAACCAAAACCCTAAGCCAACTGTGTGAAGCATTCCAGAGCCCTGAAAATCAATGAAACCCTAATTGTGTCCTGACTGACGAGAAAAGTCTGTTTGACCGATTCTTGAGCCAGTTTGAAAGATCAGGAAAAGCCTGAAGCTGTGATTTCTTGTGGAAAAATGCGAGGGCAAATTTTGGGGTACAACACCAGCTCTTGAAACTGGGCGTTCTGGGCCTGGAGGGCCTTGATAGCTTGTTCATTGGATGATTCAGGATTCATGATGACTGTTCAAATAAACAGCGAAGAAGATTAAGCAACCTGTGGAAAAAGGGTACCTGTTATGCATATGATGAAATGAGATGCGTATGTTTTATATTTTCAAAGACAATCGGGATTCAACTCCGTAGACAAAAAGAAACACACTTCATTAGATTCAAACTTTAAATTGTTCAGCAACTTGCCCTTAGGCATTACAAGAAATGAAAATACTGAAAAGGAAATAAAAGCTGTAAAAGAAATATCCAAAGCTCATTAGTGCTCCCATGGCCTCCTCTTCTCAGTATGGATATAGTCATTCAGGATCCGCTCTTCCTCCAATTGCTTAGTCAGCTTCTGAATCTTCCGTTCTTGTTCGTTGAACTTTTCCCGATAAAAATCCCGTTCTTCCTTTAGCTGCACCCAAGATCTCTTTAACGTATCAACATCAGTGGGTATCTGAGGAGGGAGGACAGTTGGAGGAACCTCGTCTTTATCAGGAGATTCAAGAATGATAGGCCTGACAGCTTCGTATGGCATACCTAACTTCTGAGCACGGATGCGGACCCATCTGCAATAGGGTTCCATTGGTAGAGAAGTCTTTGGTCCTAACTCATGTGGGTCAGCTTTGTGAATTCTGTCCCTAGCCTTAATGAATCCATGGCGTAGTTTGTCACTGTCTACCTGAAATTCAAAATGGAAGTGAGGAACTAACATCTCATGAGGTCCTGCTCTTCTGGCTCTTCCAAACTGACGGAGAGCTAAACATGGATTATAAGAGATTCCTCCCTGAGTACCGATCAATGGAACATTAGGGTATTCTCCGCAACGATCAATAACAGCTACCTCATCCAACCCTCTGAGAGTCCAAGTGATGTCATTATCAGTGAGAGACATTAACCTATGAGCCCAACCCTTTCCTTCTTCATTCTTCAGCACGAACTTAGGAAGGTGCGAAATAAACCACCTCACTAGCAAAGGAGCACAACACCATGGAGTTCCCCGTCTTCGGGCAGTACGAGCATAGAGTTGTTGCAGGATATCACCCAAAAGAGTGGGTACAGGATTCCGAGACATGAAGATCCTTATGGCATAGATATTGATAAAGGTGTCATGATTTGGAAACAATACCAGACCATAGATTAAAAGATCCAGAATGTCTTCGTACGCCTTGAAGTCTAAGTCATTCCAGAAATCATTAGCTTTGCCAACCAGAAACTTAACCAAAAAGCCCTTAATCCCACTTCTAGTTTCCCAGTTAGACACTACCTCTTCTTGCAGTAATCTCTTCAGGCCTAAGAGTCTTCTCCCAACCAGTGAATGGAGTCTGCTCCAAAACAGGGATACCAAGCAAATCAGAGAATTCTTCTAGGGTAGGGACCAGCTGGAAGTCTTGAAAGGTGAAGCAATGATACAGGGGATCATAAAACTGGGTCAGGACACTCATCAGTTGTTGGTCCCACTTTGAAGTGATCAAGCCAAGGAGAGAACCATGCCTCTTGATGAAGGAAGTAGTGTTTGGAATCCTATCAACCAATTCTTTGAGCAAGGTAGGTGGTTGAACAAAGTTGAGCCGAATAGTATTCCTACGCACGGGCATCATGATGTCCTACAAAACAGAGCAAAGATGAAACCTTTTTGTCTTTGAAATGGGTCAGTCCTTATACAGGATGCATGCAATGATATGATGGTATGATGCTATGATGAAGCACACCACAAGTATTCACAAAGGCAAGCATGATAAGGCACACAAGTCACACAAGACAACCCTTAGATTTTAGGCCAGCATGAAGTTTAGGTATTACCCTCTTTTAGTTTCGTTGGTTAAAACCTGTCCTATCAAAAGTAACCGGGTTCTAGAGGATCTCAATATCATTGACTACCCTCAATCGGTCATAACTCCAGCATCGCAATCTTTTCTTGCAGCCAGAACCATCGCGAGAGTTTAGCCTCAATGAGTGTAGCATACTGCTACTGTTCTATGGCCAAGTTGGGTCAATTTAAGGTTCTAAGGTGGGTTGGTGTTTAATGACTCCTTAGAAGACCCATATTCTCCTCGTTGCAACACAAGGGATATCGGTACAGACCAAGGTGCCACACCAACGTAGCCACTGCTTCAACCATGTCGGTCTACGCCGGACAGGTCCCTCACAGATTATGCTACCTAAAAGGGTATTCCCCAGATCCGGGTTAGGATCTATGAAACTCTGATGTAAAGCCCACAAATATAAAAGCAAACAAAGCAAACAATTGAAAACAAAGGTGATCTAAGCCCTAAGGTTACTCCACTTTTAAGTTTTCCCCAGCAGAGTCGCCAGTTCTGTGATACGGTGGGAGAACTGACTTGAGGTTTTGCGTTTGTTTTTGCAAATGTTTCGGTTGAGCAAGAGTCGCCACCGACTTTTTATTTTATCCTAAGGAAAGGTTAAAAAGCACAGCAAAAACCTTTGAGATGTTTTCTTGGGTTCGGGGAGTAGATTATAGAAAGGGAAGGTATTAGCACCCTTTCTATCCATGGTTATCCATGGGCTCTTAGTTACTTGCTTAGATCACTTGCCTTTGATTTTCAATTGTTTGAAATGGTGCTTTGTGTGTGGGTTTTGAAAATGTTTTGAAAAGAGGCCAATGTGGTGGCAACCTTTGTAATGATCCATGTTGGGATGTATACAAAGGTGTATGTCTTTTGAAAAGGTTTTTCAATGTTTTTGAAATTTGTTTTTGAAAGTGTGTTGTGATGTGTGGTTTTTAAAATAGGCAAGTGTTTTTGTTTTGCAAATTGGCAAGTAACCAAGAGTTTGTCTACTCTAAATTTCTCAAAGATTTTTGCTATGTTTTAACCCTTTTAACAATTTTGTTCCACCATTGTATTTGGTGGACAATCTTGTGTTAGGATGTGAACGGGACGGGCGCGGGTCATCGTTTAGACCATGATTGTAATGGTGCCAAGTATCTTTGGGCAATTTTTCTTTAAGGGACTTGATCATTTTTAGGCAACTTTTGAAAGCGTCGTCGAGGGACTATGATCATTTGAATTGATTTGTTTTTTGCCAAAGATACTCAACATGCAATATGGCCCATTATTGAAGGCAACAAGTGGAGTACCCTAGGGGTGCAAGTGTGATTAGTGTTGTCCATTTTCATGCTTGTTTATCTTGAATTTAGGTCAAACTATTTGTTGTTTTCGATTTGCATACAAAACCCTAATTCTAACATGGCATAATTAGAAAGCTTTTAAATGCGAAAAATAAAAGGTCCTAAGGTATTACACAATGATCATGAGAATGGGGGTACAAATGTTCAAATGGGGATGAGACTTCATAGGAGGATAGTGTCCAATATTTACAACCAAATCGAATTGCGCAAATATAAATATAAAGATATATAAGAATAAAGCAATATGTATGTGAAGATACTTTTGTGTAAGTGTATATGTTTTATTCACAAGCAAAATAAAAATAATTAAAAGAAAGTTAATTTTTGAATATTTTCATGTTTAGGGCATAAACCCTAATTTTGCTAAATAAAAGGTATTAATTATTTATTAAGTATTATATACAATATTTATTAATTATGTGTAAAAAATAAATAAAAAGAAAGTATATTGTCAAAAAATGATTTTCAAGTTAAATATTAATAAAAATAAAAATGTATTATTTTTTATGTTTTTAACCTAAATATACTAATAAATATATAAGTATTTACATTATTTATTAAATATATATTATATGTACAAAACTAAATATTTAATATTATTAAAAAAAGTATATTTTTTATAAAATGTTTTCAAAAGATAAAATAAAATAAAATCAGAAAATAAAAAGTGTTTTGTATTATTTCTTTGTATTTTAAATAAAAGTATGTTTAGATTTATTTATGTACAAAACTAAATGAAACAAAATAAATGTCAAAAAAATGCAAAAAAATATGGGAAAAATATTTTTAATATTTTTTTATGTTTAGACAAAAATATAAAAACAAAATCAAAAGGAAAAAATCAAAAATAACAAAGATATCTCAAAATGGGCCAGGGGGGTGCATGTGTAAAACAGTGGTGTGAAAAGGAAAGCATCTCAGGCCCAGCCCATGAAAGGTTGTCTTCAACCTTCAGACAAAAACATTTGAAAAAATGCGCCTTTTCTTCCCTGCTTGCTATCTCTTGATTCTTTGATTTTCAGCACAAACTCAAAACATGAAAAATGTCAAGCATTGAACCACGAATCCAGACATATAAAAAACTTAACTTAACTCTCAGAAATGAGAGAGAATTTCTCCATCCCTAATTCTTGACCTAAGTTTTTGTCAATGTTCAGGTTCAAAATACTCTCAGCATATGCAATATAAATGGAAAGTGAGGATATGTATAGCTTAAGGGCCATGAATAGAACATTTTTCATTCATAAACTTAAAGTTAACTCTTCCTAGATTGAGAGATAGAAGTCCATGAACTTACCTGTTCAGCTTGGATCGTGTCTGGTAATGGAGGCACTTTCAAGGCAATGTGAGGACTTGTACAACTTGCTTGAAGGTCAGGGATGCTTCTCCAACCTTTAGTTTGCTTTGAAACCAAGTGAATCAAGCTATAGCAATCCACCTGCAAAACAGAAAATGTGAAAATGGTGAAGTTGGTTAGAGGTGTTACAGGTCGTGTCCAATGCTTGGGATAGCTTGTATATGTGATATGGAATGTGTATGAACTGGTTTTAGCAAGAATGCACAAGTGGATTGGCTTATGGAAGTCCAACTGCAGAGGTGACTCTGTTTTCTGCAGTAGGATGGTGTTTTGATGAATGATGAGGTTTGGAAGGTGTTTTGGTCGTGCCTTAGCTCAGTTATGTTGTTTGGAATGTGTCTAACAAGTTTGTCTAATCTAGTTCTTGCAGCAATGAGAGTTGTGTTTCAAAATGCAAGGTTTCTTCTATGTGAAGCAAGGAAATGCCAACTTGGTTTCTAGGCTTGTACAAGCCCCTCAAATGTGCTGCATCTTTTTGTCTTGATCAGTGTGTTATGTCCATGAATCTTGTGTCCAAAGATATGCATTATACCTCTTGATTTGCAAACTTGACATAAAGTTCTACTTTACAAAAATGGATAAATCACTTTTTCCAATTAAGGCTTAACTCTTTGTGTAATGACTATATGAACAAAACAAAGCTAAAACACAATGGATTGGCATTTAATTATTGAGTAAGAAAAGGATTAGAGGCCTGTAACTAGCTTGCTCATGCTGATTTGAAAAATTGCAAAGTGTATGAACATGTACATGGCCATGAATCAAAGTGACTTTTGCTCAAATTGCCAAATTCGATTCTCCCTAACCACAAGGTTGTTTGATGAGTTCTTGGACATTTTGGAAAGCTTGGAATGTGTACTACAATCCATCTTTGTAATGCAAATTGAAATTCCAAGTGGAAGCATGTGAAAAGTGGCCATGAAGTTAGGCAAAAATCCTGTCTAGAATAGGTCAAAATGTTTCTAAGTTAAGAATGTTTTGCACCCTTGTTCCAAAAATCATAACTTGAGCTACAAGCTTCTTTTGAGGAAACTTTGTGAATCAAAGGTAGATTTTGCAATGGACTATAACTTTCATGTTTTGACTTTTGTTTGAATCCAAATGCATCTTGATAAAAAAATGGGACAAAGTTAGGAAAAAATTAGGGATTTTCATAACTTAGAAAAAATTCTAAGTTATGAAAATTCTTCATTTCAAACCCTAATTTGTGATTTTTGATCTCTTGATGAACAAGTTTCATGTTTTGACATGTTTTGATGAAAAATGAATCTTGACACTTGATTTTGACCAAAAAGTCAAAGTTTGACTCTTCAGTATACAGTCAACAATTGATCAATTGACTGGAAAATTCATCTGTCAATCTTGTGCATTTGGGATCTTCTGAACTTGTTGAACATGTCAAGACAATTCCATGGGGCCCTTGAGTCCATATGTGAGCTTGGTTTGCCATTGGCTAGGTCAAACAGTCAAAAATTGCCTTTGTGCAGTCAAAACCCTAAAAATGACCATTTTGCCCTTTTGGTGATATGATCAAATTTCTTGTGGAATTGTGATCCAAATTTGATCAAATGGTCCATATGAGTTAATAATGTTGATATGGGTCAAAAATCATGAGGTTTGACTATCAATTGACCACAGTTGACTTTTTCCCCAATACAACTGATTTCTAGGTCAACTGTCCAATTGACTGGGCAAAGATTGGAATCAAGGCTTGAAACTTGGTATGGATAAACTTGTGAGTCCAACATGAAGCATGAAAGTCATCTTGGGCATTTTAGGTCAAAACATCTTTGTGCAAACACAAACCCTAATTTGGGTCAATAGTGCAAGGAGGAGTCTTGAGCAGAGGAAACCCTAACTGGATCTTGAGCTCCAAGGGTCTTGTGGTGAGAAAATGTTGAGGAAATGGGAGGGAAAATTTTGGGGTACAACATCGGGGATACTCTGATATTTGCTGGGGAATATTCTTATACTCCGCTGGGGAATATTAAGACCTTTTTAGTGCTGATAGTAGGCCAATTCTGCTTGGGGAGAGCATTGCTGATTTGTTCATAGTTGCAAGTCTCAGCTGGGGAGAGCTACCATTACTGTCTTACTCTGCGGGGAGTGAGAGTACCTTGGCCATATTCTTTAGCTAAATTTACCTTTATACCTGGTGGACAAAGCAACTACACAGCTTGGACACTTCTTATTGCCCATGCTTCTGATATTACCAGTAATTCATCTTTTGTTTCGCATGTAAATATTTATGATCAGCAATTAATGTCAAATGCATATATCAAAAATGAACATTGGACGTTCTTTGCAAATCAAAACAGATAAAGAAAAACAGTTTGAAAGTTCTTTGAAGATGAATTTGTATTAATTTTGAAGTTTTCCCTGTAAATAGGCGTTTTTGTACAAGAGGCTGACGTCCTAGTAAGAGAACGCCGCCGAACAGATAGAATTTACATAATTTATAAAAAGAAAACAAAACAGCTATGTGAATAATCCCACTGGGTTCCAACTCTGCTATTGCCTTTATGTCTTCAAGCATCTCATCCCTTTGGTGCTTGGTTGAAGATGAATCAGATTGATTAGTGTCGTCCGAGCTTGATAGTTGATACCGAAGTCTGGATGCGAGGTGATCCAATGAGACATAGTGTTACGCTTTGATCCCTAATTTTTTCCTGGACCGCGCTTTTGGGTTTTCAGTCCCCCGGGATACCCATTTTTGCCCAAGTCGCCTTTTCAGGTTTTCGACTTGCCGGGTGTACAAATTTTTTTCATTTTCATCCCTTATTTTTGCCCAAACCCTTTTGGTTCGCCGGGAAGCCCTTATTTTTGCCTAGGCCAGTCAACCTAGCGGGTCTTTGATTATGCGTAGTATCTTTTCACTATGTCTGCATTGACGGGGTGAGGAAGGTCGTCACCATCCATGTTGGTTAGAATCATAGCTCCTCTTGAGAAAATGTTCTTAACCACAAATGTCCCTTCATAAGTAGGGGTCCATTTGCCCCTGGGATCACCTTGAGGTAATATGATGCGCTTGATAACCAGGTCTCTAACTTGATACTCTTGTCGTCTAACTTTCTTCTTAAATGCCTTGATCATCCGTTTTTGATACGTCTGGCCATGACAAATAGTAGTAAGTCTCTTTTTGTCGATTAGGTTCAGCTGATCAAGTCGGGTATGAATCCAGTCATCTTCACTCAAACCTGCATCCTTCATGATTCGAAGAGAGGGTATCTGAACTTCAATGGGCAAGACTTCCTCCATGCCATATACTAAGTAGTAGGGTGTTGCCCCTGTTGACATCCGTGCTGAGGTACGGTACCCATGGAGAGCAAATGGTAACATCTTGTACCAGTCTTTGTATGTCACCGTCATCTTCTGCACAATCTTCTTAATGTTCTTATTAGCCGCTTCTACAGCCCCATTCATCTTCGGCCGGTAGGGATAAGAGTTGTGATGCTGTATCTTGAATTGTTGGCAGAGCTCAGTGATCATCTTGTTGTTGAGATTGGTACCATTGTCCGTAATGATCCTCTCGGGTACACCGTATCGACAGATCAGATTGTGTCGAATGAATCGTGCCACGACGTTCTTGGTTATTGTAGCAAAGGAAGCTACTTCAACCCATTTCGTAAAATAATCAGTTGCTACCAGGATGAAATGATGTCCGTTGGATGCTGTAGGTTTGATCTCGTCGATCATATCAATGCCCCACATTGCAAAAGGCCAAGGTGCCGTCAAGACGTCCACCCTTTTTTTTGGTATCAACAAGGGTAGTATGAGCCAACATGTACTGTCTCAGCCGGCGAGCAGCCCATGCCAAAGCGTAGCAAGTTCTCTCGAGCAGTGAGTATTGGGTCTCACCGTCGGTAAACTTTTTGCTAAAGCAGTAAATAGCATGCTCTTTTCAGCCAGACCTGTCATGCTGTTCCAACACCTCTTTGTATTGTCCATCATTTTTAAGTATAAGATCAATGGTCTCCCTACTATTGGAGGCATCAGAATTGATGGCTTGGAGGTAGTATGGCCCTCTCTTCTTGAAGCAGTAGTCTATCAAACTCACCAGACACTTCGCAATCATCTTCACCTTCGTCTTCGGCTAAGTTGATCGGATTTTCGAAGTCATAACTGGTAGTAGCAGAGTCGTTATCAGTGGGATCCAGAGTGGATATAGATCGTGATACGTGAGTGTGTGTAAAATAGCTGTTTTGCAATATATAATAAAAGAAAAACAAGGAGCGCAAGATTTGAAATGCAAAAAACGTCCAATGCTTTTATTAATGATATATGAAAATGACACACATAAAGCCCTCACAAATGAAGCCACAGTGCCCCGGGTAAGACACCGGGCCATAAAGTTCAAAACATTGTTTGTTACAAATTCAAAACAAAAAGTTTCATTATTGGGTAATAACGGAAACATGCATAGAATCCTTCACTGTCCAGTTGCTTAATCCACCATTGGCAGTTGGATAGATCCAACTATCAATGTCAAACTCTTCATCATCGTTATCCCCGACAGCATTCACCCCTGCATCTTGTTTAGGCTTTTCTGGTGCTTCGAACTTGATCTCCTTAGCATCAATCAAGTCCTGTACCTTGTTCTTCAAAACCCAACAATCATCTGTATTATGCCCCGGGCTATCAGAGTGATAAGCACAGCGGGCATTAGGGTTATACTTCGGTGATGTTGTATTTGGATTCTTTGGGGCTTCCTTTGGAATCACCAGATTGGTTTTCAGCAACTGTGGCAGAATCTGAGATAAGGTCATGTTGAGACGGGTGAATTGCCTTCAAGGTCTCTCGTCCTTTTGTTGATTGTTGTGCTGAGGAGCACCAGCGGGTTTTGAAATAACAATCGCATTAATAGCTTGTCGGTGTTCAGGTCTATTCTGTCTTTTCAAACTGTAGACAGCACTTGACTCTTTCTTAAAGGGCTTCTTCTCGGTGCTTGAGGAGGCACCCTTCTGTATCTTACCAGCCTTAATACCAGCCCCAATCCTTTCACCGGTCAAAATTAGCTCTGTAAACCCAGATGAAGAGCTTCCAATCAGATGGTTGAAAAATGGACCAGACGGGGTCCCCAGAAACATATCCACAAGCTCCCGATCAGTCAAGGGTGGTTGTACTCTTCCGGTGAGGTCCTTCCACTTCTGAGCATAATCTTTGAATCCTTCACCTATTCCCATTGACATACCCTGGAGTTGGGTACGCGTAGGAGCGAGGTCGGAGTTGTACTGGTACTGCCTGTAGAAAGCAGTAGCCAAATCTTCCCAACTACGAATATTGGCTCTGTCCAACTGGTAGAACCACTCAAGCTGAGTCTCTGAGAGACTGTCTTGAAAGAAATGGATCCATAGGTTCTTATCAGTGGTGTACGACTGAATCTTCCTCACATATGACCGAAGGTGCAGCTTCGGACAAGAAACTCCGTCATACTTAGCAAAGACTGGTGCTTTGAATTTGTGGGGAATTACCACCCCAGATGATAGACCTAGATCACCAAAGTCCAGACCAGGCACCTTCTGAACTTCCATAGCACTCAACCGGTCTTCCAGTGGCTTGTATTTATCCTCGGCAGGAGGATATTGTTCTTCATCGAAGTCTGTCTCGTTGTCGGAGACCACTGGGCTAGGAGCCCTCCTCTCTTCCTGACTATCTTTCCCTCCAGATGAGGTGGTCAAATCAACTTCATTTTGTAGCTTGTTGCCAAACCTGTGCCCTGTGTTAAACATGATTGTCCTCTTCTTCTTCTTCTTCTTCTCTTTCAGAATCAGGGTCTTTAGGTCTTGCTGACCCTTAGCTAGATTCATGAACAGCTCTTGAAATTGGGCATTCTGGGCCTGGAGGGCCTTGATGGATTGCTCAGTTGAAGGTTCAGCGGACATGATAAGTGTTGAAATAAACAGCGAAGAAGATAAGAGACCTGTAATGGGTACCTGTTATGGAGTGCATGAGATGAAATGCGTATGGTTTATGATTTCAAAGACAATCGGGAG
This sequence comes from Vicia faba, assembly GCA_948472305.1. Taxonomy (NCBI): domain Eukaryota; kingdom Viridiplantae; phylum Streptophyta; class Magnoliopsida; order Fabales; family Fabaceae; genus Vicia; species Vicia faba. The sequence continues at coordinate 1,139,102,682 of OX451741.1, forward strand.
ATTCAAATTTGTAATCAAGAAAGGAAACACACTTTATTAGATAAACTTTGGAATTCAAATTGTTCAACTGATGCCCTCAGGGCGTTACAAGAAATGAAATACTGAAAAGTAAATGAAAACTGGAAAGGAAATCAACAACGGACAATCAATGCTCCCATGGTCTATTCTTGTCGGTGCGGACGTAGTCATTTAGAATCCGCTCGTTCTCCAACTGCCTAGTCAACTTCTGGATCTTCTGTTCTTGCTCATTGAACTACTCTCGGTAAGCATCTCGTTCCTCTCTCAGTTGCATCCAAGACCTTTTCAGGGTCCCAATGTCAGTGGGCATATGAGGATGGAGGATGGTTGGAGGAACCCCTTCTTCATTAGAAACTTCAACAAGGATAGGCCGGATGGCTTCATAAGGCATACGCAGCTTTTGGGCACGGATACAGACCCATTTGAGATATGGCTCCATTGGAAGAGAAGTCTTTGGGCCCAGCTCGTATGGATCAGATTGGTGAACTCTATCCCTATCCCTTATGAATCTTCGGCGTTGCTCGTCGCTATCCCCTTGAAAATCAAAGATGATACTAGGCATTAGCACTCATGTGGTCCTTCTCTTCTAGCTCTCCCAAACTGACGTAAAGCCAAGCACAGATTGTAAGAAATTCCCCCACAGGTTCCTATTAATGGAACATTGGGGTACTCCCCACATCGATCAATAATAGTCACCTCATCCATACCCTTGAGAGTCCAAATGATGTCATTATGCGAGAGAGACATAACCCTATAAGCCCAGCCCATTCCTTCTTTGTTCTTCAGCACTGACTTGGGAAGGTGCGAAATAAACCACCTTGCCAACAATGGAACACATAACATCAAGGTTCCCCGCTTTCGGGCAGTACGAGCATAGAGCTGATGAAGAATGTCACCCAAGAGAGTGGGTACCGGATTCCGAGAGATGAAGATCTTTATCGCATTCACATCAACAAAGGAGTCAGAGTTCGAAAACAAAACCAAGCCGTATATCAGAAGAGCCAGAATATCCTCGAATGCCTTGAAGTCTAGACTATCCCAGAAATAGTTAGCCTTACCAACCAAGAACTTAGTCAGAAAGCCCTTTGCTCCACTTCTAGTCTCCCAATTAGCCATTACTTCTTCCTTGGTCATATGAAGGGCTGCAGCAACCTCTTCGGGCCTAAGAGTCTTTTCCCAACCAGTAAACGGGGTCTGTTCTAGAACAGAGATACCGAGCAACTCGGAGAACTCTTCTAGGGTGGGAACCAGCTAGTAGTCCTGGAAAGTAAAGCAGTGGTACAACGGATCATAGAATTGGACCAAAACACTCATCATCTGCTCGTCCAATTTGGAGGTGACCAAACTGAGAAGATGACCGCGTCTCCTGAGGAAGAAAGTAGTATCAGGCATCTTTGCAATCAACTCTTTAAGCAAGGTGGGAACCTGGACAAAGTTGATCCGGATGGTATTTCTACGCATAGGCATCATGATGACCTACAAAACAGAGCAAAGATGAAACCCTCTTGTCTTTGAAATAGGTTAGTCCAATGCAAGATGTATGCAACATTATGATGTCATGATGTCATGATAGGAAGCACACCACAAGTATCCACAAATAGCAAACATGGTAAAGGCACAAAGTCACACAAAGAGCCCTTAAATTTCAGGCTGGCATGGAGCTTAGCTACTACCCTCTTTCAGTTCAGTTGGTTTAAACCTGTCCTAAAAATAGTAACCGGGTTCTAGAGGATCTTAATATCACTAACTACCCTCGATCGGTCATAATTCCAGTTTAGCAACCTTTTCTTGCGGCCGGAATCATCGCGAGAGTTTAGTCTCAATGAGTGTAGCATACTGCTACTGTTCTATGGCCAAGTTGGTCAATTTAAAGGTTCTAAGGTCAGTTGGTGCTTAATGACCCCTTAGAAGACCCATATTCTCCTCGTTCCAACACAAGGGATATCGGTACACATTAAAGTGCCACACCAATGTAGCTACTGCTTCAACCGTATCGGTCTATACCGTACAGTTCCCTCACAGTTTATTGCTACTTACCTAAAGGGTGTTCCCCAGATCTGGGTTAGGATCTATAGTAACTCCGATACAAGCCAACAAATATAAAGCATACAAAGCAGACAATTGAAAACACAATGATCTAATCCTAAGGTACACCCCACTTATTAAGCTTCCCCAGCAGAGTCGCCAGTTCTGTGATACGGTGGGAACAGAACTGACTGTTTTTTGGAATGTTGGTTCGTGTTTTACGTTTGTTTTCGCAAAATGTTACGGTAAGTAAGATTCGCCACCGTCTTTTATTTTATCCAACAAGGAAAGGAAAAAAGTACAGAAAAATTCCTTTTTCGAGATGTTTCTCGGGTCCGGGGGGTAGATTATAGAAAGGGAAGGTGTTAGCACCCTTTCTATCTGTGGTTATCCACGGGCTCTTAGGTACTTGCTCAAAGTGTTTTCAAAATTTGCTTTTCTTTGTGTTTGTGGGTTTGAAAAGAGTTTTTTGTTTGAAAGGTGTAAGTGCGAAAAGTTTTGTTTTGTTTTGAGAGAGCGAGTACTTAAGAACCATCTACCTACTCGAAAACTGTGCAAATGTCCTTTAGACAATGCTATCCCACTATGAATGAGTAGGTAGCATCGTCGTTGAAGTTTAAGGGTCAATTCGATTAAGGGACGTGTGGTCACTAAAGCAATGTTAGGTCGCCTTAGCGGTAACCCTAATGTCTTAGATCATTTTCCGAGGCAACCGTTTCGAGGCAACTATGATCTTTGGACAAGAGGGCGACCTCTAAAACTTCCTATACTCAATGACCACTTTCGAAGGTAACCAAGTGAAGTGTACCCTAAGAGTGCGCATGTGCGAGTGTGTTATTTCGGTTAATTTTATCTTTGTACATGTCATGGGTGAGCTATGTTGATTTTAAGTTCATAAATTTGATCTTGCCATGCACTCCCTATTATCCAAACATCTAACAGTTAATATTTTACGAAAATTAAATTTGCGGAAATTAAATCTAACTATTACAAGGCGTCGGGTATTTACATCGCCAAAAGCAACCCTTGAAATTAAAAGTGCAGAAAGTAAAATGAAGCGATAAAAATATTAAAGGTCCTATTAAAACTATTACATTCCGGGAAACAAATACATCAATATCATAAATGGATCGCGTGCAGGAAAATTAAATCGGGCGCATTTTTTAGGGTTTTGACCCTTTTTGAAAGAAAGCATTTTTTGTTATTTTTGAATTAATGGAAGCAATTAAATTAGGTTAACAATTAAATTAATTAATTAATTAATTAATTAAAATATTTTTGGATTTTTGGATATTTAAAGAAATAAAAATAAATTTGATTAAAGTTAATAAAAACTTAATTTTCTACATTAATTTTAATTATTTGCAAAAGATATTAAAAAATTATACCTAATTAAAACTAAGTTAATTGAATTAATTTATTTACAAAAATAAAGTTGAATTTAATTTTAATAATTAAAATATATTTTTGTGTTTTTTGATTTTATGAGGAAAACTTAATTGGTTAATTTAGATAATAAAAATAATTAATCAAACAATCTAATAAAATAAATAAAAGATATAGAAAGAAAAAAGAAATAACCCAGGGGGGTTCAGGCCCAAGTTGGAAGTGAGAATTGCAATTCTTTGGCCCAACAGGCGCAAGCCTGTATTGACTTTCCATGATTCTCCACGCGCATGTTGACTTGGGTGTATGGTGGATATCACCTTTGGGCCATCAGATTTGGCCTGGAGGCCATCTGGCAGGCATTGGATGAAGGTGTGTGATAGACCATGATTGCTAAAAAGCGCTAGAACACCTGAAGAAAAATAGCAAAGTAATATGGGGGGACCTGGGATTCGAACCCAGGTCCTGTGAGTCAATGAGCAACGCGTCTACCACTGCACCAGCGTGTTTTATTTGTTAACATATTAGGTAGCAATTATTATATGGAAAAACAACTATTATGCCTGAAATAAAAGAAAAGAAGCGTGAATATTTGAATCATCCAATGGGAGGGGGACGTGTCATCGTCTTCCTCATTGAAAACTTGGTTATTTACCTGCGGATTTTTATCCGCAGCTAAATCCATAGGCGTCTCCTAAAATCAATTTCAGACCATAGAAATTGATTCTAAGACCATGGTTCGCTTCGTCTGAGCATCCTGATCTCATCCATGTCCATTGTTTCCCCTGATTTTACCTGTAGCAAAAATGCCCAAAAACAAATACCAAGAACCCTAGAATCGGCTAGGGGGTTACATGCCATGAAAATGCAATTCAATAATGCAAAAAGCTTCTAAATGAAACGAAAATCATGGATATGCAAAGATTTTGGCAAAAAGGTGCAAGAATAAGAGGATGCGTTTTCAACTGAAAGGTGAGTTTCAGAGAGACTTACAACGCTATTGGGACGATGTAATGGCCTGATTTTGATTGCTTTAGACTCAGTGGATATCCAGCAAGAGAGTAGTGTTGAGATTTTGCTTTGAATCGGCCTCCAAGTGTGATTTCAGTTTCAAGCTTTTTCAAGTTTTTTCCTAGTTTGGTTTTGATGTTTATGAAGCCTCTAGCTCTGATTTTCGTGCCTTTGCATTGTATATGTATAAGGCATTGTATTAGGTCAAATATTTGGACTTGAATCCTTATGCATTGATGATTGAAGATGTGATTTGTTCTCCATTGAAAAAGCTTCCAAATTTGTCAAAAACCAATATTTTGTGCATGATATGGCTTGATACGAGTTTGATCATGTCCATGATGATAATTAAAACCTGTATCAATCAAAAAGATACCAAGTTATCAATATTTAGATTTTATTTGGATTTAAATTGATTTAAAATGAATTAATTCAATAAAAATCAAATAAAATAGAAAATTAATAAATGGACACAAGAGTGAAGATAGGACACGTGTGTAGTGTGACAAGATCAAATCAAGTGGAAAAAAGTGGGCCCTTTTGGCAAAATTTGAAGTTTTGGGGATAGTTGACTTTTGGGAATTTTGGAAAAATGCCCAACTTCAACAATGCATAACTTCTTCAATTTTGAACTTTTGGAGGTGTTCTTGGACTTTTTTGAAACCTTGAGATGTCCTCTAACCAACCCTTTTGGTTTCATATCATTTTGATATTCCATGATCAAGTTATAAGCTTTGGAAAAAAAGGTGTTTTTGTTGACTTTCAAAAATGACCTATAATGTCCAAATTTGTAACTTTTTGTGAGTGCATTTCTTGATCTTGGGGTTTAAATATGGATTGTAGGAAATTTCATCCTCTTCAAAATTAGATTTGGATGGGTCATTTCTCATAAAGTATGAGAAAGTTATGTTTGGTCAAAGTTGAGTTGACTTTTCCTACAAAACCCTAATTTAGCAACTTTTGAATCTTGATGAATTTTGAGCAATCCTTGATGAATCATGATCAAACCATGATAAAATGATGAATTATCCTTCAAAATGAGAATGTTGACAAAAAATCTTGAGGTTTGACTGTTCATAGGTCACAGTTGACTTTTGCCCTAGCACAGTCGATTTTTGGACCTCTTGAGCAATAGACTGACCAAACTTCCTCTGTAAGTCTTGAAATTTGGCATGGATGAACTTGAGAACATATTAGGACATTGGGGAGAACTTGAGGTCATTTGGATGTAAGGACCTTGATGCAACACAAAACCTTAATTTTGAGGTTGACTGCCTTAGGAGATGACTTGACTGTCCAATTCTTGAGCAATCTTGAGCAACTTGGAGATTATTCTTGCCATGTCTTGAGAAATATGGGAGGGAAAATTTTGGGGTACAACACCCGCTATCAAGGATTTATTTTCCTCAGCAAGACAGCTAATCAGCTTACATGCGCATCCATTACATTCATATATCATAAACACTGATAAAGCACATTTTATTGCATCATACATATCATGCAACATAACTTTGTGTTTTAGCTAACATTTTACCATTTTCAGGATAAGATTAAAAGCTACCTTTAACAAATGTTCAAAGATTTCAAATACAGTACGGATACACTCCAAGACATGGAAGTCATTCTGCTACTCTTTCAAGTCTCTTATTTCAGATACAGTATGGATACACCCCAGACACGGCGGTCATTCTACTACTCATTTAGACTTCAGCAATCAGATACAGACTAGATACGCTCCAGACACGGAAGCCATTCTATTTCTCATTCAGATTCAACTATCAACTTCAGGTTCAGATACACTCCAACCACGGAAGTCATTCTGTCACTTGTCCAGATCCCAGTTACAGTACGGATACATTCTAGACACGGAAGTCATTCTGCTACTCATACAGATCTCAACTTCAGATACAGTCCAGATACGCTCCATACACGGTAGCCATTCTGTCACTCATTCAAACCTATTCCCCGGCCCAGAGATACTCCAGACACGGATGTCTTTCTGTCGCTTATTCAGATTTTAGAATTCATATATAATACAGATACACTCCAGACACGACAGTCATTCTGATATTCATTCAAGAACCAAATATAGTTACGGCTCAGATACGCTCCAGACACGGACACCATTCTTTTTCTCATACAAATCCAATCTCCAGATACAACTCAGATACGTTCTAAATATGGATACCATTCTGACATCCACTCTCCGAATTCTCAACAAACAAGTCTTGGATGGCATCTTTAAGCCCATCTCCAGCAAGATTCTACCATCTCCAAATGGCATCTTTAAGCCCATTCCCTCAGCTACATTTTTGACGAGTGCAAATTTACGGGCACTCTAGTGTCCAATCCTCTTTTACCTTCGAGTCACGAAAGGCAAACTCGCCAATCTAACTCTTCAGGTTCAAGAAGATTGAACAGGGGAAGCTGTTGTACCCCAAAATTTTCCCTCTCATTTTATCAAGATTTCCCCTTCACAAGACTCTTTGAACTCCAGACAGGATTAGGGTTTTGCATTGCTCAAGACATCTCCTCACACTGATGACCTAAATTAGGGTTTGAGTTTGCACAGATATTTTTGGACTTTCAATGCTCAAAGTTACTTTCATACTTCATGTTGGACTCATAAGTTTGTCCATACCAAGTTTCAAGCCTTGAATCAAATTTTTGCCCAGTCAATTGGACAGTTGACCTAGAAATCAACTATATTGGGGAAAAAGTCAACTATGGCCAATATACAGTCAAACCTCATAATTTTTTATCCACATCAACATCATAGACTCACATGAACCATTTGATCAAGTTTGGACCACAACTCCTCAAAAAATTTGTTCAGATCATCAAAAGGGCAAAATGGTCATTTTTAGGGTTTTGACTGTATAAGGGCAATTTCTGATTTTCCACCTAGCCAATGGCAAATTGGGTTCAAGCATGGATTCAAGGACTCAATGGCATCATCTTGACCTATTCAAAAGGTTCAAAAGATCTCAAATGCATTGGATTGACAAATGAATTTTTCAGTCAACTTATCAAAATTTGACTATACACTGAAAAGTCAAACTTTGACTTTTTGGTCAAAATCAAGTGCCAAGGGTCATTTTTCATCAAGATGAGTCAAAACATGAAACTTTTTCATCAAGAAACCTAATTTTGCAAATTAGGGTTTAAGCTTGAAAATTTTCATAACTTAGAATTTTTCTAAGTTATGAAATTTTCTTATTTTTTCCCAACTTTGCCCAACATTTTCACCATGATGCAATTGGATTCAAACAAAACTTCCAACATGAAAGTTTTAGTCCTCCACAAAGTATACAAATTTTATTCACAAAGTTTTCCCAAAAGAAGCTTGGATCTCAAGTTATGATTTTTGGAACAAGGGTCCATGAAACTTTTAACTTAGTGAAATTTTGCCCTAGTTTAGGCAGGATTTTGACCCATCTTCATGGCCATTTTTCACATAGTTCCACTTGTAATCTCAAATTGTATTTCAAATATGGATTGTAGAGCATGTTTCAAGCTTTCCAAAATGTCCAAGAACTCTCCAAACTCATTTGTGGTTAGGGAGAATCGAAGGCTTGAAGTTGGAAAAAACTCACTTTTTATCCATGGCATGTTCATATTGATACAAGTTGCAAATTCAAATCAGCTTGCTTTACACTAGATTACAGGCCTCAAAACCATTCCATACTAAATAATTAAATGCAAGTCCATTGGTCTAAGGCATTGTTTTGGTCATTAGAGGTTTGCACACAAGATTAATCCCTAAATAGAAAAAGCAACATTACCATTTTTGCTTAAATCTTGCTTTATGTCAAAACTGAATCCTTGATCATTGAGCCATATCTTATGCAGCAAATAAAATCCACCAACTTGAGTGGCCAAGAGCATAGTATTCAAGCTGATGGATAGCCTGTACAGGCCTGCTTTGCATCACTTGTCCACTTTTGCTTCATATACAAGAAACGTGTCCAATATCATATAACTTGAACATCTGTGAAAACCAGCCTTGGAAAACATTTGGAACATTTTTCTCACATCCCCTTGAGTCAGAAACACGACCCTTTGAGCCCTCAAACCTCCCATAACATAAAATCATCTTCATTTGGCAAAACAGGGCACTCCCTGCAGTTTGATTTCCACAGCTCAAATCCCTCGTGCGTTTTGTCTCAAATTGGTTCAAACACCTTCCATACAACCTATTCAAGCTATCCCAACCCTTAAACACTAATTGTAACTCCATTTACAAGGTTTGCCATTTTTGATTTCATCTTATGTAGGTTGAGTTCTGTAGGCTTGTTCAAGCACATTCAAGGCAAGCTAGGCATTGGAGAAGGCCATGGGAAGTTCAAGCAAGCTCCCAAACATCTCAGGCCTCATTGAAAAGCTCCACATTGTCAGACACGATCTCAACTGAAACAGGTTTTTTGTCAACTTCCTATCTCTCTATTTAGGAATAGTTAGGCTTACGTTTATGAATAAAAAATGTAGTATTCATAGCCATGAAGTTGTACATATGCTCATTTTCCATTTTAGTTAAGCATGCTAAGAGAATTTGGTCCATGAATATCCTGAAAAAAATAGGTTAAGATTTAGGGCCAGAGAAATTCTCTCTGGTCTTTGAGAGTTAGGATAAGTTTTTTATATGGCTGAATTCGTCTTGGAAAACTCTACAACTTTGATGTTATGTGTTTTTGCATTAGAGCACGTATGCAGGTTGTTCATGTTTGGTACAGGGCGCGCGCATTTTGAACCAAGGTTGAAGATGAAGTCTGGCTTTGGGCTGGGCTTTGGCTTCTTTTGTTTTTGACACCCCCCTCATTACTGATTGCACCCCCCTGGCCCATTTCTTCATACTTTTGTATTTTTCCATTTTTATTTTCATTTCTGATTTTGTTTTCTTATTTTTCAAACATAAAAATACCAAAATATTTTTTATAAATTCTCACATTTATTTTTGTATTTTATTTTAATTTTTCTAAACATAAAAGTAATTTAATGAACATATACCTTTATTTTATTTTAATGAGAATTTAAAAATAAAACATTAAAAATTATATTTTATTTTTTTTATTATTATTTATACTTAAATAATACTTTGTTCTAAATATATTTTTGTCTTGTATATATTTTATTTTTATTGTACATAACTAATATAATTAATATATATACATACTTTTATTTTATTTAATAAATACTTGAGAATAAAAACATGAAAATATTATACTTTTATTTTTATTATTATTTATACTAAAATAATACTTTTTCTAAATATATTTTATTTTTTGTATATACATTATTTTATTTTATTGTATATAAATAGTATATTTAATATATTTACTTTCTTAAAAAGAAAATTAGGGTTTTACCCTTAATAAAAAAATAATCTTTTTATTTATTTCTTTATTTTTTTGCATTAAATATTTTTTACATACATAAAAAATAAACATAAACATTTTTGCATAATTCATAATATTTTGTATATTTATTTAATTTGTTTATTTAAATATTGTTCATTTATTATTTATGCCATTGATTCAATTTAGATGTAATAGTAAAATTAGGGTTTTAATTTCTTGTCAAATAATCCCCCTTCAAAAATTGTATCCCCTTTCCATATCAAATGTTGTAATAGTATAGATTTATTTTACGCATTTATGTTTTCAATTATGCCATGGTTAGAGATTAGGGTTTGTATGCAAAAAATCCAAAATCAAACAAATAGCTTGACTAATACAAAGACAAAAATGCATGAAAATGACAACACAATGCACACTTGCACCCCTAGGGTTTCATCCACTTGTTGCCTTAAAATGGGCCATGTTATGCATGTTGAGTACTTTGGCAAAACAAAAACAAAACAAAAGATCATAGTTCCTCGATGACACTATCTTGGTTGCCTAAACAAAATGATCTAGTCCCTCAAAAATTTGCTAAAAATACTTAACACAATTTCTATCATGGTCTATACGATGACCCGTTCATGTCCCGTTTAACATCCTAATACAAGGTTGTTTACCAAATGCAATGGTAAAACAACACTGTCAAAAGGGTTAAAAACATATAGGAAAGATCTTTGAGTAAAATAGGGTAGATAAATCTTAGTTACTTGATCAAAGCTTGCAAAAACATCCTTGCTATTTTCAAACACACCTCACAACACAATTTTAAAACATTTCCCAAATCAAACTTTTAAAAGATATACATCTTTGTATACATTCAAACAAGAATCATTACAAAGATTGCCACAACAATGGCCTCTTTTCAAAACATTTTCAAAACCACACATAAAGCACCATTTTAAACAATTGAAAAGCAAAAGCAAGTGATCTAAACAAGTAACTAAGAGCCCATGGAAAACCATGGATGAAAAGGGTACTAGCCCCTTCCCTTTTCATAATCTACTCCCCGAACCCAAGAAAATATCTCAAAGGTCTTTCCTGTGCTTTTTGACCTTTCCTTAGGATAAAATAAAAATTCGGTGGCGACTCTTGCTAAACCGAAACATTTGCGAACACAAACGCAAAACCTCAAGTCAGTTCTACCACCGTATCACACATTGCATATGTCTGATTTGAATAAATCCATTCGTATTCACTATATTCAAATTGCTTTCATTTTTGTGATGTTCAACTCTCGATTAAAAATTCTAAGCCTTTAGAGGGAGGATGACGAAATGATATCAAAATCTCTACAATATGCTTTTGAACAGACCCCGTTGACGATGTACAGGCATTGTTTCAAATCCTAAACAGTGGAGTTATAAGGAAGATAATCCCTCGTCAACCCCTTTGAGCCAAAGAAGTAGGAGTTTTTCTTTTTACACATATTAAAACCCTTAAATAACAATCCGGGGCAAGGTAGTTTTCTCAGTTAATTCATGTGCACAATGAATGGTTTCGAAGACATCCTTCCGGAAAAAAAGACGGTGATGGTTCCCTATAATCGTCAAAGCAGGCAGTCATTATCTCTCGGAAATAAAAGCCCATTAAGTCAAAACCTATGAAGGAGACTTACAAAACTGGGGCATCCCGTTGACTGTAATCACAAAAGAAACAGTTCAGGAAAAAGACAGAGATAATAAAATCAAAAAGAAAGAGATCCTACAAACTCTCAACAAAAATGACTGCCTTTTCAAAATAAACTGTCAGTATCCGAACCATCACTGGAATATCAGAGCAAAGACTCAAACGGGATCTAATGCACGATTAGCTGAGTTTAGGATCGAAGAACATCACGAAGAATGGGTGGGTACAAATGAAATTTGAGCCTTTATCCTTTGTTTCTTGAACCGTGAACTAGGCCACGTTATAACCCTTAAAAGTCCTAGCTGAAGCATGGGTTAGTTTGAAAGCATATTGTTACAAAAGGTATCCTGACTCCTGTAGGACTTGTTGTAAATCCTGAGTTCACATCACATTTTACAAAATTTGCTTGTTTTACTGAAAAATGCATTTTCAAAAATTCAAGACAGACATAAGCTTTGCATTCTTAAAATAACATTGTTTGCATATGACTATTTGTTCAACAACAGAGAAATTCAAACGACGAATATCTAGTGAACAAAATCCTTCTCAATAAAAAAAGATCACCTCAAGTGGAAAAACACTTCCAACCAAGGGGCACGGCAAGATCATTGTCCATCATCTGGGGCAGTCAAGTCAAGATTCAAGGAATCTCTCAAAGATTCCAAATAGCCAAGGGCAGATCTCCATCTGAATCACTTGGGGCATTGGACATGAATTCCAGCAACGAATCTTGTATGATCAAACGAACATCTTCTGGTAGTATAGCAACACAACACTACCGACAGTGACAACTCCCTACACCCTGAGAGCGTGGACATGGTCAGAAAATACTGTGCATGAACAAAGACCCGCTAGGTTGACACACCTAGGCAAAAATAAGGGCATCCCGGCGAACCAAAGGGTTCGGGCAAAAATTAGGGATAAAAACAAAAAAATCTGTACACCCGGCAAGTCGAAAACCCGAAAGGGCGGCTTGGGCAAAAAAGGGTATCCCGGTGGACTGAAAATTTGAAAAGACAGTCCAGGCAAAAGTTAGGGATTAAAGCGTACGACTATGTCCCGTCATCTCATCACTTGCCTACCAAGAGAAAATTTGTCATTTCAATCGGCAATTACCAAGCACCTCATAGGTTGGAATAATACTCGATCCACAAGGCCTCCATAGGCACCTTCTCCCGCAGATACAGGGGCAGAAAAGTCTCGATGCAAAGCCATCGTCATATCCTCAGCACGTGTCCCAGTAACATTCACTCCCCGCAGAGTAAGAAAAAGACAATGATGTTAGCTGTCCAAAACAGGACACCACTCTCCCCAGTTGAGGCTCGTAACTAAGAATGAGTCAGCGATATTCTCCCCAAGCAGATTTTATCCACCATCAACACTGAAAAATCATCCCTAGTGGATTTTGGAGAATTATCCCCAGTAGAGCCTAAAAGGTTATCCCCAATGAAGTCGCAACTGGAAAATCATCCCCAGTGGAGTTCATTCCTTTCACAAAACAGAAACTCATTTCCCAACCGGTTTCATTATCACCAGCAGCGGTAATTTATCCCCAGTTGAATTTATCAGCAGAATCCTCAGCAGAGCATGTTCTCCCCACAGAGGCATTCTCTCGTCAGCTTATTCCCCAACAGAGTTATCCTCTCCTGCAGGTTTATTCTCACAATCATCTTCATCCACTATCCCCAGCGGAAACAAAGAATCCAATTCTTTTCTCCAGCAGCAATCTGGGATTTATTTTCCCCCAGCTAAAAACATCACATTTCCATACATCATGACATGCATACGCATCATACGACACAATCTCATTTATTTTGAGAACATCATTGCCTGATACTTATCATGCATTACATACAACTAACCTTTACCTTTCAGGAAGGATACGGTTAAATTCTTACAAAGTTCAAGCTATGAAGCTTCTACCACGGTCGAATTACGGATGAGTTCCTAAATCTCGACAGATATTTTCCCAGTGGAATTACGGACAAGTTCCTAAATCTCCGCAAAATTGTTGAATTACGGAAGAGTTCCTAAATCTCAACAAATATGTTTCTACCATAGTCGAATTATGGACGAGTTCCTAAATCTCGACAGATATTTCATCAGTTGAATTACAGACAGGCTCCTAAATCTCAGCAAAGCATTCGAATTACGGACGAGTTCCTAAATCTCGACAGATATTACCTCAGTTGAATTACGAACGATGTTCCTAAATCTAAACAGAGATGTTTCTCCAGTTGAATTACGAACAAGTTCCTAAATATCAACAAAGTTTTTACTCCAGTTGAATTACGGACGATGTTCCTAAATCTCAGCAAAGTAGTTGAATTACGGACAAGCTCCTAAATCTCAGCAAAGTTATTTCCTCAGTTGAATTACGGACGATGTTCCTAAATCTCAGCAGAGATGTTTTCATCAGTTGAATTACGAACGAGCTCCTAAATCTCAGCAGATATTACCTTAGTCGAATTACGAACGAGTTCCTAAATCTCGACACACATTACTCCAGTTGAATTACGGACGAGCTCCTAAATTTCAACGAAGTTGTTGAATTACGGACGAGCTCCTAAATCTCAGCAGATATCCCCCCGGTTGAATTACGGACGATGTTCCTAAATCTCAGCAAAGTTGTTGAATTACGGACGAGTTCCTAAATCTCGACAGATATGTTCCTCGGTTGAATTATGGACGAGTTCCTAAATCTCAGCAAAGATGGTTTCTTAGTTGAATTACGGACGAGCTCCTAAATCTCAGCGAAGATGTTGCTTCAATTGAATTACGGACAAGCTCCTAAATCTCAGCAAAGTAGTTGAATTACGGGCAGGCTCCTAAATCTAAGCAAAGTAGTTAAATTACAGACAAGTTCTTAAATCTCAGCGAAATTATTTCCTCAGTCGAATTACGGACGAGTTCCTAAATCTCGATAGATATTTCATCAGTTGAATTATGGACAAGCTCCTAAATCTCAACAGATAGTACCTTAGTCGAATTACGGACGAGTTCCTAAATCTCGACAGATATTATTCCAGTTGAATTACGGACGAGCTCCTAAATCTCAGCAAAGTTGTTGAATTACAGACGAGCTCCTAAATCTCAGCAAATATCCCCCCGGTTGAATTACGGACGATGTTCCTAAATCTCAGCAAAGTTGTTGAATTACGGACGAGTTCCTAAATCTCGACAGATATGTTCCTCGGTTGAATTACGGACGAGTTCCTAAATCTCAGCAGAGATGGTTTCTTAGTTGAATTACGGACGAGCTCCTAAATCTCAGCGAAGATGTTGCTTCAGTTGAATTACGGACAAGCTCCTAAATCTCAGCAAAGTAGTTGAATTACGGACAGGCTCCTAAATCTCAGCAAAGTAGTTAAATTACAGACAAGTTTCTAAATCTCAGCGAAATTATTTCCTCAGTCGAATTACGGACGAGTTCCTAAATCTCAATAGATATTTCATCAGTTGAATTATGAACGAGTTCCTAAATCTCAGCGAAGATGTCTTCTTCAGTTGAATTACGGACAAGTTCCTAAATCTCGACAAAAGATATTACCTCAGTTGAATTACGGACAAGCTCCTAAATCTCAGTAGAGATGTTTCCTCAGTTGAATTACGGACGAGCTCCTAAATCTCAGCAAAGTTGATTCCCCAGTTGAGTACGGACGACCAAAGTTTCTAAATACCAACAAAGACGACTCACCAGCAGAATGACGGACGACCAAAGCTCCTAAAATTCCATTTCTCTCAACAAAGATCGGACTTCCCCAGCGGAATCTTCCTCAACACCAGGTATACAAGTTCTCGCTAAGGAATCTCTTATGCGATCGACACTCTTCCAAATGGCATCTATAAGCCCATTCTCGACATCACAAGACAAATATCATTTCATGCGAGTGCAAATTTCTGAGCACTCTAGTGTTCAATCCACTTCCACCTTCAGATTACGAAAGGCACGAAAGCCAATCTGCATCCTTAGGTTTAATAAGATTAAACAGGGGCAGATGTTGTACCCCAAAATTTTCCCTCTCATATATCTCAAAACATTTCAAGAAAGATCTCCAAGTTGCTCAAGGTAGCCCAAGGGTTGGCCAGACAAGCTCTCTCCTAAGGCAGTCTACCCCAAATTAGGGTTTCATGTTGCATCAAGATACTTGAGTCCAAGTGACCCCAAGTGCTCACCAATGTCCTAATATGTTCTCAAGATCATCCATGTCAAGTTTAAAGCCTTGCAGAGGAAGTTTGCTCAGTCAATTGCTCAAAGGTCCAAAAATCGACCGTGCTAGGGCAAAAGTCAACTGTGACCTACATACAGTCAAACTTCAAGATTTTTTGTCAACATCCTCATTTTAAAGTATATTTCATAATTTTATCAAGGGTTGATCATGATTCATCAAGGATTGCTCACAATTCATCAAGATTCAAAAGTTGCTAAATTAGGGTTTTGTAGGAAAAGTCAACTCTACTTTGACCAAGCATAACTTTCTCATACTTTATGAGAAATGACCCATAAAAAGCTCATTTTGAAGAGGTTGCAATTTCCTACAATCCATATCCAGCCCCCAAGATCAAAATATGCACTCACAAGAAGTTATGAATTTGGACATTATAGGTCATTTTGAAAAGTCAACAAAAACACCTTTTTTGTCAAAGCTTCATACATGAGCATGGAATATCAAATTGAGATGAGACCAAAAGGGTTGGTTAGAGGACATATTAAGCTTTATAAAAAGTCTAAAGAGTCAAAATTGAGGAAGTTATGCATTGTTGAAGTTGGACTTTTTTGCAAAATTTCCAAAAGTCAACTATCCCCAAAACTTCAAATTTTGCCAAATGGGCCCATTCTTTTTCACTTGTTTTGAGTTGGCATTATAGCCCACGTGCTCTAGCCTTTGCTACTTGTCCATATCATATTTTTATTAATTATTTTTATTTTTATTTGAATTAATTTGATTTAAATCAAATAAAATCAAATAAAATCCAAAGCATTGATAACAAAGGATTTTTTTATTGTTTCAGGTTCTAATCACAGCTAGCAAGGCATTCAAATTCGCATCAAGCCATATGTGTACAAAAAGATTGAAAAGAATCCAAAATTGGAAGGTTGTTAAAGAGAATCAAATCAAATATCAAAGTCATTGATGGAGAGGGATTTGGACTGAAATTGCAACCCTAATGCATTGTACAATACATAAGGGGGCGAGCCATATCAAAATCAGGGTTGGAGATTAAGCATAGAGCCTGAACAGAATTTGCAAAAAAGAGGCAAAAGTGTGAGATCTAAACAGGGGTTAGAGGTGTCCTCAAGGCTTGGTACTTGTCTCAATCGTTTCCTGGCAATCTCAGGAACCTAAAGCAAGCAAAACCACACGTTTTCAGACCCTCCCACGCACTGTAAGTCACTCACGAACTCACCATGTTCTTGAATTCGTATTTTGAAATTTAGGCATTGTTGACATGAATTGATGGCATATTCTCAATC
Source organism: Vicia faba (assembly GCA_948472305.1). Lineage (NCBI taxonomy): Eukaryota > Viridiplantae > Streptophyta > Magnoliopsida > Fabales > Fabaceae > Vicia > Vicia faba. Next base: position 1,139,119,623 of record OX451741.1, read on the forward strand.
TACAAATAATTTGCAAGCTTTTGGCATTACTCAATTGCATTTATATGACCTGTACGAAATCCACCATTGTTAGGGTTTCAATTTTGTTTTTGGGGTTTTTCTTTTCAGGAATAATTGGCCCTAATAATGGCCATGGTTGCAATCAGGAGGATGAGACGACCTCAACCATGGTCTTAGAATTCATTTACATGGCCTGTACGATATTTTGGAATGGACATGACCTATAGTGACGGCCAGTGTCCGTAGGTATAGGTGTTGCAGACTTTTAGCTACGGAGGGAGGAAGGGGACGATGAGTTGTCACCCACCCATTGGCTTGTTTGAACGAGCGCGCCTTTTTCTTTTTATTTTCCAATAATGCTTGTTTTCTTATATTATATTTAGTTTATATTGTATTAACAAATCAAGTCAAGCAGCGTAGTGGCAAGCATAGCATGGAATTCCCTTCAGGACCTGGGTTTGAATCCCAGGTCCCCCTATTTTCTCAATAATGTTTTCTTGCAAGAAAGCATGTGCATGCTCAAGCCTAAGGTCCGTCATATTCCCTCACCATCCAACACGCCAGATGGCCAGATGGCCAAATCTGGTGGCCACCATTGAAGGTGCACCAAAAGACCAAGTCAACGCCAGCGCATTGGATCAGAAAAGTCAAATTGTATCAGCATCATTGGGCTAGAAATTGCTATGCACACCTCACTTTCTCAGGACCATTCTATACTTTTCTTATATTTTGTTTATTTAATTTAATTATTTTATTTGTTTTTATTTATTTCCTAACTGTTGTACCCCAAAATTTTCCCTCTCAATTCTCAAGGCCTTTCTTATAAGGATTTTCAAGGTTCAAGCTTGAACAAGTGCATTTGGGATTTTCCAGTACCAAAATTAAAAGGAAACTGTCAAAAAGGGAGAAAATAGATAAAAATAACATTTTGACAAATTTGGAGGAAAACAGGTCTCCTTCGATTCTACATCCTTCGATTGACTCTTGGCCTCCTTCGATTTCTCAAAGTGGTTGCTAGCGTGCCTCTTTCTCCTGGGCATGTGACTTCTTGTTGCAGGTTTCGTTTGTGTCTTTTGCTGCCTGCATGCTTGCAATCGAAGGCCATGACCTACTGGTCACATGTACCCCCTGCAAGGCAAGTCTTCGTTTGGGAACTCACCTTCTGTGTGCCTGGATGAAAACTTCAGTTGAGCAAGAGCCTCTTTCGAATGCAACTTGGATATGTCCTTCATGTTGAACTCTAAGCCTCCTTCGAATGCAAGTTTAGGTACATCCTTCGTTTTGAGCAGGAGCCTCCTTCGAATGCAACTTGGGAATACCCTTCGACTCAGAAGCCAGGAACCTCCCTCACGCTAAAAGGCAATGACTCCTTTTATGTTTGTTTCGATCCACATGCTTCGATTGGGCAACACTGCTTCCTTCGAACACGAACTTTCGATTGGGAAATATGCTTCCTTAGAGCATGAGCTTTCGATTGGGCAATATGCTTCCTTCGAGAATGAGCTTTCGATTGGGCAATAGCTTCCTTCGAGTTAGCTTGTTTTGACCACAAGCTTCGACTGAGGCAAAGGCTTCCTTCAAACAGGTGTGCTTCGATCTCACTCTTGCATTCGACTCAAGACCAAATCTCGTTTGCCAGGCTATGTTGCGTCCAAATCTTTACATAATCAGAAGTTTGTACAAGGGTTTTAAAATTTGTCTTTTAGATACTACTATTCTTGGTTAAAGGCTACATACTCTTTCTTTTCATAGAGAGTACTTTATCACAAAAGCAGCTTTCAACATGAATTTGGTCTGAGCAGAAGCAACGTCAGAGGCCTAAGTCACATCTTCTGCACCCCAACTGCCAAGAGGCCCCCCACATGTACTTTCACGTTACCTATTATTTTATTATTTTGCAAGGCTGGCTGTTGAAAACATGTCCATTATTTTTCTCTATAAAAAGAGGAATTTATGCAAAGCTAAGGGAGGATCTTTGGACCAGAGGAACGAATCTCCCAAATTTTTTCAAACACAAGAAAACTCTCAAGTTCATCAACACTTGAGAAATCAAAACCCAGAATCCCAAAAACTCATCTCTTTCGATTCTGAAGAACACCCCACACATAGAAGTTTGTTCAAACTCAAAGACAACCTTTTGTGACAAACCTTCGAACCAAAAGCAAACCCCCTGTGACTATTCTTCGAATTTCAGAAACGTCCAGGTAGCAGTTCAAGTTCGAATCCCACATCCATTCAAGGCCTGAAGCAAGGTAAGTTATTCTTACCTTTGAACTTTTCGTTTCATGACATAACATGTAAATAATCTTTTCGTTCATTTCAAACATGTACATACCATTGTTCCTTTCGTTTCCACCCTTTTAACATGTTATTTTTCAGAGCTAACCCTTTCGTTTTTTTGCTTTCTGTTTACCTGAACTTGCTTTAACTGTTAAATTGTTTACCAAACAAATATTAGCATGGCCTCAGGCCATGTTGCATTTTAATGCTTTAAATGAAAGAAACAGGAAACAGGAAATAGGAAACGAAGCTTTTGGCTTCTATCCTCTTTCTCCAGGTCGAACGAAAGAGACAACCAGGAGTATGAAACGAAGCCTTTGGTTTCCACACTGACTTCCAGGCCCAGCCAGAGACACGCTCACACTGATTTCACTGGCCCAATCAAAGAAGGCAACAAGGCAGAAAGGCCCAGCCAGAGGCACACCTACACTGACTTCCAGGCCAATCGAAGGACAGAACCTCACTGGTGCCAGCCCCTAATCGAAGTACATGACCTGACTGGTGCCAAAGCCTAATCGAAAGACGTGACTTTGCTGTTGCCAACCCCAATCGAAGGAGGCCAACAGAATGCAAATCGAAGGGTGCTCCTGCCTGAATCGAAAGACACTCATTTTTCTTACTTTTATCTTATTTTTTTCCTTCATATTTTTTATGCCTTTCGATATGGTTGTAATAGCGTAGGATTTTATCTTTCTGCTTTTTATTACTTTTATACAAATGCTAGTAATTAGGTGTGTATGGCAAGATAAAACCAACAAGTAGACAACCTAAAAATCAAAGACAAATGCATGCAATAAAACACACTTTGCACACATGCACCCTTAGGGTAATCTCACTTGTTGCCTCGGAAAATACAATCATGTCCCTCGAGTATGAGACACTCTAGCAAATGTCCCTTTGATAAACAAAGATCGTAGTCCCTCGATGACCCTCGATGTTGCCTTCAATAAAACGACCTCGTCCCTTACAAAATTGCTAGAGCGTCTCGCAAGTTGCCTTCAATGATTGTATACGTTGACCCGTGCCTGTCCCGTTAACATCCTAACACAAGGTTGTTCACCAAATACAATGGTGAAACAACACTGTTAAAAGGGTTAAAAACATGAGAAAGATCTTTGAGTAAAATAGGGTAGACAACTCTTAGTTACTTGATCAAAAATCTTGCAAAACATCCTTGCTACTTTTCAAAACACACTTCACCACACAATTTCAAAACAAACTTTCAAAAACATTGAAACATCCTTTCAAAAAGACAAACACCTTTGTAAAACATTCAAACAAGAATTATTACAAAGGTTGCCTAGACAAGGCATCTTTTTCAAAACATTTTCAAAACCACACACGCAACACACCATTTCAAGCAATTGAAAAGCAAAGGCAAGTGATCTAAAACAAGTAACTAAGAGCCCATGGAAAACCATGGATGAAAAGGGTGCTAGCACCTTCCCTTTTCATAATCTACCCCCCGAACCCACGAAAACATCTCAAAGGTCTTTCCTGTGCTTTTTGACCTTTCCTTAGGATAAAGTAAAAAGTCGGTGGCGACTCTTGCTAAACCGAACATTTGCGCACACAAACGCAAAACCTCAAGTCAGTTCTCCCACCGTATCACAGAATTGGCGACTCTGCTGGGGAAATTTTCTAAAAGTGGGGTTACCTTAGGGTTTTAGATCACCTTTACATGCTTATATTGTTTGCTTTGATTGCTTTACATTTTGGTTCTCTTGTTTGGGCTTGAAATCCTCTACCCGGATTTGGGGAAACATTCATAGGTAAATAGCAATACGTTGTGGAAACTGTGCGGGGTATACCGACACGGTTGAAGCAATAGCTATATTAGTGCGACATATTTGTGAGTACAGGTAGCCTTTGAGTCAATCAAAGAGAATACGGGGCCGCTGAGTGATGTCACTAAGCACTAATGAACTAGAACCTTACTTGACCATCTTGGCCTTTTTAGGGGTAGTGAGATGACTTACTTTGGTGCAGTCCGAAGTTGGTAGATACTCGACACTACACTCATTGAGGATTGTTTTCTTGGAATATTTTGGTCGCCAGTTAAGTGGCTAAACCAAAACAATGAACATAGAAAATAATCCAGTGATATTGAGCTCCTTAGAACCCGGTTTCTATTTTAGGACAGGTTGAGCCAACTAATTTCAAGAGGGTACTTACTTACAAACCCCATGCAAGCCTAAACCTGAGGACTTGTTTGCTTTGTGTGAATGTGATTGCCTGTATATACACTTGCTTACTTTTTCATACATGTACATAACATCATAACATCATACCATAGCATTTTTTCAATAACCATTTCAAGGATCTCGAGGGTCTTTTGATACAGGGACACGTTGAACCAGACATCTACCAAAGGGCAAGAGGTTTCATTTTCCTCTAAACAAACACCGTTAAAGATCAAGTGCAACAACTTGAATCGGGGGCTATGACCCACTTGACATGGTGAGCTTGATTCTCGTGGAAAGACATCCACCGATACAAAGTTCTCCAATAAAAGATGTTGATCAAAGTTCAAGCTCTAACATTTTCTTGTGTTTACCCCGCAAGATTCTTGAAAGCATGCATCCACATATCATGCATTGCATCATAACAGGTTTTCCTTTTCAGGTTTCCTTATTCTCCTACTGTTTATTTCAGTAGAGATGGCTCTAGAGAAGACTATCAAGGGCATCCAGGCTCAAAACGCTCAACTTTAAGAGATGTTCTTGAACCTATCCAAGGGACAAGAAGAGGTCAAGGCGCTCCTCACCAGGGGCATGATCATGGGAAATCCTGATGGAAACAAAGATGACCAGTTGGAAAGGCTACAAACTGAGATAGCCATAATGAAGGGACAGTTGGTGAGCCAGATGGCTCTTATCCAAAATCTGGCACAAGGACAAGAGGAGTTGAGGGTTCTCATCAACAAGCTTCATCAAGATGGATGTAACCAAATGGGGCAAACATCTAGAATTGGGGATCAAGTCATCATTCAGCCTCCCATGATACAAGAAGCTGGTTTAAGGGAGAGAAGACCTTCTCACTTTGCTTCCACGTCACGAGCCCAACAACAACTACGACTACAACAACGAAATAATCATCCAAAGGGGGAAAGACTTCAAAGGAAATTCACCCAAATCAACATGCCATTGTCACAAGCATTGCAACACATGTTGAAGATGAATCTGATTACGGTGATAAACCCTCATCCGAACCCTAAGACTTCTTCTCCTAACTACAACCCAGATGCAAGGTGTGCTTATCATTCTGGTAGCCCGGGGCACGATACTAACGATTGTTGGGCGTTGAAGTACAAGATTCAAAACCTGATCGACGAAGGAATGCTGGAGTTCACACAAGATGGCCAGACTGAATTCTTCTGCCAAAGGCTCACCACCTAAAGTGACAAGTTCAAACAAATAGGCTTTTGTTCATTTTGAATTTTCAAGTTGTAATTTCTTTTGTTACTCAAACAATTATCTATTAATGTCAAACTCTGTTTCATTAATGCATTGCATATGTTTGTCTTGAATTCATCCTTTCATTTTCATTACATTTAAACTATGCTTTTTACTCTCCTTATGACATTCAACTCTTGCTAAAAGTTACAAGCCTTTAGAGGGAGGATGACGAAACAATGCCATAATCTCATACAGTATGCTTTTGAACAAACCTTGCTGACGATGTACAGGCATTTCTTTCAAATCCTAAACACTGGAGTTATAAGGAAGATAATCCCTAGTCAACCCCTTAGAGCCAAAGAAATAGGAGTTTTCTGTTTTAAACACAAATTGAAACCTTTAATTTAAACCTGGGGCAGGGTAGTCTCTCAATTAATTCAAAAGATGCGCTTTAAGCCGCAAACTCTCACTTCGTCATACAACGAATGAAATCAAAAAATATTCCTCTAGAATTAAAAGACGGTGATGGTTCCCTATCACATAGGCAGTCATTGTATCTCAAAAAAGTAACGTCCACTGAGCCAAAACCTATAAAGGAGGCTTAAGAAAGCTGGGGCATCCCGCTGACTGTAATCTCGAAAACAGGAATAGGCAGCCAAAAGTTAGGGATAACAAATCAAAAGAACGAGGTCGCTACAAATCCTCAACAACATGAAAAAATGTTGCAAAAATGACTGCCTTCCAACAAAATCCAACTTGTGTGAACCATCACCAAAACGTCGTTCCAAATTCGAATAGAGTTCGACGCACATTTAACTGAGTTTAGGATTGAAGAACATCACGAAGAGCAGGTGGGTACAATATACTTTGAGCCTTTATCCTTTGTTTCTTAAACCGTGAACCAAGCCACGTTACAACCCTTCAAAAGTCCTAATTGAAGCATGGGTTAGTTCAAAAGCATACTGTTACAAAAGGTATCCTGACTCCTGTAAGGCTTTGCCCTAAATCTTGTGTTGAATTTGTCTTATAAAAAGTTTTCTGCTAAAAAACGCATTTTTCAAAACTTTGAGACAAGCATAAACTTTGCATTACTTGAATATCACTGTTTGCATTTGGCTATTTGTTTGACAGCGGAGAAATTCACACAATGAATATCTGATGAATGAAAGCTCTCTCAGTGAACAAAATCACTTCAAGTGGGATGAAACTTCCAACGACAAATCTCCTATAAACAAGGGGGCATGACATGTCACTATCCAGCACACCTGGGGCAGTCCAGTCAAGATTCCAGGAAATCTCTCAAAGAAGTGCAGAGTAACCAGGGGCAGGTCTCCATCTCCGTCACTTGGGACATTGAGCGTCAATCCCAATAAAGGGTTACGTATAATTAAACATTGTCTGGAAATGTCACAAACACTTGCTACTAGGGGCAATGACAAATCTCCCCAAAGTCCTTCTCATAGGATGATTCCCCGGCAAGAGTATAATCTCTGACCCCCTTTCCCCAGCTGAATCAACCTCAAGAATCCTCGAGGACTTCCCCCAACGAAGATGTCACCTCTCTAGCGGGCTGACGACAAGGTTTATTTCCCCAACAACACCAGGATTCCCCAGCTTGAGTTTGCCTCTCCGACTACTACAAATCAAAGGACCACAACTCCTCTTCCCCAGTAGACTACTCTACAATCCCCAGCAAGTTACTGTGAAACCTGAACCCGACCAGATATCAGTTCAACTTCGACTCCCCAGTAGAGCAACGGACGACTAAGACTCCTAAACTCTTTTCCCAAGCAGAAATAAACATACTCCCCACAGAGTTTTCAATATCCCCCAGCGGAGTTATCCTCAAACAACAAAGCAGGGATCCCCGGTGGAAACATTCTAAGCAAAGTTTGAAGACACACATACTCTTCAATAGCAGTCCACGATTTAATGACTCCCCAACTTTTGTCAAGGATTTATTTTCCCAGACAAAAATAAATTCATTAACATTTCACATTTCATACATCCTATTCACATACATGATAAGTGCATACAACATAATCTCATTTACTTTTGAGAACATCATGACATTATGAATTTGATACATCATGACATTGCATACAGCTAACGTTTTACCTTTTCAGGAAAAGGTCAATCAACAGATGGCTACCATCAACCTTTTCAAGTTCCGGATTAATACATGTAGCAAGCCAGGAAAACTATCTGTGGACGACTGATTGTAGATTAATACCTGTAACAAGCCAGGAAAACTATCTACATGAAGAGATTGAAGATTAATACCTGTAGCAAGCCAGGAAAACTATTTTTCTTTCTCAGGTCAGAGATTAATACCTGAAACCAGACAGGACAAATATCTCATCGGCCAACCTTTTCAAGTTCCGGATTAATACCTGTAGCAAGCCAGGAAAACTATCGGTGGACGACTGATTGTAGATTAATACCTGTAACAAGCCAGGAAAACTATCTACATGAAGAGATTGAAGATTAATACCTGTAGCAAGCCAGGAAAACTATCTTTCTTTCTCAGGTCAGAGATTAATACCTGAAACCAGCCCAGACAACTATCTCGTCGACCAACCTTTTCAAGTTCCAGATTAATACCTGTAGCAAGCCAGGAAAACTATCTGTGGACGACTGATTGTAGATTAATACCTGTAACAAGCCAGGAAAACTATCTACATGAAGAGATTGAAGATTAACACCTGTAACAAGCCAGGAAACTATCTTTCTTTCTCAGGTCAGAGATTAATACCTGAAACCAGACAGGACAACTATCTCATCGGCCAACCTTTTCAAGTTCCGAATTAATACCTGTAGCAAGCCAGGAAAACTATCTGTGGACGACTGATTGTAGATTAATACCTGTAACAAGCCAGGAAAACTATCTACATAAAGAGATTGAAGATTAACACCTGTAACAAGCCAGGAAACTATCTTTCTTTCTCAGGTCAGAGATTAATACCTGAAACCAGACAGGACAACTATCTCATCGGCCAACCTTTTCAAGTTCCGGATTAATACCTGTAGCAAGCCAGGAAAACTATCTGTGGACGACTGATTGTAGATTAATACCTGTAACAAGCCAGGAAAACTATCTACATGAAGAGATTGAAGATTAACACCTGTAACAAGCCAGGAAACTATCTTTCTTTCTCAGGTCAGAGATTAATACCTGAAACTAGACAGGACAACTATCTCATCGGCCAACCTTTTCAAGTTCTGGATTAATACCTGTAACAAGCCAGGAAAACTATCTGTGGACGACTAATTGTAGATTAATACCTGTAATAAGCCAGGAAAACTATCTACATGAAGAGATTGAAGATTAAGACCTGTAACAAGCCAGGAAACTATCTTTCTTTCTCAGGTCAGAGATTAATACCTAAAACCAGACAGGACAACTATCTCATCAGCCAACCTTTTCAAGTTTCGGATTAATATCTGTAGCAAGCCAAGAAAACTATCTGTGGACGACTGATTGTAGATTAATACCTGTAACGAGCCAGGAAAACTATCTACATGAAGAGATTGAAGATTAACACCTGTAACAAGCCAGGAAACTATTTTTCTTTCTCAGGTCAGAGATTAATACCTGAAACCAGACAGGACAACTATCTCATCGGCCAACCTTTTCAAGTTCCGGATTAATACCTGTAGCAAGCCAGGAAAACTATATGTGGACGACTGATTGTAGATTAATACCTGTAGCAAGCCAGGAAAACTATCTTTCTTTCTCAGGTCAGAGATTAATACCTGAAACTAGCCAGGACAACTATCTCGTCGACCAACCTTTTCAAGTTCCAGATTAATACCTGTAGCAAGCCAGGAAAACTATCTGTGGACGACTGATTGTAGATTAATACCTGTAACAAGCCAGGAAAACTATCTACATGAAGAGATTGAATATTAACACCTGTAACAAGCCAGGAAAAATATCTTTCTTTCTCAAGTTATAGATTAATACCTGTAACGAGCCAGGAAAACTATCTTTCTTTCTCAGGTCAGAGATTAATACTTGAAACCAGACAGGACAACTATTTACTCGACCAGCTCAAACAACCCAACTTTCCAATACAGTTCAGAGGCGCTCCAGACACGGACGCCATGCTGGCATTCATCCAGTTCCAGCTTATAGATACAGTCTAGCATTCACCTCTGGATGGCAGCTTTAAGCCCATCTCCACAGCTACCAACAATCTCCAGATGGCATCTTTAAGCCCATCCCCGACAAGATTCTGTCACATCTCCAGATGGCATCTTTAAGCCCATCCCCGACAAGTTTCTGTCACATCTCCAAATGGCATCTTTAAGCCCATATCCTCAGCTATATTTTGACGAGTGCAAATTTACGGGCACTCTAGTGTCCAATCCTCTTTTACCTTTGAGTCGCGAAAGGCAAACTTGCCAATCTAACTCTTCAGGTTCAAGAAGATTGAACAGGGGCAGCTGTTGTACCCCAAAATTTGCCCTCTCAATTCTCAAGGCCTTTCTTACAAGGATTTTCAAGGTTCAAGCTTGAACAAGTGCATTTGGGATTTTCCAGTACCAAAATTAAAAGGAAACTGTCAAAAAGGGAGAAAATAGATAGAAATAACATTTTGACAAATTTGGAGGAAAACAGGTCTCCTTTGATTCTACATCCTTCGATTGACTCTTAGCCTCCTTCGATTTCTCAAAGTGGCTGCTAGCGTGCCTCTTTCGCCTGGGCATATGACTTCTTGTTGCAGGTTTCATTTGTGTCTTTTGTTGCCTGCATGCTTGCAATCGAAGGCCATGACCTACTGGTCACATGTACCCCCTGCAAGGCAAGTCTTCGTTTGGGCACTCACCTTCTGTGTGCCTGGATGAAAACTTCAGTTGAGCAAGAGCCTATTTCAAATGCAACTTGGATATGTCCTTCATGTTGAACTCTAAGCCTCCTTCGAATGCAAGTTTAGGTACATCCTTCGTTTTGAGCAGGAGCCTCATTCGAATGCAACTTGGGAATACCCTTCGACTCAGAAGCCAGGAACCTCCCTCACGCTAAAAGGCAATGACTCCCTTTATGTTTGTTTCGATCCATATGCTTCGATTGGGCAACATTTCTTCCTTCGAACACGGACTTTCGATTGGGAAATATGCTTCCTCCGAGCATGAGCTTTCGATTGGGCAATATGCTTCCTTCGAGCATGAGCTTTCGATTGGGCAATAGCTTTCTTCGAGTTAGCTTGTTTCGACCAAAAGCTTCGACTGAGGCAAAGGCTTCCTTCAAACAGGTGTGCTTCGATCTCACTCTTGCATTCGACTCAAGACCAAATCTCGTTTTCCAGGCTATGTTGCGTCCAAATCTTTACATAATCAGAAGTTTTTACAAGGGTTTTAAACTTTGTCTTTTAGATACTACTATTCTTGGTTAAAGGCTACATACTCTTTCTTTTCATAGAGAGTACTTTATCACAAAAGCAGCTTTCAACATGAATTTGGTCTGAGCACAAGCAACGTCAGAGGCCTAAGTCACATCTTCTGCACCCCAACTGCCAAGAGGCCCCCCACATGTACTTTCACGTTACCTATTATTTTATTATTTTGCAAGGCTGGCTGTTGAAAACATGTCCATTATTTTTCTCTATAAATAGAGGAATTTATGCAAAGCTAAGGGAGGATCTTTGGACCAGAGGAACGAATCTCCCAAATTTTCTCAAACACAACAAAACTCTCAAGTTCATCAACACTTGAGAAATCAAAACCCAGAATCCCAAACACTCATCTCTTTCGATTCTGAAGAACACCCCACACATAGAAGTTTGTTCAAACTCAAAGACAACCTTTTGTGACAACCCTTCGAACCAAAAGCAAACCCCCTGTGACTATTCTTCGAATTTCAGAAACGTCCAGGTAGCAGTTCAAGTTCGAATCCCACATCCATTCAAGGCCTGAAGCAAGGTAAGTTATTCTTACCTTTGAACTTTTTGTTTCATGACATAACATGTAAATAATCTTTTCGTTCATTTCAAACATGTACATACCATTGTTCCTTTCGTTTCCACCCTTTTAACATGTTATTTTTCAGAGCTAACCCTTTCGTTTTTTTGCTTTCTGTTTACCTGAACTTGCTTTAACTGTTAAATTGTTTACCAAACAAATACTAGCATGGCCTCAGGCCATGTTGCCATTTAATGCTTTAAATGAAAGAAACAGGAAACAGGAAATAGGAAACGAAGCTTCTGGCTTCTATCCTCTTTCTCCAGGTCGAACGAAAGAGACAACCAGGAGTATGAAACGAAGCCTTTGGTTTCCACACTGACTTCCAGGCCCAGCCAGAGACACGCTCACACTGATTTCACTGGCCCAATCGAAGAAGGCAACAAGGCAGAAAGGCCCAGCCAGAGGCACACCTACACTGACTTCCAGGACAATCGAAGGACAGAACCTCACTGGTGCCAGCCCCTAATCGAAGTACATGACCTGACTGGTGCCAAAGCCTAATTGAAAGACGTGACTTTGTTGTTGCCAGCCCCAATTGAAGGAGTCCAACAGAATGCAAATCGAAGGGTGCTCCTGCCTGAATCGAAAGACACTCATTTTTCTTACTTTTATCTTTTTTTTTCCTTCATATTTTTTATGCCTTTTGATATGGTTGTAATAGCGTAGGATTTTATCTTTCTGCTTTTTATTACTTTTATACAAATGCTAGTAATTAGGTGTGTATGGCAAGATAAAACCAACAAGTAGACAACCTAAAAATCAAAGACAAATGCATGCAATAAAACACACTTTGCACACATGCACCCTTAGGGTAATCTCACTTGTTGCCTCGGAAAATGCAATCATGTCCCTCGAGTATGAGACACTCTAGCAAATGTCCCTTCGATAAACAAAGATCGTAGTCCCTCGATGACCCTCGATGTTGCCTTCAATAAAACGACCTCGTCCCTTACAAAATTGCTAGAGCGTCTCACAAGTTGCCTTCAATGATTATATACGATGACCCGTGCCTGTCCCGTTAACATCTTAACACAAGGTTGTTCACCAAATACAATGGTGAAACAACACTGTTAAAAGGGTTAAAAACATGAGAAAGATCTTTGAGTAAAATAGGGTAGACAACTCTTAGTTACTTGATCAAAAATCTTGCAAAACATCCTTGCTACTTTTCAAAACACACTTCACCACACAATTTCAAAACAAACTTTCAAAAACATTGAAACATCTTTTCAAAAAGACAAACACCTTTGTAAAACATTCAAACAAGAATTATTACAAAGGTTGCCTAGACAAGGCATCTTTTTCAAAACATTTTCAAAACCACACACGCAACACACCATTTCAAGCAATTGAAAAGCAAAGGCAAGTGATCTAAAACAAGTAACTAAGAGCCCATGGAAAACCATGGATAAAAAGGGTGCTAGCACCTTCCCTTTTCATAATCTACCCCCCAAACCCACGAAAACATCTCAAAGGTCTTTCCTGTGCTTTTTGACCTTTCCTTAGGATAAAGTAAAAAGTCGGTGGCGACTCTTGCTAAACCGAACATTTGCGCACACAAACGCAAAACCTCAAGTCAGTTCTCCCACTGTATCACACTAACCAATAACATAATTTCTTTTTATCAAAAAATTACAAAAAATATTTTTACCCAATTAAATTTCAGAATTTTATTTTTTCATTAATAAATATTAATTAATTAATTAGGTTGATTAATTAGGTAACTTTAATTTATTTTGCAAATAATAAAAAAAATCAATTAGAATAATTAGGTTTTAACATTAGTTTAATTATTTTATTTTCTTTCCTAAATTAACAAAAACTCCAAAAAATGTGTCATTAATTATTTTTCATTTAATTCATTTAATAATTAATTTAGAATTTAATTTTTAGGATTTAATTTCTTTTCTTTAATAAATAACAACACAAAACATTTTCTTTTAATTAAAAGGGTCAAAACCCTAATTTCACATCCGATTGAATTCCGCATCGCGCGCTTTATTTTTTCTTTATCTAATTATTGTATCTGCTCTCGGTTTGTAATAATTAATTAGGATATTTATTTATTTTTCTGCTTTTAAATTTCAAAGGGTTGTTTTTGGCGATGTAAATACCCGACGCCTTATAGTAATTTAGTTTAAATTCCGCATTTTAATTCTGCAAATTATTCAACTGCTAGATGTTTGATAATAGGGTTTGCATGACAAGAATGAATGTTTAAATCTTAAAATAGTTAGATCACCCTAAACATATGCAAAGATAAAAATAACTGAAATCAATACACCCGCACAAGCACACTCCTAGGGTACACCCCACTTGGTTGCCTTTGTAAACGGTCATTGAGTATAGGTTGTTTTAGAGGTCACCCTCTTGTCTAGAAGATCATAGTTTCCTCAAAATGGTTGCCTCGGATATTATTGCCTCGAATAAATGATCTAAGACATTAGGGTTACCGCTAAGACGTCCTAACATTTCTTTACTGACCGTATGTCCCTTTCGAATTGACCCTCAAACTCCAACGACAGTGCTACCTACTCACTAATAGTGGGATAGCATTGTCTAAAGGAAACAAACATAGAACGATTCCTTTTTTGAGTAGGTAGATCAGTTCTTAGATACTTGTTCATCCAAAACAAAACTTTTTTCACACTTACACTCTTTTACAAACAAGTTTTCAAAAACACTTCATTACACTCTTGAAGACAGAAGCAAGAGTTAAATCGAAGTTAAAACAAAAACTTTTCAAAACCCACAAGCACAAAGAAAACAATTTTGAAAATGATGAGCAAGTACCTAAGAGCCCGTAGATAACTATGGATAGAATGGGTGCTAATACCTTCCCTTTCTATAATCTACCCCCCGTACTCAGAAATATCTCGAAAAAGGAATTTTTCTGTGCTTTTTTCCTTTCCTTGTTGGATAAAATAAAAGTCGGTGGCAACTCTTTCTTACCGCGACATTTTGCGAAAATAAACGCAAAACGCAAGCCAGCATTCCAAAAACAGTCAGTTCTTCCCACCGTATCACAGTACCCACTTGAGGTAAGGCTCGAGAGGGATGGAATTCTTGTGTCCCAAGGTCTTACTGTCTACCTTGTTGGGCATTCTCCAAGCTCGGATGAACCTTTGACGGATTCCTTGGTCGTCGTTGCCAAAGTCAAAAACCAAACCTTGAATCAACATATCATGTGGGCCATCCCTTCGGGCATAACTAAACTGTCTCAGAGCCAAGCAAGGATTGATGGTGATGCCTCCCCTAATGCCAAGTAGAGGGACATTAGGGAATTCCCCATAACAGTCAATGATGATGACATTCTCTTTTGATCGAGAACACCAATGAATATCTGAATGGTTAAGTGTCATTAACCGTTGTGACCACCTCAAGCCTTGCTCATTCTTCAAGACTGGCTGGGGAAGATGATAAATAAACCATCTTGCCAAGAGAGGAGTGCAACACATGAGAACACCTCTTTTCCTCATTGTACGAGTGTGAAAAGAGTGGAGGATATCCCCAAGCAATGTAGGCACCGGGTTGCGAGTCATGAAGATTTTGGCAGCACTCACATCTATAAGTTGGTCAGGGTTAGGGAACAAGACCATCCCATAGATGAGAAGAGCTACAATCTCCTTAAAAGCTTGTAAGTCTAAGGAATTCCAGCAGCTTTGGGCCTTCCCAAACAAGAACTTTTCCAAGAAGCCTTTGACACCACTTCTAGTTTCCCAATGTGTTGTGACATCAGATGAGTGCAAGTGTAAGGCTTGAGCAATCTCCTCTGGCTTTGGATCTCTTTCTGTACCGTTGAAGGGTAGTTGATTGAGATTAGGAATCCTCAAGAGTTGAGAAAATTCCTCCAAAGTGGTCACAAGTTGGTAGTCAGGAAATGTGAAGCAATGATGCAAAGGGTCAAAGAACTGGAAGAGAACTTTCACCATATCCTCCTCTATGTTGGAAGTGACCAAGTTGAGTAGACGACCATGCCTCTTGGTGAATGGAGAATTCTCAGGAATCCTGGAAGCTAGCTCCTTTAGTTATGGAGGAATTCTTACAAGGTTGACTTGTATAGTTTTCCTGCGAAGTGAATCCATAACCTACAAAACAGGAACAAAGATGAATTTCCAAAATCCTTGAAATGGTTAGTGGATGCATATGATGCTTCATGATGTCTATGATGTTATGCACAAGTATATATGTACAAGAAAATCACACAAGTTCCTAGTTTAGGCTTGCATGGGGTTTCATAGGTAAGTACCCTCTTGAAGTTTAGTTGGCTCAACCTGTCCTAGAAATAGTAACCGGGTTCTAAGGAGCTCAATACACTAGATTTTTTCCTTGTTCATTGTTTCAATTCAGCCTCTTTACTGGCGACCGAAATATTCCAAGGAACCAACGCTCAATGAGTGTAGTATCGAGTATCTACCAACTTCAGACTGCACCAAAGCCGGTCATCTCACTACATCCTAAAAGGCCAAGTTGGTCAAGTAAAGGTTCTAAAAGTTCGTTAGTGCTTCATGACATCACTCAGCGGCCCCGTATTCTCTTTGATTGACTCAAAGGCTACCGGTACCCACAAATATGTCGCACTAACATAGCTATTGCTTAGACCATGTCGGTATACCCCGCATAGTTTCCACAATGTATTGCTATTTACCTATGAATGTTTCCCAAATCCGGGTAGAGGATTCAAACCCAAACAATAGAACCAAAGTGTAAAGCAAACAAGTTAAGCAAGATAAGCAAGTAAAGGTGATCTAAAACCCTAAGGTAACCCCACTTTTATAATTTTCCCCAGCAGAGTCGCCAGTTCTGTGATGCGGTGGGAGAACTGACTTGAGGTTTTGCGTTTGTGTTCGCAAATGTTGCGGTTTAGCAAGAGTCGCCACCGACTTTTATTTTATCCAAAAGGAAAGGTAAAAAAGCACAAGAAAGACCTTTGAGATTGTTTTTGGGTTCGGGGGGTAGATTATGAAAAGGGAAGGTGCTAGCACCCTTTTCATCCATGGTTTTCCATGGGCTCTTAGTTACTTGTTTAGATCACTTGCTTTACTTTTGCAATTGTTTGAAATGGTGCTTTGTGTGGTTTTGAAAGTATTTTGAAAAGAGGCCATCGTTTAGGCGAACTTTGTAATGATTCTCGTTCGTAAGAATGTATACAAAGATGTTTGTCTTTTGAAAAATGTTTCAATGTTTGAAAGTTGTTTGGAAATGTTTTGGAAAATGTGTGTGTTTGTTTGAAAATAGCAAGGATTGTTTGCAAATTGATCAAGTAACTAGAAGCTATCTACCTACTCGAAAGTCTTTCTTGTACATTTTTATTCCTTTGACATTGTTGATTTACCATTGTTTTGGTAAACAACCCTATCTTTGGATGTTAAACGGGACGGGCGTGGGTCATCGTATGACCATGATAGCAATGGCGCCAAGTATCTTAACAAATTTTGAGGGGCCAAGATCATTTGTTTAGGCAATCTTTTGATAGCTTCATCGAGGGACTATGATCTTTTGTTTTGTTTTGTTTTGTTTTGCCAAGATACTTAGCATGCATACCATGGCCATGTTTTAAGGCAACCAAGTGGATGAAGCCCTAAGGGGTGCTTGTGTGTAATGTGTTGTCATTTTCATGCTTTTGTTTGTCTTGTATTAGGTCATGCTATTTGTATGATTTTTTGTCTTATCATGCAAAACCCTAGTTTACTACACAATTATATAATGCGATAAATTGCGTAAAATAAATCTAAGCTATTACAACAATTATTATGGGAGGGGGATACAAATTTTGAATGGGGATATTTGCATAAAATAAAACCCTAATTTACTATTACAACCCAATTGAATAATTGCAAATTAAATAAATAAACAAATATTAAAAATGCAATAAAAATGTAAATATGCAAAAAATGTTTTGTATTTATTTTATGTATGAGAAAACAAAGTTATTTAAGTCCTAAAAAAATAAGAAAAAAATAACATTATTATTTTTGAAAGGGGAAACCCTTGATTTAAAAGACAAATATATTCTATATTATTTATTTTATCTATTTATGTACAAGAAATAATAAATAATATCATTAATAAATATTAAAAATTAAAATATGTATGAAAATAATATTTTATGTGTATGAATAATAAAAAATAAAAATGGATAGTATTCTTTTATTATTTACAAATTATTTTAAGAAAATGATTTCCATTTATTAAAATAAAACTATTTTATATGTGGAAAAAATAATAAAAATAAAATAAAAATTGCAAAAAATTAAGAAAATATTTTTGTGATTTTTTTAATGTTCAGAAAAAAATATTTAAGTCAATAAACATAAAAAAACGAGAAAATATGCAAAATATAAAAATATGCAAAGGGGGTGTGGATATCAAGTCAGGGGGTGTGGAAAGTAGAACAAACAGGCCCAAGGCGCGCCAGGCCCAGGACAGTCATCCCTGTCCTCCAGCTTCCCCTTTTGCGCGCGTTTTTTTCAAATATGCAAACTCTCACATACTTGCACAAAAGCAAAAACTTACAACATGAAACATATAGCATTTTTTATCACGATTCCAACCATATCCATTTTGTGACCTAACTCTCAAAGGACAGAGAATTTTAGTAGCCCCAATTTTTGACCTAATTTTTTCATGAACTTCAAGCTTCAAATTCTCACTACTCAGTTAATATAAATGACAACTATGCATATGTACAGCTTTAGCAAGTTAAGGACTACATTTTTGCTTCACAAATCGTGACTTAAGAATGCCTAAATAAAGAGATAGAGATTTGAAAAATACCTTGCTCAGCTGAGTTTGGATATGGCAATGTGGGGACTTTGAGTGAGTCCTGAAGATCGTGTGAGCTTCCTTGAAGTTCCCTCAAGTTTTTCCAATGCTTAGTTGGCCTTGTAGATGGCTGAAACTCCTTGTAGAAGTCAACCTGCAACCTTCAAAAATGAAAATGGTGATGTTTGAAATAGGGCTTACAGAACCACGACAAGGGCTTGGATAGTTTAGGTAGGATGTATGTAAAGTGTTTGAAGTCTTGAGACAAGAAACGCACGAGCCAATATTGAAATGGCGAGACTATTGCAGAAGCTGCCCTGTTTGGGCAGAAAAAAGTGTTTTTTGTGTTTGGGAGAGTTTCAAATGCTATGAATTCGTGTATTGGCTTGCAACAAGTTTGTGAAGTTCTTTAGAATGAAGCCAAGTCCACCCTTTAACAGATGTGCAAGTTCTGATCCCTTTTGCCAATTTGCTTGCATTTGAAGAAAAGTTGAAATGACTTATGCCAAAGGCCTGTACAGGCTTTCTTGCTAGCTGCATAGAGTTGGTACAAGTTGCTTGTTATCTGTAGAAAATGCTTGCATCCAAGGAATAAGTCCAAGGCTCAAGGCTGATAAAGTTGGAAAAGCTAGCTTTATGAAAATGGCAATGTACACTTTTGGCCATTTATGGAATTGTTTCTTGTATAATGCTCCAAAGGTGAAAAAAAAGGCTTTAACCATTGAGTTAGAATTAAATTATGGAGTGTAGAAGGAGTTAGGACCTGTAATACAAGGTACAAGCATGCTAGGATCTGATTTTCCACTTGAAGCAATGTGAAAATGGCTTGCACAAAAGTGACAAAATGCCATTTTCTCTTCTTCGATTCTCCCTAAGCACAAATGATCTTGGAGATTTCTTGGACATTTTGGAAAGCTTGTAACATTATCTACAATCCATATTTGAAATTCATTTTGAGACACCTCTTGGAACTAGGTGAAATATGTCCATGAAGTTGGGTCAAAAACCTGCTAAACTAGGGCAAAATTTCACTAAGTCCTTTAGTTCATGGATCCCTATTCACAAATTCATAACTTGAGATCCAAGCATATTTTGGGAAAACTTTTTGAATCAAAGTTGTAGATTTCATGGAGGACTACAACTTTCATGTTGGAAGTTTTCTTTGAATCTAATTTCATCATGGTGAAAAAGTTGGGGAAAGTTGGGGAAAAATAAGAAATTTTCCATACTTAAAAAAATTCTAAGTTATGAAAATTTTCAAATTAGAATCCTAATTTGCAATTTCAGGTTTCTTGGTCAACAAGTTTCATATTTTGACATATCTTGATGAATTATGACCCTTGGCACTTGACTTTGACCAAAAAGTCAAAGTTTGACTTTTAAGTATACAGTTGACTTTTGATCAGTTGACTGCAAAATTCATCTGTCAATCCTATGCATTTGAGATCTTTTGAACTATGTGATTAGGTCAAGATTATGCTATTGAGTCCTTGAAATCATGATTGAACCCAATTGGTCATTGGCTAGGTTAAAAATCAGAAATTGCCCTTTCTCAGTCAAAACCCTAATTTTGACTATTTTGCCCTTTTGATGATCTGATCAAATTTCTTGAGGAGTTGTGATTCAAACTTGATCAAATGGTACATAGGAGCCTAAAATGTTGTTGTGGATCAAAAATTATTAAGTTTTACTGTAAATTGGCCATGGTTGACTTTTTCCCCAATACAACTGATTTTTAGGTCAATTGTCCAATTGACTGGGCAAAAATGTGATTCAAGGCTTGAAACTTGGTATGAACAATCTTAGGGGTCCAAGATGGTGTATGAAAGTCACATGAAGCATTTATGGTCCAAAAATCCTTGTGCAAACTCAAACCCTAATTTCAGGTCATCAGTGCAAGATGAGGTCTTGAGCTGAGCAAACCCTAATCTTGTCTTGAGTCCAAGAAGTCTTGTGAGGAAAATCTTGATAAGTGAGAGGGAAAATTTTAGGGTACAACAGTGTCTGACAACGAAGTCAACATCATTAAGCGGCTCGACAAGGAAGGTCGAAGGAAACTCCTCGCCGCTAGCATGGTCGGAGTGGTGAAAATGGTCGAGATGGTTGTGGTCCTTGCAGGGGAAGGATCAAATTCTACGGACCGGGTCAGGGAGCTGGAATCAGAGAAGGCGGATCTCGCGGCCTAGTCTCGCAAGTTGAAGGCAGCCCTCGAACGATCCGAGGAGATGTTCCGTGAGCAGGCTGATTTGCTGTCGGGGGAGAAGGAGAAGGTCGTCAAGGCCCTCGAGGAGAGGGATTGCCTCCAACTCGATAGGGAACGACTGGAGAGCGACAACCAACGGTTGTCGAGGGAGATTGAGGAGCTAAAAGCCGCTATGCTTCCTGTTGTACCCTAAAATTTACCCTATCATATTCCTCAAAACATTGCAAGAAGAATCTCTAAGTTGCTCAAGGTTGCTCAAGAATTGGTCAGACAAGCTCTCTCCTAAGACAGTCTACCCCAAATTAGGGTTTAATGTTGCATCAATATCTTTGAATCCAAATGACCTCAAGTTCTCCCTAATGTCCTAATATGTTCTCAAGGTCATCCATGTCAAATTTCAAGCCTTGCAGAGGAAGTTTGTTCAGTCAATTGCTCAAAGGGTCCAAAAATTGACTATGCTAGGGCAAAAGTCAACTGTGACCTACAAACAGTCAAACTTCAAGATTTTTTGTCAACATTCTCATTTTGAAGGATATTTCATCATTTGATCAAGAGTTGATCATGATTCATCAAGGATTGCTCAAAATTCATCAAGACTCAAAAGTTGCTAAATTAGGGTTTTGTAGGAAAAGTCAACTCAACTTTGACCAAGCATAACTTTCTCATACTTTATGAGAAATGACCCATACAAAGATAATTTTGAATAGGATGCAATTTCATACAATCCATCTTCATACCCCAAGATCAAAAAATGCACTCACAAGAAGTTATAAATTTGGACATTATAGGTCATTTTTGAAAGTCAACAAAAACACCTTTTTTCCAAAGCTTATAACTTGAGCATGGAATATCAAAATGAGATGAGACCAAAAGGATTGGTTAGAGGACATCCCAAGATTTCTAAAAAGTCCAATAACACTTCTAAAAGTTCAAAATTGAAGAAGTTATGCATTGTTGAAGTTGGACATTTTTGCAAAATTGCCAAAAGTCAACTATCCCCAAAACTTCAAATTTTGTCAAATGGGCCCATTCTTTTCCACTTGATTTGATCTTGTATCAGTGTCCACGTATCCTAGCTTCAGCCATGAGCCCATATCTTATTTTTATTATTTTATTTGATTTTTTATTGAATTATTTCATTTTAAATCAAATTAAATCATATAAAATCCAAGCTTTGATTACCTAAGATCTTTTTGGTTATTTCAGGTTATAATTATCATCAACATCATAATCAAACTCGAATCTCACCATACCATGTGCAAAAAGATTGAAAAATTGGCAAATTTGGCAAGTTGGTAATGGTGAATTAAATCAAATATGCAATGCATTGATGTGGAAGATTCAAGCCATATTTGTTACCCTAGCACATTGTATCATACATAAGCAAGAGAGGCACACGAAAATAAGGGTGGGAGGTTGCACGCATAGACAGAACAAAACTTGAAAAAAGAGACAAAAAGCTTGAATTTGAATTCATACTTAGAGGCAATCTCAGAAGCAAGAAGCATCCCAATCGATTCCTGGGTGATCACACAACCTTCCTGGATCAAAAGCACGCATTCTCAGGCCTTCAAAAGCACTGTAAGCATCATGTTACTTAGCCCTGTATTCAAAATCATAACTCTCTATTCTTGTATCATTTGGACAAATCATTGATATATTTGTGATCCTCGTGACATTTAAAAGCTTTTAGCATTACTTGATTTCGTTTATCTGACTCATACTGCAAAGTACCATAGTTAGGGTTTCGTGGATAGTTTTGGGTGTTTTCGTTTCAGGGAAAATTGGCCATCAAGAAGGGCATGGTTAGAACCGGGAGGTTGAAACGAGCATGACCATACCCTTGAAAGACATTTTTGTGGCTTGTAGCAAGTTTTGGAGATGGCCTGGCTTATAGCTACGGACTGTTGTCCGTTGGTATAGATCTGGATGTTTTAGCCACGGTTCAATAAAGAAGATAAAGACGTGGCGCCTACCCATTGCACCATTCAAATCGCGCGCGTTATTTTTTGTCTTTTCTGTCTATAGACTTGTTTTAATATATTATATTTTATTCGTATATTACTAACAATAAAAACCAAACAGCCTAGTGGCAAGCGTGTCCATCTAACATCCAACAAGACCTGGGTTCGAATCCCAGGTCCTCCACTTCTTTGATATTATTATTTTCCAGGTGATCACATGTACCTCCAAGTGCGCAGCCCACCATGCACCATCATTCAATCAATTGCCAGATGGCCATTGGCCAGATCTGGTGGCCAAGAGATGATGGTCCACCATAGTCCAAGTCAGCGTGCAAGCATCAAATCTGAAAAGTCAAACCAGGCCAGCGCTTAATGGGCCATAGGATTGCTATTCAGACACCCTTTTCAGGCCCAAACCTCTTCTCTCTATTTCTTTTATTTAATATTTGTTTTATTTATTTTATTATTTTTATTTAATTACTAACCAATTAAAACTCTTTTTTTTTATATAAAATAAAAAACCACAAAATATTTTATTTATCAAATTAAATTCTAACTTTTATTTTTATTAATAAACATTAATTAATTGATTTAGAATTTTAATTAGAATAACTTTCACATTTTTGTAAATAATTAAAATTCAATTAGATTTAATTAGGGTTTTTTACTAACGTTAATTAATTTTATTTTCTTTCTTTAAATACCAGAAACCCAAAAATAATTTATTTAATTAATTAATTAATTAATTTGATTTAGTAATTAACTTAGGTTGATTTCTTTCTTAATTCAAAAACAAAAAAAAAAAGATGTTTCCTTTAAACCAAAAGGGTCAAAACCCTAATTTGCGCTCGATTTAATTTCCCGCACGCGATTTACTTTCTTTTGTCATATAATGTACTTGCTCTTGGATTGTAATAGCTTAATAGGACCTTTTATTTATTATTTTTATCGCTTTCTTTATTTTTAAAGGGTTTGTCTTTGGCGATGTAAATACCCGACGCCTTGTAATTTAAATTCCGCAATTTATTTTCCGCAAAATATAAACTGTTAGATGTTTGATAATAGGGATGCATGACAAGACTGAATGTTTTAACCTAAAATCAACATAGATCACCATTAACATGTACAAATATAAAATTAACTGAAAACGACACACTCGCACATGCGCACTCTTAGGGTACACCCCACTTGGTTGCCTTCGTACGCGGTCATTGAGTATAGGTAGTTTTAGAGGTCACCCTCTTGTCCAAAGATCATAGTTGCCTCGAAACGGTTTCCTCGAATATTGTTTCCTCAAAACAAATGATATAAGACATTAGGGTTACCGCTAAGGCGTCCTACTATTGCTTTGGTGACCGCAAGTCCCGCATTCGAATTTACCCTTAAAATTCCAACGACGGTGCTACCTACTCATCAATAGTGGGATAGCATTGTCTAAAGGAAGATAGCATAGAACGATTCCTTTTTCGAGTAGGTAGATGGTTCTTAAGTACTTGCTCTTTCAAAAAACAAAATCTTTTTCACACTTACACTTTTCGAACAAAGTATTCAAAAACACTTCATACGCTCTTGAGGACAAAAGCAAGAGTTAAATCGAAGTTTCAAAACAAAAACTTTTTTCAAACCCACAAGCACAAAGAAAGGCAATTTTGAAAACATTTGAGCAAGTACCTAGGAGCCCGGGGATAACCACGGATAGAAAGGGTGCTAACACCTTCCCTTTCTATAATCTACCCCCCGAACCCGTGAAATATCTCGAAAAAGGTATTTTTCTGTGATTTTTTCCTTTCCTTGTTGGATAAAACAAAAGTCGATGGCGACTCTTGCTTACCGCGACATTTTGCGAAAACAAACGCAAAATGCAAACCAGCATTCCAAAAAACAGTCAGTTCTTCTCACCGTATCACAGAACTGGAGACTCTGCTGGGGATAAATTATAAGTGGGGTGTACCTTAGGAATAGTTCATATTGTTTTCAATTGATTGACTTGTATGCTTTATCTTTGTGGGTTGAATCGGAGTTACTATAGATCCTAACCTGGATCTGGGGGATACCCTTTAGGTAAGTAGCAATAAACTGTGAGGGAACTGTACGGCGTAGACCAATACGGTTGAAGCAGTAGCTACGTTGGTGTGGCACTTTAGTATGTACCGATATCCCTTGTGGCGCAACAAGGAGAATATGGGTCTGCTAAGGGGTCATTAAGCACCAATTGACCTTAGAACCTTTAAATTGACCAACTTGGCCATAGAACATTAGCAATATGCTACACTCATTGAGACTAAACTCTCGCGATGATTCTGGCCACAAGAAAAGGTTGTTAAACTGGAATTATGACCGGTCGAGGGTAGTCAGTGATATTGAGATCCTCTAGAACCCGGTTACTATTTTTAGGACAGGTTTAAACCAACTGAACTGAAAGAGGGTAGTACCTAGACTCCTTGCCAGCCTGAAATCTAAGGGCTCTCTGTGTGACTTGTGTGCCCTTGCCATGTTTGCTATTTGTGGATACTTGTGGTGTGTTTTCTATCATGACATCATGACATCATAACATTGTATGCATATTGCATTGGACTAACCTATTTCAAAGACATGAGGGATTCAACTTTGTTCTGTTTTGTAGGTCATGGCACCCATGCGTAGAAACACCATCCGGATCAACTTTGTCCAAGTTCCCACTCTGCTTAAAGAATTGGTTGCAAAGATGCCAGATACTACCTCCTTCATCAGAAGACATGGGCACCTTCTTGGTTTGGTCCCTTCCAAGATGGATGAACAGATGATGAGAGTCTTGGTCCAGTTCTTTGATCCACTGTACCATTGCTTTACTTTTCCGGACTACCAATTGGTCCCCACCTTGGAAGAGTTCTTTGATCTGCTGGGTATCCCCATTCTGGAGCAGACCCCGTTTACAGGTTGGGAGAAGATCCTTAGACCGGAAGAGATTTCTTCATCCCTTCATCTGACAAAGGCTGGGGTAATGTCAAATTGGGAGACTAAAAGTGGAGCAAAGGGCTTCTTGACTAAATTCTTGGTTGGTAAGGCTAATCAGTTCTGGGACAGTCTAGACTTCCAGGCATTTGAAGACATTCTGGCTCTTCTGATATATGGTTTAGTGTTGTTTCCTAACTTCGATTCCTTTATTGACGTGAATGCGGTAAAGATTTTCATATCCGGTAATCTTGTGCCCACTCTCTTGGGTGACATTCTTCATTCTCTTTATTCCCGTACTGCTCAGAGGCGGGGAACCCTTATGTGTTGTGCTCCGTTGTTGGCAAGGTGGTTTATTTCTCACCTCCCCAAATCAGTTCTGAAAAACAAAAAAGGCATGGGCTGGGCCTATAGGATTATGTCTCTCTCTCATAATGACATCATTTGGACTATCAAGGGTATGAACGAGGTGGCTATTATTGATCGAAGTGGGGAACCCCAATGTCCCACTGATAGGAACCAATGGAGGGATTACTTATAACCCGTGTTTGGCCCTATGTAAATTTGGGCGAGCTAGAAGGGAAGGACCCCATGAGTTTCTGATGCCTAGTATTGTCTTTGATTTCCAAGGAGATAGTGACGAGCAACGCCGCAGATTCATAAGAGCTTGGGATAGAGTTCACATGTCTGATCCGCACGAGCTGGGTGCGAAGACTTCTCTACCAATTGAACCATATCTCTAATGGGTTCGTATACGTTCCCAAAAGCTAGGAATGCCCTACGAAGCTGTCTTGCCTATAACTCTTGAAGTTTTCTATGAAGAGGGGGTTCCTCCTACCATCCTACACCCTTACATGTCTACTGACATTGGGGCATTGAAGAGGTCATGGATGCAGCTGAGGGAAGAACGGAATACTTACAGAGAAAAGTATCACGAGCAAGAACAGAAGATTCAGAAGTTGACTAGGCAACTGGAGAACGAGCGGATCCTCAATGACTATGTCCGCACCGACAAGAAGCGACCATGGGAGCACTGATTGTCTTTTTGATTATTTCTAGTTTTTAATTTACTTTTCAGTTTTTCTTTCTTGTAACGCCCTAAAGGCATCTGTTGAACAATTGAATTTCAAGTTTATCTAATAAAAGTTTGTTTCATTTTTTGTTTACGAATTTGAATCCCTCGACGTCTTTGAAATCATATCATGCGCATATCATTCCCATGCACCTCATAACAGATACCCTTACAGGATTTTCTCATCTTCTTCGCTGTTTATTTCAGCATCATGTCTTCCGAACCATCAACTGAACAAGCAATCAAGGCTCTACAGGCTCAAAACGCCCAGTTCCAAGAATTGTTCATGAACCTGGCTAAGGGTCAGCAAGATTTGAAGGCCCTTATCCTGAAAGAGAAGAAGAAGAAGAAGAAGAAGAAGAAGAAGAAGAAGACGGTCTTATTTAATATGGGTCGCAGATTCAGAAACGATTTGCGAGAAGAGGTTGATTTGACCCCCTCATCTAG
Organism: Vicia faba; assembly: GCA_948472305.1. Lineage (NCBI taxonomy): Eukaryota > Viridiplantae > Streptophyta > Magnoliopsida > Fabales > Fabaceae > Vicia > Vicia faba. Next base: position 1,139,146,650 of record OX451741.1, read on the forward strand.
AGGGAAAGATAATCAGGAAGAAAGGAGGGCTCCTAGCCCTGTGGTTTTCGACAACGAGACTGACTTCGACGAAGACCAGTATCCTCCGACCGAGGATAGATACAAATAACTGGAAGACCGGTTGAGTGCGATGGAAATTCAGAAGGTGCCTGGTCTGGACTTTGGTGATCTGGGTCTGTCATCTGGGGTGGTAATCCCCCACAAGTTCAAAGCACCAACCTTTTCTAAATACGACAGAATTTATTGCCCAAAACTGCACCTCCGGTTGTATGTAAGGAAGATTCAGTCGTACACCGCTGATAAGAACCTATGGATCCACTTCTTTCAAGACAGTCTCTCAGGGACTCAGCTTGAATGGTTTTACTAGCTAGAAGGAACTAGTATCCGTAATTGGGAGGATTTAGCTGCTGCTTTCTACAAGCAGTACCAATATAATGCCGACCTCGATCCCATGCGTACCCAACTCCAGGGTATGTCAATGGGTGTGGGCGAAGGTTTTAAATATTATGCTCAGAAGTGGAGGGACCTCGCTGGAAGAGTGCAACCACCCTTGGCTGATAGGGAGCTAGTGGATATGTTTCTAGGGACCTTGTCTGGTCTGTATTTCAACTATCTGATTGGAAGTTCTTCGTCCGGGTTTACAGAGCTGATTATGACCGGGGAAAGGATTGAGGCTGGTATCAAATCCGGTAAAATACAGAAGGGTGCTTCATCGAGCACCGAGAAGAAGCCTTTTAAGAAGGAGTCCAGTGCTGTTTACAGTTTAAAAATCCAGAATAGACTTGAACGCCGCCAAGCTGTTAATGCGGTTGTTATTTCAAGACCTATTGTTGCTCCTCAGCACAACAATCAGTCAAGGGCCGAGAGACCTCGAAGACAATTCACTCAGCTCAACATGACTTTATCCCAGATTCTGCCGCAGTTATTGAAAACCAACTTGGTGATTCCGAGGGAGGCCCCGAAGAGTCCAAATACAACATCACCGAAGTACAACCCTAATGCCCGCTGTTCTTTTCACTTTGATAGCCCGAGGCATGATACGGATGATTGTTGGGTCTTGAAGAACAAAGTACAGGACTTGATTGATGCGAAGGAGATTGAGTTTGGAGCACCAGAAAAGCCTAAACAAGACGCAGGGGTGAATGCTATCGGGGATGATGATGATGATGAAGAGTTTGATATTGACAGCTGGATATACCCAACTGCCGATGATGGATTAAGCAACTGGACAGCGAAGGATTCTATGCCTGCTTCAGTTATCACCCAGTAATGAGACTTTTGTTTTAAATTTGTAACATACAATGTTTTAAACTTTATGGCCCGGTGTCTTACCCGGGGCAACGTGGCTTCATTTGTGAGGGCTTTATGTGTGTCATCTACATATATCATTAATAAAAGCATTGGACGTTTTCTTGCATTTCAAATTTTGTGCTCCTTGTTTTCCTTTTATTACATATTGCAAAACAGCTATTTTACACACACTCACATATACAGGTCTACATCCACTCTGGATCTCACTGCTAACGACTCTGCTACTGCCAGTTATGACTTTGAAAGTCCGATCAACTTAGCCGAAGATGAAGGTGAAGATGATTGTGAAGTGCCTGGCGAACTTGCTAGACTACTACTCCGGGAAGAGAGGGTTATTCAGCCGCACGAAGAGCCCGTGGAATCAGTAAATCTGGGTATGGAGGAAGACAAGAAAGAGGTCAGGGTTGGTGCAAACCTGGAGCTTAGTGTGAAACAACAGTTGATTCAGATGCTGCGTGACTACGTTGAGATCTTTGTCTGGTCTTATGAAGATATGCCTGGGTTGGATACTGATATTATGGTTCACCGCTTGCCTACCAAGGAAGACTGTCCTCCAGTGAAACAGAAAGTTCGCCGAATGCGCCCAGAGATGTCTGAGAAAATCAAGGCTGGATTTATGAAACAGTTTGACGCCGGTTTTCTAGCAGTCACTTCTTACCCACAGTGGGTGGCCAACGTGGTTCTTGTGCCGAAAAAGGATGGTAAAGTTCGAATGTGTGTTGACTATAGGGATCTGAACAGGGCAATCCCCTAGGATGACTTCCCTCTACCTCATATCGACGTTCTGGTTGACAACACCGCACAGCATAAGGTCTTCTCCTTTATGGATGGTTTCTCCAGTTATAATCAGATCAAGATGGCTCCCGAAGACATGGAGAAGAAAACCTTTGTTACTCAATGGGGTACCTTTTGGTACAAGGTCATGCCTTTTGGATTGAAGAATGCTGGGGCAACGTATCAGCGCGTCATGGTCGCTTTGTTCCATGACATGATCCATCATGAGATTGAGGTTGTGATCGGTGGGAATAAAACTGACTGTTTTGGAATGCTGGTTCGCGTTTTGCGTTTGTTTTTGCAAAATATCGCGGTAAGCAAGAGTCGCCACCGTCTTTTATTTCATCCAACAGGGAAAGGACAAAAGCACAAAAAAATTCCTTTTTGAGATATTTCTCGGGTTCGGGAGGTAGATTATAGAAAGGGAAGGTGTTAGCACCCTTTCTATCTGTGGTATACACGGGCTCTTAGGTACTTTCTCATTATGTTTTCAAAAGTTTGCTTTTCTTTATGTTTGTGGATTTGAGAAGAGTTTTTGTTTTGAAAGGGGTGTAAGTGCGAAAAGTTTTGTTTTGTTTTAAAAGGAGCAAGTACTTAAGAACATCTACCTACTCAAAAAGGAATTAATCTATACAACTGTCCTTTAGACAATGCCATCCCACTATTGAGGAGTAAGAAGCATCATCGTTGGAGTTTTCGGGTCAATTCGATTAAGGGACGTGTGGTCACTAAAGCAATGTTAGGATGCCTTAGCGGTAACCCTAATGTCTTAGATCATTTTATTCGAGGCAACCGTTTCGAGGAAACTATGATCTTTGGACAAGAGGGCGACCTCTAAAACTTCCTATACTCAATGACCACGTTCGAAGGCAACCAAGTGAGGTGTACCCTAAGAGTGGCATGTGCGAGTGTATTGTTTTTCAGTAATATTATCTTTGTACATGTTATGGTGAGCTATTGTTGATTTTAGGTTAAAGGTTAATCTTGTCATGCATTGCCTATTATTCAAACATCTAACAGTTAATGGTTGCGGAAATTAAATTGCGGAAAATAAATCTACGCTATTACAAGGCGTCGGGTATTTACATCGCCAAAGACAAACCCTTTAAAATTAAATTGCGAAAAGTAAAGAAAAGTGATAAATAAAATCCTAATTAAAAACTATTACATTCTCAAAGCAGTTACAATATTGAAATATGAATCAAAAATTATACGCGCGCGAGAAAATTAAATCGGTGTGTCTTAGGGTTTTGACCCTTTAAAATAAATAAAGCATATTTTGTTATTTTTTGAATTAAAAATTAGTCTAAATTAATAATTGAATTAATTAATTACATGAAAAATATTTTTGGTTTTTTATTATTAATTAAAGAAATAAAATAAGAATGGTTAAAAGATATTAAAACCCTAATTCTATGTTAATTTTAATTTAATGCAAAAGATATTAAAGTTGTTCCTAATTAAACTAAATTAATTAATTAATGTTTATATACAAAAATAATAAAATAGTGAAATTAATAAAAATATTATTTTTTAGGGTTTTCTGATTTTATAGAAAAAATATTAATTGGTTAATTTTGATAATAATAATAATAATTAAATAAAATAAATATAGAGAGAAAAAGAAATAAACCAAAATGGGGGTTTGGGCCTGAAGAGGGAGTATGATCAGCAATTCTTGGCCCACTAACACCAGCCTGTTTGACCCTTGTGATTCCCTGCGTGCTTGTTGACCAGGGAGTATGGTGGATGCTCAAATCTGGATTTTGGATCTTGGCCTGAAGCCACTTGGCACATTGAGATCTGAGGACATATGGTAGTCCACGCTTGGAATGCTGCGTATGAATACCTGAAGACAAAATTGAATAAAGTTTTGGGGGACCTGGGATTCGAACCCAGGTCCCAAGGCTCATTACCTGTACGCTCAACCACTCCAACCAGCTTGCCTAATTGTTGTTGAAATAAGAAACAAATAATATATAGAAAATAAAACGCTAAGCCTGAAAAATAAAAATAAAAAGCGCCAATGATTTGAACTGGCCAATCACGCCCAACCACGTTATCATCTTCTTCATATCACCCTGGTTCTTTACCTGCGGATTTTTATCCGCAGGAAGATTCGTAGGATCTCTCAAAAATCCTTCCTAGGCCATGTAAACGACACCCAAGAGTACCAATGCACTCGTCTCTTCCTCCTGGTCATCCATGTAACCATTATTTGGCCCAATTTTCCCTGCATCAAAAATGCCTAAAAAGAAAGAACAAGAACCCTAGAATCGGGCATCACAGTATGGTCCATAAAAATCAAATTAAATGATGCAGAATTGATGGAAATTGAATGTTAAGCATGATAGTGCAATCAAATTGGCAAAAAGATGCAAGGAGAATGATTTACGACTCCATGTGCAGAGGCATATTCGTGGAGACTTACAATGAGTTTTAAGCAATGAAAAGGCTTGGTTTTGATTGGTATAGCTTCACGGGATATCAGGCAAGGGAGTAGTGTTGAGCTTTTGCTTTGAAAGTGCCTCCAAACAAGAATTCGATCTCCCACTTTTCAAGCTTTTTTCCAAAGTTGTTCTGGCCGTTTCAACAGAGCTTTGTGCATCCTTTTGGTTTGTGTGACTTGTGTGAGTGTTATAGAATTAATTAGGTTTGGTCTTTTGGTCTGAAATCAAGTGCATTGAAGATGGAAGATTTGATTTTGATCACCATAACCAAGTTGCCATATTTGCATCAAATCTGAGATTTTGTGCATGTTTTGACTTGGCACGAGTTTGATTGAGTTGCACATGATATTTGCAAGCTGTATTGATCACAAGAATCCCCTTACATCAATTTTTAGATTTTATTTGATTTAATATTGATTAATAATGAATTAAATCAATAAAAATGAAATAAAATAGAAAAATAAATTTTTATTCATGAAATTAAATATGGAACACGTGTGTGGCATGACAAGACTATATCAAGTGGAAAAAAGTAGGCCCTTTTGTCAAAAATTGGAGTTTTGAGGATAGTTGACTTTTGGCAATTTTGGAAAAATGCCCAACTTCAACAATGTATAACTTCTTCAATTTTGAACTTTTGGAGGTGTTCTTGGACTTTTTAGAAACCTTGAGATGTACTATAATCAACCCTTTTGGTCTCATCTCATTTTGATGTTCCATTCTCAAGTTATAAGCTTTGGCAAAAAGGGTGTTTTTGTTGACTTTCAAAAATGACCTATAATGTCCAAATTTGTAACATTTTGTGAGAGAATTTCTTGATCTTGGGGTGTGAAGATGGATTGTAGGAAATTGAATCCTCTTCAAAATGAGCTTTGGATGGGTCATTTCTCATAAAGTATGAGAAAGTTATGCTTGGTCAAAGTTGAGTTGACTTTTCCTACAAAACCCTAATTTAGCAACTTTTGAATCTTGATGAATCTTGAGCAATCCTTGGTGAATCATGATCAACCCTTGATAAAATGATGAATTATCCTTAAAAATTAGAATGTTGACAAAAAATATTGAGGTTTGACTGTATTTGGGACACAGTTGACTTTTGCCCTAGCACAGTCAATTTTTGGACTTCTTGAGCAATTGACTGACCAAACTTCCTCTGCAAGGCTTGAAATTTGACATGGATGAACTTAAGAACATATTAAGACATTGGGAAGCACTTGAGGCCATTTGGATGTAGAGACATTGATGCAACACAAAACCCTAATTTTGACTTGACTGCCTTAGGAGGTGATTTGAATGTCCAACTCTTGAGCCATCTTGAGCAACTTGAAGATTATTCTTGACATGTCTTGAGGAATATGGGAGGGAAAATTTTGGGGTACAACAGTTGCCCCTGTTCAATTTTCTTAAACCTGAGGATATAGATTGGCTTTCGAGCCTTTTGTGATCCGAAGGTGGAAGAGAATTGAACACTAGAGTGCCCAAAAATTTGCACTCGCATGGTGTAGTATCAGCATTTGTGATGTCGGGAATGGGCTTACATATGCCATTTGGAGATTGTTGGTAGGAGGATGGGCTTACAGATTCCATCTGCAGGAGTGTCGATCGCATAAGAGTTTCCTTAGCGAGAACTTGCATACCTGTGGTTGTAAAAGATTCCACTGGGGAAGTCTAACCTTTGTTGAGATTTTAGGAACTTGCTTGTACTACAATGGAGAGAATGCTTCAGCTGAGTTTTAAGAACCTGTCCATAATTCAACTGGGGGGAAACATCTTCATCAAGATCTAGGAACTGTCTCGTGCTCAATGGAGTATACCGTTGAGGTTATAGAACTCGTCCACACTATGACGGAGGAAAACATCAAGATCTAGGAATTGACTCGTGCTCAATGGAGTATATCGTTGAGGTTATAGTACTTGTCCATACTATGACGTAGGGAAACATCTTCATCAAGATCTAGGAACTGTCTCGTGCTCCACGGAGTATACCGTTGAGGTTATAGAACTCGTCCACACTATGACGGAGGAAAACATCAAGATCTAGGAACTGACTCGTGCTCAATGGAGTATATCGTTGAGGTTATAGTACTCGTCCAAACTATGACGTAGGGAAACATCTTCATCAAGATCTAGGAATTGTCTCGTGCTCAATGGAGTATACCGTTGAGGTTATAGAACTCGTCCACACTATGACGAAGGAAAACATCAAGATCTAGGAACTGACTCGTGCTCAATGGAGTATACCGTTGAGGTTATAGTACTTGTCCACACTATGACGTAGGGAAACATCTTCATCAAGATCTAGGAACTGTCTCGTGCTCAATGGAGTATACTGTTGAGGTTATAGAACTTGTCCACACTATGACGGAGGAAAACATCAAGATCTAGGAACTGACTCATGCTCAATGGAGTATACCGTTGAGGTTATAGTACTTGTCCACACTATGACATAGGGAAACATCTTCATCAAGATCTAGGAACTGTCTCGTGCTCAATGGAGTATACCGTTGAGGTTATAGAACTCGTCCACACTATGACGGAGGAAAACATCAAGATCTAGGAACTGTCTCGTGCTCAATGGAGTATACTGTTGAAGTTATAGTACTCGTCCACACTATGACGGAGGAAAACATCAAGATCTAGGAACTGACTCGTGCTCAATGGAGTATACCGTTGAGGTTATAGTACTCGTCCACACTATGATGTAGGGAAACATCTTCATCAAGATCTAGGAACTGTCTCGTGCTCCACGGAGTATACCGTTGATGTTATAGAACTTGTCCACACTATGACGGAGGAAAACATCAAGATCTAGGAACTGACTCGTGCTCAATGGAGTATACCGTTGAGATTATAGTACTCGTCCACACTATGACGTAGGGAAACATCTTCATCAAGATCTAGGAACTGTCTCGTGCTCAGCGGAGTATACCGTCGAGGTTATAGAACTCGTCCACACTATGACGGAGGAAACTGTCGAGATTGAGAACCTTATCTGAAATTCAACCGAGGATAATTCAATTGATATTTAAGAACTGGTCAGGTCTTCGACTAAGCTGAGAACTTTAACTGTATCTTTCCTGAAATGTAAAGGTCAGTCATATGCAATGCATGATATGGATCAGGCAATGATGTTCTAAAAATAAATGAGATTGTATTCATATGATGCGTATATGCATGTATCATGATGTATGGAAGTGTGATGTTTTAGCTGGGGAAAATAAATCCCAGAGCTGTTAGAGAATATAGTTGAGTTCTTCGTTTCCGCTGGGGATGATGGACGAAGATGGTAAACCTGTAGGAGAGAAGAACTCCGTTGGGGGAATAAACTGATGAAGAGATTACTCCGAGGGGGAATACTCTGTGGGGAAGAGACGTTCTGCTGAAGATTTTAACGATAACTCCGCTAGGGATTCTGTTGATAAGCTCTGTTGGGGATTTTAATGATGAACTCTGCTGGGGATAGAAAGAACTTCGCTGGGGATGATCTTTCAGTTGCAATTTGCTGAGGATAACCCAGTTAGACTCTTGAGAGGATAACCTTCTGAATTTGGCTGGGCAGATCTATTTGTGCTCTGCAGGGGATAAGCTTCCAGAATCTACTGGGTAAGATGATTCGACTCTGGCAGGGAAGCCTTTTTCAGACTACGCTGGGGAAATGGCTCCACTAGGGGTATCTTGTATTCCGCCGGGGAACATTCTTATATTCCGTTGGGGAATATTAAGACTTCCGGGGATGCTCTTATACTTTATGGGGAAGATTAAGATCTTCTGGGGATACCAAGCCTTTTTAGGGCTGATGGTAGATTAACTCTGCTTGGGGAGAGCATTGCTGATTCATTCATAGTTACAAGTATCAGTGGGGAGAGCTACCAATACTGTCTTACTCTGCGGGGAGTGACGGTATCTTGGTCATATTCTTCAACTGAACCTCCCTTGGTACCTTGGTGGATAGATCAACTAGACAGCTCGGACAATTCTTATTGCCCCTGTTTCTGATATTACCAGTAATTTGCCTTCTGTTTTGTGTGTAAATATTTATGAGCAACAATTAGTGTGAAATGCATATATCGAAAATGAACATTGGACGTTCTTTGCAAAGCAAAACAGATAAAGGAAAAACAATTTGAAATTTGTCTGAAAATGAATTTGTATTGATTTTTGAAGTTTTCCTGTAAATAGGTGTTTCTGTACAAGAGGCTGACGTCCTAGTAAGACGGCGCCGTCGAACAAATAAAATTTATACAATTTGTGAAAAAGGAAATAAAATAGCTATGTGAATAATCCCACTGGGTTCCAACTCTGATATTGCCTTTATATCTTCAAGCGTCTTATCACTTTGCTGCTTAGTTGAAGATGAATCTGATTGATTGGTGTCGTCTGAGCCTTGATAGTTGATACCGAAGTCTGGATGCGAGGTGATCCAATGAGACATAGTATTTACGCTTTAATCCCTAGCTTTTGCCTGGACTGCCCTTTCGGGTTTTCAGTCTACCGGGATACCCATTTTTGCCCAAGCCGCCTTTTCAAGTTTTCGACTTGCCGGGTGTACAGGTTTTTCATTTTCATCCCTTATTTTTGCCCGAACCCTTTTGGTTCGCCGGGAAGCCCTTATTTTTGCCTAGGCCAGTCAACCTAACGGGTCTTTGATTATGCGTAGTATCTTTTTACTATGTCTACATTGACGGGGTGAGGAAGGTCGTCACCATCCATGGTGGTTAGAATCATGGCTCCTCCTGAGAAAATGTTCTTAACCACAAATGGCCCTTCGTAATTAGGGGTCCATTTGCCCCTAGGATCACCTTGAGGTAAGATAATGCGCTTGATTACCAGGTCCCCAACTTGATACTCTTGTCGTCTGACTTTCTTGTTAAATGCCTTGATCATCCGTTTTTGGTACGTCTGACCATGACAAATAGCAGTAAGTCTCTTTTCGTCAATTAGGTTCAGTTGATCAAGTCGAGTCTGAATCCAGTCATCTTCGCTCAAACCTGCATCCTTCATGATCCGGAGAGAGGGTATTTGAACTTCGATAGGCAAGACTGCCTCCATGCCATAAACCAAGGAATAGGGTGTTGCCCCTGTTGACGTCTGTGCTGAGGTGCGGTACCCATGAAGATCGAATGGTAACATCTTGTGCCAGTCTTTGTATGTCACTGTCATCTTCTGCACAATCTTATTAATGTTTTTATTAGCCGCTTCTACAACCCCATTCATCTTCGGCCGGTAGGGAGAAGAGTTATGATGTTGTATCTTGAATTGCTCGCAGAGCTCAGTGATCATTTTGTTATTAAGATTGGTACCATTGTCCGTAATGATCCTCTCTGATACACCGTATCGACAGATCAGATTGTGCCGAATGAACCGTGCCAGGGCGTTCTTGGTTACCGTAGCAAAGGAAGCTGCTTCAACCCACTTCGTAAAGTAATCAATCGCTACCAGGATGAAACGATGCCCGTTGGATGCCGTAGGTCTGATCTCTCTGATCATATCAATGCCCCACATTGCAAAAGGCCAAGGTGCTGTCAAGACGTTTAGAGGAACTGGAGGTATGTGCACCTTATCAGCATAGACCTGACACTTGTGACATGTCCGAGAATGCTGATGACAGTCGGCTTCCATTGTGGACCAGTAATATCCTGCCTGAAGGATTTTCTTTGCCATGGTATGTCCACTGGAATGAGTTCCGAAAGTACCTTCATGTAGATCTACCACGATCCTTTCTGCTTCATTCTTATCCACACAACGCAGCAAGGTTGAATCATGGTTACGCTTGTAGAGAATGCCATTACTGATGAAGAATTTTGCCGCGAACCTTCTCAGAAACTTCTTATCATTAACAGATGCACCCTCGGGGTATTCTTGAGCTTCAAGGTACCTTTTCACCTCATGATACCAGGGCTTTTCTATTACCTCTTCAGTCTCAAGATCACAGCAATGTGCAGGTTCGTCCAATCTTTCAATAATGATACGAGGAGCCTCGTTGTCCCAATTGACTTTGAACATAGAAGACATCGTAGCCAGCGCGTCCGCCAACTGATTCTCCTCTCTAGGGAAGTGTTTAAAGGTTATCTCCTCAAAATGGGGAAGCAATGTCAATACATACTCCTTGTAAGGAATAAGATTTGGGTGTTTCATATCCCACTCGCCTTTGATCTGACTGATCACGAGAGCGGAATCTCTGAAGACACTTAGAAACTTAATCCTTAGGTCAATTGCAGCTCGAAGACCCATGATGCATGCTTCATACTCCGCCATATTGTTGGTGCAGTTGAAACATAGTCGGGCGGTAAACAGAGTATGAGATCCTTTAGGAGATATGATCACAGCGCTAATGCCATTACCCAAAGCGTTTGAAGCTCCATCAAAGTACATAGACCATCGGGATCCTTCCTCAGGTCCTTCATCCGGTCCAGGTGTCTCACAATCAGTCACTACCATGATATTCTCGTCCGGAAATTCAAAGTTCATAGACTGGTAATCATCCACTGCCTGATGTGCCAAATGGTCTGCCAATACACTTCCCTTGATTGCTTTTTGAGTCGTGTACTGGATGTCATACTCAGTCATGATCATCTGTTATCTTGCCATTCTTCCGGACAGGGCAGGCTTTTCGAAGATATACTTAATTGGATCCATCTTTGAAATCAACAGAGTAGTGTGAGTCAGCATATACTGTCTCAGCCGGCGAGCAGCCCATGCCAAAGCGCAGCAAGTTTTCTCAAGCAGTGAGTATCGTGTCTCACGGTCGGTAAACTTTTTGCTAAGGTAATAAATAACATGCTATTTTCGGCCAGACTCGTCATGCTGCCCCGACACACACCCCATTGAGTTGTCAAGTACTTCCAAGTATAAGATCAGAGGTCTCCCTTCAACTGGTGGCATTAGAATAGGTGGCTCCTGGAGATATTCTTTGATTCTTTCGAAAGCAGCCTGGAATTCATCGTTCCAACGTACCACTTGATCTTTCTTCAGTAGCTTGAAGATTGGTTCACAAGTAGCAGTCAGGTGTGAGATGAATCGGGCAATGTAGTTCAGTCGTCCTAGAAAGCCTCTGACCTCCTTCTCTGTCTTGGGAGCTGGCATCTCTTGTATGGCTTTCACTTTAGCAGGGTCCACTTAAATACCTTTGTCGCTCATGACGAAACCCAGTAGCTTACCAGACCTCACCCCGAAGGTGCACTTGTTCGGGTTCAATCTCAGCTTGTACAACTTCAACCTGTCAAACAACTTTTGTAGATGGTCAAGGTGTTCCTCCTCAGTCTGGGACCTCGCAATCATGTCGTCGACATAAACTTCAATCTCATGGTGGATCATGTCATGAAACAAAGCAACCATGGCACGCTGATATGTTGCCCCAACATTTTTCAACCCAAAAGGCATGACCTTGTAGAAAAAGGTACCCCACTGAGTAACAAAGGTGGTTTTCTCCATGTCTTCGGGAGCCATTTTGATTTGATTATAGCCGGAGAAACCATCCATAAAGGAGAATACCTTGTGCTTAGCAGTATTGTCAACCAGAACGTCAATGTGAGGTAGAGGGAAGTCATCCTTAGGGCTTGCCCTGTTCAAATCCCTGTAGTCAACACACATTCGAACCTTACCATCCTTCTTCGGTACCGAAACCACATTGGCAACCCACTGAGGGTAAGAAGTCACTGCTAGAAAACCGGCGTCAAATTGTTTCATAACTTCGGCCTTGATTTTCTCATACATCTTTGGGCGCATATGGCGAACTTTATGTTTTATCGGAGGGCAGTCTTCCTTGGTAGGCAGGCGATGAACCACAATGTCAGTATCCAACCCAGGCATATCTTCGTAAGACCAGGCAAAGATCTCAACATAGTCATGCAGCATCTGAATCAACCGCTGCTTCACACTAAGCTCCAGATTTGCACCGATCTTGACTTCCTTCTTGTTTATTTCAGTACCCAGATTCACCGTTTCCATCGGCTCTTCATGTGGCTAAATGGCCCTCTCTTCCTGGAGTAGCAGTCTTGCAAGTTCACCAGGCACTTCGCAATCATCTTCACCTTCGTCTTTGGCTAAGTTGATCGGATTTTCGAAGTCATAACTGGCAGTAGCAGAGTCGTTACCAGTGAGATCCAGAGTGGATTGAGACCTGTATATGTGAGTGTGTGTAAAATAGTTGTTTTGCAATATATAATAAAGAAAAACAAGGAGCACAAAATTTGAAATGCAAGAAACGTCCAATGCTTTTATTAATGATATATGAAAATGGCACACAAGAACCCTCACAAATGAAGCCACGGTGCCCCGGGTAAGACACCGGGCCATGAAGTTTCACAACATTGTCTGTTACAAATTCAAAACAAAGAGTTCATTACTGGTTAACAAAAGTAATAGGGATGAAGTCCTTTGTTGTCCAGTTGCTTGGTCCACCGTTGGTCGTAGGATAGATCCAGCTGTCGAATTCAGACTCCTCCATATTATCTTCAATGGCATTTACTCCCGAGTTGCTGATGAACACGGGAGGTCTTCCAATCCTTGCACTTCGAACAGCCTTTTGAGCTTCGGCAGTGAAACCCAAACCAAACTTGTTAGTCTTCTGAGTGAAATCAGGAAGTCGACCCTAATTTGCACACTCACCCTTCTCAATAACAGCCCGAGCATCCTTTAAGGAAGCCATCTTCATAGGAGAATCTTCAACCACAGGCTCAGCTGATGCCAATGTCTGAGGAACCTCTTCAAAGTGCTGAAATGGGGTCTCAATGAATTCCCCATCCATTTCTACGTATCTGAATGAGTTGAGGTGGCTGACCATGTACTCCTCCTCCCCCTGAATTGTCACAATCTTCCCTCTGACCGGGTACTTCAGCTTCTGGTGGAGTGTTGAGGTTACAGCTCCAGCTTTGTGGATCCATGGACGACCCAGCAAACAAGAATAGGATGGCCGAATGTCCATTACGTAGAATGTAGAATTGAAGACCTGAGAACCAACTTTAATTGGAATATCAACCTCACCATGCACCATCCTTTTAGACCCGTCAAAGGCCCTGACAATGATGTTACTTGGCTTTAGCTCCAACCCTTCGCAATCCAACCGGTCTAGAGCCTTCTTAGGTAAGACGTTCAGTGAGGAACCAGTATCAACCAATACGTGTGCAAGAGTAGTTCCCCTGCATTCAATGGAGACATGCAGGGCGTCGTTGTGGTTCTTCCCTTTAGCAGTCAAATCAGCGTCGGAGAAACCCAAACCATTATCAGTAGTTAAATTGGCCACACAATTGGTAAACTGATCAGCTGATGTCTCTTGTGGCACGTGGGCAGTCTTCAGGAAGGTAATCAGAGCCTTGGCATGGGCCTCTGAACAAAACAACAGTGACAACATAGAAATCTTGGATGGGGTTTGCCCCAGTTGCTCAACTACGTTGTGATCACTCTTCTTAATAATCTTCAGAATCTCTTCCATCTCCTGTTTGGAAGCTTCAACAGTAATAGTCTTCGGTGCCTCCGTTTGGGCAGGCATATCAGTGGTGATCCCTTTGCCCCGAGCGTTAGATGACTCGGCGACAGGGGTAGGACTAAGAACTTGATCAGGAATGGCATTAGGCACACTTGCAGGTGTAATGACAACAGGTCTTCGGACAGTTGGTGGAGCAATATCAGGTGAGAAAAGTCTACCGCTGCGGGTGACTTTAGCAGGCCCAGTAATGTTGTTGATGCCGGTATCAGCATCCAACTCTTGCTTAACTCCAAGAACACAAACATCTGCCCCATAGTGCCAATGGACAGCTTTGTCAGAGGTGTAGGGGATGGGCCCCGGAACAGTGATGATTACAGGCGCGATCTTTGGAACAGATGTAATTCTAATAGGCTTCCTCGAGGGAACCTTGGAAGAATTGTCGAAAATGGTAATAATGGCAACTTCTTCGAAATGAACGGAAGGAACAACAGTCTTTTCAAATAGGATCTCCTTATTATCCATCAGGTTTTGGATACCTAACTTCAGAAATGGGCAACCAGTAGGTAAAACAGAACACATATGGCAACCTTCGCCACAACCCAGAAATAAATCGGCTAGCAACAGGTTCTTCTTGACAGTCATCAGAGGGGTAACAATATCATCCACGGAAACTAGAAACAAGTCTTCCTCTACAGCATTTACTCCATGTTTGGGCATGGGAGCAGTCACAACATTAGGCCTCTCGGGCGCCTCAAACTCAATCTCCTTTGCATCAATTAGGTCTTGCACCCTGTTCCTCAAAACCCAACAATCATCTGTATTATGCCCCGGGCTATCAGAGTGAAAAGCGCAGCGGGCATTAGGGTTGTACTTTGGTGATGTGGTACTTGGATTCTTTGGAGCTTCTTTTAGAGTTACCAGATTGGTCTTCAACAACTGTGGCAGAATCTGAGACAAAGTCATGCTGAGACGAGTGAATTGCCTTCAAGGTATCTCGTCCTTTTGTTGATTGTGATGCTGAGGAGCACCAGCAGGTTTTGAAATAACAACCGCATTGACAGCTTGGCGGTGTTCAGGTCTATTCTGTCTTCTCGAACTATAGACAGCACTGGACTCTTTCTTAAAAGGTTTCTTCTTGGTGCTCGAGAAGGCACCCTTCTGTATCTTCCCGGCCTTAATACCAGCTTCAATCCTCTCACCAGTCAAAATAAGATCTGTAAACCCAGCTGAAGAGCTTCCAATCAGGTGGTTAAAGAATGGACCAGACGGGGTCCCCAAAAACATGTCAACAAGTTCACGATCAGCCAAAGGTGGTTACACCCTTCCGGCAAGGTCTCTCCATTTTTGAGCATACTCTTTAAATCCTTCACTCGTTCCTATTGACATACCCTGGAGTTGGGTACGCGCAGGAGCGAGGTCAGAGTTGTACCGATACTGCCTGTAGAATGCAGTAGCCAAATCTTCCCAGCTGCGGATACTGGCTCCGTCCAACTGATAGAACCACTCAAGATGAGTCCCTGAGAGACTGTCTTGAAAGAAATGGATCCATAAGTTCTTATCAACAGTGTAAGGCTGGATCTTCCTCACATATGACCGGAGGTGCAGCTTCGGACAGGAAACTCTGTTATACTTGGCGAAGGCAGGTGCCTTGAACTTATGGGGAATCACCACCCCAGATGATAGACCCAGATCTTCGAAGTCCATATCGGGCACCTTCTGTATCTCCATAGCGCTTAAACGGTCTTCCAGCTATTTGTACTTATCCTCATCAGGAGGATACTGTTCTTCATCATAGTCCGTCTCATTGTCGGAGACCATAGGGCTAGGAGCCCTCCTTTCTTGTGGACTATCTTTCCCTCCAGATGAGGTGGTCAGATCAACTTCATTCTGTAGCCCGTTTCCAAACTTGCGTCCAGTGTTAAACAGGATGGTCCTCTTCTTCTTCTTTTTCTCTTTCAGAATCAAGGTCTTCAGGTCCTGCTGACCCTTAGCTAGATTCATGAATAGCTCTTGAAATTGGGCATTATGGGCCTGGAGGGCCTTGATAGCTTGCTCAGTTGAAGTTTCAGCAGACATGATGATTACTGAAATAAACAGTGAAGAAGATAAGAGACATGTAATGGGGTACCTGTTATGGAGTGCATGGGATGAAATGCGTATGATTTATGATTTCAAAGACAATCGGGATTCAAATTTGTAAACAAGAAAGGAAACACACTTTATTAGATTTAAACTTCAAAATTTAAATTGTTCAACAAATTGCCCTTAGGCGTTACAAGAATGGAAACACTAAAAAGTAAACAAAAACTGTAAAAGAAATCATCAAAGGTCCATCAATGCTCTCATGGTCTCTTCTTCTCAGTGTGGACATAATCATTCAAAATCCGCTTGTTCTCCAACTGTCGAGTCAGCTTCTGGATCTTCTGCTCTTGTTCATTGAACCTCTCCCGATAAGAATCTCGTTCTTCCCGCAGTTGCATCCAAGACCTCTTCAGTGTCCCAATATCAGTGGGCATATAAGGGTGGAGAATAGTTGGAAGAACCCCCTCCTCATTAGCAACTTCAAGAGTAACAGGCCTGACAGCTTCATATGGCATACCTAACTTCTGGGCACGGATGCGGACCCATCTGAGATATGGCTCCATTGGCAGAGAAGTCTTTGGTCCCAACTCATGTGGGTCATATTGGTGAACTCTGTCCCAAGCCCTTATGAATCTACGACGCAGCTCGTCGCTATCTCCTTGAAAATCAAAGATGATATGAGGCATCAACATCTCATGAGGCCCTTATCTTCTGGCTCTTCCAAACTGGCGGAGAGCTAAACATGGGTTGTAAGAAATCCCTCCATGGGTCCCGATCAATGGAACATTAGGATACTCTCCACAGTGATCAATGACAATCACCTCATCCATACCTTTGAGAGTCCAAATAATGTCATTATTAGAAAGAGACATCACCCTATAAGCCCAGCCCATTCCTTCTTTGTTCTTCAGTACGGACTTAGGGAGGTGCGAAATAAACCACCTCGACAATAAAGGAGCACAGCACATCAAAGTTCCCCGATTTCGGGCAGTACGAGCATAGAGCTGATGAAGGATATCACCCAAGAGAGTGGGTACTGGATTCTGAGAGATGAAGATCTTTATGGCATTAACATCAACAAAAGTGTCAGGATTCGGAAACAATACCAGACCATAAATCAAGAGAGCCAGAATGTCCTCGTACACCTTGAAGTCTAAGCTGTCCCAGAAGTAATTAGCTTTGTCAACCAAAAACTTAGCCAGAAAACCCTTAGCTCCACTTCTAGTCTCCCAGTTAGCCATTACCTCCTCCTTGGTCAAGTGAAGGGCTGCAGCAATTTCTTCGGGCTTAAGAGTCTTTTCCCAACCAGTAAACGGAGTCTGTTCCAGGACGGAGATACCGAGCAGCTCAGAGAACTCTTCTAGGGTAGGCACCAGCTGGAAGTCCTGGAAAGTAAAGCAATGGTACAGCGGATCATAGAATTGGACCAGAACACTCATCATTTGCTCGTCCAATTTTGAAGTGACCAAACTGAGAAGAGAACCATGCCTTCTGATGAAGGAAGTAGTGTCTGGAATCCTGACAACCAAATCTTTAAGCAGGGTAGGTACTTGGACAAAGTTGATCCGGATAGTATTCCTACGCATGGGCATCATGATGACCTACAAAACAGAGCAAAGATGAAACCCTTTTGTCTTTGAAATAGGTTAGTCCTTATGCAAAATGTATGCAATGTTATGATGTCATGATGTCATGGTAAAGGCACACCACAAGTATCCATAAAAAGCAAACATGGTAAAGGCACACAAGTCACACTGAGAGCCCTTAGATTTCAAGTTGGCATGGAGCTTAGGTACTACCCTCTTTCAGTTCAGTTGGTTAAGACATGTCCTAAAAAATAGTAACCGGGTTCTAGAGGATCTCAATATCACTGACTACCCTCAATCGGTCATAATTCCAGTTTAGCAACCTTTTCTTGCATCCAGAATCATCGCGAGAGTTTAGTCTCAATGAGTGTAGCATACTGGTACTGTTCTATGGCCAAGTTGGTCAATTTAAGGTTCTAAGGTCAGTTGGTGCTTAATGACTCCTTAGAAGAACCATATTCTCCTCGTTCCAACACAAGGGATATCGGTACAGACCAAGGTGCCACACCAATGTAGCTACTGCTTCATCTGTGTCGGTCTACGTCAGATAGATCCCTCACAGTTTATTGCTACTTACCTAAAGGGTATCCCCAGATCCGGGTTAGGATCTATAGAACTCCGATACAAGCCCACAAAATTAAAGCATACAATTGAAAACATAGTGATCTAATCCTAAGGTACACCTCACTTATTTGAATCCCCAGCAGAGTCGCCAGTTCTGTGATCGGTGGGAATAGAACTGACTGTTTTAGAATGTTGGTTCGTGTTTTGCGTTTGTTTTCGCAAAATGTCGCGGTAAGCAAGAGTCACCACCGTCTTTTATTTCATCCAACAGGGAAAGGACAAAAGCACAGAAAAATTCCTTTTTGAGATATTTCTCGGGTTCGGGAGGTAGATTATAGAAAGGGAAGGTGTTAGAACCCTTTCTATCAGTGGTTATCCACGTGCTCTTAGGTACTTGCTCATTATGTTTTCAAAAGTTTTCTTTTCTTTGTGTTTGTGGATTTGAGAAGAGTTTTTATTTTGAAAGGGGTGTAAGTGCGAAAAGTTTTGTTTTGTTTTAAAAGGAGCAAGTACTTAAGAACATCTACCTACTCAAAAAGGAATTAATCTGTACAAGTGTCCTTTAGACAATGCCATTCCACTATTGAGGAGTAGGAAGCATCGTCGTTGGAGTTTTCGGGTCAATTCGATTAAGGGATGTGTGGTCACTAAAGCAATGTTAGGATGCCTTAGCGGTAACCCTAATGTCTTAGATCATTTTATCCGAGGCAACCGTTTCGAGGCAACTATGATCTTTGGACAAGAGGGCGACCTCTAAAACTTCCTATACTCAATGACCACGTTCGAAGGTAACCAAGTGAGGTGTACCCTAAGAGTGGCATGTGCGAGTGTATTGTTTTTCAGTTATATTATCTTTGTACATGTTATGGTGAGCAATTGTTGATTTTAGGTTAAAGGTTAATCTTGTCATGCATTGCCTATTATTCAAACATCTAACAGTTAATGGTTGTGGAAATTAAATTGCGGAAAATAAATCTACGCTATTACAAGGCATCGGGTATTTACATCGCCAAAGACAAACCCTTTAAAATTAAATTGCGAAAAGTAAAGAAAAGCGATAAATAAAATCCTAATTAAAAACTATTACATTCTCAAAGCAGTTACAATATTGAAATATGAATAAAAAATTATACGCGCGCGAGAAAATTAAATCGATGTGTCTTAGGGTTTTGACCCTTTAAAATAAATAAAGCATATTTTGTTATTTTTTGAATTAAAAATTAGTCTAAATTAATAATTGAATTAATTAATTACATGAAAAATATTTTTGGTTTTTTATTATTAATTAAAGAAATAAAATAAGAATGGTTAAAAGATATTAAAACCCTAATTCTATGTTAATTTTAATTTAATGCAAAAGATATTAAAGTTGTTCCTAATTAAACTAAATTAATTAATTAATGTTTATTTACAAAAATAATAAAATAGTGAAATTAATAAAAATATTATTTTTTAGGGTTTTCTGATTTTATAGAAAAAATATTAATTGGTTAATTTTGATAATAATAATTAAATAAAATAAATATAGAGAAAAAGAAATAAACCAAAATGGGGGTTTGGGCCTGAAGAGGGAGTATGATCAACAATTCTTGGCCCACTAACACCAGCCCGTTTGACCCTTGTAATTCCCTGCGTGCTTGTTGACCAGGGAGTATGGTGGATGCTCAAATCTGGCTTTTGGATCTTGACCTGAAGCCACTTGGCACATTGAGATCTAAGGACATATGGTAGTCCACGCTTGGAATGCTACGTATGAATACCTGAAGACAAAATTGAATAAAGTTTTGGGGGACCTGGGATTCGAACCCAAGTCCCAAGGCTCATTACCTGCGCGCTCAACCACTCCAACCAGCTTGCCTAATTGTTATTGAAATAAGAAACAAATAATATATAGAAAATAAAACGCTAAGCCTGAAAAATAAAAAATAAAAGCGCCAATGATTTGAACTGGCCAATCACGCCCAGCCACGTTATCATCTTCTTCATATCACCCTGGTTCTTTACCTGCGGATTTTTATCCGCAGGAAGATTCATAGGATCTCTCAAAAATCCTTCCTAGGCCATGTAAACGACACCCAAGAGTACCAATGCACTCGTCTCTTCCTCCTGGTCATCCCTGTAACCATTATTTGGCCCAATTTTCCCTGCATCAAAAATGCCTAAAAAGAAAGAACAAGAACCCTAGAATCGGGCATCACAGTATGGTCCATAAAAATCAAATTAAATGATGCAGAATTGATGGAAATCGAATGTTAAGCATGATAGTGCAATCAAATTGGCAAAAAGATGCAAGGAGAATGATTTACGATTTCATGTGCAGAGGCATATTCGTGGAGACTTACAATGAGTTTTAGGCAATGAAAAGGCTTGGTTTTGATTGGTATAGCTTCACAGGATATCAGGCAAGGGAGTAGTGTTGAGCTTTTGCTTTGAAAGTGCCTCCAAATAAGAATTCGATCTCCCACTTTTCAAGCTTTTTTCCAAAGTTGTTCTGGCCGTTTCAACAGAGCTTTGTGCGTCCTTTTGGTTTGTGTGACTTATGTGAGTGTTATAGAATGAATTAGGTTTGGTCTTTTGGTCTGAAATCAAGTGCATTGAAGATGGAAGATTGGATTTTGATCACCATAACCAAGTTGCCATATTTGCATCAAATCTGAGATTTTGTGCATGTTTTGACTTGGCATGAGTTTGATTGAGTTTCACATGATATTTGCAAGCTGTATTGATCACAAGAATCCCCTTACATCAATTTTTAGATTTTATTTGATTTAATATTGATTAATAATGAATTAAATCAATAAAAATGAAATAAAATAGAAAAATAAATGTTTAGTCATGAAATTAAAGATGTAACACGTGTGTGGCATGAAAAGACTATATCAAGTGGAAAAAAGTGGGCCCTTTTGTCAAAAATTGGAGTTTTGAGGATAGTTGACTTTTGGCAATTTTGGAAAAATGCCCAACTTCAACAATGCATAACTTCTTCAATTTTGAACTTTTGCAGGTGTTATTGGACTTTTTAGAAACCTTGATATGTCCTCTAATCAACCCTTTTGGTCTAATCTCATTTTTATGTTCCATGCTCAAGTTATAAGCTTTGGAAAAAAGGGTGTTTTTGTTGACTTTCAAAAATGACCTATAATGTCCAAATTTATAACTTTTTGTGAGAGCATTTATTGATCTTGGGGTGTGAAGATGGATTGTAGGAAATTGCATCCTCTAAAAAATGAGCTTTGGATGGGTCATTTCTCATAAAGTATGAGAAAGTTATGCTTGGTCAAAGTTGAGTTGACTTTTCCTACAAAACCCTAATTTAGCAACTTTTGAATCTTGATGAATCTTGAGCAATCCTTGGTGAATCATGATCAACACTTGATCAAATGATGAATTATCCTTAAAAATGATAATTTTGACAAAAAATCTTGAGGTTTGGCTGTATTTGGGACACAGTTGACTTTTGCCCTAGCATAGTCGATTTTTGGACTTCTTGAGCAATTGACTGACCAAACTTCCTCTGTGAGGCTTGAAATTTGACATGGATGAACTTAAGAACATATTAAGACATTGGGAAGCACTTGAGGACATTTGTATGTAGAGACCTTTATGCAACATAAAACCCTAATTTTGACTTGACTGCCTTAGGAGGTGATTTGACTGTCCAACTCTTGAGCCATCTTGAGCAACTTGAAGATTATTCTTGACATGTCTTGAGGAATATGGGAGGGAAAATTTTGGGGTACAACAGAGGTATACATCGATGATATGATTGCAAGATCTCAAACTGAAGAAGAACATCTGGACCACCTTCAGAAGTTATTTGACAGGTTGAAGTTGTACAAGTTGAGGTTAAACCCGAACAAGTGCACCTTCAGGGTGAGGTCTAGTAAGCTGCTAGGTTTCGTCGTAAGTGACAAAGGTATTCAAGTGGATCCTGCAAAGGTGAAGGTTATACAAGAGATTCCATCTCCCCGAACAGAAAAAGAAGTCAGAGGCTTTCTGGGACGACTGAACTACATTGCCCGATTCATCTCACACCTGACTGCTACTTGTGAACCAATCTTCAAGTTACTGAAGAAAGATCAAGTGGTAAGATGGAACGATGAATGTCAGGCCGCTTTCGAAAGGATCAAAGAGTATCTCCAAGAGCCACCCATTCTGATGCCTCCAGTTGAAGGGAGACCTTTGATCTTATACTTGACAGTACTCGACAATTCAATGGGGTGTGTGCTGGGACAGCATGACGAGTCTGGCCGAAAAGAGCATGCTATTTATTACCTTAGCAAAAAGTTTACCGACTGCGAGACCCGATACTCGTTGCTTGAGAAAACTTGCTACGCTTTGGCATGGGCTGCTCGCCGGCTGAGACAGTATATGCTGACTCACACTACTCTGTTGATATCAAAAATGGATCCAATCAAGTATATCTTCGAAAAGCCTGCCTTGTCCGGAAGAATAGCAAGATGGCAGATGATTTTGACTGAGTATGACATCCAGCACATGACTCAAAAGGCAATCAAGGGAAGTGTGTTGGCAGACCATTTGGCACACCAGGCAGTGGATGATTACCAGTCTATGAACTTTGAATTCCCGGATGAGAGTATCATGATAGTGACTGACTGTGAGACACCTGGACCGGATGAAGGACCTGAGGAGGGATCCCGATGGTCTATGTACTTTGATGGAGCTTCAAAATCTTTGGGTAATGGCATTGGCACCGTGATCATATCTTCTGAAGGCTCTCATACTCTGTTTACCGCCCGACTATGTTTCAACTGCACCAACAATATGGCAGAGTATGAAGCATGCATCATGGGTCTTCAAGAAGCAATTGACCTAAGGATTAAGTTCTTGAGTGTGTTCGGAGATTTCGCTCTCGTGATCAGTCAGATCAAAGGCGAGTGGGATACGAAACACCCAAATCTTATTCCTTACAAGGAATACGTGTTGATGTTTCTTCCACATTTCGAGGAGATAACTTTTGAACATTTCCCTAGAGAGGAGAATCAGTTGGCGGACGCGCTAGCTACGATGTCTTATATGTTCAAAGTCAATTGGGACAACGAAGCTCCCCGAATTATCATTGAAAGGTTGGAAGAACCTGCGTATTATTGTGACATTGAGACTGAAGAGGTAGCAGATAAACCCTGGTTTCATGAGGTGAAGAGGTATCTTGAGGCTCAGGAATACCCCGAGGGTGCATCTGTTAATGATAAGAAATTTCTGAGGAGGTTCGCGGTGAAGTTATTCATCAGCAATGGCATTCTTTACAAGCGTAACCATGATGCAACCTTACTGCGATGTGTGGATAAGAATGAAGCAGAAAGGATCATGGCAGATTTACATGAAGGTACTTTCGGAACTCATTCCAGTGGGCACACCATGGCAAAGAAAATCCTTCGAGCAGGATACTATTGGTCCATAATGGAAGCCGACTGTTATCAGCATTCTCGGACCTGTCACAAGTGCCAAGTCTATGCTGATAAGGTGCACATACCTCCAGTACCTCTGAATGTCTTGACAGCTTTGTGGCCTTTTGCAATGTGGGGCATTGATATGTTCGGCGAGATCAGACCTACAGCGTCCAACGGGCATCGCTTCATCCTGGTAGTAATTGATTACTTTACGAAGTGGGTTGAAGCAGCTTCCTTTGCTACAGTGACCAAGAACGTCGTGGCACGGTTCATTCGGCATAATCTGATTTGTCGATATGGTGTACCAGAGAGGATCATTACGGACAATGGTACAAATCTAAACAATAAGATGATCACCGAACTCTGCAAGCAGTTCAAGATACAGCATCATAACTCTTCTCCCTACCGGACGAAGATGAATGGGGCTGTTGAAGCGGCTAATAAGAACATTAAGAAGATTGTGTAGAAGATGACGGTGACGTATAAAGATTGGCACGAGATGTTACCGTTTTCACTTCATGGGTATCGTACCTCAGGGCGGACGTCAACAGGGGAAACACCATATTCCTTGGTATATGGCATGGAAGCAGTCTTGCCCATCGAAGTTCAGATACCCTCTCTGCGGATTATGAAGGATGCAGGTTTGAGCGAAGATGACTAGATCCAGACCCGGCTTGATCAGCTGAACTTAATCGACGAAAAGAGACTTACTGCTATTTGTCATGGTCAAACGTATCAAAAGTGGATGATCAAGGAATTTAACAAAAAAGTTAGACGACAAGAGTATCAAGTTGGGGATCTGGTAATCAAGCACATTATCTTACCTCAAGGTGATCCCAGGGGCAAATGGACCCCTACCTACGAAGGGTCATTTGTGGTTAAGAACATTTTCTCAGGAGGAGCTATGATTCTAACCACCATGGATGGTGACGACCTTCCTCACCCCGTCAATGCAGACATAGTGAAAAGATACTACGCCTAATCAAAGACCCGCTAGGTTGACTGGCCTAGGCAAAAATAAGGGCTTCCCGGCGAACCAAAAGGGTTCGGGCAAAAGTAAGGGATGAAAATGAAAAAATTTGTACACCCGACAAGTCGAAAACCTGAAAAGGCGGCTTGGGCAAAAATGGGGATCCCGATGGACCGAAAACCCGAAAGGGCGGTCCAAGCAAAAATTAGGGATTAAAGAGTAACACTATGTCTCATTGGATCACTTTGCAACCAGACTTCGATATCAACTATCAAGCTCGGACGACACTAATCAATCTAATCTACCTTCAACCAAGAAGCAAAGTGATGAGATGCTCGAGGGCATAAAGGCAATAGCAGAGTTGGAACCCAGTGGGATTATTCACATAGCTGTTTTGTTTAGTTTTTCACAAATTGTGTAAATTATATTATTCGGCGGCGTTCTCTTACTAGGACGCCATCCTCTTGTACAAAAACGCCTATTTACAGGCCAAACTTCAAAATCAATACAATTCATTTTCAGAGAAATTTCAAACTGTTTTTCCTTTATCTGTTTTGTTTTACAAAGAACGTCCAATGTTCATTTTTGATATATGCATTTGACATTAATTGCTGCTCATAAAAATTTACATGCGAAACAAAATATGATTACTGGTAATATCAGAAACAGGGACAATAAGAAATGTCCAAGCTGTACAGTTGCTCTGTCCACCAGATACAAGGTAAATTCAGCTGAAGAATATGGCCCTAGTAATATTCACTCCTCGCAGAGTAAGACAGTAATGATAGCTCTCCCCAGCTGAGACTTGCAACTATAAATGAATCGGTAATATTCTCCCCCCAAGCAGAGTCTATCTACCATCAACACTGAAAAGGCTTAATATCCCCGGCAGTCTTAATATTCCCCAACGGAGTATAAGAATATTCCCCGGCAGAATACAAGATATCCCCAGTGGAGTTAAAAATTTCCCAGCGCAGTTTAAAAAAGCTTCCCCAGTGGAGTTGAAGAATCATCCCCAGTAGACTCTGGAAGTTCGTCCCTGGCGGAGTATAAAAATAAATATCCCCATCCGAGTTCAAAGGAAGATTGTCCCCAGCAGATCGCAGAGGATTATCCCCGTTAGAGTCTAAAAAGGTTGTCCCCGGTGAAGCCGCAGCTGAAAGATCATCCCCAGCGGAGTTCTTTCCTTTCACAAACAGAAGTCAATCCCCAAAGGGATTCAGTATCACCAGCAACGGTAATTCGTTTCCAATGGAATTTATCGGTGGAATCCTCAGCAGAGCATCTCTTCCCCACAGAGTAATCTCCTCATCAGTTTATTCCCCAACAGAGTTATCCTCTCCTGCAGGTTTATTCTCGCAATCACCTTCGTTCGCCATCCCCAGCGGAAACGAAGAATCCAACTCTTCTCTCCAGCAGCTATCCGGGATTTGTTTTCCCCAGCTAAAACATTACATTTCCATACATCATGACACATGCATATACGCATCATACAACACAATCTCATTTATTTTGAGAACATCATTGCTTGATATATATCATGCATTGCATACGACTGACCTTTACCTTTCAGGAAAGATGCAGTTAAGTTCTCAGCTGTGTCAAAGACCTGACTGATTCTTAAATCTCAACTGAATTATTCTCGGTTGAATTACAGATAAGGTTCTCAATCTCGACAATTTCCTCCATCAAATTATGGACGAGTTCTAAAATCTCAACAGAATTATACTCCGTTGAAGACCAGACAAGTCCTAGATCTTGATGAAGATGTTTCCCTCAGTCGAAGACCTGACCGGTTCTTAAATCCCAACTGAATTATTCTCGGTTGAATTACAGATAAGGTTCTCAATCTCGACAATTTCCTCCGTCGTAGTGTGGACGAGTTCTAAAATCTCAACAAAATTATACTCCGTTGAAGACCAGACAGTCCTAGATCTTGATGAAGATGTTTCCCTCAGTCGAAGACCTGACCGGTTCTTAATCTCAACTGAATTATTCTCGATTGAATTATAGATAAGGTTCTCAATCTCTACAATTTCCTCCGTCATAGTGTGGACGAGTTCTAAAATCTCAACAGAATTATACTCCATTGAAGACCAGACAGTCCTAGATCTTGATGAAGATGTTTCCCTCAATTAAAGACCTGACCGGTTCTTAATCTTAACTAAATTATTCACGGTTGAATTACAGATAAGGTTCTCAATCTCGACAATTTCCTCCATCATAGTGTGGACGAGTTCTAAAATCTCAACAGAATTATCCTCCGTTGAAGACCAGACAGTCCTAGATCTTGATGAAGATGTTTCCCTCAGTCGAAGACCTGACCGATTCTTAAATCTTAATTGAATTATCCTCGGTTGAATTACAGATAAGGTTCTCAATCTCGACAATTTCCTCCATCATAGTGTGGACAAGTTCTAAAATCTCAACAGAATTATACTCCGTTGAAGACCAGACAGTCATAGATCTTAACGAAGATGTTTCCCTCAGTCGAAGACCTGACCGGTTCTTAAATATCAACTGAATTATTCTCGGTTGAATTACAGATAAGGTTCTAAATCTCGAAAAAATTCCCTCAGTTGAATTACGGACAAGTTCTTAAAACTCAGCAGAGGCATTCTCTTAGTTGAAGTACAGGCAAGTTCCTAAATATCAACAAGATCAGACTTCCCCCAGCGGAATCTTCCACAACAACAGCTATGCAAGCTCTCGCTAAGGAATCTCTTATGCGATCGACACTCCTGCAGATGGCATCTTTAAGCCCATCCTCCCGCTAGAAATCTCCAAATGGCATCTGTAAGCCCATTCTCGGCATCACCAGGCTGATACCACTTCATGCGAGTGCAAATTTCTGGGCACTCTAGTGTTCAATCATCTTCCACCTTCGGATCACGAAAGGCATGAAAGTCAATCTACACCCTCAGGTTTAAGAAGATTGAACAGGGGCAGCTGTTGTACCCCAAAATTTTCCCTCTCATATTCCTCAAAACATTGCAAGAAGAATCTCTAAGTTGCTCAAGGTTGCTCAAGAATTGGTCAGACAAGCTCTCTCCTAAGACAGTCTACCCCAAATTAGGGTTTTGTGTTGCATCAAGATATTTGAATCCAAATGACCTCAAGTTCTCCCTAATGTCCTAATATGTTCTCAAGGTCATCCATGTCAAATTTCAAGCCTTGCAGAGGAAGTTTGCTCAGTCAATTGCTCAAAGGGTCCAAAAATCGACTGTGCTAGGGCAAAAGTCAATTGTGACCTAAAAACAGTCAAACTTCAAGATTTTTTGTCAACATTCTCATTTTGAAGGATATTTCATCATTTCATCAAGGTTTGATCATGATTCATCAAGGATTGCTCAAAATTCATCAAGACTCAAAAGTTGCTAAATTAGGGTTTTGTAGGAAAAGTCAACTCAACTTTGACCAAGCATAACTTTATCATACTTTATTAGAAATGACCCATCCAAAGCTCATTTTTAAGAGGATGAAATTTCATACAATACATCTTCATACCCCAAGATCAAAAAATGCACTCACAAGAAGTTATAAATTTGGACATTATAGGTCATTTTTGAAAGTCAAGAAAAACACCTTTTTTGCCAAAGCTTATACTTGAGCATGGAATATAAAAATGAGATTAGACCAAAAGGGTTGATTAGAGGACATCTCAAGATTTCTAAAAAGTCCAAGAACACTTCCAAAAGTTAAAAATTGAAGAAGTTATGCATTGTTGAAGTTGGACATTTTTGCAAAATTGCCAAAAGTCACTATCCCCCAAACTTCAAATTTTGTCAAATGGGCCCATTCTTTTCCACTTGATTTGAGCTTTTATCAGTGTCCACGTGTCCTAGCTTCAGCCATGAGCCCATATCTTATTTTTATTATTTTATTTGATTTTTTATTGAATTATTTCATTTTAAATCAAATTAAATCATATAAAATCCAAGCTTTGATTACCTAAGATCTTTTTGGTTATTTCAGGTTATAATTATCACCAATATCATAATCAAACTCGAATCTCACCATACCATGTGCAAAAAGATTGAAAAATTGGCAAATTTGGCAAGTTGGTATGGTGAATCAAATCAAATATGCAATGCATTGATGTGGAAGATTCAAGCCATATTTGTTACCCTAGCACATTGTATCATACATAAGTAAGAGAGGCACACGAAAATAGGGGTGGGAGGCTGCAAGCATAGACAGAACAAAACTTGAAAAAAGAGGGAAAAAAGCTTGAATTCGAATTCATACTTAGAGGCAATCTCAGAAGCCAAGAAGCATCCCAATCGATTCCTGGGTGATCACACAACCTTCCTGGATCAAAAGCACGCGTTCTCAGGCCTTCAAAAGCACTGTAAGCATCATGTTACTTAGCCCTGTATTCAAAATCATAACTCTTCATTCTTGCATCATTTGGACAAATCATTGATATATTTGTGATCCTCATGACATTTAAAAGCTTTTAGCATTACTTGATTTCGTTTATCTGACTCATACTGCAAAGTACCATAGTTAGGGTTTCGTGGATATTTTGGGTGTTTTTGTTTCAGGGAAAATTGGCCATCAAGAAGGGCATGGTTAGAACCGTGAGGTTGAAACGAGCATGACCATACCCTTGAAAGACATTTTTGTGGCTTGTAGCAAGTTTTGGAGATGGTCTGGCTTATAGCTACGGACTGTTGTCCGTTGGTATAGATCTAGATGTTTTAGCCACGGTTCAACAAAGAAGATGAAGACGTGGCGCCTACCCATTGCACCATTCAAATCGCGCGTGTTATTTTTTGTCTTTTCTGGCTATAGACTTGTTTTAATATATTATATTTCATTTGTATATTACTAACAATAAAAAAACAGCCTAGTGGCAAGCGTGTCCATCCAACATCCAACATGACCTGGGTTCGAATCCCAGGTCCTCCACTTCTTTGATATTATTATTTTCCAGGTGATCACATGTACCTCCAAGTGCGCAGCCCACCATGCACCATCATTCAATCAATTGCCAGATGGCCATTGGCCAGATCTGGTGGCCAAGAGATGATGGTCCACCATAGTCCAAGTCAGCGTGCAAGCATCAGATCTGAAAATTCAAACCAGGCCAGCGCTTAATGGGCCATAGGATTGCTATTCAGACACCCTTTTCAGGCCCAAACCTCTTCTCTCTATTTCTTTTATTTAATATTTCTTTTATTTATTTTATTATTTTTATTTAATTACTAACCAATTAAAACTCTTCTTTTTTTATATAAAATAAAAAACCACAAAATATTTCCTTTATCAAATTAAATTCTAACTTTTATTTTTATTAATAAACATTAATTAATTGATTTAGAATTTTAATTAGAATAACTTTCACATTTTTGTAAATAATTAAAATTCAATTAGATTTGATTAGGTTTTTTTACTAACATTAATTAATTTTATTTTCTTTCTTTAAATACCAGAAACCCAAAAATAATTTATTTAATTAATTAATTAATTAATTTGATTTAGTAATTAACTTAGGTTGATTTCTTTCTTAATTAAAAAAAAAAGATGTTTCCTTTAAACCAAAAGGGTCAAAACCCTAATTTGCGCTCGATTTAATTTCCCGCACGCGATTTACTTTCTTTTGTCATATAATGTACTTGCTCCTGGATTGTAATAGCTTAATAGGACCTTTTATTTATTATTTTTATCGCTTTATTTATTTTTAAAGGGTTTGTCTTTGGCGATGTAAATACCCGACGCCTTATAATTTAAATTCCGCAATTTATTTTCCGCAAAATATAAACTGTTAGATGTTTGATATAGGGATGCATGACAAGACTGAATGTTTTAACCTAAAATCAACATAGATCACCATTAACATGTACAAAGATAAAATTAACTGAAAATGACACACTCGCACATGCGCACTCTTAGGATACACCCCATTTGGTTGCCTTCGTACACGGTCATTAAGTATAGGTAGTTTTAGAGGTCGCCCTCTTGTCCAAAGATCATAGTTGCCTCGAAACAGTTGCCTTGGATATTGTTGCCTCAAAACAAATGATCTAAGACATTAGGGTTACCGCTAAGGCGTCCTACTATTGCTTTGGTGACCGCAAGTCCCGCATTCGAATTGACCCTTAAAACTCCAACGACGGTGCTACCTACTCATCAATAGTGGGATAGCATTGTCTAAAGGAAGATAGCATAGAATGATTCCTTTTTCGAGTAGGTAGATGGTTCTTAAGTACTTGCTCTTTCAAAAAACAAAATCTTTTTCACACTTACACTTTTCGAACAAAGTTTTCAAAAACACTTCATACGCTCTTGAGGACAGAAGCAAGAGTTAAATCGAAGTTTCAAAACAAAAAAAAATTTCAAACCCACAAGCACAAAGAAAAGCAATTTTGAAAACATTTGAGCAAGTACCTAGGAGCCCGTGGATAACCACGGATAGAAAGGGTGCTAACACCTTCCCTTTCTATAATCTACCCCCCGAACCCGAGAAATATCTCGAAAAAGGAATTTTTCTGTGTTTTTTTCCTTTCCTTGTTGGATAAAATAAAAGTCGGTGGCGACTCTTGCTTACCGCGACATTTTGCAAAAACAAACGCAAAACGCAAACCAGCATTCCAAAAAACAGTCAGTTCTTCCCACCGTATCACACTTCCTGCCGAGGACGAGCCAGAGGAGATAGTCGCTTTGCATACGCGCTCGGATGTTGTTGCTCGTATCCACCTCCTCGAGTCAGATTGTGTTGCCGCTCTGGCCGACGGGTTCGAGACTGCGGTGAGTCAGCTGTCCATGTTGAATCCGGGCTTGAACACCGAAGGGGTTGGAGCTCTCTCCCAGATTATCGACGGCCAGGTAGTGCCTCCTCCTGATTTACCTGATGTGGTCGTCAGCACTCCGGGGAATGATTGACTTTTTATTATTGTTTGGGTCTGCGTGCCCGTATATTGCTTTATTTTTTGGGGGCCTGCGTGCCCGTGTTAGTTTTTGGGGCCTGCGTGCCCGTGTCTTTCTTATTTTCTTTGGGCCTTCGTTCCCTGGATTGTAATGTTGAACATCACCGGCCCTCGTGGTCGGTATATCATTAATCCATTTTATGATTGCTTTTTCCAAAGATGCTTTGTTTGCAATTACCTGCTAGTATCTAGGTATACGATCAACTGTTATTTTTGTAACGAATATTTGATAAGATTTGTGTTCGAGCGGAGATACCCTTTCGACCCTCGTGATGGTTCGACACGTTTCGAAATGTGTCGACTTGTGCGGAGTGGAGTCCGTATGTCGGGCGTATGACCTAGATTGAGGTCCGACGCTCGTGGCGTGAACTTCCTATCGCGAGGTGGGTGTTCTGCCATGTGGGTACTTTGATAGTGGAGCTCGATCAAGGTGTCCCTGTCGGAAATTAGAGTTCGACTCATTGGGTGAGCGACGGTGTGCCCTTAGTGGTCGGTAGGTCGGGCTCGTACCTTGACCCGCCTACATGGTCGATACTTTATTTTTTATTGGTTAAGGGTGAATGTTCGACGGCCAAAGTCCACAGTGGTTGAGGGCTTTAGCTGTAGTATTGTTTCATCTTTGCAGCATTCCAGGGTTGTGGTAGCGGTTCTCCATTTAACTGCTCGAGGTAATATGCTTCGGTGCCTGTGGCGCCCTAGACGCGGTAAGGTCCTTCCTAGTTCGCGGCCAATTTTCCTTCGCGGGAATCCTTCTGGTTTCTCTGCAAGACTAGGCTGCCGACCTGGAAATCGCGTTTGATGACCTTGTCATCGTGATGTAGGGTTACTCGTTGTTTCAAAGTGGCCTCGCGCAGGGCTGCCTCCGATCGGATTTCCTCGACCAGGTCAAGCTCATCCCTCAGGGACTCGTCGTTCATTTCTTCGTCAAGAGGCATCTCTGTCCGCCTGGAGGGTTCTCTGATTTCCACGGGGATGACGACCTAAATGCCATATGTTAGTCTAAACAGAGTTTCGCCCGTCGTCGAATGGGGTGTGGTGCGGTAAGCCCATAGGACGCTATGTAGTTCCTAGACCCATCCCCTTTTTACTTCGCCTAGTCTGTGCTTAAGTCCCTGCAGGATAACCCTGTTGGAGGCCTCGGCTTGCCCGTTGGTTTGGGGATGCTCGACTGAGGTGAAATGTTATTTGGTACCTGTAGCGGTGAATATCGGAGATCAAGATATTGATTAACTTGACTCACAAAAGCAAGAGTCGCCACTGCGCTTTATTATTTCCAAGGGGAAAGGGAAAAGAGCGTAATAAAACCCTAAAACATGCAATGTAAAATAATGAAAATACAATGCGTTTTTGTAAGAGATCAAGAGTTCGGGGGTTGGTTATGCAATGGGAAGGTATTAGCACCCAATGCATCTGCGGTACTCTGCAGGAACCTTTTGAAATATCTGTTTTTTGGTTAAAATTGTTTGTTATATACAAGGGTGTATTTATCTACAACTATGTTTGTTTAAGGGGAAAGAAATGAGTTTTTATTATTGTGTTCGTGAGGGTTTCGCGACCCTTTGCCTACGTATCCAATGAAGGAATCAAAACACCGTAGTTCCTCTAGAAAAAAGTTGATTTGTTTGTGTTTTTTTAGTGGGCGACATTAACGCACGCATTCTAGCAATAGGCATGGCCGATATCGCGGTAGAACGGAGATAACATGCCCTTGGGGGGAGTTTTGATTCGAAGGGTTGTCACAGAAGGTTGTCTTTCTGAGTTTGAACGAAACAACTATGTGTGGGGTGTTCTTCAGAATCGAAGGAGACTGAAGTGTGTGGATTCTTGGTTTTTTTTTACTCACAAGTATTGAAGGGACTTGAGAGATTTTTTGTGTTTGAGAAAATCTGGGGAATTCGTTCCTCTGGTCCCAAAAATCCTCTCTTCTCTTCCAAAAAAATGTGTTGTAGCCTTTGTACTTATAGGCAAGCTTTGATATGGTTTTTGGGGGGAAATCAAATAATATTTGAATTATTTGGGTATACTGCCCCCTTGTTTTCTTCAGTGCAGCTCTTGTGCACTCCTTTTTTGTGCATGTACAAGACTGAGACAATGCAGGCTTGTCAGTATTTGGAGCTTAGTGGCAGGTTGGTGCAGGACTGCTGCATAGCAGCACAGCTGGCTTGAGTTTGGTAGCATATGGGACTTTATTTCCAAATCGAAGCTTGTGACTGAAGGGAAACTGTATTGCCCATCGAAGCTTGTGACTGAAGGGAAACTGTATTGCCCATCGAAGCTTGTGGATCGAAACAAATGTGTTGCCCAATCGAAAGCCCGTGTTCGAAGGAAGCAATGTTGCCCAATCGAAGCATGTTTGCAGGCAGTAAACTTGTCCAGATTCGAAAGAGGCTTGCATGAGGCAAAATATCCAGATTCGAAAGAGGCTTGCATGAGGCAAAATGTCCAGATTCGAAAGAGGCTTGCATGAGGCAAAATGTCCATATTCGAAAGAGGCTTGCATGAGGCAAAATGTCCAGATTCGAAAGAGGCTTGCATGAGGCAAAATGTCCAGATTCGAAAGAGGCTTGCAGGCAGTAAATTTGTCCAATCGAAAGGCTGAACTTGCATTCGAAGGAGACCTGTCAGCACATGAAATCAAAGAAACAAAAAACACATTTCGTGCTTGATTAGAAGTTAGTGATACATAGGCTAAGAATGTTCAAAACACTTGAAAATTTCTGCTTAATCAATGCTCGAAGGTGAGAGGTTAAAACTGACTGTATTTAGTGACCTTGACCTTTGTATAAAAATGCAAAAATGCAAATGGGATCTTAGGTCAAAAATTGGGGTATGACAGCTGCCCCTATTTAAGTTTCTTCTATCCGGAGATATGAAGATTTGAATCTTCATCTTGACGAGATTGAAGGGACTTAAATATAGAATACACAATTTTTGGCCTTAAGATACCACAATTATGTTTATGATATGATATGAATGCAATGCTCTGAATTTATGGGGAATGACGCCATATGAGACAAACTATGTTGGGGAAACCAAGCACATTATACAGTAACCCCACAAGGGAAGAGATTATAACTCCACTGGGGAAACAGAGTCATTGGCTTCAAATGAGAGACTCTTGAATGATTTACGTCAGTGTTGAGACTGAAAAAGAAATGATTGACATCAACACTATGACTGGAAAACAAAATGATTGACATCAGTACTGAGACTGGAAAATGATTGTCATTAGTACTGAGACTGGAAAATGATTGACATCAGCACTGAGACTGGAAAATGATTGTCATCAGTACTGAGACTGGAAAATGATTGACATCAGCACTGTGGATGGAAAACAAAATGATTGACATCAGCACTGAGACTGGAAAATGATTGTCATCAGCACTGTGGCTGGAAAACAAAATGATTGACATCAGAACTGAGACTGGAAAATGATTGTCATCAGTACTGAGACTGGAAAAAGAAATGATTGACATCAGCACTGAGACTGGAAAATGATTGGCATCAGTACTGTGACTGGAAAAGGAAATGATTGACATCAGTACTGTGACTGGAAGATGATGATTGACATCAGCACTGAGGCTGGCAAATGATTGGTTTACATCAGTACTGAGACTGGAAAAAATATTGTCATCAGTACTGAGACTGGAGATAAACATCTCTGACTTCTGAATTTTACCAAGAACGGTAACACATTTCTTCTTTAACCAAGACATCGCTTGAAAAGGATAAAATACGAACTTCCCCACGGGACTTTTCCAAAGGGATGCCATTTGCTGAGTAGACATTATTGTTGGGGATACACAAGCTGCTCAAATAAAGAGGCTGCCACTTGCTATCTTTCAAAGGTGTCAATAACATACAAGTTGCTCATGAAGAGACCGCCGCTTGTTGTTTTCAAAGAATATTAAAGCACACAAGCTGCTCATGAAGAGTCTGCCACTTGTTGCTTTCAAAGATACCAATAACCCACAAGCTGCTCATAAAGAGACCGCCACTTGCTGTCTTCAAAGAATATTAAAGCACACAAGCTGCTCATGAAGAGTCCGCCACTTGTTGCTTTCAAAGATACCAATAACCCACAAGCTACTCATAAAGAGACCTCCACTTGCTGTCTTCAAAGAATATTAAAGCACACAAGCTGCTCATGAAGAGTCCGCCACTTGTTGCTTTCAAAGATATCAATAACCCACAAGCTGCTCATAAAGAGACCGCCACTTGCTGTCTTCAAAGAATATTAAAGCACACAAGCTGCTCATGAAGAGTCTGCCACTTGTTGCTTTCAAAGATACCAATAACCCACAAGTTGCTCATAAAGAGACCGCCACTTGCTGTCTTCAAAGAATATTAAAGCACACAAGTTGCTCATGAAGAGTCCGCCACTTGTTGCTTTCAAAGATACCAATAACCCACAAGCTTCTCATAAAGAGACCGCCACTTACTGTCTTCAAAGAATATTAAAGCACACAAGCTGCTCATGAAGAGTCCGCCACTTGTTGCTTTCAAAGATATCAATAACCCACAAGCTGCTCATAAAGAGACCGCCACTTGTTGTCTTCAAAGAATATTAAAGCACACAAGCTGTTCATGAAGAGTCCGCCACTTGTTGCTTTCAAAGATATCAATAACCCACAAGCTGCTCATAAAGAGACCGCCACTTGCTGTCTTCAGAGGCACCGACAAAATATCATGAAGATATTGCTGGAGGTGAGAATCAATAATTTCATCGAGGATGGACAAACTGCTCATGAAGACCGCCATTTGTCATTCAGAAATTCATAAATAATCAAACTGCTCAAATAAAGAGTCAGTCGCTTGTTGTCATGTCGATATTCCAGAAGAAGGTTATGATAACACTACTAGGGAATAAAGTTCATCTTCAATGGGGAACCATGAATAAATCCTTCCTGAGGATACCAAGTATTTAAATTGCAAAATAAATGCACTCTCCATCTAGGTTTCATAGCCTAGAGAGATCCACAGGGTATCATTCACAAGAGACAAAGCTCAATCCAGGAATAAACTGGAGAGAAAACAATCAAACAAGACTCCACCCAATGAGGAAACAACTCAAATGGGGATTTATCCTATCCAGAGATGGATAAGGAAAGCTAAAGCAAGATTCTTCCACGAGAGTTAACTCAGTGGGGAATTAGAAAGGAGGCGCACTTTCTGCTTAAGTTGACACTCTATTTGGAAAGAGGAAATATGATAACCAAAGTATACATATCAAGAACATCAATAAATATTAACGTGTATGCATGATGCAAGTGTGAATGAATAAATGAATGTCATGTATATGATTGACAAAACAAATAGAGGAGATAGACAGAAGATGATAAGACGTCATAGTACAACCCGACACTCGGCTAATCTCAACAAGGTGGGAACATTACTGGAGATAGAACGCGGGCCATCATTGGAGCAAAGTCCTTTTACAAGGCTCAAATCTCTTTGGAGAGGAAGATATTTTCAGGTAGAAAACCCAAAGTCCAGTCTTCTATCGCAAACAATTCGTTGAAAGGATAACAACACAAACAATGTTTCAGCTGGAAAAAGTCATGCTTAGCTGAAGATACTAGGAACACCACCCTCCGATAATGTGTGCAATACATATCACATATCTTGACAAATCTGGATTGCCCCTGGGACCAATTTTGGATGCCCCAAGTTTACTGATGATAAGTTGCATGTTGCACGACAATTCTTGCGAACAACTTCACTTCTAAAATGCCCCCAAGCTATATGGTTGATGAGGAGAAATCGTCTCAAGAGGATTTTACAAAATACATGGCATCCACAATGCTCTAGTGTCTTCAAACTCTTAGAGAGATTCGTCGAATCTTGACGTGATTGCCTCGGATTGACTGTAGTTGGCACAACAAAGTCTTCGAATTTTGCCCCAAAAGAGTAAACAAGTTGGGAAAGCATTAACTAGGAGAAGAAACATGTCCGTGCTTAAGGTCTTTATGTGACATGCCCCTGGATATGATTTTTCTTGAAATGATCCGCCAATTACTCAACATAGTTTTAGGACTTAAAAGAATAAACTCATCACCAGTGCTTATATGTGCTTCCTTGATATCAAACAAATGTTTTGCAGTTAGAAAAAGTTTATTATGAGAATGAAAATTCTAATGCAACAGTTATGTAAGTCTTAAAGGTTTTGAAAAGATATCGCACAAATTTTGCGAGTTAGAGCACCATTTATTTTTGTGTAGCAAAAGCATATGATACCAACATAACTATTTAACAAACATTCATGGGAGTCAGGAACACTATCTCATTGAAGTATGCTTTCAAAATAACCTTGCTTCAATTAGGACTTTTGAAGGTTGAATCGTGGCCTGGTTCATGGTTTTTAGAAAAAAGGATTTAAGGCTCAAAATTATTTGGTGCCCACCCATTCTTCGTGATGTTCTCCAACCCTATGTTTAGTTAATTCAACATGAGCGTTCATCTCTCAAAAGGATTTTGTGACGGTTAAGGAAACGACAAGGCTTTCGGAGTAGCAACCACCCTTATGTCTTCGTGTTTGTAGTCACCAATTTGTTCTTTGCTGAGGACTTTTCTTTGTAGTCCTTTCTTTGCAATTTTTATTTTCCCTAACTTTTGCCTGAACTAATTCTTTTGAATTGATAGTCCAGCGGGATTGCCTAATTTTTGCCTAAGTCACTTGTTTTCAAGTTTTTTGACTTAGCGGGCTTTTTTTTTTTTTTTGATTTTCGAACAAAATGTGTGACATTTGCTTGTCTTAACTTGTTGAGAGGATTGTGACTTCCTCGTTTCTTGACGAATGAGGGATAACATTGTGGTTCCACCTCTTCTGGATTCATTATACACAAAGGATGGCCCTCGTAGTTTCTCTTCAGAAATATTTTTCTTATGAATTTTGAACACTCAATCAGATTAACTGAAAACTACCCTGCCCCAGGTTAAAATTTGAGGGTTTTTTCGTATAGAAAAGAAACTCCTACTTCAAGGCTCAAAAGGGGTTAGCAAGGGATTATCTTCCTTATATCTCTGGTGTTTAGGGATTTGAAACAATGCCTGTACATCGTCAGCAAGATTTTATTCAAAAGCATACAACCAGAGATTTTGTATTTTTAGATCATCATCCTCCCTTCAATCTCTGCCTAGGCAAGAGAATGGGAAACAAGTTGGTATCATAATGCAAAAATCAATTTAAAATTTGAAAACAAATATGATGGAAATGAATGAATTTCTTCAAGACAAACATACTCATCGTATTAAGATAATCATTCAGATGCAAACAAGTTCTTACATGCAAACAATGTTTTGATAAACAAGAAAAATTACAAAAGCATGAATAAGTTAGTAATCCGGGAAGGCTTTCCACCTGGACTTGTGCTGAAGGAAACCTGTCCTAAACTTCAAGGCCAAAATCAACAGAGATTCACTTATGCTTTAGCAAAGGGGTTGACTTGGGTGGCAACCAAAATTCAGACCAAACCAGTTAAGCGCTCCATACTAGCTTTCAAATTAGTCATCTCTCTACGGAGTTCAGAAACCTCTTGCTTGATATTATCCATTATTCCCTTAGCATGAGTGTTGTACTGGTGAGACCAAAGGAAAAATAAGACTTGGAAAAAGACCTTTGAAAGTGAAACCAAAAATGTATAATGATGCATGATATGCAAAAGAGAGTTTTTATTTGACTTTCAAGGAGCTCAAGATATTAAGTTGTAAACATAAATGTATGAAGATAGAAGATGAATTTTAAATTGGATCAAAGAGTTGATCAAGTTATCATCAAGATCAATCATCCATTTTGGTGGATTAGGGTTTTCACCCTATCAACACCCAAGATCCATTGAGCTTGACGAAACTTGTGATGTTTACAAAGAAAGACCTCCAAATTCCTTGAAAGTCAAGTGAAAAGGGTTTTATGGATGCATGAATGCATGGCTATGCAACAACCACAAGCAAGGTCAGAAATAAAGTCGGAAGGTTCAACGTCACGAGCATGGAGTCAAAGGTAAAAAACATCCCCAAGGTATGTACTAAAGGTTTAATCACACCTGTAAAACAAGGTTCTAAAAGTTCCCAGAGTCTACATTCCTCCTTCGGATATTACCAACGTCTTGATTACTCAATAATTAGCAATATTCTCAAGAGAAACTCATCTGAGCGTAGGATCGCGTAACAATTACTTCTGGATTACTCCGTCATAATCTCCGCGCTACACCTAAAAGGCCAAGATGGGTTAGGGTTCTACGGTTCTCAGCTTCTCTGGCTCCCAGGTTGAAAATAATAATGTCTTCCCGATTACTCGGTAAACAAATATTATGTTCAAAAGGGACTTCCACTGAGTGGGGGATCTCATGCCTCCTTCTTCGGGATTACTCCCTCAAAGTTAACATGACTATACCGCCCGTCCTATTCCTAAGTGTAACTTAGTCCGAGTATAGGACTTGTCCTTTGTAAATATTATCAACACCCAAATAATCATAATATATACATATAATCAAACAATCAAATAGCAATAAAACAGATAAGACAAACTAGGCTTAACCCACTTAGGGATGGACCAGCAAGAGGTCAATCTTTCCCCAGTAGAGTCGCCAATTCTGTAGCGGTGAAAATCGGAGATCAAGCTATTGATTAACTTGACTCACAAAAGCAAGAGTCGCCACCGCGCTTTATTATTTCCAAGGGGAAAGGGAAAAGAGCGAAATAAAACCCTAAAACATGCAATGTAAAATAATGAAAATACAATGCGTTTTTGTAAGAGATCAAGAGTTCGGGGGTTGGTTATGCAATGGGAAGGTATTAGCACCCAATGCATCTGCGGTACTCCGCAGGAACCTTTTGAAATATCTGTTTTTTGGTTAAAATTGTTTGTTATATACAAGGGTGTATTTATCTACAACTATGTTTGTTTAAGGGGAAAGAAATGAGTTTTTATTATTGTGTTCATGAGGGTTTCGCGACCCTTTGCCTACGTATCCAATGAAGGAATTAAAACACCGTAGTTCCTCTAGAAAAAAGTTGATTTGTTTGTGTTTTTTTAGTGGGCGACATTAACGCACGCATTCTAGCAATAGGCATGGCCGGTATCGCGGTAGAACGGAGATAACATGCCTTTGGGGGGAGTTTTGATTCGAATGGTTGTCACAGAAGGTTGTCTTTCTGAGTTTGAACGAAACAACTATGTGTGGGGTGTTCTTCAGAATCGAAGGAGACTGAAGTGTGTGGATTCTTGGTTTTTTTTCTTCTCACAAGTATTGAAGGGACTTGAGAGATTTTTTGTGTTTGAGAAAATCTGGGGAATTCGTTCCTCTGGTCCCAAAAAACCTCTCTTCTCTTCCAAAAAATGTGTTGTAGCCTCTGTACTTATAGGTAAGCTTTGGTATGGTTTTTGGGGGGAAATCAAATAATATTTGAATTATTTGGGTATACTGCCCCCTTGTTTTCTTCAGTGCAGCTCTTGTGCACTCCTTTTTTGTGCATGTACAGGACTGAGACAACGCAGGCTTGTCAGTATTTGGAGCTTAGTGGCAGGTTAGTGCAGGACTGCTGCATAGCAGCACAACTGGCTTGAGTTTGGCAGCATATGGGACTATTTCTAAATCGAAGCTTGTGACTGAAGGGAAACTGTATTGCCCATCGAAGCTTGTGACTGAAGGGAAACTGTATTGCCCATCGAAGCTTGTAGATCGAAACAAATGTGTTGCCCAATCGAAAGCTCGTGTTCGAAGGAAGCAATGTTGCCCAATCGAAGCATGTTTGCAGGCAGTAAACTTGTCCATATTCGAAAGAGGCTTGCATGAGGCAAAATGTCCAGATTCGAAAGAGGCTTGCATGAGGCAAAATATCCAGATTCGAAAGAGGCTTGCATGAGGCAAAATGTCCAGATTCGAAAGAGGCTTGCATGAGGCAAAATGTCCAGATTCGAAAGAGGCTTGCAGGCAGTAAATTTGTCCAATCGAAAGGCTGAACTTGCATTCGAAGGAGACCTATCAGCACATGAAATCAAAGAAACAAAAAACACATTTCGTGCTTGACTAGAAGTTAGTGATACATAGGCTAAGAATGTTCAAAACACTTGACAATTTCTGCATAATCAATGCTCGAAGGTGAGAGGTTAAAACCGACTGTATTTAGTGACCTTGACCTTTGTATAAAAATGCAAAAATGCAAATGGGATCTTAGGTCAAAAATTGGGGTATGACAGTGTTGTACCCCAAAATTTGCCCTCCCATATTCATCAAGAAATTGCCAAGTCAAGGTCACAAAATTCCCCAAGGGTTGTGCAGCTCAACTGTCTCCTATACAGTCAAAACTAGGGTTTGAGTTCTGGTCAAGCAAATGAACTTTTCAAAGGCCCAATCAAGTCTCATATGCTTACAAAGATGGTCAAGTATCTTCATGTCAAGTTTCAAGGCATTCAGCTCAAAATTGCACAGTCAAAACCCTAGATTGCACTACAGTCAACTGTAGGGGCAAAATGGTCATTTGACAGTCAAAAGTTCAAATTTTTGGTAAACATATCATTTTGAAGCCACAAACATCATTTGATCAATGCTTGATCATGATTCTCAAAATTTGGCTCAGAAATCATCAAAGATGCAAAAGTTGCTATATTTGGACAGCTGAAAAAGTCAACTGAAATTGACCAGGGCATAACTTTCACATGGATTATCAGAAAAATTCCATCCAAAGCTCATTTTGAAGAGAAAGACATTTCCTACAATTAATCTTCATGTTCCAAGTCCAAGAAATGCTCTCACAAAAAGTTATCAATTTCAACATTATAGGTCATTTTCAAAAGTCAACAAAAAGGGACTTTAAGTCAAAGACCATAACTTGAGATTGGTAAATCAAAATGACATGGGACCAAAGGCATTGGTTAAAGGACTCAAAGACCTTTCCAAAATGTCCAAGAACATGTGAAAAGCTTAAAAATTGACCAAGTTATGCCTTGTGGAAGTTGGGAAATTTTTAGGAATTTTGGAAAGTCAACATTGATGCAAAAGGCCTAAAAATGCAAATGGGCCCATTTTTCTTCCAAGTTTCTTCATGCCAAGCCTATGCACGACCATTAGGCCCAAAGGGAAGTATTTTCATATTTTTTAATTGTTTATTTGAATTTATATTAATTTATATTCATTTAAATCATTTTAATACATGAAAAATATAAACCTAACCTAAAAAAATCTTTTTGTGCATATTCTAATCTCAATATTTCGTGCTTGATTGATTATGGCAAGTCTTGGTGTGATTGGATCATGATTGAACAAAAACAACATGAAAAAAGATGTGAAAAGATTCTTAACAAAATCAAATATCTAAACAATCAATGCCTTGGATTTTCTCAAATATTTTTGACCTAGCATGCTCTATACATACTCAGAATCATAACCCTAATGAAAAAGACTGCAAGCTGCGCTCAGAAAGCAAAACACAAACTTGAAAATTGTCCAAAAAATTGAAAACTGATTTCAAGGTTATAGGTAGATTCAAGCTTCAACTTCCATTCCAATAGCTTCCTTGGGTGATTCTGAACACGTGCCAATCATTAGCATCAATTCAAACACGAAGAATCGGTACATTGAGTGTGAACTGCATCCAAAAAAATTCCTAATCGTATTTTGGTTTTAAAGCATGATCATGGCATTTTAATTATATATTCATGTTCCTGATGAAGTTTGTGAACTAACCATCATATTTGATTAAGTTTTCATGCCATCCACGCGATTTCGCCATTAACAAGCATTAGGGTTTTTCAGCTTTGGAATTAGGGGTTTCCAAATATAGCAAAATTAGACGTTCTCAATACCATGGACGTGCTCAGAGCGTAGAGACGAAGAGATTCCTACCCTCGCGCTCAATTTATGAGCGTCGAGGGTCTATTCGCTATTTCTTGGTATACGGCCTTAGGCCACGCTTGCTAAACCGTTGCCTTATGTTTTTCAGTTTCAGGCATATGGAGGAGACGAAGACGTGTTAGAACGTGATACGTTAATTCAAATTCTCGCGCGCTAATCCACTCACGCTTCGTTTTTATATTATATTATTTATTTGTATATTATATATCAAAGTAACTAAATAGCTCAGCTGGCAAGCTATCCACGCGTTAACCTTCATGACCTGGGTTCAAGTCCCAGGTCTGGCAATTTCCAATGCTATTTTTCAACGCAGGTTCCTATGCTTTGCTAATGTCCCAGTGCACCATATTCCCTCACCATCAGGCAGCCACGCGTCCCATGAGATCAAGCCAAGGGCAAAGATTGGGAGAGCACCATACACCACGTCAAAACGCTGACATATGATCCAAGAAAGTCAACCAATATCCAGCTTATTGGGCCAATGTTCTTGGGCCTCACCTCCATAATGGGACAGAACACCCCCTGGTTTGCTTTTCTTTTCTTTTTATTATTTTAATTATTGTGTGATTTATTTTTATTGCTTTAATTAATTAATTTTCTTTTTTTTACAAAATCTAAAAACACCATAAAAATCCAGAAAAGGACCAAAAAAATAATAAATATTTTATTGTAATTATTTTCATCAATAAATCAATATATGTAAATATTTAGTTTAATTAGGTTATAGTTTTAATCTTTTTAATAAAAAACACCAAAGATAGAATTTAGGTTTAATATCTTTTTTTGACCTTTTCTTTTCAATTTTCCCTTATTTTTTTAGAATAACAATATTAATTATTTATTATTTTATTTTCATAAATTAAAAATTGTACATAAGTTAATTTAGAGTTTAATTTAGGTTTTAATTTAAATCTTTCATAATAAACTTAAAAAATACTAGAATTAGGGTTTAGCATTTTAATTTTAATTAATATTTCCTTTTTTCTTTCAAATC
The DNA here is from genome assembly GCA_948472305.1 of Vicia faba. Classification (NCBI taxonomy): domain Eukaryota; kingdom Viridiplantae; phylum Streptophyta; class Magnoliopsida; order Fabales; family Fabaceae; genus Vicia; species Vicia faba. The sequence goes on from OX451741.1 coordinate 1,139,191,000, forward strand.
TAAAAAACACAAAAAATAACAAAAGCATTTAATCATTTAATTCTTAATTCTCATTAAACTGTTAATATTTTGCAAAAGGGTCCAACGCCCGTCGTTAATCTTTTAATTTCGCATGATTTATTTTTATCGTTCATTATAATTCTGTAATTATCCCAAAGCCATGTAACTTTACTTTTCGCACTTTTATTTACCTCGCATTATTTACTTTTCCGCTAAATCGGGTCCGGTTTAATTTTGGCGATGTGGACCCGCGCCATTTGTAATAGCCTTAGATTTATTTTTTGCAAACTTTATAACTGTTAAATATGTATGCAAGAATGAATGGACAAATTAAAATCAAGCGTAGAACACGACAAACATGACAAGACAAATAATTGAAACATGACACACAATTCGCACACACCACCCCTAGGGTATGCCTCACTGTTGCCTTTCGAAAGGTGGTCGTCGAGTAGAGGACGTCTTAGTAAGTCCTCATGATCCGGGAACCTGGCATGAGGGTAGCTTCTAAGGTGTCTTCCCATTGCTCTGGTGATCACCACGTCCCTAAAATCGAATTGACCCGAACACCTCCAACGGTGGTGCTACCTACCTCTCAATGGTGGGATGGCACTACTTTAAAAGACTCTTACACAGACGAATTCCTTAGGGTAGGTAGGTTCTCAAGGATACTTGCTCTAATCTCAAACAAATTAAAACATACTTTTCACCAACACATTTTCAAAAGCTTTCAAAGCAAACTTTTCAAACACTCTGACGTATGAGTCGATCTGAAATTTTTCAAAGAAACTTTTTAAACCCACATTGAAAAGCAAACAAACATTTTGAAAACACATTGAGCAAGTATCTAAGAGCCCATGGATAACCATGGATAGAAAGGGTGCTAACACCTTCCCTTTCTATAACCTACCTCCCGAACCGAGAGCAATCTCTTTAAGGAATTTTTCTGTGCTTTTGTCCTTTCCATTTGGAGAAAATAAAAGACGGTGGCGACTCTTGCTTCCGCGACATTTCGCGAACCAGCGTTAAACAGTCAGTTCCAGATCCACCGATCGCCAGAACTGGCGACTCTGCTGGGGACAAACTTTATAAAGTGAGGTGTACCTTAGGGCTAGGTCATAACTGTGTTTTCACTTGTATTGTTTTGCTTGCTTTACTATTGTGGGTTGCATCGGAGATACATAGATCCTAACCCGGATCTGGGGATACCTTGTTTAGGTAGCATAAGCTGTGAGGGACCTGTCCGGCGTAGACCGACACAGGTGAAGCAGTGGCTACGTTGGTGTGGCACCTTGGTCTGTACCGATATCCCTTGTGTCGCAACGAGGAGAATATGGGTCTTCTAAGGAGTCATTAAGCACCAACAGACCTTAGAACCTTAAATGACACAACTTGGCCATTAGAACGGTAGCAGTATGCTACGCCCATTGAGGCTAAACTCTCGTGATGGTTCTGGCCGCAAGAAAAGATTGCGATGCTGGAGTTATGACCGATTGAGGTTAGTCAATGATATTGGGATCCTCTAAGAACCCGGTTACTTTTGATTAGGACAGGTATGAACCAACGGACTGAAAGAGGGTAATACCTAGACCTCATGCTGGCCTAAACTCTAAGGGCACTTTTGTGTGACTTGCGTGCCTTCGTACTTGACTACTTGCATACTTGTTATCTGACCCTTGATGTCTTGCAGGTTTTGTTCATAGTCCTTAATTGGGACTTATAATAGGGTGTACTAACCACTTGCAGGTTCTGTTCATAGTCCTTAATGGGGACTCATGACAGGTTTTACTTAGGTTTCTTGCAGGTCCTGTTTATAGTTCTTAAATTGGGACTTATAACAGAGTTACTAAGTTTCTTGCAGGTTTTGTTTACAGTCCTTAGTTGGGACTCATAACAGGGCTACTCACATTACCCCATGCATATCATTGCATACCATTGCATACATCCTAACCCATTTCAAGGATCTCAAGGGCTTGTGATGCAGGTCATGATGAACAACTATCCCAGCAAGGGGCAAAGAGGATTTATTTTCCTCTAGCCAAGGTTGTCAGGGGCTATGACCCACTGGATATGGTGAGCCTTTGACCCTTGATGAAGGGCTCTCAACAATATAAAGTTCCTTCAATCAGGCTACCAAACTCAAATGCTAACAATTTTCTTGTTTATCCCACGAGGTCCTTGAAAACATTGCATGCATGTCATACATCTCATTGCATTGCAGGTAGCCCTTTGACAGGTTGCTTACCCTTCTTCGCTGTTTATTTCAGCCATGGCTTCCCAACAAGATAACCAGGACTTTCTTGCTCAAGAGGCTCGGCTCGGGGACATCCTCCTGAATTTATCCAAGGGGCAGGAGGAGTTAAGGACACTTCTCACGGGGACTTTGGTTAGGAACAATGTTGAGGATGACAAGGACGAACAGCTGAAACATCTACAAGCTGAGGTAGACACACTGAAAACCCAGATGCTGGGGCAAAGGGCACTCATTCAAGGTTTAGCTCAAGAGCAAGGAGAGCTGAGGGCCATGATCAGTCAGCTTCATCAGGACATGAAGCAACCAGCCCAAGTCAGGGACCAAGTCTTTGATCAGCCACCAAGAGGACCAAAGTCTGGTATGGTGAAGAATGAACCTCTCCAAATTGCTACTACTTCACAAGCCCAGTATCAACGGGGTAATCGACGCAAGCGATACACGCCTGGAAGACATTTCACTGAGACTGGCATACCACCATCTCTAATGCTGGAACACTTGTTGGAGGTTAATCTGATTACTTTAAAGGGTCCTCCCCAGAATCCTGACATCTCTGCTCCTACTTATAACCTTGATAAAAGATGTGCCTACCATTCTGACAGTCCTGGACATGGCACCAATGACTGTTGGAGCTTGAAGAACAAGATCCAGGACTTGATCGACGGAAGAGTGCTGGAGTTCATGCCGGGTGGCCAAATGAAATGCTTCTGCTGAGAATCTCCCATCTGAAGTGACTAATTCAAACTAGAAAACTTTTGTTCATTCGAATGTTCAAGTTGCATTCTTCTTTGATTGTTTAAACATTTATTCATGTCAAACGTTGTTATTTCATTAATGCATCGCTTATGTCTGTTTTGAATCAATATATTCGCATTCACTATATGCAAACTGTTTTCATATTTTTTCTGATGTCAACTCTTGATCTTTAATCCTAAGCCTCTTGAGGGAGGATGACGAAAACGATACCGCGATCATTACAGTATGCTTTTGAACAAACCCCGCTGATGAGGTACAGGCATTGTTTCAACCCCTAAACACTGGAGTTATAAGGATGATAATCCCTCGTCAACCCATCAGAGCCAAAGAAGTAGGAGTTTTTATTTTCAAAAATCAAAACCCTTAATCATAACCTGGGGCAGGGTAGTTCTCTCAGTTGATCCAAGTGCATCTTTACAAAACGAACAAAGACAGTGATGGTTCAGAACAATCAAAAGGACAGGCAGTCATCATCAAAATTCATAAATGAAAAGCCCAAAAAGTCTAAACCTACAAAGGGGACTTATGAAACTGGGGCATCCCGCTGACTGTAATTCCAAAAAGGAAACAGTTCAGGCAAAAAGAAAGGGATAACAAAATCAAGAAAGAGGTCTCACAAACCCTCAACAAAAAAAAAAAAAAAAAAAAAAAAAAAAAAAAAACAAAGATGACTGCCTATTCAAAGAAATGTTCAACATCCGAACCATCACCGGAAAATCAGAGCAAAGACTCAAACAAGGTCTAACGTATGATCAACTGAGTTTAGGTTTGGAGAACATCACGAAGAGCGGGTGGGTACAAATAAAATTTGAGCCTTTATCCTTTGTTTCTTAAACCGTGAACCAAGCCACGTTATAACCCTTAAAAGTCCTAGCTGAAGCATGGGTTAGTTCGAAAGCATACTGTTACGAAAGGTATCCTGACTCCTGAAGGCCCACGGTAAATATGGAGTTGACATCACGTTTTACAAACATTCACTTGTTTTATGAAAAAAGAATGCATTTTCAAAATCTTCGAGACAGACATAGGCGTTGCATTTTAACATAACTTTGTTTGCATATGACTTTTTGTTTGAACAGCAGGGAAATTCGCATGATGAATACCTAGTGAACAAAAGCACTTTCAATCAAGGAGCATGGCATGACTATTGTCCACCATCTGGGGCAGTTAAGGCAATGTCCAGAGAATCTCTCAAAAGGCCAAAAGCCTGGGGCAAATCTCTGCCTGAGTCACTCGGGGCACCCCAGCATCAAATCCGACCTGATCAAATACCTTCTGGTAATATGGCAACACTGCTAGCAGGGGCAACTCCCAACATTCTGAGAACGGACATAGTCGAAAAAATACTACGCACAATCAAAGACCCGCTAGGTTGACATACCTAGGCAAAAATAAGGGCTTCCCGGCGAACCAAAAGGGTTCGGGCAAAAGGAGGGATGAAATAAAAAAAATCTGTACACCCGGCAAGTCGAAAACCTGAAAAGGCGGCTTGGGCAAAAATGGGTATCCCGGCGGACTGAAAACCCGAAAGGGCGGTCCAGGCAAAGTTAGGGATTAAAGCGTACGACTATGTCCTTTTATCTCGTCACCTGCCCACCAGAAGAAGGTTTGACCCTCAACAATTATCAGCATCCCACATGTGCCTCCCACCTTAGAAACAGGGGCAATAAAGGTTGGTCTGAGCAGTCTGATTGTTCTATCCTCCAAGGCATCAGGGTAGGTTCCGTTGAAGAACATCCCAACATATCAAAACTCCCCATGAGAGTCCAATCCAGTTCCCCAAGAAATTTGGAGTTCATACCCAAGCAGTAAGCTTATCCCCAGTAGATTCTGGAAGCTTATCCTCAGAGCACGAACGCGTCGTCCGGCTTTATTTAAAGAGTTATTTCCTTAACAGGATATAACTGGGTTATCCTCAGCCAAAAGCCACGGAAAGAGCGTCCTCGGCAAAGTATCTTCCTACCCCCAGCGAAGTCTATCAACACTTCCAGCACAACAAGGATATCCCCAGCGAATTCATCAAATCGCCCAGCATAACTCATCAACGGTATCCCCAGCGGAGTTATCTCCATCAACTCAGCAAAGCATCGCTATCCCCACAGAGTAGCACTCCCCAGCATGATCGCTAGAGTATCTTTTCTCCCGCAGAATTATTTCATTTGCCAAGTTTATTCCTCAACGGAGTTATCTTCTCCTACCGGTATTCTTGCAACGATCATCCACAGCGGAAGCAAAAACTCTTCCTCAAACATCAGCCAAGGATATGACTTCCCAGCACCCGTCAAGGATTTATTTTCCTAGATGAAACACATACATAAAACTTTGCATACATCATTATAGCATGCATGTACGCATCATATCATATAAATCACGTCCATGTTGAGAACCTCATTGCTTGATCCATATCATGCTTTGCATATAACTGACCTTTACCTTTCAGGAAAGATGCAGTTGAAATTCTCAAACATATTTCAAGAACTTCTCTAGGCCAGTTAAATCAACTCCAAACAGATTTTTCCGATAAAGACTCAGTAGAAGTTCTCTTATGGTCCCCTCTCCAACGGCGTGTGAGGTGGTAATTCCTTCTTCAGATGTTTCCCTCTCCGGCATGAGCGTGAGGTGATATTCTCTTATGGTCCCCTCTCCAACGGCGTGTGAGGTGATATTCTCTTATGGTCCCCTCTCCAACGGCGTGTGAGGTGGTAATTCCTTCTTCAGATGTTCCCCTCTCCGGCATGAGCGTGAGGTGATATTCTCTTATGGTCCCCTCTCCAACGGCGTGTGAGGTGGTAATTCCTTCTTCAGATGTTCCCCTCTCCAACGGCGTGTGAGGTGGTAATTCCTTCTTCAGATGTTCCCCTCTCCGGCATGAGCGTGAGGTGATATTCTCTTATGGTCCCCTCTCCAACGGCGTGTGAGGTGGTAATTCCTTCTTCAGATGTTCCCCTCTCCGGCATGAGCGTGAGGTGATATTCTCTTATGGTCCCCTCTCCAACGGCGTGTGAGGTGGTAATTCCTTCTTCAGATGTTCCCCTCTCCGGCATGAGCGTGAGGTGATATTCTCTTATGGTCCCCTCTCCAACGGCGTGTGAGGTGGTAATTCCTTTTTCAGATGTTTTCCTCTCCGGCATGAGCGTGAGGTGATATTCTCTTATGGTCCCCTCTCCAACGGCGTGTGAGGTGGTAATTCCTTTTTCAGATGTTTTCCTCTCCGGCATGAGCGTGAGGTGATATTCTCTTATGGTCCCCTCTCCAACGGCGTGTGAGGTGGTAATTCCTTTTTCAGATGTTTCCCTCTCCGGCATGAGCGTGAGGTGATATTCTCTTATGGTCCCCTCTCCAACGGCGTGTGAGGTGGTAATTCCTTTTTCAAATGTTTTCCTCTCCGGCATGAGCGTGAGGTGATATTCTCTTATGGTCCCCTCTCCAACGGCGTGTGAGGTGGTAATTCCTTTTTCAGATGTTTCCCTCTCCGGCATGAGTGTGAGGTGATATTCTCTTATGGTCCCCTCTCCAACGGCGTGTGAGGTGGTAATTCCTTTTTCAGATGTTTCCCTCTCCGGCATGAGCGTGAGGTGATATTCTCTTATGGTCCCCTCTCCAACGGCGTGTGAGGTGGTAATTCCTTTTTCAGATGTTTCCCTCTCCGGCATGAGCGTGAGGTGATATTCTCTTATGGTCCCCTCTCCAACGGCGCGTGAGGTGGTAATTCCTTCTTCAGATGTTTCCCTCTCCGGCATGAGCGTGAGGTGATATTCTCTTATGGTCCCCTCTCCAACGGCGTGTGAGGTGGTAATTCCTTCTTCAGATGTTTCCCTCTCCGGCATGAGCGTAAGGTGATATTCTCTTACGGTCCCCTCTCCAACGGCGTGTGAGGTGGTAATTCCTTCTTCAGATGTTCCCCTCTCCGGCATGAGCGTGAGGTGATATTCTCTTATGGTCCCCTCTCCAACGGCGTGTGAGGTGGTAATTCCTTTTTCAGATGTTTCCCTCTCCAACGGCGAGTGAGGTGATATTTCCTTTCAGATTATAATTTCCTATAGTTCCCTCTCCAACGGTGAGTGAGGTGGCTCCCTTCGAGATTATAATGTCCTTTGGTTCTCTTCCTGACACTACGAAGATGGTAATTCTCACCAAGATTTTCTCAACAAGCGTTGTTGAGGTTGAAATCATTCAGGATTCTCTTACCATTCACGCTAAGGCAGTAACCATCCCTGGTTCATTCATCAACGTTTGAAGCTCCAGACCCAGCTCCTGCAACCAGTCAGGACATATCTATATCAAGCATCTAAAATCAGCTCCTGCGACGTGTCAGGTATTCATTTTTCTGTTTTGCAGGTATGCAGGTTCTCGCTAAGGAATCTCCTACGCGATCAACGTTCAGATGGCATCTATAAGCCCATCATCCTATCCAAGCAACATCCAAATGGCATCTATAAGCCCATTCCCCCCATCATTGCTACTATGTGAGCGCAAATTTCTGGGCACTCTAGTGTCCAATCATCTTCTACCCTCGGATTACGAAAGGCACGTCAGCCAATCTGCATCCTCAGGTCTAAGAAGATTGAACAGGGGCAACTGTTGTACCCCAAAATTTGCCCTCCCATATTCATCAAGAAATTGCCAAGTCAAGGTCACAAAATTCCCCAAGGGTTGTGCAGCTCAACTGTCTCCTATACAGTCAAAACTAGGGTTTGAGTTCTGGTCAAGCAAATGAACTTTTCAAAGGCCCAATCAAGTCTCATATGCTTACAAAGATGGTCAAGTATCTTCATGTCAAGTTTCAAGGCATTCAGCTCAAAATTGCACAGTCAAAACCCTAGATTGCACTACAGTCAACTGTAGGGGCAAAATGGTCATTTGACAGTCAAAAGTTCAAATTTTTGGTCAACATATCATTTTGAAGCCACAAACATCATTTGATCAATGCTTGATCATGATTCTCAAAATTTGGCTCAGAAATCATCAAAGATGCAAAAGTTGCTATATTTGGACAGCTGAAAAAGTCAACTGAAATTGACCAGGGCATAACTTTCACATGGATTATCAGAAAAATTCCATCCAAAGCTCATTTTGAAGAGAAAGACATTTCCTACAATTCATCTTCATGTTCCAAGTCCAAGAAATGCTCTCACAAAAAGTTATCAATTTCAACATTATAGGTCATTTTCAAAAGTCAACAAAAAGGGACTTTAAGTCAAAGACCATAACTTGAGATTGGTAAATCAAAATGACATGGGACCAAAGGCATTGGTTAAAGGACTCAAAGACCTTTCCAAAATGTCCAAGAACATGTGAAAAGCTTAAAAATTGACCAAGTTATGCCTTGTGGAAGTTGGGAAATTTTTAGGAATTTTGGAAAGTCAACATTGATGCAAAAGGCCTAAAAATGCAAATGGGCCCATTTTTCTTCCAAGTTTCTTCATGCCAAGCCTATGCACGACCATTAGGCCCAAAGGGAAGTATTTTCATATTTTTTAATTGTTTATTTGAATTTATATTAATTTATATTCATTTAAATCATTTTAATACATGAAAAATATAAACCTAACCTAAAAAAATCTTTTTGTGCATATTCTAATCTCAATATTTCGTGCTTGATTGATTATGGCAAGTCTTGGTGTGATTGGATCATGATTGAACAAAAACAACATGAAAAAAGATGTGAAAAGATTCTTAACAAAATCAAATATCTAAACAATCAATGCCTTGGATTTTCTCAAATATTTTTGACCTAGCATGCTCTATACATACTCAGAATCATAACCCTAATGAAAAAGACTGCAAGCTGCGCTCAGAAAGCAAAACACAAACTTGAAAATTGTCCAAAAAATTGAAAACTGATTTCAAGGTTATAGGTAGATTCAAGCTTCAACTTCCATTCCAATAGCTTCCTTGGGTGATTCTGAACACGTGCCAATCATTAGCATCAATTCAAACACGAAGAATCGGTACATTGAGTGTGAACTGCATCCAAAAAAATTCCTAATCGTATTTTGGTTTTAAAGCATGATCATGGCATTTTAATTATATATTCATGTTCCTGATGAAGTTTGTGAACTAACCATCATATTTGATTAAGTTTTCATGCCATCCACGCGATTTCGCCATTAACAAGCATTAGGGTTTTTCAGCTTTGGAATTAGGGGTTTCCAAATATAGCAAAATTAGACGTTCTCAATACCATGGACGTGCTCAGAGCGTAGAGACGAAGAGATTCCTACCCTCGCGCTCAATTTATGAGCGTCGAGGGTCTATTCGCTATTTCTTGGTATACGGCCTTAGGCCACGCTTGCTAAACCGTTGCCTTATGTTTTTCAGTTTCAGGCATATGGAGGAGACGAAGACGTGTTAGAACGTGATACGTTAATTCAAATTCTCGCGCGCTAATCCACTCACGCTTCGTTTTTATATTATATTATTTATTTGTATATTATATATCAAAGTAACTAAATAGCTCAGCTGGCAAGCTATCCACGCGTTAACCTTCATGACCTGGGTTCAAGTCCCAGGTCTGGCAATTTCCAATGCTATTTTTCAACGCAGGTTCCTATGCTTTGCTAATGTCCCAGTGCACCATATTCCCTCACCATCAGGCAGCCACGCGTCCCATGAGATCAAGCCAAGGGCAAAGATTGGGAGAGCACCATACACCACGTCAAAACGCTGACATATGATCCAAGAAAGTCAACCAATATCCAGCTTATTGGGCCAATGTTCTTGGGCCTCACCTCCATAATGGGACAGAACACCCCCTGGTTTGCTTTTCTTTTCTTTTTATTATTTTAATTATTGTGTGATTTATTTTTATTGCTTTAATTAATTAATTTTCTTTTTTTTACAAAATCTAAAAACACCATAAAAATCCAGAAAAGGACCAAAAAAATAATAAATATTTTATTGTAATTATTTTCATCAATAAATCAATATATGTAAATATTTAGTTTAATTAGGTTATAGTTTTAATCTTTTTAATAAAAAACACCAAAGATAGAATTTAGGTTTAATATCTTTTTTTGACCTTTTCTTTTCAATTTTCCCTTATTTTTTTAGAATAACAATATTAATTATTTATTATTTTATTTTCATAAATTAAAAATTGTACATAAGTTAATTTAGAGTTTAATTTAGGTTTTAATTTAAATCTTTCATAATAAACTTAAAAAATACTAGAATTAGGGTTTAGCATTTTAATTTTAATTAATATTTCCTTTTTTCTTTCAAATCTAAAAAACACAAAAAATAACAAAAGCATTTAATCATTTAATTCTTAATTCTCATTAAACTGTTAATATTTTGCAAAAGGGTCCAACGCCCGTCGTTAATCTTTTAATTTCGCATGATTTATTTTTATCGTTCATTATAATTCTGTAATTATCCCAAAGCCATGTAACTTTACTTTTCGCACTTTTATTTACCTCGCATTATTTACTTTTCCGCTAAATCGGGTCCGGTTTAATTTTGGCGATGTGGACCCGCGCCATTTGTAATAGCCTTAGATTTATTTTTTGCAAACTTTATAACTGTTAAATATGTATGCAAGAATGAATGGACAAATTAAAATCAAGCGTAGAATACGACAAACATGACAAGACAAATAATTGAAACATGACACACAATTCGCACACACCACCCCTAGGGTATGCCTCACTGTTGCCTTTCGAAAGGTGGTCGTCGAGTAGAGGACGTCTTAGTAAGTCCTCATGATCCGGGAACCTGGCATGAGGGTAGCTTCTAAGGTGTCTTCCCATTGCTCTGGTGATCACCACGTCCCTAAAATCGAATTGACCCGAACACCTCCAACGGTGGTGCTACCTACCTCTCAATGGTGGGATGGCACTACTTTAAAAGACTCTTACACAGACGAATTCCTTAGGGTAGGTAGGTTCTCAAGGATACTTGCTCTAATCTCAAACAAATTAAAACATACTTTTCACCAACACATTTTCAAAAGCTTTCAAAGCAAACTTTTCAAACACTCTGACGTATGAGTCGATCTGAAATTTTTCAAAGAAACTTTTTAAACCCACATTGAAAAGCAAACAAACATTTTGAAAACACATTGAGCAAGTATCTAAGAGCCCATGGATAACCATGGATAGAAAGGGTGCTAACACCTTCCCTTTCTATAACCTACCTCCCGAACCGAGAGCAATCTCTTTAAGGAATTTTTCTGTGCTTTTGTCCTTTCCATTTGGAGAAAATAAAAGACGGTGGCGACTCTTGCTTCCGCGACATTTCGCGAACCAGCGTTAAACAGTCAGTTCCAGATCCACCGATCACAGACAGTACCGAGTTTGGCGATGAAGCTTCAGAAGCTTTGGTTGGTGAATTAGGTACCGTTATCTGTGACCAATGCCTGCAGGATTCCAAATCGGACGAGGACGTTTCGTTTGTAGAAGCGAAGGATGTTATGGGAGGTGATTTTCACAAGGGCCTCGGCCTCTATCCACTTTGTAAAGTAATCCACGACCACAATGAGGAACTTGTTCTGGTACGTTCCTTGTACGAATGGTCCGAGGATATCCATCCCCCACCAGGAAAATGGCCACGGGGACGACAGTATACTCAGCTCGTGAGGGGGAGCGAGATGCATGTCGGCGTGCTTCTGGCACTTGTCGCATCTTTTGACGTGGTCTTTGGCGTCCTATTGCATTGTCGGCCAGTAGTACCCCGCTCGTAGAGCCTTTCTTGCTAGGGACTTGCCGCCCATGTGCTGGGCATTAATCCCTTCGTGTACTTCCCGTAATACCTCGGGGACTGTGGATTCGTCGATGCACTTCAAGAGTGGAATGGAGAATCCCCTGCGATATAGTTTATGCTCGATCACCACGTAGGAGCACGCTCGTCGTTTGGTCGCGGCTGCTTCTGTTCGGTCTGGAGGGAGTTCGCCTTTTGTCAGGAAGTTGAACACCGACGTCATCCAGCACGAACTGTCTCCGATGGTGTTCACCTCAAGTGGGGTCTAGGTTTTCTCGATGCTCGGGCGAGACAAAGATTCCTGTATAACGGATTTGTTTCCGCCCTTCTTCCTCGTGCTTGCGAGCTTCGACAGAATATCGGCCCTTGTATTTTGCTCGCACGGGACGTGTGATATCTCTGCTCGATCGAACTTCTTCATGTACCCTTTGACTAAGTCCAGATATTTGATAAGGCTGTTATTTTTAGCCTGATAGCTTCCTTGGACTTGATAAGCGACGAGTTGAGAGTCTGTGAAAATTTGCACTTCACGGGCACCTAGGTCCCCGGCCAATCATAGTCCTGCGAGCAGGGCCTCGTACTCCCCTTGGTTGTTTAAAGTCGGGAAGGAGAGGGTGAGCGAATGCTCGATCACCACCCCTTCCTCGTTCTCTAAGAGGATCTTTGCGCCGCTTCCAGATGGGATGGACGCTCCGTCGACAAAGATGATCCACTTGTGCTCTTTCCCCGCGGGGGGGTTGTGAGCGGTCATTTCAGCGATGAAGTCGGACAAAGCTTGTGCTTTTAGGGCTTTCCTGTCTCGTACTGAATGTCGAACTCATAAAGTTCCAAGACCACTTCAACATTCGACCTGCCATGTCTGGTCGACCTAAGAGTTGTTTTACAGGATGGTCGGTTCGCACTATGATTGTGTGCGCGAGGAAATAGTGTCTGAGTCTCCTCGCCACGTTGACGAGGGTTGGGGCTACTTTCTCTATCTGTTGGTATCTGACCTCGGGACCTTGCAGTGCTTTGCTCGTGAAATAGACGGGTTTTTGTCCGTCGGGTGTCTCGTGAATGAGGGTCGTGCTGACGGCTTCGACCGAGACGGCCAGGTATATGAACAATGGTTCCCCAGCGACGGGTCTTGATAGTATGGGAGGTTGGGATAGGTTTTGTTTAAGGTGGAGCAACGCCTGCTCACATTCCTCGGTCCATTTGAAGGCTGCCTCCTTGTGAAGGAGCTTGAAGAAGGGGAGGGCGTGCTGAGCGGATCTCGCGACGAAGCGGGATAACAAGGTGAGCATGTCATTCATGACTTGTATAGATTTTTTCGATGTGGGTGTCGAGAGGTCGGAGAAAGCTCGACATTTGTCAGGGTTAGCTTCGATTCCTCGTTCTATCAGGTAGAAGCCGAGAAATTTTCCCGCCTTGACCCCGAATGTGCACTTCTCGGGGTTAAATCTCATCTTACATTGTCTTGCTTGAGCAAAGAATTCTTTGAGGTGAGCGGCATGGTCGGTGACTGCTCGGGACTTGACGATCATGTCGTCCATATATACCTCGAGCATGTCCCCGATTTGGTTATGGAACACTTTGTTCATCATACGTTGGTATGTTGCTCCTGCGTTTTTTAGACCAAAGGGCATTACATTGTAGTAATAGTTGCCCGCGCTGGTCATGAAATCAGTGCAATGCTTGTCGCTTACGGCCATGGGGATTTGGTTATAGCCTGAATAGGCATCCATAAACGACAGTATTTTATAACCGGCCAAGTTGTCGACCAACATATCTATGTTGGGCAAAGGAAAAGCATCTTTCGGGCATGCCCGATTGAGATTAGTATAATCAACACACATTCGCCACTTTCCATTATTTTTCTTGACAAGTACAACATTTGACAGCCAGGTTGAATACCGGGCTTCGGAAATAAAATTTGCCTCTAGGAGGTCTTTTACAGCTTTTTCAGCAGCCTCCGTTTTCTCCGGAGACTGCCTATGCCTATGTTTTACTACTGCCCTAGCGGCTAGATCTATGGCGAGGCGGTGACAAGCGACCTCAGGGTCGAGTCCGGGAATCTCCGCAGCGCTCCACGCGAATAAGTCCACATTCTCGCGCAAGCAGGCTTTGATTTGCTTCCTTGCCAAGTCGGGGAGGCCGGTGTCGATCTTCACTCCTTTGCTTGTGTCTTCGCCGAGGGGAATGAGTTTGAAGTCCTCGTCCAGGATTGGTAGGAGGGGGACTTGCTCGCCACTAGGAGGCTCATCCTGGTCGAAGCGGGTGTCCAGGGATATTGAGTCGACCTCTGGAGGAGTTTTCTGCTATTCTATCTTGGCGGGCTCTGTCCTCTGAGACTCTGGTCGTGTCGTCGTAGCTCTTTTGGCGGGCCTGGTCCCGATGTCGACCGTATTGCGTCCCTTGGATGCTGCATTGAAACACCTTCGGGAAGCTGCCAGGTCCTCTTGGATGTTGGCGACCCGTGCCCTCTTGGTGTAAAACTTCATCTTCAGGTGGACGGTAGAGGGTACCGCTGTCAGTTCTGCCAGTGTCGGCCTTCCCAGAATGCAGTTGTAAAGGGAAGGGCAATCAATGACGAGAAAATGCACCTTGACCTGCCTCGTCTCCGTATCCTCTCCGAACGTGACCAGGAGTTTGACGTATCCCCAAGGTTTAGAAGTCGAGTCGTTAAAGCCCTGCAGGTCTGACCCCATGTAATGTGAGAGGTGTGAGTCATCGAGCTGCAGGGTGTGAAATAGTTGGTTGTACATTACGTCGACGAAACTCTCTTCATCGACGAGGACGCGGTGCACATCAAAGTTGACCATCCCCTCTCTTATCAGCAGAGGAATGACCGCGTTGGGGACCCCTCCGGGGAGCTCTTCGAGATAAAAGGTGATAGGTTATGACCTACCTTTTACCCTTTCAAAGTTCACCGTCTGAGGAGGTGTCGCGTCGACCAATTCGTCCAACTTCCTCTTGGCTGAATTTATGGTCAGGTCGTTGAACCCTCCACCATTGATGACCATGGCGGAGGGAAAGTGCTCCCACTTGTTGTGTGTCGACGGTGGTTCTTGCATGTGTTCGGGGACGTAGAAGTCCTCGGGTCTGGTGACGGAGAAGGCGGTTTGGATGGGTACTGACTCGTTAGATGGTCGGGCATCCTCCTTTATTTCTCTGGTCTCACGGGCGTCACAACGAGGAGCGTTATTTCGCCAGTACTGGGCGAGTCTCCCCCCTTTTATGAGGGTCTCGATGGCGTCCTTGAGGTGGACGCAGTCTTCAGTCAGATGGCCATGGCTCCTATGGTACTGGCAGTATTTGCTCCTGTCCACCCCGGGCTTGGCAAGAGCTGGTCGGGGCGCTTGACGTCACCATCTTTGAAATCTGTACTGGCACACTCCGCCAAGATGCGCTTGCGGGAAGCTGTGAGCAGAGTGTATTCTGTGAAACGCCCCGAAGGTCCCCTCTGTTCTCGGACGTCCCGGGGTTTATTGTCTTTTCTTTTCTCCCTGGTTCGTCGAGGAGGAATGGTTCTTGGCGCGGGTTGCTGCTGGATCCGCGAATCCTGGGGTCACGGGCTCTGTTGGCCGCTTCCCTTTCCTCGTAGTCCATGTAGGCCCTGGCCTTCTCGACAAGAGCATCAAACGTTCGGGGTGGTTCGATGCCCACTGCTTTCCTGAATTCTGTGCCGGGGAGGAGGCCCCTCTCCAGCAGGTATCTCTTCATGTGGTCCGCGCAGGGGACCTGGATGGCTTCGTGGTTGAAGAGGTTGATGAATTCTCTCAAGGTCTCATCCTGCCTCTGGATGATGGCCTCAAGCGCCACTTCGGTCTTTGGATGTCGTCGTGACACAATGATCGAGCTTATGAATTGGTTTTTCAAGTTTCACCACGAGGTGATTGGTTGTGTAAACTTGCGTTTCTCGTGGTACTAAGTTTGGTGACTCCCTGGTTGTTCCAGTTAAGCGTTGTTTTGGTTACCTTTATTTGGGCGATTTCTAAAGTGTGGTACGCTTTGTCTCATGCCAGTAGTTTATTGGAGATTAGAAGATTGGATTTGAATACTTTTCTCCTCAGAAGACTTGAGCCTTGTAGCGTGATATGCTCTGACGTTGCTTTGTGGTTCCAATTCCAGTTATTTTCCGTCTTTTTTAAGATTGGCCGAGTATCTATTATGTCGTGACATCTTATTGTCTTCAAGTTATTCCATCTGTTTGTTTTGTCAGCATAACATTCATTTACTCATTTACACTTATATCAACATGCATATTCACATTTGTCGTTGATTTTGGGTTGTATACTTTGTTTATTAAGACAATGTACATGTTCTTTCCAAGTAGAAGTTTAGCTTAGGCATAAAATGTGCTCCCTTTCTAAATTCCCCAACTGAGCTAATCCTCGTGGATATTTTTTTGATTTAGCCTACCTTGTCCATTTCTGGATAAGATGAATCCCCCAATCAAGTTACTTTTCTCATTGGGTGGAGTCTTGTTTGACTGTTTTCTCTCTGTTTTATTCCTGGAGGGAGTTGTTGTCTCTTGCATAGGCTATCTCATGATTTTCCCCAGTGAAGTCGCCACCTAGACGAATGATGCATTTATTTTGCACATTTAAGTATGTGATCTCCTCGGGAAGGATTGATTCATGGTTCTCTTTGACGAAGATTTTATTCTCTGCCAGTGTCATCGCAATTTCCTTCTGAGTTATTCTTCAGAAAACGACAAGCGGCAGCTCTTCATGAGCAACTTGTACGTTATTATTCTTTGGAAAACGATAAGCGGCAGCTCTTCACGAGCAACTTGTACGTTATTATCTTTTGGAAAACGACAAGCGGCGGTCTCTTCATGAGCAACTTGTACGTTATTATTTTTGGAAAACGACAAGCGGCGGTCTCTTCATGAGCAACTTGTACGTTATAGACATCGTTGGAAAACGACAAGCGGCGGTCTCTTCATGAGCAACTTGTACGTTATAGACATCGTTGGAAAACGACAAGCGGCGGTCTCTTCATGAGCAACTTGTGTGTTATTATGTTTTTTTTGGAAAACGACAAGCGGCGGTCTCTTCATGAGCAACTTGTACGTTATTATTTTTTTGGAAAACGACAAGCGGCGGTCTCTTCATGAGCAACTTGTACGTTATTATCTTTTGGAAAACGACAAGCGGCAACTCTTCACGAGTAACTTGTACGTTATTGTTTTTGGAAAAACGGCAAGCGGCGGTCTCTTCATGGGCAACTTGCGTGTTATTGATTTTTTTTCTGGAATACAGCAAGTGGCGGCTTCTTTATTTGAGCAGCTTGTATGTTATTGGTATTTTTTTGGAAAACAATAAGTGGCGGCTTCTTTATTTGAGCAGCTTGTATGTTATTGACGTCCCTGGACGACAGCAAGTGGCGGCTTTCTTTATTTGAGCAGCTTGTATGTTATAGTATTTTTTGGAAGACAGCAAGTGGCGGTTTCTTTATTTGAGCAGCTTGTATGTTATTGACATCTTTGAACGACAGCAAGTGGCAGCTTCTTTATTTGAGCAGCTTGTGTATCTACAACCATATTATTATTTCAGCATTAATTGGTATATCTCCGGAAGTCTCGCAGAGAAGTTTGTTATGAATCTTTACCTTCAGAAGTCAGTAATCCATTATCAGCAAATTTGGTACATCTTTTGTCTATCTTTGACCTTGAGTTGTGAACTCACTGTTATTTTGGGTCAATAATCTGTTTTGTGGCCTATGCAAGATGCCTTCTTTGTTAGGGTCAGAGGTCGTTTTCTCTCAAATTCTTATTCGCTGTCAAGAGTCTATCATTCAAAGTCGATGGCTCATTTCCCCAATAGTGTAAAATCTATGTTCCAGTGGTTTGTTGGTGTTTGGTTTCTCCAACATTGTTTCTGTCTCATACAGTATCATTCTCCATGAATTTAAATACTACATCCATATCATAAACATAATGGCGGAATCTTAGGGCAAAATTTGCGTATTATGTATTTAAGTACCTTCAATCTCGTCGAGACGAAGATTTTAACCTTCATATCTCCGGATAGAAGAAACTTAAATAGGGGCAGCTGTTGTACCCCAAATTTTGACCTAAGATACCATCTCCCATCTGCATCATTACATAGCAAGCGTTCACAAGCGTTTCGACCCATTTTTGCCATTTTCTCGGGTCAGATTTCAAAATCATAACTTCTTCGAATTTCGACATTTTTTAGTGGTTCTTTTACACATGATTCTCCTTGACAACAACTACAACCTTTCTTTAGAAGTCAAGAACTGATTATTTTTTGAAATGCCACGAAAAATGAAAATGTTGGAAGTCGCTTTATGAATTTAATGAAATTTGATCATGTCTTGTCCAACCTTTACCAAATCGTGCATATCGCACATTTTTTTCGTTTTGTATTTTATCATTTTTGTCTTATTTAAAAAAATCTAAAAAAATATGTATTTTAGTTCATGTCATATTTTTTTTTACAAACTCATTATTAGGAAATCACAAAAATATTTATAATTAGCATTATAGTATTTTAAATTCGCAATTCTTAATACCAAAAAATATTAAAAAAATTAATATAGTTTTATTGGTTCCATTTAGATTCATGTTTTAGTATAAATTTTAATCCAGAGAAAATCTCAAAAAATGTAGATAATATTTTTTTCCCTTTATTTTACTTTTTTTTGATTATTTTTAGTCATTATAGTTTTAGTTTCTTTTAATCCAATTTTGATTTTGATTTGATTCTAATTTTAATTCAATTTTAAAACTGAATTAATATTAAAATTAAAATAAAATTAATTTTATTTGTATCTTATTTTTATTATTATTATTATTATTATTCTATTTTTGTATTAATAACAAATTACCTTTTATCATTATTATTACTATTGCCTTTGTTAATTTATTTTTATGTCCAATAAAATTGTGGTCTCAAAACCATATTTTTGAACATGGAAAACCAGTCCTTATTGTTTGCTACACTCCAAAGCCTGCTGCCCACAAAAAACAGTGTTGCTGCCCTGCTATGTATCAGTCCAGAAATTTCACTAAATTAGAAAAATAGAAAACTTGTAACAAAAAGTCACAAATCAGAGTATTAAATCTGTTCAAAGACTCACCATTTTTTCCCTCTGATTCTATCATACATTCACTATAAAAAAAAAACAAAAAGAAAATGGTGAAGGGTGGAAGCAGATTGTCACCTAATTCCTACAGTAGCAGTAGGAGAAAAAGAAGGTAAAAACACCAAACAATATGTGTTAACAAATAAAAAAAACAACTGCAACATTATCTTTTCTAAACACAAGATTAGGAATCAAACCATCACCTATAGTAGCTGCATTTTCATCAAGAGGACCTAATTTTCTTACCCTCGAAATTCTCAAACCTGACATAGTAGCACCCGGTGTGAACATTCTTGCTGCATGGAGTGGTGTTACAGATCCATCAAGCTTACAAACAGATCACATAAATCGTCATTCAAACTCCATCTCAAGACCAATAAAACTAAACTTCTCAAGATCCAATCCGCCTCAGAAAATTGTCTCATTAGCAGCATATGTTTTTGTTCCATATAGAAGAACGATTTCAAACAAAGAACACAACTTTGACGTCAGCATAACGAAGTTGCAGCAGGACAATAAGAAGCCTACCGTTTTCAGAAGGAACATACCTGGTTTGTAGTTTCTTTTCATGTCAGTTAAATTATACCATTTATCTCTATTTATCATTGTTTTGCATTCGGTAAATATAATCCCTAAAAATCAAATTAGTAGCCACGTTAATAGCAACCATGGAATATCCAGATTAGGAATTGAAGTGAAAAATAAAAAAATTGAAAACGTTTACCTCTTCATTCTTAACCTGCTATCATCCGCCCTTTTCGTCAACCACAACCTTTTTCAACATCTTGCTACCTCCACTGTGCAATTTTTGAACCACCATCGCATGCCCTTCCATATGTCCGCTCAACGACATCCTCTCCTTTTACTTCCAACCACGGCCACCTTCAATCCTTTTCCATCAAAATAATAGACCATTGCTCAACTTGCGTCTTAGAACCACCTTTTTCGTCGTCCCCTTCTCAAGCAATACTCGACCGAAGCTTCACCACCAGCCTTAAATTTTGAAGTCATAACTCAACCTCTTTGTCCCTGCGTTCACTCTCATCATCATCGATTCACTTCTTCTCAACAATTCCGTTGTGGCCGCCTCCAACTCGAATCCACCTTCTCCATCTCGTTCATCCTCAAACTTTTCGATACATGTTTCAAGCGTTTGTGATTAGGAGTTCAGTCAGATGCAATTTGATGAAGTTTTGTGTGATGTTGATCAAAGATGTGCGAATCTGGGAAATTGTTGGAGTTGCGATGATGATGATTGATGATGTTGTTGATTGAAGATGCTAGCAGTGATGAAATTTCAGAAAGTTCAAGAGGGTATGAGATTTAGAGAGTGTTTTTTATCGTTTCATATTTTTTCTTTTAATTGATTTTTTTTGGAAATAATAATAATAAAAATTTGACTTTTTCCCTTTCCAATAAAGCATGCAGCCGCCGCCCCCCTTTGCCTCCCTAGGGTTTCTTGTTTCTCTTCCTTTTCCCCTTGACCCGGTGGCCCATTGGGCCCAATTTTAGTCCATTCCAATTTCAATTTTCCTTTATGTTTTATTTAACTTATACTAATTAATGAATAATAGTACAGCTCAATTGGTAAAAGGCATTAACAACATCCTAGGGGTTCCGGGTTCAAGTCTTGGTTGGGACATTTTTTTATCTTTGGTCAATTATTTAACATACTTAATAATATTAATTTAATTTGCTGTTTAATTAGTAACTATTAGAAAAAACATAAAAATGTTCAATTAAAATTTATCTTTATTTGTTTTTTCAACATACTATTTAATTCTTATTTTTATTTTGTGTTGTTGTCTATTTAATTATTCAAAAATACATGTTTCATGATTTAATTTTTGTCATGTATTTAATTATCAAAAAAAAATCTATGTTTTCTTAATTTAATCTTCATGCACTTTTTGATTATTTATTTAATTGTTAAGATGCATGCTAGTATGATTTAAATTTCATTAGTTAATTGTTTAATTATAATTTTAATTAATTGATCGTTAATCCGCATATCTTTCGTCCGTTTCAATCCAAGGGAATCGTTTAAATTTTTGTCGACTTCATGTCATCAAACACATAGCGCGAATACCCTCATTCATCTTCTGTTTATCATTT
Organism: Vicia faba; assembly: GCA_948472305.1. Lineage (NCBI taxonomy): Eukaryota > Viridiplantae > Streptophyta > Magnoliopsida > Fabales > Fabaceae > Vicia > Vicia faba. The sequence goes on from OX451741.1 coordinate 1,139,211,920, forward strand.
TGTTAAAAACTTAAGATAATGTTCCTAAAAAACCCAATTTTCAAACTCACGCCTTTTAAGCCAAAACTTCGATACTAGGTCGTCGTATCTTCAAAATATTTTCCAAACAAATCATTTTTACCAAACAAACAATTTCAACCAAAAACAGATATTTCAAAAGGTTCCTATAGAATACTATAGATGCATTGGGTGCTAATACCTTCCCATTGTATAACCAACCCCCGAACTCAAGACCTCTTTTCAAAAACGCCTTGTATTTTCATTACTTTTAAAAGTATTATTTTACATTGCATACTTTAGGGTTTTATTTCGCTCTTTCCCCTTTTCCCTTGGAAATAATAAAGCGCGGTGGCGACTCTTGCTTTTGTGAGACGAATTAATTAATAATTCGATCTTCGATTTACCCCGCTACATTTTTATCGCTACAGAATTGGCGACTCTGCTGGGGAAAGATTGACCTCTTGCTGGTCCATCCCTAAGTGGGTTAAGCCTAATTTGTTTTATCTGTTTTATATTATTTATTTGATTTGTTTGATTATATGTTTATATTGGGGTTGTTTGGGTTTTTTGCAAAGGATGAATCCTATACCCGGATTAAGTTACACTTAAGAATAGGACGGGCGATATAGTCATGTTAACTTTGAGGGAGTAATCCCGAAGAAGGAGGCATGAGATCCCCCACTCAGTGGAAGTCCCTTTTGAATGTAATATTTGTTTACCGAGTAATCGGGAAGACATTATTATTTTCGACCTGGGAGCCAGAGAAGCTGAGAACCGTAGAACCCTAACCCATCTTGGCCTTTTAGGTGTAGCGCGGAAATTATAACGGAGTAATCCGGAAGTAACTGTCACGCGATGCTACGCTCAGATGAGTTTCTCTTGAGAATATTGCTAATTATTGAGTAATCAAGACGTTGGTAATATCCGAAAGAGGGATGTAGACTCTGGGAACTCTTAGAACCTTGTCTTGCAGGTGTGATTAAACCATTAGTACATACCTTGGGGTGGGCTTTATCCCTTGACTCCATGCACAAACGTTGAACCTTTGAACCCCTATGTTTGTGAACTTGTGTGTAATTGTTGCATTATCATTCATCCATGCATCCATCAACATTTTCTTGAAAAAAACTATCAAAATGAATGATCATTTGCATCGCATATCATGCATCATCCGATTCCACTTCACATGTTTTCTAAAACTGGATTTTGTAACGCATGGAGTGGTTTTTTCCAGAACTGGATTGCTGTTGATGTTCCTGTTGTGATGCACATTTATGAGTAATGTTTTTTTGAAAAAAATTTCGCTCTGCCCAAGGCGAAAAGTACTTGTGTCGGGCTATGTTGAAAATAAATCCTTTTGCTCTGCCCAAGGCAAAAGAGAAAATGTCTGGGCTCTTTGTTTCAAGTATTGCCCCTCATGAATAAAAATGTTATTTTGTCCACTACTGTTTTATTTTTTCACTTTTTCTGGGAAATAGTAATAAAAATTAATTGGTAGTAATAGGAAAATATAATAACTTTTTGTTTTATTTGTACAAATCGATTTCTAAAATAAAGCATAATCATATGTGCAGATTAATCCATGACTTAACCATTGAAAACAATGATCCTATGCCCTCTCCCAACTTTGAATTCCCTGTGTTCAGAGTCGAAGAAGAAGATAGTGAAGAAGTTCCTGATGAAATTTCCCGTTTGCTTGAGCACGATGAAAAGACTATTCAGCCGTTTGAAGAACCTATAGAGATGATCAATTTGGGTGATGAAGAAAATAAAAAGGAAGTCAAGGTCGGAGCATTGCTTATCCCAGAGGTCAAAGAGAAAATGTTGGAGCTTCTCAAAGAGTATGTTGATGTGTTCGCTTGGTCCTACCAAGATATGCCAGGTTTGGACAACAATATTGTGGAGCATCGTTTACCGTTGAGACCTGAATGTCCGCCGATTAAACAGAAGTTGAGAAGGACTCGTCCCGATATGGCTGACAAGATCAGAGAAGAAGTTCTAAAACAAATTAATGCATGTTTCCTTGTTACATCGGTCTATCCTCAATGGTTAGCCAATATAGTGCCTGTTGCTAAGAAGGATGGCAAAGTTCGAATGTGTGTAGACTATAGAGATCTGAATAGAGCTAGCCCAAAGGATGATTTCCCATTACCGCACATTGACGTATTGGTCGACAGTACCGCAAGTTCAAATTCTTTTCTTTCATGGATGGTTTCTCTGGTTACAATCAAATCAATATGGCACCAGAAGATATGGAGAAGACAGCTTTCATTACACCTTGGGAAACATTTTATTATCGGGTTATGCCGTTTGGTTTGAGGAATGCTGGTGCAACATACCAAAGGGCCATGACTGCTTTGTTCCATGATATGATGCATAAAGAGATATAAGTGTATGTAGATGACATGATTGCCAAATCACAAACTGAAGAAGATCATTTGGAACATTTATTGAAGTTATTCCAGCGTTTGAGAAAGTATAAACTCCGTATGAATCCCAACAAGTGCACTTTTGGTGTTCGTTCTGGAAGACTTCTGGGTTTCATTGTCAGTCAGAAAGGCATTGAGGTAGATCCTGATAAAGTCAAAGCTATTCGGGAAATGCCCGCACCCAAGACGGAAAAACAAGTAAGAGGATTCCTTGGGAGACTGAACTATATTTCTAGATTTATATCTCATATGACTGCTACCTGTGGGCCGATTTTCAAGCTTCTCAGAAAGAACCAATGATGTGTGTGGACAGAAGATTGTCAGAGAGCTTTTGATAGCATCAAAGAATATTTACTTGAACCTCCCATATTGATTCCTCCAGTGGAAGGAAGACCTTTGATTATGTACCTGACTATATTGGAAGATTCCATGGGATGTGTGCTTGGTCAACAAGATGAGACTGGAAGAAAGGAACATGTCGTATATTGTCTGAGTAAGAAGTTCACAGACTGTGAGTCTCGATACTCAATACTTGAGAAAACCGGTTGTGCTTTAGCTTGGGCTGCTCGCCGTCTGCGCCAGTATATGATTAACCACACCACCTGGTTGATCTCCAAAATGGATCCGATCAAGTATATCTTTGAGAAGCCCACCTTATCTGGAAGAATAGCCCGTTGGCAGATGTTGTTATCCGAATATGACATTGAGTATCACACTCAGAAAGCAATCAAAGGGAGTATTTTAGCCGACCATTTGGCTCACCAACCAATTGACGATTATCAATCTATCAAGTTTGATTTCCCAGATGAAGATGTTATGTACTTGAAAGCTAAAGATTGTGAAGAGCCGTTACCTGAAGAAGGACCTGATCCCGAATCGCATTGGGGTTTGATATTTGACAGAGCTGTGAACTCTTACGGAAATGGAATTGGGGCAATCATCGTCACTCCCCGAGGTACTCATATCCCGTTCACGGCAAGATTGAAGTTTGACTGCACGAACAACATGGCTGAATATGAGGCATGTATTATGGGTCTCGAAGAAGCAGTGGATCTAAGGATTAAGATTCTTGATATTTACGGAGATTCGGCATTGGTAATTAATCAAATCAAATGAGAATGGGAGACTCGTCATCCTGGTTTGATCCCTTACAGAGACTATGCTAGAAGATTGTTAACTTTCTTCAACAAAGTGGAATTACATCATATCCCTAGAGATGAGAACCAAATGGCTGATGCTTTAGCTACTTTGTCTTTAATGTTTCAAGTGAATGGTTGGAACGACGTGCCTACAATCCGGGTTATGCGCCTCGACAAACCTGCTCATGTGTTCTCAGTAGAAGAGGTCACCGACGACAAACCGTGGTTCTATGACATTAAACGTGTTCTTCAAACTCAAGAGTACCCGCCTGGGGCATCCAATAAAGATAGGAAGACGTTGAGAAGATTAGCAAGCAGTTTCTTCCTCAATGGATAAGTATTGTATAAGAGGAATTACGACATGGTCTTACTCAGATGTATAGACAGACATGAAGCAGACATGCTGATGCAAGAAGTACATGAAGGATCTTTTGGTACTCATGCCAACGGACATGCAATGGCTAAAAAGATGTTGAGAGCTGGTTACTATTGGATGACAATGGAATCTGATTGCTGCAAATATGTGAAGAAATGTCATAAATGCCAGATTTATGCAGACAAGATACATGTGCCACCGACCCTCCTCAATGTTATCTCTTCACCTTGGCCTTTCTCTATGTGGGGCATTGATATGATTGGAATGATTGAACCCAAAGCCTCAAATGGTCATCGTTTCATCTTGGTAGCGATCGATTACTTTACTAAATGGGTGGAAGCAGCATCTTATGCTAATGTAACCAGATAGGTGGTAGTCAGATTTATCAAGAATCAAATCATTTGTCGATACGGTATCCCGAGCAAGATCATCACTGATAATGGTTCGAATTTGAATAACAAGATGATGAGAGAGCTTTGTGAAGAGTTCAAGATCGAACATCATAATTCTTCTCCTTACAGGCCGAAGATGAATGGGGCAGTTGAAGCTGCTAACAAGAACATCAAGAAGATTGTCCAGAAGATGGTGGTAACTTATAAAGATTGGCATGAAATGCTTCCGTTTGCTTTGCATGGATACCGTACTTCAGTTCGAACTTCAACATGTGCAACCCCATTTTCCCTAGTTTATGGCATGGAAGCAGTACTCCCCGTGGAGGTTGAGATTCCGTCTATGAGAGTATTGATGGAAGCTAAACTTTCAGAGGCTGAATGGTGTCAAAGTAGATATGATCAGTTGAATTTAATTGAAGAAAAGAGATTGACAGCGTTGTGTCACGGTCAATTATATCAGCAGAGAATGAAGAAGGCTTTTGATAAGAAGGTTCGACCATGTGAGTTCAGAGAAGGTGACCTTGTGCTCAAAAGATATTATCATTCCAACCCGATTCTAGGGGAAAGTGGGCTCCGAATTATGAAGGACCGTATGTCGTTAAGAAAGTTTTCTCTGGAGGTGCCTTGATTCTCACAAATATGGACGGTGAAGAGCTCCCGCGCTCCATGAACGCCGATGCGGTCAAGAAGTATTTCGCTTAGGTTTGAGTTGACAGTTTGCTAAGTTGAAAACCCTAAGGGGTGGCTTAGGCAGGCTTTTGGTCATCCCGGTTGTGGCATATGAGCACATTTCGGAATTCGAAGTTGTTAGGGAGAATAATGATCATGGTTTTTGTGTAACCCTTTCTTTCATGTACTATTTCCCAAACTTTTGTAAACCGTTGGAGTCGCGTTGCTAGCGAACTACCATCTTATTAATGAAATTTGAGCATTTACCTTTTGTGGGCAAAATTTTAATTTTATGGAAATATTTGAAACAAAGTTATTTAAAGTATTCTTATTTTAAAAATGTGTCGTGAATAATGAAAGGAATATTAACAGTTGTTCCGAGGATGGTCAACCCATGAAATGCAAAACAGTACAGTAATTTATCCTTGCATGATGAACATGTTTTATTTCAAAATCGTCATGAGGTGTTGGTTGTGAAAACTTGCGTTTCTCGTGGTACTAAGTTTGGTGACTCCCCGGTTGTTCCAGTTAAGCGTTGTTTTGGTTACCTTTATTTGGGCGATTTCTAAAGTGTGGTACGCTTTGTCTCATGCCAGTAGTCTATTGGAGATTAGAAGATTGGATTTGAATACTTTTCTCCTCAGAAGACTTGAGCCTTGTAGAGTGATACGCTCTGACGTTGCTTTGTGGTTCCAGTTCCAGTTATTTTCCGTCTTTTTTAAGATTGGCCGAGTATCTATTATGTCGTGACATCTTATTGTCTTCAAGTTATTCCATCTGTTTGTTTTGTCAGCATAACATTCATTTACTCATTTACACTTATATCAGCATGCATATTCACATTTGTCGTTGATTTTGGGTTGTATACTTTGTTTATTAAGACAATGTACATGTTCTTTCCAAGTAGAAGTTTAGCTTAGGCAGAAAATGTGCTCCCTTTCTAAATTCCCCAACTGAGCTAATCCTCGTGGATGTTTTTTTGATTTAGCCTACCTTGTCCATTTCTGGATAGGATGAATCCCCCAATCAAGTTACTTTTCTCATTGGGTGGAGTCTTGTTTGACTGTTTTCTCTCTGGTTTATTCCTGGAGGGAGTTGTTGTCTCTTGCATAGGCTATCTCATGATTTTCCCTAGTGAAGTCGCCACCTAGACGAATGATGCATTTATTTTACACATTTAAGTATGTGATCTCCTCGGGAAGGATTGATTCATGGTTCTCTTTGACGAAGATTTTATTCTCTGCCAGTGTCATCGCAATTTCCTTCTGAGTTATTCTTCAGAAAACGACAAGCGGCAGCTCTTCACGAGCAACTTGTACGTTATTATTCTTTGGAAAACGATAAGCGGCAGCTCTTCACGAGCAACTTGTACGTTATTATCTTTTGGAAAACGAAAAGCGGCGGTCTCTTCATGAGCAACTTGTACGTTATTATTTTTGGAAAACGACAAGCGGCGGTCTCTTCATGAGCAACTTGTACGTTATAGACATTGTTGGAAAACGACAAGCGGCGATCTCTTCATGAGCAACTTGTGCGTTATTATGTTTTTTTTGGAAAACGACAAGCGGCGGTCTCTTCATGAGCAACTTGTACGTTATTATTTTTTTGGAAAACGACAAGCGGCGGTCTCTTCATGAGCAACTTGTACGTTATTATCTTTTGGAAAACGGCAAGCGGCAGCTCTTCACGAGTAACTTGTACGTTATTGTTTTTTGAAAAACGGCAAGCGGCGGTCTCTTCATGGGCAACTTGCGTGTTATTAATTTTTTTTCTGGAATACAGCAAGTGGCGGCTTCTTTATTTGAGCAGCTTGTATGTTATTGGTATTTTTTTCGAAAACAATAAGTGGCGGCTTCTTTATTTGAGCAGCTTGTATGTTATTGACGTCCCTGGGTGACAGCAAGTGGCGGCTTTCTTTATTTGAGCAGCTTATATGTTATAGTATTTTTTGGAAGACAGCAAGTGGCGGTTTCTTTATTTGAGCAACTTGTATGTTATTGACATCTTTGAACGACAGCAAGTGGCAACTTCTTTATTTGACCAGCTTGTGTATCTACAACCATATTATTATTTCAGCATTAATTGGTATATCTCCGGAAGTCTCGCAGAGAAGTTTGTTATGAATCTTTACCTTCAGAAGTCAGTAATCCATTATCAGCAAATTTGGTACATCTTTTGTCTATCTTTGACCTTGAGTTGTGAACTCACTGTTATTTTGGCTCAATAATCTGTTTTGTGGCCTATGTAAGATGCCTTCTTTGTTAGGGTCAAAGGTCGTATTCTCTCAAATTCTTATTCGCTGTCAAGAGTCTATCATTCGAAGTCGATGGCTCATTTCCCCAATAGTGTAAAATCTATGTTCCAGTGGTTTGTTGGTGTTTGGTTTCTCCAACATTGTTTCTGTCTCATACAGTATCATTCTCCATGAATTTAAATACTACATCCATATCATAAACATAATGGCGGAATCTTAGGGCAAAATTTGCGTATTATGTATTTAAGTACCTTCAATCTCGTCGAGACGAAGATTTTAACCTTCATATCTCCGGATAGAAGAAACTTAAATAGGGGCAGATGTTGTACCCCAAATTTTGACCTAAGATACCATCTCCCATCTGCATCATTACATAGCAAGCATTCACAAGCGTTTCGATCCATTTTTGCCATTTTCTCGGGTCAGATTTCAAAATTCATAACTTCTTCGAATTTCGACATTTTTTTAGTGGTTCTTTTATACATGATTCTCCTTGACAGCAACTACAACCTTTCTTTAGAAGTCAAGAACTGATTATTTTTTGAAATGCCACGAAAAATGAAAATGTTGGAAGTCGCTTTATGAATTTAATGAAATTTGATCATGTCTTGTCCAACCTTTACCAAATCGTGCATATTGCACATTTTTTTCGTTTTGTATTTTATCATTTTTGTCTTATTTAAAAAAATCTAAAAAAATATGTATTTTAGTTCATGTCATATTTTTTTTTACAAACGCATTATTAGGAAATCACAAAAATATTTATAATTAGCATTATAGTATTTTAAATTCGCAATTCTTAATACCAAAAAATATAAAAAAAATTAATATAGTTTTATTGGTTCCATTTAGATTCATGTTTTAGTATAAATTTTAATCCAGAGAAAATCTCAAAAAATGTAGTTAATATTTTTTTTCCTTTATTTTACTTTTTTTTTTTAGTCATTATAGTTTTAGTTTCTTTTAATCCAATTTTGATTTTGATTTGATTCTAATTTTAATTCAATTTTAAAACTGAATTAATATTAAAATTAAAATAAAATTAATTTTATTTGTATCTTATTATTATTATTATTATTCTATTTTTGTATTAATAACAAATTACCTTTTATCATTATTATTACTATTGCCTTTGTTTATTTATTTTTATGTCCAATAAAATTGTGGTCCCAAAACCATATTTTTGAACATGGAAAACCAGTCCTTATTGTTTGCTACACTCCAAAGCCTGCTGCCCACAAAAAACAGTGTTGCTGCCCTGCTATGTATCAGTCCAGAAATTTCACTAAATTAGAAAAATAGAAAACTTGTAACAAAAAGTCACAAATCAGAGTATTAAATCTGTTCAAAGACTCACCATTTTTCCCTCTGATTCTATCATACATTCACTATAAAAAAAACAAAAAGAAAATGGTGAAGGGTGGAAGCAGATTGTCACCTAATTCCTACAGTAGCAGTAGGAGAAAAAGAAGGTAAAAACACCAAACAGTATGTGTTAACAAATAAAAAAAACAACTGCAACATTATCTTTTCTAAACACAAGATTAGGAATCAAACCATCACCTATAGTAGCTGCATTTTCATCAAGAGGACCTAATTTTCTTACCCTCGAAATTCTCAAACCTGACATAGTAGCACCCGGTGTGAACATTCTTGCTGCATGGAGTGGTGTTACAGATCCATCAAGCTTACAAACAGATCACATAAATCGTCATTCAAACTCCATCTCAAGACCAATAAAACTAAACTTCTCAAGATCCAATCCGCCTCAGAAAATTGTCTCATTAGCAGCATATGTTTTTGTTCCATATAGAAGAACGATTTCAAACAAAGAACACAACTTTGACGTCAGCATAACGAAGTTGCAGCAGGACAATAAGAAGCCTACCGTTTTCAGAAGGAACATACCTGGTTTGTAGTTTCTTTTCATGTCAGTTAAATTATACCATTTATCTCTATTTATCATTGTTTTGCATTCGGTAAATATAATCCCTAAAAATCAAATTAGTAGCCACGTTAATAGCAACCATGGAATATCCAGATTAGGAATTGAAGTGAAAAATAAAAAAATTGAAAACGTTTACCTCTTCATTCTTAACCTGCTATCATCCGCCCTTTTCGTCAACCACAACCTTTTTCAACATCTTGCTACCTCCACTGTGCAATTTCTGAACCACCATCGCATGCCCTTCCATATGTCCGCTCAACGACATCATCTCCTTTTACTTCCAACCACGGCCACCTTCAATCCTTTTCCATCAAAATAATAGACCATTGCTCAACTTGCGTCTTAGAACCACCTTTTTCGTCGTCCCCTTCTCAAGCAATGCTCGACCGAAGCTTCACCACCAGCCTTAAATTTTGAAGTCGTAACTCAACCTCTTTGTCCCTGCGTTCACTCTCATCATCATCGATTCACTTCTTCTCAACAATTCCGTTGTGGCCGCCTCCAACTCGAATCCACCTTCTCCATCTCGTTCATCCTCAAACTTTTCGATACATGTTTCAAGCGTTTGTGATTAGGAGTTCAGTCAGATGCAATTTGATGAAGTTTTGTGTGATGTTGATCAAAGATGTGCGAATCTGGGAAATTGTTGGAGTTGCGATGATGATGATTGATGATGTTGTTGATTGAAGATGCTAGCAGTGATGAAATTTCAGAAAGTTCAAGAGGGTATGAGATTTAGAGAGTGTTTTTTATCGTTTCATATTTTTTCTTTTAATTGAATTTTTTTGGAAATAATAATAATAAAAATTTGACTTTTTCCCTTTCCAATAAAGCATGCAGCCGCCGCCCCCCTTTGCCTCCCTAGGGTTTCTTGTTTCTCTTCCTTTTCCCCTTGACCCGGTGGCCCATTGGGCCCAATTTTAGTCCATTCCAATTTCAATTTTCCTTTATGTTTTATTTAACTTATACTAATTAATGAATAATAGTACAACTCAATTGGTAAAAGGCATTAACAGCATCCTAGGGGTTCTGGGTTCAAGTCTTGGTTGGGACATTTTTTTATCTTTGGTCAATTATTTAACATACTTAATAATATTAATTTAATTTGCTGTTTAATTAGTAACTATTAGAAAAAACATAAAAATGTTCTATTAAAATTTATCTTTATTTGTTTTTTCAACATACTATTTAATTCTTATTTTTATTTTGTGTTGTTGTCTATTTAATTATTCAAAAATACATGTTTCATGATTTAATTTTTGTCATGTGTTTAATTATCAAAAAAAATCTATGTTTTCTTAATTTAATCTTCATGCACTTTTTGATTATTTATTTAATTGTTAAGATGCATGCTAGTATGATTTAAATTTCATTAGTTAATTGTTTAATTATAATTTTAATTAATTGATCGTTAATCCGCATATCTTTCGTCCGTTTCAATCCAAGGGAATCGTTTAAATTTTTGTCGACTTCATGTCATCAAACACATAGCACGAATACCCTCATTCATCTTCCGTTTATCATTTTGTTAAAAACTTAAGATAATGTTCCTAAAAAACCCAATTTTCAAACTCACGCCTTTTAAGCCAAAACTTCGATACTAGGTCGTCGTATCTTCAAAATATTTTCCAAACAAATCATTTTTACCAAACAAACAATTTCAACCAAAAACAGATATTTCAAAAGGTTCCTATAGAATACTATAGATGCATTGGGTGCTAATACCTTCCCATTGTATAACCAACCCCCGAACTCAAGACCTCTTTTCAAAAACGCCTTGTATTTTCATTACTTTTAAAAGTATTATTTTACATTGCATACTTTAGGGTTTTATTTCGCTCTTTCCCCTTTTCCCTTGGAAATAATAAAGCGCGGTGGCGACTCTTGCTTTTGTGAGACGAATTAATTAATAATTCGATCTCCGATTTACCCCGCTACATTTTTATCGCTACAGTAGTACAACATAGCTTCGAACCTGTCTATATGGTCGACTGGGTCAGCGACTCCATCATATTCTTTCAGGTGTGGAGGCTTCTCCATGCCTGGGGGAATAGGCGCCTCCATGATAGCCTATGATAAGGGACCGCGGGGGTCGTCCTCATCACTTCATTCTGAGGAGAGGGTCGGGGACCTGATATATTGTCGGTCACGATGGTCCTGGTCGTGCTGGATGTTCCTCGAGCGATGTGTCTGTTGGTATGTTCCTCCGTGTCTGTCTCCGGGATGCCTTCGTTCCTACCGTGAAGGACCATGGTCGCGCCTTCCGGCTTCGATGATTGGTTTTCTCTCTAGGGCGGGTCGCCTCCCTGGTGGTCGGGGCGACGGGCTTCGGGAGATGTCGCAGTCCTGTCTCCGCGGGGGAGATCGGGGACTTTCCTACGTTCTTCGAGGAGGTGGGGATTGCGGCCTCCTGTGTCTCCTCAGGGGCCTTCTGTCGTCCTCTAGCACCCTCAATCTTTTCCCTTGGGCAAAGATGAGGTAGTTGGTCTGGTTGATTACCGTGAACAGTGCTCTGGTCGTGGCATCTGCCCTGACGGGGACAGGGACCTCATGGAAATGGGTGGCTAGATAGTTAAGGGGAGTTGGATTGTCTTCTTCGAGCGGAGGAGGGACTGAGGAAGATGAATCAGTGGCTCCGTCCCGGTGGTTTGAAGGCCCGGGGATGATGCCCCCTGGAAGTATATTATGGTCGGGGTTGCCGGTGTTGTCGGGGCCACCGTTCTTGTCAGCGAGGTTGTTGTTAGCATCGACGACGCAGATGTTCTGGTCGTTTCGAGTTTGGTCAGCCATGACAGTGGAAGATGGTTTTAGCTTTGGTCTTTGAAAGTTTGTAAGACGGGGAAGCTTTGTTTCCCACAGACGGCGCCACTGATCTTACCCGATCAGGATTGGACCGTCACAGTTGACTCGAACTGAATTTGAAGAGGTGGGGGGTACCTGCAAGGCACTCTGATTATAAAGTAAGCGATAGAATGAGCAGGAAAGTTATATATAGGTGTCTTAGAGAATGAATACCTGACCCTCTTGGAACAGAGGGTATTTATAGCCCCCAGCACTGGGCCAAGGTCCCTTTATTGGGTTGACCAAAACTGGCCCAACAAAGGGACTGCCAAGTTCTACGTGAGTAGTGGGGACCTGCACGTGGTCCCCTTCCTGGATGATGCTCCGCGAAGAACAAGGAGGAACAAAGACGCGATCTTTCCGGAGCTCTAAAGACTCCGAAGCATCCGGAGGGACCGAGTCTTCCCTACAGGGAGGATGCTCGAGCAGGGCTCGAGTTGGGATGTCTGTGTCGGGGAAACTACTCGTTGCGGGCAGCGGCGAGCATAGTCGCAACAGCCTGTGACCGGGTACGCTCAGGGAGTCTGGTTCCCAGCATAGCTTGAGACATGGCTTGGATCTGGGCCTTACTTGTGATTTGGGCCAAGGGCAGGCCCAATTCAGAACAGAAATTAAAAATAATTTAGTTGATATTATGTTGAAGGTTTAATATTAGAGAAGTGATATTGGATCCTATAGTAAAAAATTATATGAAAAAAATACAAAGTTGAAAGTTTTAATGGCTAAAGTATAGTATAATTTATATTCCAATTTAACCGGGCTAAATTATATATTGTAATTTATATTCCAATTTAACCGTGTGTTTTTTCTGCAGAAAGAAACTCACAACCATGTTTTTTGAATGTCCGAAGTTACATAATATCTGACTGAAGGTTTTAAATTGATTGCAAATTATTCATGTCCCAACAGGTTGACAAATTGAGTTGCAATAGATTACGCAAAAGTGCAAGGGTAAAGGGTGGAAAGCAGCTTTTCTCAAATGTGTTGTTACAGAAACCGTTTATGCTCACGGTGGAATTTTAGGAATGATAAGATTTTTGAAACTAATGTAAATGACTAGGAAAGTTGAGGAGAGGGTTATAGTTATGATCACTTATAGGGTTTGGACTTACAAAAAAGCTTAGGCATCGTCTTGTGGCTCTTATGATGTAATTTTTTGGAGCATTTGGTTTTGGACTCTTTAGTTAATTTTTTGTTTTGGTTTAGATTGGGCCGTTTGAGATTGCCTTGTATTTGATTATTTCTTGAATTAATCAAATTTTTTATTGGTTAAAAAAAGTTAAACTAATTTATTTTTATTTCAAATCCAATAAATAATAAGAAATATTTTTAAAATTTTAAATTAAATTATATTAAAATAACTGATGTAGTGTTAATTTAAATGCTTAAAATATTTATAATTATAAATTATTTAAGGAATTTTTTTTTATATATTTACTTTTAAAATTAAAATTATATTAAATCACAACTTACTATTTTTTTTACAGGTGAATAAATATTTAAAGACTTTAATTTTTTTCATTTTAATTGTTATTCTATTTAATTAGTAGTATATATAAAGTTTATTGTGACCATGATAAAGCAATTGATTCATTGCGGATTGTATAACCATGATGACAATTTTGTTTATTGGATGACTGTTGTGTATGCCTCTAATAAGCTTGAGAAGAGAAAGGATCTTTGGAGAGACATTAGTAACATTAGGAAAAGCCAGCAAGGGCCTTGGATTGTGATGGGGGACTTTAACAATGTGACTGGTTGTCAGGATAGAATAAGTGGCAAAGATGTCAAGGAATCAAAATTTTGTGATCTTAGAGATATGATGATAGATACTGTGTTGTTTGATCTCGATAATTAGGATGAGAAGTTCACATGGTTCAATAAATGTGCTGAGGGCCCTATATATTCCTGCATCGATAGAGTCATTGGTAATTTGGAGTGGATTCAGAAAAATGATGACAAGACTATTTATATGCTAGAGTCAGGGGTGTCTGACCATGCTCTAGTCCGTATTAAAGGGGACGAGCATGGTTATAAACCTAAGACAACCTTCAAGTTCATAAATGCAGTGACAGAGATTGAGGGTTATACCAGAGAAGTCAATGATAACTGGAGGAAGAAGATTAAAGGTCAACAGAACCAATATCTTTGGAATAAGCTTATGAGGATGAAACATGTTATTAGGAAGTTGCACAAACCCCTTGTTAACATTTACAGTCAGATTGAGAAGAAGAGACAACAATTGAGAGATCTCCAGATTCAAATGAGCCATGACAGGATGAACACTAATCTCATTATATAAGAAAATATATGTACTGGGGAATTGTTAAAGCTGAATGATTGGGAGGAGAAAATTCTGAGGTAGAAGGCTAAAATAGAGTGGATTAGAAAAGGGGATGGTAATAATAATTACTTCCATGCTACCCTGAAAAGTTAAAATAGCCAGAAAAGTATCAGTCTTCTGTATAAAGATAATGGTGAAATGTGTGACAGTTTTGAAGCTATTAAAAAGGAGGTTATTGAGTTTAATAAATGGCTTATGGGAAATGTTGATTCCAACCTTTAGAGGGTTGATATTGTAGCTATGAGAAGAGGGAATCATTTGAGTAAAGAGCACGGGGCTATGCTGAGTAGCCCAGTTTGCGAGAAAGAAGTGTATGAGGCCTTGAAGAGTATTGGTGATCAAACAGCTCCGGGTATTGATGGGTTTGGATCCAAGTTTTTCAAATAATTTTGGAATGTGGTTAAGGCTGATGTGTTCAACATAGTCAAGCTTTTCTTTTAGGATAGAGTTATAGACAATAGGTTTAACAGAACCTTGGTGACTCTAATTCTTAAGCACGAGAAAGCCACTAATATTATGGATTTTCGCCTGATATCATGCTGTACTACTGTTTATAAAGTCATATTTAAAATTATGGCTAATAGGATGAGTACTGTTCGTGGAAGTATCATTAGTAAAAACCAAGCAGCATTTGTGACTGGCCAAAAAATTCATGATCACATCCTTGTTGCGTATGAGCTTATAAGATGTTATAGCAGAAAAGGGGGGGTGCCTAGGTGTATGGTGCAAATGGATATTAGGAAAGCTTATGATTTTGTGGACTAGAGTGCTTTGAAGACTATCTTGGCTGAGGTTGGTTTTCCTAGGAGATTTATCAGTTGGGTAATTTTAGCAGTGTCTACAGTGTCGTACCATTTCAATATCAATGGCAGAGCCTCTATGAGCATGAAGGAAGCTAGGGGTTTGAGTCAGGGTGATCCCATCTCTCCCCTTCTGTTTGTGATCATAATGGAGTATCTTCATAGAAAGTTGGATGGGCTGAGCATAATTCCCAATTTCAATTATTATAGAAAGTGGGATGAGTTGAGTTTTGCTGATGACCTCTTAATCTTTACTAGAGGTGATAATATTTCTATTCAGTTGATGATGAAAATCTTCTCTAATTTCTCTTTGTCCACTGGCTTGAAAGTGAACCCTAGCAAATGTAAACTTTACTATGGTGGTTTAAATGTTAAAGAGCAGGCTGATTTGGAGTAAATTACGGGTTTTAGTAGAGGTTGTCTTCCTTTTAACTACTTAGGGATTCCTCTAAGTAGTAGAAAGTTGTCTTTTAATCAGTGTTTTGCCCTTGCGGATAAAATTAGTGCAAAAATTAGACATTGGAGCTCTGACTTGCTCACCTATGCTAGTAGGGTGCCGTTAGTGAATACTATGATCTTTGGGTGTGCCAATTACTGGATGAGTTGTCTTCCTCTGCCCAAAGGTGTGACTAAGAAGCTTGCGGCTATTTGCAAATCCTTTGTTTAGTCTGGTAAAGATGCTAGTTCTATGAAGTCTTCTGTGGCGTGGGATACAGTGTGTGCTCCTAAAAATCAAGGAGGGTTAGGGATTATTAACTTGGTTGTGTGGAATAAAGTGTGTATGTACAGATTACTATGGAGTTTAAGCAGCAAAGCTGACAATATGTGGGTTAGGTGGATCCGTGCCTATTATGTGAAGAGTGATGACATAATGCAAATAGAAGTTAAAGATAATGGTTCTTGAATCCTGAGAAACATCCTTAAAGTTAGGGCTGAAGCTATGCGGCTGACCTAGTGGGGTAACTTGAAGAGTTATGGGAAATTCCCCATGAAAAGTGCTATTTGGAGTTCTTGAAGCATATGCCTAAAGCTGTTTCGGGTGATTTAGTTAGGAGAAATATAGCTAGGCCTCGTGCGATTTTTTTGTCGTGGCTTGCCTGCCATAAAAGGCTTCCTACTAAAGGCACATTGGCGAAGATTGGCATCTTCCACCAGCCTAGTTGCTTATTCTGTAACTGTTCTGAATCTATTCACCATCTGTTTTTCGATTGCAGGTTTACCAGCAAAATTTGGGAGGACGTTCTTAGGTGGTTAAATGTTAGTCACAAGGTTTAAGACTGGGATCAAGAGCTTGTGTGGACTGTGAAAGTTTGTAGGAGTAAGAATTGGCGCAACCAATTTGTGAAGATTGCGATAGCAGAAACAATTTATGAGATATGATGGAATAGAAATAGAGTTGTCTATAACAAGGATTATACTAATAGGAATACTGTTGAGATCATTACGGATAATATAGTGAATAAAGTTTGGGTTTACCCTAAGTTTAGACATAGAACAATCCAACTTTTCTTGCCTTAATTAGGTGGACCGGAGTGGGTCTTGTTCTTAGTTAGACCCTTTGGGTCGCTTTGTATCCAACTATTTTTTTGGTTAAATATAATCTTTATTTCCAAAAAAAAATATTTATTGTACATCAAAAGTGAATTTCATCTTAAAAAATGTAAAAATTAAAAAAATAATAATTTGTATTTATAAACTTCATTTATTTGTGATATTCTTTTTAAAAATATATGTAATATATTAATTATAGTTAAAAACACCATTAAAGTATAATAAGTTATATTAAAATTTTAATGTATCAAAAAACTTTGTAATTTTTTATAATAAAATATTAATATTTATTGTAAAAATATTCTAAAACTCTTTTTTTTTTATTAATACAAAAATTTGTTACTATAATTGTGTTGCAAGTCATTTGTTTTTGTAGTGTTGCAAGTTGTAATTTATGTTGTCAAAAAATGTGTTCTCCAATTTGTGATACGGTGGGAGAACTGACTTGAGGTTTTGCGTTTGTTTTCGCAAATATTTCGGTTGAGCAAGAGTCGCCATCGACTTTTTATTTTATCCTAAGGAAAGGTTAAAAAGCACAGCAAAAACCTTTGAGATGTTTTCTTGGGTTCGGGGAGTAGATTATAGAAAGAGAAGGTATTAGCACCCTTTATATCCATGGTTATCCATGGGCTCTTAGTTACCTGCTTAGATCAACTTGCCTTGATTTTCAATTGTTTGAAATGGTGCTTTGTGTGTGTGGGTTTGAAAATGTTTTGAAAAGAGGCCAATGTGGTGGCAACCTTTGTAATGACCCATGTTTGGATGTATACAAAGGTGTATGTCTTTTGAAAAGTTTTCAATGTTTTTTTGAAAGTTGGTTTTGAAGGTGTGTTGTGATGTGTGTTTTGAAAAGTAGGCAAAGGTTTTTGTTTTGCAAGTTGGATCAAGTAACTAAGAGTTTTGTCTACCCCTAATTTTACTCAAAGATCTTTCCTATGTTTTAACCCTTTTAACAATTTTGTTCCACCATTGTATTTGGTGAATAATCTTGTGTTAGGATGTGAACGGGACGGGCGCGGGTCATCGTTTAGACCATGATTGCAATGGTGCCAAGTGTCTTTGGGCAATTTTTTCCTTTAAGGGACTTGATCATTTTTAGGCAACTTTCGAAAGCGTCATCGAGGGACTATGATCACTTGATTTATTTTGTTTTTGCCAAAGAAACTCAACATGCAACATGGCCCATTATTGAAGGCAACAAGTGGAGTAACCCTAGGGGTGCAAGTGTGATTGGTGTTGTCCATTTTCATGCTTTGTTATCTTTGAATTAGGTCAAGCTATTTGTTTGGTTGATTTTTGCATACAAACCCTAAGTCTATCATGGCATATTTAGAAAGCTTTTAAATGCGAAAAATAAAATCCTAAATTATTACAACACAATTATGGGATGGGGGGTACAAATGTTCAAATGGGAGATATTTTAGCAAGAAATTTAAATCTAGGCTATTACAATCCAAATGGAATATACAAGATATTTAATATACAAGAATTAAATAAAAATACAATAAAATGCAAGATGCAAAAAATGATTTTTATATGTATGTAAAAGTGTTTTTCATGTGACAAATAAACAAAAATAAAAAGGTTAATTTTTGGATATTTTTATGTTTTTAGGGCAAAATCCTAATTTGCTAAATAAAATGTATTAATTATTTATTATATACAACATTTATTAATTATGTACAAAAATAAATAAAAAGAAAGTATATTGTAAAAAAAAGTATTTTTGAGGTTAAATATTAATAAAGATAAAAATGTATTATTTTGTATTTTTATCCTAAATATCCTAATAAATATATAAGTATTTATATTATTTACTAAATATATTAAATATATACAAGAAATAAAAATATTTATTATTTACAAAAAAAGTATATTTTTTAGAAAATGTTTTCAAAAGATAAAATAAAATAAAATCAGAAAATAAAAATGCATTTTGTATTATTTTTGTATTTTTGAATAAAAGGAAATATGTTTATTTACATATATAAATTCAAATAAAACAAACAAAAATCCAAATAAAATGCAAAAATGGTTGAAAAAATGTTTTTAATATTTTTTATATTTTGGCAAAAAATAATAAGTCAGAAACAAAAACAAAAAGTCAAAAAATGATAAAAATAAACACAATGGGCCAAGGGTGTGTGTGTGAAATAAAGTGGTGCAAATAGAAAAAGCAATCTCAGGCCCAACCCAAGAGGGGTTGTCTTCAACCTCCAGCAACCTTCCAAACAAAAAACGCGTGCTTCCTGCTATCTCATGATTCTTTGACATTCAGCAAAAACTTACAACAACAATGTTATAGAGCATCTTGTCACGATTCCAAACATATAAAAAAGTCATTCTAACTCTCAGAAATGAGGGAGAATTTCTTCTCCCCCAATTCCTGACCTAGCTTTTTTCAGATATTCAGTTTCAAAATTCTCTCAGTGTACACAATATAAATGAAAAGTAACTATATGGATGGCTTCAGGGCTATGATTAGAACATGCTTTCTTCACAAACTTAAGCCTAACTATGCCTGGATAGAGAGATAGAAGTTCAAAAACTTACCTGTTCAGCTTGACACGTGTGCAACAATGGAAGTACTTTCAATGCAATGTGAGGACTTGTATAGCTTTCTTGAGGTCCAGGGATGCTTCTTCAACCTTTAGCTTACTTTGGAACTAGCTGAAACGAGCTATGGAAGTTAACCTGCACAACTGAAAAAATGAAAATGGTGAAGTTGGTTAGAGGTGTTACAGTCCCAGTTCAATGCTTGGAATAGTTTGTATGGAGGTTATGGAGTGTGTATGAACTGGTTTTGGCCAAGGCGCATGAGTGGATTGAGTTGTGGACCTCAATCTGCAGCAGGTGCCATGTTTTGTGCAGCAAAGTGGTGTTTCTGTGTTTGGGGAGGTATTGAAGGTGGTTGGCTCGTGTTTCAGGTCAGGTTTGATGTTTGGAATGTGCTCAACAAGTTTGCTTAGGCTTGTGTTGACAGGAATGTGAGTTGTGTTATGTTTGCAAAGTTGCTTCTATCTTAAGTCAAAAATGGCAACTTGAGTTACAAGCTTATGCAAGCCCCCTAAACATGCTGCAAAGTTAGTCTTGATCAGTGGGATTCGTTCAATAACTTGTGCCTCAGAGATTTGCATTGTACTTCTTGGATTTGTGTTTGACATAAAGTCATGCTTTACAAGAATGGATAACTTGCTTTTTCCAAATATGGCTTAATTCTTCATGTAATGACCAAATGCACAAAATAACATCTTGGCACAATGGATTAACATTTAATTATTGAGTGAAAGAAGGATTAGAGGCCTGTAATCTAGCTTGTACAAGCTGATTTCAAAAATGCATAGTGTATGAACATGCCTTTGGCCATGAATCAAAGTGACTTTTGCCCATATTGACAAATTCGATTCTCCCTAACCACAAGGGTGTTTGAGAAGTTCTTGGACAATTTGGAAAGCTTTGAATGTGTACTATAATCTATATTTGTAATGCAAGTTGAAATTCCAAGTGGAAGCATGTGAAAAGTGGCCATGAAGTTAGGCAAAAATCCTGCCTAGAATAGGTCAAAATTTTTCTAAGTTAAGAATGTTTTGCACCCTTGTTCCAAAAATCATAACTTGAGCTACAAGCTTCTTTTGAGGAAACTTTGTGAATCAAAGTTGTAGATTTTTCAATGGAATATAACTTTCATGTTTTGAGTTTTGTTTGAATCCAAATGCATCTTGATGAAAAGATGGGACAAAGTTAGAAAAAAATTAGGAATTTTCATAACTTAGAAAATTTCTAAGTTATGAAAATTCTTCATTTTAAACCCTAATTTGTAATTTTTGATTTCTTGATGAAAAAGTTTCATAATTTGACATGTCTTGATGAAAAATGAATCTTGGCATTTGATTTTGACCAAAAAGTCAAAGTTTGACTTTTCAGTATACAGTCAAATTTTGCTCAGTTGACTGGAAAATTCATCTGTCAATCTTGTGCATTTGGGATCTTTTGAACTTGTTGAACATGTCAAGACAATTCCATTGAGTCCTTGAGTCCATATGTGAGCTTGGTTTGCCATTGGCTAGGTCAAACAGTCAAAAATTGCCTTTGTGCAGTCAAAACCCTAAAAATGACCATTTTGCCCTTTTGGTGATCTGATCAAATTTCTTGTGGAATTGTGATCCAAACTTGACCAAATGGTTCATGAGTTCATAATGTTGATGTTGGTCAAAAATCATGAGGTTTGACTGTCAATTGACCACAGTTGACTTTTTCCTCAATACAACTGATTTCTAGGTCAACTGTCCAATTGACTGGGCAAAGATTGGAATCAAGACTTGAAACTTGGTATGGATAAACTTGTGAGTCCAACATGAAACATGAAAGTCACTTTGGGTCTTTTAGGTCAAAACATCTTTGTGCAAACTCAAACCCTAATTTGGGTCAACAGTGCAAGGAGAAGTCTTGAGCAGAGTAAAACCCTAACTTGATCTTGAGCTCCAAGGGTCTTGTGGTGAGAAAATATTGAGGAAATGGGAGGGAAAATTTTGGGATACAACACAATTTGATTAGGAAATTATGCTATTTAAATAGGTTAGAATTAAGTTAGAGACTTATCTTAATTAATTAGTTTAGGAAGGTTTTTATTTGTTTTGAAACTGTTTTAAATTGATTTTGATTTTGTTTCAATCTTAAAGATTATGATTAGTTCAATTTAAATGACATTAGAAGATTTTATATAATTAATTTTGTGATAAAAAATTGATTTTATTTTCAATTATGTGTTTGAATACTTCTCTTTATTTATAATGATAAATAAAAAAACACTTGTAGTATCAAAATTGAAGTAACACATCATGACATTATTTTTCACCTGCAGTATATACATTATTTTTCTTAATTGTATTTTTAAAATTTTCAATTAAAGTAGATTCCATGTGGATGAGAAGGGGACTATGAAATATGTTGGTGAGTATTTCTTGAAGAGATATGTATTCAATAATACATTTTTTTTTTCTTTCTAATAAATATTTATTGGGTACTACTTGCATACCATATGTATTTTTAGTGGTATAAAAATATATTTTATAAATTATTTTATACATAAATTATTTTTAAATGATATTATATTTTTTGACTGAAAATTAAATTCAAAATATAAATTAATTTTACACATTTCTCTAATCATATATATTTTTAGGCTAAACTACATTTTTAGTCCCCTATTTTGTCTGATTCACGAAATTAGTCGCTCTATTTTAAATTCAAATAATTTTAGTTTCTCTATTTTAAATTCAAACAATTTTAGTTCCCTGTCATATTTTTTTTATAGAAAATCGATGAGATTTTTTGTTTTTTAACTTATATTTTTATCTATAAAGTTCAATAATAGATTTATATACGACGATTTATCATATTTTACAAGTAATTTGTCATTTAAAAATGAAAGTATCGTTAATTTTAAGTGTAAAAGTATGAGAGGAAATCAAAATTGTTTAAATCTAAAATAGGGGGACCAAAACTATTTAAATTTAAAATAGAGAAATCAATTTCATAAATCAGGGAAAATACAGAGACCAAAAATGTAATTAAGCTTATTTTTTAATTAGGATAATTTAAAAAATAATGACATTTCATTCAAAAATAATAAAATATAATAAAAAGTGATACCAAAATATATTTAAAATAGGTTTAATCAATGTTTTTCCAAAATACTTGGTTTATCTAAAATATAAAAAAAACTGTATTACAAATTTAATCTCTAATTTTATTTGATTCAAGAAAATAGTCTATCTATTTTAAATTTAAAAAGTTTTGATCCGCTCTCACGCTTTTAATAAAAATTTGATGATAGTTTTTTATTTTTTAACTAATATTTTTACAATAAATTTATATATGATTTTTTTTAAGATTGTTATTGAAGATTAGATTATATGTTTGATTTTAATCTTCATGTTGAATTTGCATGAACATATTTACATAGTTTATTAATTTTTGATGTGATACTGTCATACATTTTAGTTTTATAAAATTTGTAAATATGATCTAATAAGAAAGTTTTAAAATTGAAATGGCTTAATTACAACTTTGGTCCTTCTATTTTGTATTTTTTTATATTTTGGTCCCTCTATTTTAAAAACCACTATTTTACTCTCATTTTTAGGTTTTTTGTACAATTTTCGTCATTTTATTTTGCTTTTTTCTACAATTTTAGTCCCTATTTCTGTTCATTTTTCAACCGAAAATTCAAAAGGGGTCAAAATCGTGGTTTTTAAAATGGAGGATCAAAATCGAAAAAAATACAAAATAGAGAGATCAAAGTTGCAATTAAGTCAATTGAAATTTAACGATGAACTGTCATACATAGTAGGTTGTAAAAAAATATAAATATGATATAATAAGAAAGTTTTAAAACTGAAATCTGACGAATTTGACGGGAAATTATCATACATTTAGGTTAATATTTAAAATAAGTTTAATAAATTTTTAGAATTAACTCATTTGAATTCAACTGAGGTTTGTTAACTCATCTGAATTCACAGGTAGATGTAAATGATATTTACGAGATATTAGTTATTGACTGATCATTTTAATGATTATCTTTTAACTATTTCTTTTGTTATTGTTTTATATAATTAAAATTATAAAACAATTGTACGATTTATTATAAATATGAATCAATACTTAAAAGAAATTAAAAAATAAATTATATTATGTTTGAGTTTTCAAACACATAAATTAAAATTTAATAAATAATTATAAATCATAACTTTACTGTTATCTAAATAAAAATATTATTTGATATTTAACAATTTAGTCATTAGTAATGAAGTTTTTTTACTTGCATAAATAAATAAAAAAGGGAAAAAACTAGTACAATATTACGATGGACATAATGGACATTTCCCTTTAACACCTTGCTAGGGTTTCACAATCTTATACATAAACCATTCATTCATCTCGTATTGCCGTCACCACTCTCTAAGCGCGACTTCAATTTCCAGTTAGGTTTTCGCTTTCAGAGGAGAAAAGAGCAGCCATGGGAGTTTTTACCTTCGTCCTCAACAAAACTGGCGCTGAATGGAGCGCAAAGCAACACTCTGGTGACATCGAGGCCTCCGCCGCCTCTACCTTCGAGATCCAACGCCAGCTTGTTAAGGCTGCTCTCGCAGTTGATTCATCTGGCGGCGTTCGCTCCTCTTACTCTCCGGTTTCTCCCTCATCTGCCGTCTTCCAGGTACATATCATTCCTCCGGATTTTGATCTCAGATGAAAATCAGTAGTTGTTTATTATTACTCGTCATGTTATATATATTCTGTGATCTAGAATTTGTGTGTAGTGATTAAATTTTGTTTAGGTTTTTGTTATGTTTCTGAATCTGAGAAATTGCCAGTTTGATTTGTTGTCAATTGTGAGATTATTCTGATCAATCAAAGCTATGTCTTTGTTGTTTTATGTTTTTCATTGTATTTTTCAATATGCTGCTTTGAGTTGAAGAGATTGAATAGACTTTGGAGGAGTGGATCGAATAACCTAATATTGTGTTTTCTCGGGGATGATTTGGTTACTTGGTTCGACAATTATATGGATCGCTGTTCTAGTTACTAATTGTCTTTTTTGGTTATTTTGTTTAGGTGATAGTTGGTGGTGCTGTAATTGTTGGAGGTGGTGCTGCTGCAGCTGCTCCCGCAGGAGGTGCTGCCCCAGCTGCCGCTGCTGCTCCGGCAGCCTCAAAGAAAGAAGAGAAGGTAGAGGAAGAGGAGGAAGATGACGATATGGGTTTCTCCCTATTTGATTAGAGTTTTAGTTTTTGTTCAATTTTTGATGCAAAAGAGATTTTGTCTTGGATTATATGAATTGTATTTGTCTACTGGTTTGCACTTGCTTATGGTACAATTGGTCGGATAGAGTTTTGTGCTTCTGGATTCTGTTTTACTGATGCAACTTTTTTTTAAAAAGTGTCTTTACTTATTTGGCAATTCGATCATGTTTATACATACTCATGTCATTGATTACACTCATGTCATTGATTACACGGTTCTGTGAAATACTTTATTTCAAGCCGCACATCAGTTGTGTTTATGCTTGACTTTTGTGCAACACTAAGTTTTAGAATGTGCGTGTGTGCCATGGGGTGCAATGAGATTTTTTTCCATAATCATTTTCAGAGATGCATTTCTAGCAATTCACAAGAACCATTTTGACAGAGATGCGTTTTCCAAGTACCCATTAGTTAAATATCTTTCTCCATGTCCTATTAGTCTGCTCAAATGTCCTCTCCCTCCCTCCCCTGTTGTAAAGTTTATTTCTCCTCTCCTATTCTTGTTCCACTCCCTAACGTCTTGAAGTTGTTGCCGGTACATACTTGATGGTTCTGTTTGGTAAAAGGTAGTTGATATAAAATTGATAATTCTTAACAATTAATTGAAGTGTTTGATAAGTTAACAATTTCATAAGTTCATAAATGAAAAATGACACAGATTTTTAGTTAGTAACTTAAGGGGTCTATTATCATTTATATACTGTTATTAAGTTATTTTCTATTCAATAAAATTAAATGTAATTGTTCTGTATTATAATCATAATTGTTGTTTAGTAATGACATATGACTTTGGAATTGGTGACACTGATCTCCGGTACAATGGTGTGTGGTGGACATGCAATGTGTGGTGGACATGCAAGATGAGTTCAAGATCAAGATGAGTATAACAAAAAATGGAGATTATAAAAATGTATCTTGAATTTCACGTGTGTTTACTATATACATTGGATAATCTTGATAGAGCCTGTGCATGGCCTTTGGATGATCCATAAAAGTTACCCCAAAGGCTTGTCAGACACTTACCAACAAGAAAGTCTTTTAAAGTTGTGGCCGGTCTTTGGCTATCTCATCAGACCAAAGTGAAAAGTAGGACGATCGTGGAGTAGTTACAAAAAAGTAACAAGGAACAAGCACATTAAATAATTTTCCATCATTGATATGTTTCGTCAATCCCCTCAGGCGTGTGGCCCTAGGTCCGCAGGTTAGGCCGTGGTTCCAATACCTAGGATGCCCGAGTGCGTTTGAATTATTTATATTCTCAAGGAACGGATCCACAACCCTTAGATTTCCCATCAACTTCTGATATGGATTGTTGGTTCACTATTGATTTCATTATAAAAGGCTAGCTCTTTTTCAAACCCCTCTTTTGCTTCATTTATCTTTCGGAATCTACTTCCCCTCTCGAGTTCATTCTTCTCTTGGCATGTTCCGACAACTTTAACATTTCGCTGTCTCTTCGTTTGAGGGTCATTCTTTCTCTAATGTCTTCTCTTTTCAAGGTACGCCATCATAATCTATCTAAGTGTTGTTATGGTTAACTTGGGAAGTGTGTCCATAAACAATGCTCTTGGACTTGTTAGCGATGCGTCTTCATCATTTGTTGGAGTTCATAATCCATAACTCGTGGACATATTCTCCGGGGTGGACTCTCTCATTCTTGCGCATAATGTACCTAGTCGTAGCTCTGGGCCAGGGTTGGATTCTTCAAGTGACGAGGATGATCCGTCGATGGGGGGAAGTTACCGACAAAATTATTTAGATTGGGTTGAACGAAAGCATAAAAAAATAAATTTTCTATAGAAGCTCATATTCACAAAGTGAGTTAGAGTGAGATTTTTTTCTAGCAAGGTTTTGAGAAACTTTTCTGGTTACTCTTGAGAGGAGAAGTAGGTTGGATCTGAGAAAAGTCCAGAGGTTCGGGTGTCATTACGGCAATGAAGATGAAGACACAAGAGTTTCGTAAAAATAACAGAGAATGCAAGCATGCAAACACAAGAGCAAAAGCTAAAGATGAAGAGAATTATTGAGAAAAGGATGAGAAGAATGAGGAACATGTTACTGCCTTTATAGGATAATTTTAATCGATTAAAAGAGTTTTAATTGACTCATGCATTAATGTCAATCAATTATGATTTATTGACTAAGGCGGCGTGCAACTCTAGATTTTTATAATATATTAATCTTTTAGGTTTAATTGATTTCTTGACACAAATTTTGAAATTCAAAAAGGCTTAATCGATTAACCTTAGACAATAATCAATGAGTAGATTGATTTTTAGCTCCCTTGGTTTGTTTGGTCCTTAAGAGACTTTGGACACATAATCCTTTTTGAACATCCTCATTGTTTGTTTTTACCACCCCTTTATCTACAAAATTCATTTCTCAAGCAATTTGATTAGATTAAATAATCCAACTAGGCAATTATATAAGTGTTTATTAGATAAATAATTGAAGTTTTTCTACTTTTCTTTTATACCAAATAGTTTACCTTAAAACCTCATACACTTTTGAGGATAGATTTCTCCCCCTTTTGACAGATATGGAAACAAGCATGCAGCTCTTTAAATCATTTGATACGAGATTTGATCTAAAGGAACCATTTTCTCTTTGGTCGTATATCTTCCAAGTAATCATTCCAAATAATTCCTCAAACATCAAAATAAATTTCTTATAAGAATATTGGAACTCTTGCTATGTATGAGTTTTCTTGATTTTCTTTTTGGTTCTTGAAACTGCAAAGCATCCATACAAAATCAATCAATTTTTCACATTTGGTACCCAAATAGTTTTTTACCCTTTAGGGTTAGTGGATTTTATATGTCTTGAGTTATACCCTTTATACCACCTTAAATCATTCATTTTATATAAATAGAAAGGTTCAAGAAAACCATACCTATGACATAAATTTCATTTATACACATAATGATTGACCTTCTATTTTAAGAAGCCCTTTTATTTGGCAAAATTAGGTCTAGATTTTATTTACCTTTGACAAAATTTCTTAAGGTCTCGTACAACTTTTCATTCTAATTTTTCAATGAATCACAAGTTGCATGTACCAGAATTTCAATTGGTATCAGAGTAGGTGCCCTGGTTTATTGGGTGAGCTTCAAGGAATATTTTTTTGGTACTACTTTTTATTTTGTTGGAAGGCTGGAATGAGAGCATTATGGTTATCAGTGGACAACAGGTCTTGAAGAATTATCAGAATAGGAGAATCATGGTGCTAGAGAGATAGAAGGGAAGGGGTTGAGTTGACTCTTTGTCACTCTGAATTGGTAAGCACTATGTATCACTTGTATTATGGCCAAAGATACTTGAGAATTTCTTAAGTTCACTCATAAAGGCACATATAAGTGTATTATGGAGAAAAGAGTTCAGATGAGAGGCTGGTCAAGAAGAAGATACTATGGTCTCTACTAAAGAGGTTTGACATGAAAGTGACAAGCCATTGAAGAATAACAAGAGAATTATTTTTCTTTCCAACTTTTAGGATCTTATGTTCTTGTCTCTAATGAAGGGTTTCTTATTACTATTGTGTTCCTTATAAGGCAATCCAATCAAGTGTTGAAGAGATTGGACAAAATGTCTAGACCAAATGTCCAGAACATCTGTACTGACTTCAACAAGTCTGTGATGCTCAAGAAAAGGTTGGAACCAGAGTATAGATCAATCAATGTCAAAGCATTCATAAGAGTGTGAAGACCTTGGATCTTTGTGGAGTAGACTGCCCTACTTATCTAGAAAATAACTGTATGGGTTTTCTATTTATTGGTTTATTCAGGAAAATGATCATGATTATGAATTTTCCAAGGATCTTACTAGTTTGACTAGAAGATGGATTTCTGATGAAGATTTTTGTTTTGAAGAATTGTCTCATGATGTGTTGGTTGTTTTATTCAAAGATCTGTGTATCTAGAATGAAAAAGGGGTTGTCAACCATGAATAAATACGAGGTGACTTATTTTTGATCTTATTCTTAAGAGAACGAATGATTGTCAACCATCTATGACTTGTAGGGTGAAGTGACTCTATT
Source organism: Vicia faba (assembly GCA_948472305.1). NCBI lineage: Eukaryota > Viridiplantae > Streptophyta > Magnoliopsida > Fabales > Fabaceae > Vicia > Vicia faba. The sequence continues at coordinate 1,139,240,504 of OX451741.1, forward strand.
AATACTAAAACTTGATATCTTGATCAAGTCTGTAAGGATAGTTCAGGACAAATTAGAGAGGTTTATTCTAATGTAAAGATGATTGTAAGTCTAAGGATGATAGGGTTTTCAAGCTATAATTAGCAAAGAGAGAGCTCAAGTGAAAAAGGTTATTTTTATCAAAAGGAAAATTGAGTCAAGGATGTCAGTCTTAATCTCTCAACGTTGTGCTAGACATCAAAATACTCAAGCTAAAGGCATATACTTGAACCAAAGATGTCTCTTATGTGAAAAGTTGATCTTAAAAAGTTTATTTTCTTCCTCAAAGGCCAAGTTCATCACGGGTTAACCAAGCAGTGGTTAAAACTCAGGGAAGGTGTTAATTGCATCATTTCTCATACATTTCTTAGACTTTCAACTAAGATGATTGATATTTTGGCACTGACTATTTCAGAAACTTGACCGCAGTAAAAGTGTTTCTGGTGGTTTGTTTAAGTCTCATTTTAATCAACATTTCCTTTTATTGTTTATGCTAAAAGGGAAGTTTAAGGGAATTACGTATCTAAAGAATACAATATGGAGTATCTAAGTTTTGGTAATGGTCTTCTTACTAAAGGACTGATGATTTTTTTGTTAAACATAACTCAGTGTACAATTGACTTTTGATCAGTTGACTGCAAACTTCATCTGTCAATCCAATGAATTTGAGATGTTTTGAGCCATGTAGTTAAGTCAAGATTATGCAATTGAATCCTTGAAATCATGCCTTAACTCAATTTGTCATTTTCTAGGTTAAAAAATCAGAAATTGCCCTTCCTCAGTCAAAACCCTAATTTTGACCATTTTGCCCTTTTTGTGATTTGACCAAATTTCTTGAGGAGCTGTGGTCCAAACTTGATCAAATGATACATATAAGTTTAAAATGTTGACGTGGATCAAAAATTATGAAGTTTGACTGTAAATTGGCCATGGTTGACTTTTTCCCCAATACAACTGATTTTTAGGTCAACTGTCCAATTGACTGATCGAAAATGTGGTTCAAGGCTTGAAACTTGTCATGAGTGATCTTAGGGGTTCATAATGATTTTTGAAAGTCATATGAAGCATTTATAGTCCAAAAATCCCTGTGCAAACTTAAACCCTAATTTTGGGTTATCAGTGCAAGATGAGATGTCTTGAGCTGACCAAACCCTAATCCATTCTTGAGTCAAAGAGATCTTGTGAAAAAAGTTTTGATAAATGAGAGGGCAAATTTTGGGGTACAACAGCGACCTTGAAAGAAGCTCCGAAAAACCCCAATACAACATCTCATCACTATCATCCCAATGCCCGTTGCGCATATCACTCTGAAAGTCCTGGTCACGATACTAATAATTGTTGGGCCCTAAAGAACAAAATACAAGACCTCATTGAAGCAAAAGAAATTGAGTTCAATGCGCCTGAAAAGCCAAATGTCATTTCTGCCCCTATGCCCAGACATGGCCACAATACAAATGTCATTGAGGAAGATTTGTTTGTTACCTCAGTTGATGAACTCATGACCCCACTCCCGACTATTAAAATGAATTTTTTGAATGCCGGTGTGTTCCCGGGCTGTGATGAAGTTTGCCATCTCTGTTTGTCCTCACCAACTAGTTGTCCTTTGTTGAAAGTAGGCGTTTAGTGCCTGATAGATAACAAAGAAATTTTGTTTGAAAAGACTTTTGTTCCACTTGTTCCTTTTGAAGATGTTTCAATCATTACCATTTCCTCCAATTCTTCCAGGGTCTCCACCAAAAGACCCGTTAGAATTACACCAGTTCCGAAAGTAACTCCTTTAATAATCACAATGCCTAGACCAGTCCCATATGTATCAGACAAAACCATGTCGTGGAATTATGGAGAGGACATCTACTACCATGGTATCAAACAAGACTGGCCGGCCACCGAAGAGATAAATTCCGAGAAAGATGATTCCGACATCAGTAATATTGCAGGAGCTAGTAAGATTACCCGAAGCGGTAGGATCTTATCTCCAGAAATTGCTCCCCCAAAGGCTATTTCTGGACCCGTAATCATCCCTGTGGCTGCTCCAAAGGTTACTCCCATACCCATAATCATCTCTGCAAGTACTCCTATTGATGAAGCCGTTACAACCCCTGTTATCATTCCTACCAACACTCATGCTGCCGAAACTCGAGGAAAAGGTATTTTGGTTGAGCCTGTCCGGATGAAGGCCTAGTCATTGACTATCCCCGAGACTTCCAAGAAAGAAATGGAGGAGATCCTAAAAATTATAAAGAGGAGCAACTACGATGTAGTTGAACAATTGGGGAAAACTCCCTCTAAAATCTCCATGTTGGCATTAGTACTATGTTCTGAGGCGCATGCAAAAGCCTTGGTAAAGTTCTTAAAAACCGCCCATGTACCTCAAGAGACATCTGCCGATCAGTTTCAAGACTGCGTAGCCATGCCTAACTACGGATAATGGTTTAGGTTTTTCAGATGCTGATCTGACACCAAGGGGAAGGAAGCATAATGAGGCATTGCATGTCTCAGTGGAATGTAGGGGCACAACTTTGGCTCATGTTTTGGTGGACACAGGCTCATCTTTGAATGTATTACCGAAAAAAGCTCTTGATAGACTTGACTGCGAGGGACTGACATTAAAGCCAAGCAACATAGTAGTAAGGGATTTTGACGGCTCGAAAAGGATGGTACACGGGGAAGTGGATATCCCCATAAAGGTTGGAGCCCAAACTTTCAATTCAACCTTTTATGTAATGGACATCTGCCCTTCACACTCCTGCTTTCTAGGCCAGCCATGGATCCACAATGCTGGCGCTGTTACCTCTACATTGCACCAGATTTTGAAGTATCCAGTTCAAGGGAAGATTATCACCGTCCATGGAGAGGAAGAATACATGATCAACCATCTCAATTCCTTCAGATATATGGAATTGGACGGTGAATTCATTGAAACTCCATTTCAACACTTTGAAGAGGTCCCCCAAGATGTGGCGGTGACCAACGCTGTGTCTCAGATTCCCAATATTACAAGGCCTCCACTCCGGATGACATCTCTGAAGGATGCCAAAGCAGTGGTAGAGGAAGGTGGATGCACTATCTGGGGGCAACTCCCAAATATCCCATATAAGTCTGACAAGTTTGGCCTAGGTTTCACTTTAAGTGCTCAAAAGGTTGTACACCGTGCCCGTGCTGGAGGATCACACTTGAAGATCAGTAACCGTGAAGTCGACACGGTAGAAGATGGTGAAGATGGATGCAACCTGGAGGATTAGATCTTCCCGATTGTCAATGGAGGGCTCAACAATTGGGAGGCTAGAGACTTTGTCCCGATCACTTTTATCCCACAGTAATTTGTCTTTACATTTTGTTGGATCTGTAATATTGAAACAATTCGCACTCTTAAAACCTTGTGTCTTATCCGAGGCACAATGGTCCATTTGTAAGGGTTATTATCTCATTTTCATATGACATCAATGATTCATGGACGTTTTCGCATACAAACTTTTGTGCTCATTGTCTTTCTTTTACATTTTATTTTCTTTCAAAGATAACTATACCCTTACACACATCCACACTCACAATGCAGGTATACATCCATTCGGGATCCTATGGGTAACGATACTGCTATGGCCTTTTGTAACTCCGAGAATCTAATATACCAAGCCAAAGACAAAGGTGAGGAAGATTGTGAAGTACTAGGGGAACTTGCCAGACTACTACAACAAGAAGAGAGAACCATTCAACCTCACGAGGAACCCGTGGATGCAATCAACCTAGGTACCGAAGAAGACAAAAAAGAGGTCAAGGTGGATGCTAATCTGGAACCCGGTATCAAGGAGCGTCTGGTTCAGTTATTACATGATTATGTTGAAGTCTTTGCCTGGTCGTATGAAGACATGTCGGGACTTTATGCAGACATCGTGGTACATCGTCTGCCTACAAGAGAGGATTGTCTGCCAGTAAAGCAAAAGGTTCGCCGCATGAGGCCTGATATGTCAAAAAAGATTAAAGCTGAGGTCATGAAGCAATTCAACGCTGGATTCTTGGCTGTCACCTCTTACCCTCAATGGGTTGCAAACATTGTTCTCGTACCCAAAAAAGACGGCAAAGTACGAATGTGTGTGGACTACAGAGATTTGAATAGGGCGAGCCCTAAGGATGATTTTCCACTCCCCCACATTGATATCCTAGTTGACAATACAGAACAACACAAAGTGTTTTCCTTCATGGACGGATTCTAAGGTTACAACCAAATCAAAATGGCACCTAAGGACATGGAGAAAACAACATTTGTCACACAATGGGGCACATTTTGCTACAAGGTGATGCCATTCGGACTAAAGAATGTTGGGGTAACCTATCAACGTGCCATGGTAGATTTATTTCATGACATGATACATCACGAAATAAAACTCTACGTAGATAATATGGTAGCCAGATCATAAACAGAAGAAGAGCATCTTGATCACTTACAAAAGCTGTTTGAGAGATTGAAGAAGTACAAGCTGAGGTTGAATCCAAACAAATGCACATTTGGAGTACGGTCTGGTGAACTCTTAGGATTTATCGTCAGTAACAAAGGTATCGAGGTCGATCCTGCCAAAGTTAAAGCAATACAAGAGATGCCTGCTCCTCGTACTAAGAAGGAAGTCAGAGGATTCTTGGGACGTCTGAACTATATTTCCAGATTCATTTCCCATCTGACAGCTACTTGTGAGCCAATCTTCAAGCTATTGAAGAAAGATCAAGTAGTCAAATGGAATGATGAGTGCCAAGTTGCTTTTGATAAAATCAAAGAATACTTACAAGAGCCTCCTGTGTTGATGCCACCAGTCGAGGGAAGACCATTGATCATGTATCTGACTGTTTTAGAAAACTCAATGGGGTGTGTATTGAGGGCGCACTATGAGTCAGTATATACTGTCTTAGCCAGCGAGCAGCCCATGCCAGATCGCAATAAGTTTTCTCGAGCAGTGAATATCTGGTTTCATAGTCGGTAAACTTTTTGCTCAGGTAGTAAATAGCATGCTCTTTTCGGCCAGACTCGTCATGCTGCCCCAATACACACCCCATTGAGTTTTCTAAAATAGTTAGATACATGATCAATGGTCTTCCCTCGACTGGTGGCATCAACATAGGAGGCTCTTGTAAGTATTCTTTGATTTTTTCAAAATCAACTTGGCACTCGTCATTACATTTGACTACTTGATCTTTCTTCAATAGTTTGAAGATTGGCTCACAAGTAGTGTCAGATGGGAAATGACTCTAGCAAGTTCAGACGTCCCAAGAATCCTCTAACTTCTTTTTCAGTACGAGGATCAGGCATCTCTTGTATTGCTTTAACTTTGGCAGGATCGACCTCGATACCTTTGTTACTGATGACAAAGCCTATGAGCTTACCAGACCGTACTCCAAATGTGCATTTGTTTGGATTTAACCTCAGCTTGTACTTCTTCAGTCTCTCAAACAATTTTTGTAAGTGATCAAGATGCTCTTCCTCTGTTTGAGATCTGGCTATCATGTCGTCCACATAGACCTCTATTTCGTGATGTATCATGTCATGAAATAAAGCTACCATGGCACGTTGATAGGTTTCCCCAACATTCTTCAATCCGAATGGCATCACCTTGTAGCAGAATGTGCCCCACTGTGTGACAAATGTTGTTTTCTCCATGTCCTCAGGAGCCATTTTTATTTGGTTATAACCTGAGAATCCGTCCATGAAGGAAAACACTTTGTGTTGTGCAGTATTGCCAACTAGGATATCAATGTGGGGGAGTGGAAAATCATCCTTAGGGCTCGCCCTATTCAAATCTCTGTAGTCCATACACATCCATACATTACCGTCTTTTTTGGGTACGGGTACAATGTTGGCAACCCATTGAGGGTAAGAAGTGACAGCTAAGAATCCAGTGTTGAATTACTTCATGACCTCTGCTTTAATCTTTTCAGACATATCAGGCCAAATGCGGTGAACCTTTTGCTTTACTGGCGGACAATCCTCTCTTGTAGGCAGATGATGTACCACAATGTCTGCATCAAGTCCCAACATGTCTTCATATGTTCAGGCAAAGACTTCAACATAATCGTGTAACAACTGAATCAGACGCTCCTTGATAGTGGGTTCTAGATTGGCACCCACCTTGACCTCTTTTTTGTCCTCTTCGGTACCCAAGTTGATTGTATCCATGGGTTCCTCGTGAGGCTGAATGGTTCTCTCTTCTTGTTGTAACAGTTTGGAAAGTTCCCCTGGTACTTCATAATCTTTCTCACCTTCGTCTTCGGCTTGGTAGATTAGATTCTCAGAGTCACTAAAGGCCATAGCAGAATTGTTACCCATGGGATCCAGAATGGACGTATACTTGCATTGTGAGTGTGGGTGTGTGTAAGGGTATAACTATCTTTGAAAGAAAATAAAATGTAAAATAAAAACAATGAGCACAAAAGTTTGTATGAGAAAACATCCATGATTCATTGATGTCATATGAAAATGAGATAATAACCCTTACAAATGAACCATTGTGCCTCGGGTAAGACACAAGGTTTTAAGAGTGCGAATTGTTTCATTATTACAGATCCAACAAAATGCAAAGATAAATTACTATGGGATAAAAGTGATCGGGATAAAGTCTCTAGCCTCCCAATTTCTGAGCCCTCCATTGATAGTCGGGAAGATCCAATCCTCCAGGTTGCGATCATCTTCACCATCTTCTACCGCGTTGACCTCACAGTTGCTGATCTTTAGGGGTGGTCCTCCAGCACGGGTACGATGTACAACCTTTTGAGCACTTGAAGTGAAGCCTAGGCCAAACTTATCAGACTTATATTGGATATCTGGGAGTTGCCCCCAGATAGTGCATCCACCTTCCTCTACCACTGCTTTGGCATCCTTCGGAGATGACATCCGGAGTGGTGGCCTCGTAATCTTGGGAACCTGAGACACAACCTTGGTCACTGCCACATCTTAGGGGACCTCTTCAAAGTGTTGAAATGGAGTTTCAATGAATTCACCGTCCAATTCCACATATCTGAAGGAATTGAGATGGCTGATCATGTATTCTTCCTCTCCATGGACAGTGATAATCTTCCCTTGAACCAGATACTTCAGCATCTGGTGCAATGTAGAGGTAACAGCGCCAACATTGTGGATCCATGGCCGGCCTAACAAGCAGGAATACGAAGGGCGGATGTCCATTACATAAAAGGTTGAATTGAAAGTTTGGGTTCCAACTTTTATGGGGATGTCCACTTCCCAGTGTACCATCCTTTTCGAGACGTCAAATGCCCTTACTACTATGTTGCTTGGATTTAGTGACAGTCCCTCGCAGTCAAGTCTATCAAGAGCTTTTTTCGGTAATACATTTAGAGATGAGCCAATGTCCACCAAAACATGAACCAAGGTTGTGCCCCTAAATTCCATTGAGACATGCAATGCCTCATTATGCTTCCTTCCCCTTGGTGTCAGATCAACATCTGAAAAACCTAAACCATTATCCGCAGTTAGGCTGGCTACGCTGTCTTGGAATTGATCAGTAGACGTCTCTTGAGGTACATGGGCTATTTTTAAGAACTTCACCAAGGCTTTTGCATGCGCCTCAGAACACAGTAGTAATGCCAGCATGGAGATTTTAGAGGGAGTTTGCCCAAATTGTTCAACTACATCGTAGTCGCTCCTCTTTATAATTTTTAGGATCTCCTCTATTTCTTTCTTGGAAGTCTCAAGGATAGTTAATGACTGGGCCTTGGTCCGGACAGGCTCAACCAAAATACCTTTTCCTCGAGTTTCGGCAGCAGGAGTGTTGGTAGGAATGATAACATGGTTTGTAAAGGCTTCGTCAATAGGAGTACTTGCAGAGATGATTATGGGTACAGGAGAAACCTTTGGAGAAGCCATAGGGATAATTACGGGTCCAAAAATTGCTTTTGGGGGAGCAATTTCTAGAGAAAAGATCCTACCACTTCGGGTAATTTTGCTAGTTCCGGCAATATTACTGACGTAGAAATCTTCTTTCTCAGAATTTATCTCTTCGGCAGCCGGCCAGTCTTGCTTGATGCCATGGTAGTAAACGTCCCCTCCATAGTTCCACGACACGGTTTTGTCTGACACATATGGGATTGGCCCAGGCATCGTGATTATTAAAGGAGTTGCTTTCGGAACTGATGTAATTCTAACGGGTCTTTTGGTGGAGACTCTGGAAGAATTGGCGGAAACGGTAATGATAGAAACATCTTCAAAAGGAACCGGTGTAACAGGAGTCTTTTCAAACAAAATCTCTTTGTTATCTATCAGGCACTGAACGCCTACTTTCAACAAAGGACAGCTAGTTGGTGAGGATAAACAAAAATTGCAATCTTTATCACAGCCTGGGAACACACCGGCATTCAACAAATTCATTTTAACAGTAAGAAGTGGGGTCATAAGTTCATTAACGGAAGTAACAAATAATTCTTCTTCAATGACATTGGTATTGTGGCCATGTCTGGGCATAGGAGCAGAAATGACATTTGGCTTTTCGGGCGCATCAAACTCAATTTATTTTGCTTCAATGAGGTCTTGTATTTTGTTCTTTAAGGCCCAACAATTATTAGTATCGTGACCAGGACTTTCAGAGTGATATGCGCAACGGGCGTTGGGATGATAATGATGGGATGTTGTATTGGGGTTTTTCAGAGCTTCTTTCAAGGTTACCAAGTTGGATCTTAGTAGATATAGTAATACTTGAGACAAGGTCATGTTAATTCTGGTGAACTTCCTGACTGGTCTTTCTACCCTTGGTTCATTACTTCTTTGTTGATCAGATGTAGGCTTAGGGATCATAACAACCCCCACCATTGGTCGGCGTTCGGCCCTATTTTGGTTTCTTTACGAATATACAGCAGCTACCTCTTTCTTCCCGATGAAAGGCTTCCTTACAGTTGTAGAAGAAGATGTATCTTTCTGAATCTTTCCACTCTTTATGCCGACTTCTACCCTCTCTCCGGTCAATATTAGTTCAGTAAAGCCTGCAGATGAACTTCCAATCAAATGATTAAAGAAGGGACCGAATAAGGTACCTAAGAACATGTCTACCAATTCTCTCTCAGATAGAGGGGGTTGAACTCTTCTGGCTAAATCTCTCCATTTTTGCGCATAGTCCTTAAAACCTTCATTGAAAGCCATGGCCATACTCTGGAGTTGAGTACGGGTAGGCGCCAAATCGACATTGTATTGGTATTGCTTGTAGAAAGCTGCGGCAAGATCTTACCAATTGTGAACGTTGGCTCTTTCTAGTTGGTAAAACCAGTCAATTTGAGTTCCAGACAGACTGTCTTGGAAAAAGTGCACCCATAAGTCTTTATCAGCGGTATGGGGTTGGATTTTCCTTACATATGACCTAAGATGCATTTTAGGGCATGAAACTCCGTCATATTTGGCAAATGTAGGTGTTGTACCCCCAAAATTTTCCCTCCCATTTTTCATAGAAGACACAACCCTAGGGTTTCTGAGATATTCAAGTTGGCTCAGGAATCGATCAGACATATTTTCTCCTGTGGCAGTAAACCAACAATTAGGGTTTTTCTTGCAATTCTCAAAAGAAAGGAATTCTCAAAGATCCAATTGGCTTTCACATGTTTTCGTGCTTTCTCAAGTTTACTGAAAAGACAGTGTTTGTTCTCAAGGCATGGTTGTTTGGGACAAGAGATGGAATCTAAGACTGTCATTTGGGACACTCATGTTTGTTAGATCCAGGTCAATCAAATAATTTGCGTCTTTTAAAACATTTTCTTGTTTAGGAAATGGAATATACAGTGCGTGTTTGTTTGGAATGCAGTTGCAAGATTACAGAATTATTGGAATTTAAATTATCAGATTGGAGAATTTTGTTTGAATTATCTTGATTAGGAATCTTTAAGAATCAATAGGATGCAAAGAGAAGATTACAAGTTATTGACGGTAAAAGATTTCAAATAACACTAGAATATCTCTTAAGACTTTCTCCATTTATTTCAAACTTTGTTACAAAACAATTTATTATTTAAATACTTTAGGTTTTACAACTTATCGTATTTGAAAATAAATTAGTACAACTATCGGTTACAATACAAGAATGTTTCTCTCTAAATTACAAAGAAAAGAAAATGAATCTATGCCTAAGGTTGACTGAGGTTCCTTTGCTGCCATGCTTGCCACAAAGTCTCTTGCTTCCATGCTTTGCCCTCTCCATGTGCTCACATGAAAATGAAAGAAAGAAAAAGTTAGTACAAATTAATTGGACATGAGCAAGAATTTTCAAAAGAAAAAAAGTGTTCATCATTAAAGTCTGCAATTTGGAATCAGAAGGCTATTTTTAATTCATCACATTTTTATTTTCTCTATTTTCAAATCACAAGAGAATTATTCTTCTTGGTTCACAAAAGGAAAGAAATAAGAAATGCAAGCAAGTTGTCCAAACAAAACAAATGCAGCAAACTTATCCAAATAAACAGAATAATACAAACTGAATGCAAGCAAGCTGCACAAGCTATGCAACAAACAACAAAGCTGTCCAAACAAGTAAAATATTGCAAACAACAACGCATCACCAAACAAATAGCAACATAGCAGTAGAAAGCAGGCAACAAAGAAGTATAGCAATATGGTAAACTAAGTCAAACAAGCAAGAGGCTTGTTCAATAGCCATTTCATCATTTTCCATTTATTGCAAACTTTTCAGAAAAAGGTAAAAGAGCAATTGACTCTTAGGGTCATTGAGAGAGAGAGAGAGAGAGAGAGAGAGAGAGAGAGAGAGAGAGGAAAGAAGTCACCTACGGATGCACAGCCCTGCTGCCTTGATTGTCACAATTGCATAAGAGTTGCTAGAAAACAAAAACTGCAAGAAAAAGAGCATGAGAACAATATGCCAAAGTATTCAAAATTTGGTGTTTTCCCACCATTTTGAATAAGAATTCAACAAAAGCAACTTGAATATAACAGTAGACAACTCTCAAGCAAAAGTAGATAGAAAAAATTATCAAACTGAGCAAACAAAAGAAAACCTCAAAAACCTCCAATTTTCAAAGCTGTCAAAAAACTCTCAAGTCAAAAATACTGTCAAACAAAACCCAAATTTGAACCAACCTTCAAACCATCTTCCATCAAACCTATAACCAAAACCTGTTAACAAATATTCCAAGCCATCCACAAAAAGTCTCAAACCCAACAGCAAGAAACATACAAACCAAAACCCCCAAACTGTCAAACGGTTCAAACCAAAAATTCCAAACCACCCACAAAGTTTCGAACTGTCAAACCAACCTTCAAACTACCATCAACCAAAAACCTGATCTCAAGCCAAGCTGAAACAAGTCACAAACCTGTAACAACTCATCAAGCCTGTAACAAAGCAAAAAACAACCAAACTCGCAACCTGTTCATCAACATACAGTAGCAACAAATCCAAGACCTCAAACCATTTTTAAACTCAGAAAAAACATCAACATAAGCCAAAAATGCCCAGACCTGTCAAACTTTCAATAACAAAAACATGTTGAAACACCAACAAGTCCAAAACCAGAAAAACATACTCAACCAAACCTGCAATCCAACCAAATCAGTAACAAAAATCACCAAAGGCCAAAAACCATCAAGCTAACAGTCACCATCTCCAAATCTCAAACACAACATCCAACAATCAAAAGCATAGTAACATCATCCCAGATAACCAACACCATATAAAAAAAACCAACAAAGTTTCAAACTGATAGAACAACATATCCAATCACAAAATCCAGAAAAACAACATCATCATCGTTCAACAAGGAAAATAGGAGAAGGTTACCAGAAAAGCGCGCCTTCAATCTTCATTTCTTCCCCTTTGCAAATCCCGCCACCAAGGAGCAATTCTCTCAATCTCACCATCCCCTTCCACTTCACAGAAAAGTTCCAAACATGTATGACTACTTCACCTTCCTTATAAGCCATTTCCTGCATCTCAATGGATAATATAGTAGATTAACGGAAAAAACATAACAAGACAAGAAACATTGAAATCATTTAAGCTTAACAAAAACAGAACGTCACCTTTTCAAGGAAAAAAACCATTAGAGCTCGACTAGGAGGTGAGAGAGAGAGCTCCGTCAACAGAACTTGGGGGGGGGGGGAAATATCAGATAGGCTAAATTCGAACATTTTAGGCATAAATCAGAACTTAGGGTTTCCAAAAAGGGGCGCAAATCAGGTTGAATCAAAGAGGCCAAAAGTAGTTTGTTCATGAAATTAGGAAGAGGCGAGTGTTGAGATTAGTTCAAAGATTCAAAGATGAATGAAAAATGGAAGGGATGATTGAACGAAGGAGACGAGGCAGCGCCGCTGTACCAAAGGGTCCACAAACCCTAAATCTCGTTTTGCATTTCCCTAATAACAAACTAAACAGCTTAAGGCATGGGCCTGTTTATTCCCATTTTCCTTAAGCCCATTCGTCCTACTGGTCCACACGTTTTGCTAGTTTACCCCCCCTTATGCCTGTTTTAGTTTCAGCAATAACAACGACTATCTTTTGGGCCTCACCCCAAGTAAATCTCCTAAGCCCATTTTTCTTCTTTTTTTTTTAAATTTTTTTTGTTTTAAAAAATGTTAAATAAAACTTAAAACATTTTTGTTCATTTAATTTAGGTTTTAGTGATTAATTTTTATCATTTTCTATTTTTATAAAAACTCCCTTTTGTTAATTTTTTTATTACATTTAATAAAAACACCAAAAACGATAATTTAGTTTAGTTTCTTTCTTTAAATTTATTTGCATAATTAATAAAATACAAAAAAATAATAATAAACATTTTTAATTTAAATCATTTTCTTTTTAGAATAGGTTTTATTTTTCTCCTTTCAAGTAAATACATTTCATTTCATACTTTGTTGATTTTATTTTCATAAATTGTCATAGCTTTATATTAAATCGCACAACAATTCGATTTGGTTGTATTGTTTGATATTTGGACATTGCTATTTTCATTTGATTCATCACCATTTGTAACAATTGTACCCCCATTCCCGAATACTTCTGTAATAGCGTATAATTTCAATTCCTGCAATTTACTGTTTTCCATATACTGTATAGTAACTAGGTGTTGTACCCCAAAATTTGCCCTCCCATATTCTTCAAAGTTTTGACAAGCATCACCTCAAATGGTTCAAAGTCTACTCAAGGGCTGCACAGTCAAACCATCCTCCTAATCCAGTCAAAATTAGGGTTTTGGTTCTTGCCAGGAAGTTGAGGTTTTCAAGGGCTCAATCAAGTCCCATATGCTCATATACATTGTCAAGCATATACATGCCAAGTTTCAAGGCTCACAAGGTCAAGTTGCACAGTCAAAAGTCCCATTTGCTCAACAGTCAGCTGTAGGGGTAAAATGGTCATTTGGCAGTCAAAAGTCAAAATTTTTGGTCAACATCTTATTTTGAAGCCACAATCATCATTTGATCAAGTCTTGATCATGATTTCACAAGAATGGCTCAAAAATCATCAAGGTGCCAAGAGTTTCTATTTTTGGACAGTTGAAAAGTCAACTGTAACTTGACCAAGGCATAACTTTTTCATGGTTCATCAGAAAAATCCCATCCAATTCTCATTTTGAAGGGGAGGACATTTCCTACAACTCATATTCACATTCCAAATACAATAAATACTCTCATAAAAAGTTATCAATTTCAACATTATAGGTCATTTCAAAAGTCAACAAAAAGGCACTTTAAGTCAAAGACCATAACTTGAGATTGGTAAATCAAAATGACATGGGTCCAAAGGAATTGGTTAGAGGACTTCAAGACCTTTCCAAAATATCCAAGAACATGTTCATATGATCAAAATTGAGCAAGATATGCATTGGAGAAGTTGGGAAATTTTTGTGAAATGGCCAAAGTCAACTATCCTTGAAACTTCATTTTTGACAAAAGGGGCCCACTTTTTCCACTTGATTCAGCTTTGTCATGCCACCCACGTGTCCCATGACCCATTACAAGACCAAAAATGTATTTTTTCATTTTTATTTAATTTTTATGGATTTAATTCACTTTAATCCATAATAATTCAAATAAAAATCAAAAAATGAATTAAATGGTATCTTTGAGTTTGGAATGACTTTTATATGTCATGAATCACCTACCAAATTCGTGCCAAGCCTATTATGAGCATGAAATTCAAATTTTGAACAAAAATGGCATGTTTCTTTAATGGTGGTTATGAGAAAATCCAAAGCTTAATGGCAATGGTTAAAAGCTCCTTAATGTGACTTATTCTCACTCATTACTATATATACAAGCCTTGCAAGCCTCATTCACAACCTAAAAAAAAAGTGCACAAACGGCCAGAGCAAAGTTCAAAATTTGTCAAAAAAAAGTGTGAGATCAAAAGGAGTTTTGCAAGCGTTTCCAGGCTAAAAAGAGAACGTGACTCTCTTCTTTGCCATACCCTGAAGCTAAAGCAACCCTTACCACGTCCTAAGGTCCATTATCAAGCACTGTAAGTATTCCCAGGTCCCCTCAAAATCCCATATTATTTGTTCTTACATACTTGTGTGCATGCTTCAAAGAAGGCTTATCATGCGCCTCACATATCCAACGCGCCAAGTGTCTCCAAGTGCAAATCCAATGGCCACAAGGGAAGGAGCATCATGTTTTCAAGTCAACACACGTGCATGCAATTCCTAAAGTCAACAAAGGCTTAAGCTTATTGGGCCATATTGCTTCCTCAAACCTCCATACCTGGGCCAACACCCCCATGGTTCTTTCATATTTTCTTTTGTTTTCTTTTCCTTTTTTTATTTTCTTTTAACTAATTATTATTATTAACTATTATTATTATTTAATTCATAGATAATTATTTTCATAAACAAAAAAATAAAAAAAACTAATATTTTTATTTATTAATTTCACTTTAATTCATTGTTTTGTAATTAAATTATAATTAATTAATTAGTTTAATTAGGCAATTTTAATCTTTTTTTTAATAACTAAAATAAATTTAGAATTAGATTTTATTAACTTTTAATTTTAATTCCTTTTTATTTTATTTCATTAAAAACATAAAAACACAAAAATATCATTTTCTTAATTAATTAATTAATTAGTTATTAGTTTTAATTTCATTAATTACAAAAAAGGACAAAAAATTCAATTCTTTTCTTAAAAGGGTCAAAACCCTTAGGACGTTCCCGATTAATTTTTACTCGCGCGTATTTATTTATTCTGATTATATTCATGTATCTGTACAGAGGATGTAATATCAATTAGGATTTTATTGCTTTCTTTAATTTTCTGCATTTACTTTTCAAAACGGGTTATTGTTTTTGGCGATGTATAGACCCGCGCCTTGTAATAGTTAGATTTATCTTTCCGAAATTTACTTTCCGCACTCCTAACTGTTAAAAAATGCCTGCAAGAATGTATGTAAATAAAATTAATCCGTAGCTCACAAATAACATGTACAAGACAAACATAACATGAAAACAACACACAAAGCACATGGCACTCCTAGGGTACGCTTCACTGGTTGCCTCGAACGTGGTCATCAAGTATATGGTGTCTTAGAGGTCACCCTTCTGTCTAAAAGATCCCGTCGCCTCGAAACAGTTGCCTCGGATAAAAAAAGGATCTAGGACATTAGGGTTACTTCTAAGGTGTCCTACTATTGCTTTGGTGACCACACTGTCCCTTATAATCGAATTGACCCGAACACCTCCAACGACGGTGCTACCTACCTCTCAATGGTGGGATAGCATTATCTAAAGGACTCTTACACAGCTTAATTCCTTAGAGTAGGTAGATTTCTCTTAAGTACTTGCTCTTTTCAAAAACAAACAAAACATCTTTTCACACCTCACACTTTTAAAAGTTTTCAAACAAATCTTTCATACACTCTTGAGGACCGATACAAGAGTTACTTAGAAATCTTTCAAACGAAACTTTTTCAAAACCCACACACACTTGAAAAGCAAACAATATTTTGAAAACATAAGAGAAAGTACCTAAGAGCCCGTGGATAACCACGGATAGAAAGGGTGCTAACACCTTCCCTTTCTATAAATCTACCTCCCGAACCGAGAAACATTCTCAAAGAAGGAATTTTGCCGTGCTTTTGTCCTTTCCATGTTGGAGAACATAAAAGACGGTGGCGACTCTTGCTTACCGCGACATTTCGCGAAACCAGCTTAAAAAACAGTCAGTTCTATTTCCACCGATCACAGAACTGGCGACTCTGCTGGGGACTATAAAAGTGAGGTGTACCTTAGGATTAGATCATACTTATGTTTTCAATTGCTTTGCTTTGATTGCTTTATATTTGTGGGTTTTGCATCGGAGTTTCATAGATCCTAACCCGGATCTGGGGATACCCTTTTAGGTAGCATAAGCTGTGAGGGACCTGTCCGGTGTAGACTGACACGGGTGAAGCAGTGGCTACGTTGGTGTGGCGCCTTGGTCTGTACCGATATCCCTTGTGTTGCAACGAGGAGAATATGGGTCTTCTGAGGAGTCATTAAGCACCAACCGACCTTAGAACCCTAATGTGACCCAACTTGGCCATAGAACAGTAGCAGTATGCTACACCCATTGAGGCTAAACTCTCGCGATGGTTCTGGCCGCAAGAAAAGATTGCGACGCTGGAGTTATGACCGATTGAGGGTAGTCAGTGATATTGGGATCCTCTAGAACCCGGTTACTTTTGATAGGACATGTTTGAGCCCACCAACCTCAAGAGGGTAGTACCCTGAACTTCATGCTGGCCTGAACTCTAAGGGCTGTCTTGTGTGACTTGTGTGCCTTCAAACTTGACTACTTGCATGCTTGTTATCTGACACTTGAGTTTCCTGCAGGTTTGTTTACAATCCTTAAATGGGACTCATTACAGGGTTTACTTACGTCACTCCACACATAGCGTAACATCATAACATCATACCATTGCATACATCATGCATAAGGACTAATCCATTTCAAGGATCTCAAGGGTCTGTGATGCAGGTCGTGATAAATCAAATGCCTAGCAAGGGGCAAAGGGGATTTATTTTCCTCTAGCCAAGGTTGTCAGGGGCTATGACCCACTCGATATGGTGAGCCTTGACTCTTGAAGAGGGACTCTCAGCAACATGAAGTTCCTTCAATCAAGCTACCCAAAATTCAAGTTCTAACAATCTTCTTCTTTACCCCGCGAGATCCTTGAAAACATCGCATGCATACATACATATCATTGCATTACAGGTACCCTTTGTACAGGTCATTTACCTTCTTCGTTGTTTATTTCAGCAGTCATCATGAATCCTGAATCATCCAATGAGCAAGCTATCAAGGCCCTCCAGGCCCAGAACGCCCAGTTCCA
The DNA here is from genome assembly GCA_948472305.1 of Vicia faba. Classification (NCBI taxonomy): domain Eukaryota; kingdom Viridiplantae; phylum Streptophyta; class Magnoliopsida; order Fabales; family Fabaceae; genus Vicia; species Vicia faba. The sequence continues at coordinate 1,139,257,819 of OX451741.1, forward strand.
GGAGCTGGCCATGAGTTTAGCACAAGGACAACAGGAATTGAAGACTCTGCTCTTGAAAAAGAAGAAGAAGAGGACTGTTATGTTCAACCCTAGACGCAGATCTGGGAATACACTGCAGAATGAAGCTGAGCGGACTACTCCATCTGTTGGGGAAGGCAGTCACCAAGAGGGAAGGGTTCCTAGTCCCGTATTCTCTGACACCGAGACAGATTTCAATGATGAACAGTACCCTCCTGCTGAGGACAGGTACAAACAGCTGGAGGACAGGTTAAATGCTATAGAGATTCAACGTGTGCCTGGGTTGGACTTTGGGGACCTAGGTTTATCTTCTGGGGTGGTAATCCCTCACAAGTTCAAGGCACCTGCCTTTGTAAAATACGATGGGGCTTCCTGCCCTAAGCTGCACCTCCGTTCATACGCGAGGAAGATCCAACCCTACACGGCAGACAAGAATCTATGGATCCATTTCTTCCAGGAGAGTCTTTCAGGGACTCAACTCGATTGGTTCTATCAGCTGGATGGAACCAATATTCGTAATTGGGAGGACTCGAAAACTGCTTTTTATAAGCAATATCAGTATAATGCCGACCTCGCTCCTACGCGTACCCAACTCCAGGGTATGTCACTTGGGACGAGTGAAGGTTTTAAGGAGTATGCGCAAAGGTGGAGAGATCTGGCTGGAAGGGTGCAGCCGCCTTTGACTGGCCGTGAGCTCATTGACATGTTCTTGGGGACCCTGTCTGGTCCCTTCTTCAACCATCTGATTGGGAATTCTTCTGCTGGGTTTACAGATTTGATCTTGACCGGGGAGAGGATAGAAGCTGGTATCAAGTCTGGAAAGATACAAACTGGTGACTCCTCGAACACTGAGAAGAGACCATCCAAGAAAGAATCCAGTGCTGTCAACGCGGTGGTTATTTCAAAACCGGCCGGTGCTCCTCAACATCGCAACCAACAAAGGGAAGAGAGACCTAAAAGGCAATTCACTCCCCTCGGCATGACCTTGTCCCAGATATTGCCACATCTGCTGGAGACCAAGTTGGTAACTCTAAGGGACCCTCCTAAGAATCCCAACAGGACACCTTCAAGGTATAACCCCAACGTTCGCTGCGCTTATCATTCTGACAGCCCGGGGCATGCTACAGATGATTGTTGGACTTTGAGAAACAAGGTTCAGGATCTGATCGACGCAAAGGAAGTCCAGTTCGAATCTCCAGAGACTCCCAATGTGATCACTGCTCCCTTGCCAAAATGTGGCTAGGATTAGAATTTTTTTGTTCATTCGAATGTTCAAGTTGTATTTTTTCTTTGATTGTTCAAACATTGTATTCATGTCAAACGTTGTTATTTCATTAATGCATTACACATGTCTGTTTTGAAGTAATTATTTCGTATTCACTATACGCAAACTGTTTTCATATTTTTGTGATGATCAACTCTTGATTGAAAAATTCTAAGCCTCTTGAGGGAGGATGACGAAAACGATACCACAATTTACCGTATGCTTTTGAACAGACCCCGCTGATGAGGTACAAGCATTGTTTCAAATCCTAAACACTGGAGTTATAAGGAAGATAATCCCTCGTTACCCCCTTTGTTGAGCCAAAGAAGTAGGAGTTTTCTTTTCACATAAAAATTAAACCCTTAATCATAACCTGGGGCAGGGTAGTTCTCTCAGTTGATCCAAGTGCCCAACGAATGGCACCAAAAAAGTCCTTACAAAACAAAAGACAGTGATGGTTCTGAATAATCATAAAGACAGACAGTCATTATCCCTCAAAATAAATGCCCATTAAGTTAAAACCTATGAAGGAGACTTACAAAACTGGGGCATCCCGCTGACTGTAATCACAAAAGAAACAGTTCAGGCAAAAATAGGGATAATAAAATCAAAAAAAGGGAGGTCCTACAAACCCTCAACAAAAAAAGAAAATGACTGCCTATTCAACGTAAACTGTCAATATCCGAACCATCATTGGAACATCAGGACAAAGACTCAAACAAGGTCTAACGCACGATCAACTGAGTTTAGGTTTGAAGAACATCACAAAGAACGGGTGGGTACAAATAAAATTTGAGCCTTTATCCTTTGTTTCTTAAACCGTGAACCAGGCCACGTTATAACCCTTAAAAAATCCTAGCTGAAGCATGGGTTAGTTCAAAGGCATACTGTTACGAAAGGTATCCTGACTCCTTAAGGCTTGCTGTAAAATACTGAGTTGACATCACATTTTACAAAATTTACTTGTTTTACTGAAAATGCATTTTCAAAAATTTCAAGACAGACATAAGCTTTGCATTTTTAATATAACATTGCTTGCATGTGACTATTTGTTTGAACAACATAGAAGTTCGCATGAAGAATATCTAATGAACAAAAGCACCTCCAATCAAGGGGCATGGCATGATCATTCTCCAACATCTGGGGCAGTTAGGTCAAGATTCGGAGAATCTCTCAAAAGGCCAACCAGCTTGGGGCAAATCTCCATCTGGATCACTTGGGGCATTGGACGATTAAACGAAGATCTTCTGGAGGTATGACAACACAATACTACTGACAGTGACAACTCCCTGCATCCTGAGAGCACGGACATAGTCGAAAAAACACTATGCATAAGCAAAGACCCGCTAGGTTGACACACCTAGGCAAAAATAAGGGATGAAATGAAAAACAAATATGTACACCCGGCAAGTCGAAAACCTGAAAAGGCGGCTTGGGCAAAAATGGGTATCCCGGTGGACTGAAAACCCGAAAGGGCGGTCCAGGAAAAAGTTAGGGATTAAAGCGTACGACTATGTCCCGACATCTTGTCACTTGCCTACCAGAAGAAGATTTGTCAAATCGGCAGTCCTCCAGCACCTCTACAAGTACCTTCTCCCACAGAAGCTGGGGCAATAAGAGTTGCCCAAACTGTACAGCTGCTTTCCTCCGGGTACAAGTTAGATTCAGTTGAAGAATTTGACCAAGATACCTCCACTCCCCGGGAGTAAGACAAGGTTCAACAATACTTTCCCCAAGTAGAGTTGGTCTCCCGTCAGCCCTAGCAAGGCACTGTATCTCCAGCAAATCAGCAATACTCTCCCCAAGCAGAGTTAATCTACAGTCAGTCTTAAGGAGGTTGGGTACCCCCAGCAAATCTCAGCATTCCCCAGCGGAGTATACAAATGTTCCTAAGCAAGCATCCCCGACAGTCTTAAGATAAGATTGTTCCCCGGTGGAGTACAAGACACCCCAGTGGAGCTATTCCCCAGTACAGTCCAACAGTCTCCCCAGGAGAGTTGAATCCATCTCCCCAGTAGGAAGCTTATCCCTAGTAGATTCTGGAGGCTTACCCCTGCAGAACACGAACACGTCTCCCGGACTTTATTCAAAGGTTATTCTCCACCAGAGCTTATAACTGGGTTATCCTCAGCTAAAAACCACAGAAAGATCGTCCTCGGCGAAGTTCTTCCTATCCCCGGCGGAGTTCATCGGATCTTCCAACATAACTCATCAACGGTATCCCCAGCGGAGTTATCATCAAACCTCAGCGAAGTATCTCTTCCCACAGAGTATTCCCCGCAGAGTAATCTCTCCAACAAGTTTATTCCCCAACGGAGTCATCTTCTCCTACCGGTTTATTCTTGCAACCATCATCCCCAGCGGAAATGAAGAACTCTGTTCTTCAACATCAGCCCAGGATTCAACTTCCCGGCATGTGTCAAGGATTTACGTTCCTAGACGAAAATACATTCATAAACATCACATCATGATACATGCATATACGCATCATGTCATACATTCTCATTTATGTCAAGAACATCATTGCTTGATCCATATCATGCATTGCATACGACTGACCTTTACCTTTCAAGAAGGATACGGTTAAATAATATGCTATGTCAAAGTAGACAAATACAGTCAAAAGAGACCAATCCAGTCAAAAAAGACAAATCCAGTCAAAGAAGACAAATCCAGTTAAATCCTAAAGGTTTTTCTGATGCTCATCCAGTCAAAGAAGACAGGTCCAGTTAAATTACTTCCTAAAGTCAAAGAAGACAATCCCGTCGTTATAGACACCCGTCATTATAGACAACTCGTCATTGAAGACAACTCGTCATTGAAGACAACTCGTCATTGAAGACAACTCGTCATTGAAGACATCCCGTCATTGAAGACAACCCGTCAGTATAGACACTCGTCATTGAAGACAACCCGTCAGTATAGACACCCGTCATTGAAGACATCTCGTCATTGAAGACAACTCGTCATTGAAGACAACTCGTCATTGAAGACATCCCGTCATTGAAGACAACCCGTCAGTATAGACACTCATCATTGAAGACAACCCGTCAGTATAGACACCCGTCATTGAAGACATCTTGTCATTGAAGATAACTCGTCATTGAAGACAACTCGTCATTGAAGACATCCCGTCATTGAAGACAACCCGTCAGTATAGACACTCGTCATTGAAGACAACCCGTCAGTGAAGACAACCCGTAATTGAAGACATCTCGTCATTGAAGACAACTCGTCATTGAAGACAACTTGTCATTGAAAACATCCCGTCATTATAGACACCCGTCAGTATAGACACCCGTCATTGAAGACAACCCGTCAGTATAGACACCCGTTATTGAAGACAACCCGTCAGTATAGACACCCGTCATTGAAGACAACCCGTCAGTATAGACACCCGTCATTGAAGACACCTCGTCGTTGAAGACTACCCGTCATTGAAGACAACTCGTCATTGAAGACAACTCGTCATTGAAGACAACCCGTCCATGAAGATAACCCGTCCAAAGAGACAACTCGTCAAGAAAGACAAAACCTCCTCTGGTTCAGTTAAATCCCAAATATTTTTCTGAGATAACCTGTCAGTAGAGACGACCCATCAACCTTTTGAAGTTCCAGATTCGATACCTGTATCTAGCCAGGGCATGTCTGTGAGCGACTGAGTGAAGATCAACCTCTGTAATAGGCCAGGTAATTAACTTTCTTTCTCAGGTACGCAAGTTCTCGCTAAGGAATCTCTTACGCGATCGACACCTCCCGATGGCATCTATAAGCCCATCTCCACAATTATCCATCACAGTTCCAAATGGCATCTATAAGCCCATTCCCGACAAGGCTACGTCACGGCTCCAGATGGAATCTATAAGCCCATCCTCCTATCCACCATCTTTCTAAATGGCATCTGTAAGCCCATTCCCGCTGTCACACTGCTGATACTCCACCATGTGAGTGCAAATTTCTGGGCACTCTAATGTTCAATCATCTTCCACCTTTGGATCATGAAAGGCACGCAAGCCAATCTACATCCTCAGGTCTAAGAAGATTGAACAGGGGAAACAGTTGTACCCCAAAATTTTCCCTCCCATATTCTTCAAAGTTTTCACAAGCATCACCTCAAATGGTTCAAAGTCTACTCAAGGGCTGCACAGTCAAACCATCCTCCTAAGCCAGTCAAAATTAGGGTTTTGGTTCTTGCAAGGAAGTTGAGGTTTTCAAGGGCTCAATCAAGTCCCATATGCTCATATACATTGTCAAGCATCTACATGTCAAGTTTCAAGGCTCACAAGGTCAAGTTGCACAGTCAAAAGTCCTATTTGCTCAACAGTCAACTGTAGGGGTAAAATGGTCATTTGGCAGTCAAAAGTCAAAATTTTTGGTCAACATCTTATTTTGAAGCCACAATCATCATTTGATCAAGTCTTGATCATGATTTCACAAGAATGGCTCAAAAATCATCAAGGTGTCAAGAGTTTTTATTTTTGGACAGTTGAAAAGTCAACTGTAACTTGACCAAGGCATAAAACTTTCATGGTTCATCAGAAAAATCCCATCCAATTCTCATTTTGAAGGGGAGGACATTTCCTACAACTCATCTTCACATTCCAAATCTAAGAAATGCTCTCACAAAAAGTTATCAATTTCAACATTATAGGTCATTTTCAAAAGTCAACAAAAAGGCACTTTAAGTCAAAGACCATAACTTGAGATTGGTAAATCAAAATGACATGGGTCCAAAGGCATTGGTTAGAGGACTTCAAGACCTTTCCAAAATGTCCAAGAACATGTTCATATGATCAAAATTGAGCAAGATATGCATTGGAGAAGTTGGGAAATTTTTGTGAAATGGCCAAAGTCAACTATCCTTGAAACTTCATTTTTGACAAAAGGGCCCCACTTTTTCCACTTGATTCAGCTTTGTCATGCCACCCACGTGTCCCATGACCCATTACAAGACCAAACATTTATTTTTTCATTTTTATTTAATTTTTATGGATTTAATTCACTTTAATCCATAATAATTCAAATAAAAATCAAAAAATGAATTAAATGGTATCTTTGAGTTTAGAATGACTTTTATATGTCATGAATCACCTACCAAATTCGTGCCAAGCCTATTATGAGCATGAAATTCAAATTTTGAACAAAAATGGCATGTTTCTTTAATGGTGGTTATGAGAAAATCCAAAGCTTAATGGCAATGGTTAAAAGCTCCTTAATGTGACTTATTCTCACTCATTACTATATATACAAGCCTTGCAAGCCTCATTCACAGCCTAAAAAAAAGTGCACAAACGGCCAGAGCAAAGTTCAAAATTTGTCAAAAAAAAGTGTGAGATCAAAAGGAGTTTTGCAAGCGTTTCCAGGCCAAAAGGAGAACGTGACTCTCTTCTTTGCCATACCCTGAAGCTAAAGCAACCCTTACCACGTCCTAAGGTCCATTATCAAGCACTGTAAGTATTCCCAGGTCCCCTCAAAATCCCATATTATTTATTCTTACATACTTGTGTGCATGCTTCAAAGAAGGCTTATCATGCGCCTCACATATCCAACGCGCCAAGTGTCTCCAAGTGCAAATCCAATGGCCACAAGGGAAGGAGCATCATGTTCTCAAGTCAACACACGTGCAGGCAATTCCTAAAGTCAACAAAGGCTTAAGCTTATTGGGCCATATTGCTTCCTCAAACCTCCATACCTGGGCCAACACCCCCATGGTTCTTTCATATTTTCTTTTGTTTTCTTTTCCTTTTTTTATTTTCTTTTAACTAATTATTATTATTAACTATTATTATTATTTAATTCATAGATAATTATTTTCATAAACAAAAAAATCAAAAAAAAAACTAATATTTTAATTTATTAATTTCACTTTAATTCATTGTTTTGTAATTAAATTATAATTAATTAATTAGTTTAATTAGGCAATTTTAATCTTTTTTTTTAATAACTAAAATAAATTTAGAATTAGATTTTATTAACTTTTAATTTTAATTCCTTTTTATTTTATTTCATTAAAAACATAAAAACACAAAAATATCATTTTCTTAATTAATTAATTAATTAGTTATTAGTTTTAATTTCATTAATTACAAAAAAGGACAAAAAATTCAATTCTTTTCTTAAAAGGGTCAAAACCCTTAGGACGTTCCCGATTAATTTTTACTCGCGCGTATTTATTTATTCTGATTATATTCATGTATCTGTACAGAGGATGTAATATCAATTAGGATTTTATTGCTTTCTTTAATTTTCTGCATTTACTTTTCAAAACGGGTTATTGTTTTTGGCGATGTATAGACCCGCGCCTTGTAATAGTTAGATTTATCTTTCCGCAATTTACTTTCCGCACTCCTAACTGTTAAAAAATGCCTGCAAGAATGTATGTAAATAAAATTAATCCGTAGCTCACAAATAACATGTACAAGACAAACATAACATGAAAACAACACACAAAGCACATGGCACTCCTAGGGTACGCTTCACTGGTTGCCTCGAACGTGGTCATCAAGTATAGGGTGTCTTAGAGGTCGCCCTTCTGTCTAAAAGATCCAATCGCCTCGAAACAGTTGCCTCGGATAAAAAAAAGGATCTAGGACATTAGAGTTACTTCTAAGGTGTCCTACTATTGCTTTGGTGACCACACTGTCCCTTATAATCGAATTGACCCGAACACCTCCAACGACGGTGCTACCTAGCTCTCAATGGTGGGATAGCATTATCTAAAGGACTCTTACACAGCTTAATTCCTTAGAGTAGGTAGATTTCTCTTAAGTACTTGCTCTTTTCAAAAACAAACAAAACATCTTTTCACACCTCACACTTTCAAAAGTTTTCAAACAAATCTTTCATACACTCTTGAGGACCGATACAAGAGTTACTTAGAAATCTTTCAAACGAAACTTTTTCAAAACCCACACACACTTGAAAAGCAAACAATATTTTGAAAACATAAGAGCAAGTACCTAAGAGCCCGTGGATAACCACGGATAGAAAGGGTGCTAACACCTTCCCTTTCTATAAATCTACCTCCCGAACCGAGAAACATTCTCAAAGAAGGAATTTTGCTGTGCTTTTGTCCTTTCCATGTTGGAGAACATAAAAGACGGTGGCGACTCTTGCTTACCGCGACATTTCGCGAAACCAGCTTAAAAAACAGTCAGTTCTATTTCCACCGATCACACTAGGCATGTATGGCAAGATTCAAAAATCAATCGCTAGATGACCTAATCCAAGAATAAATAACTTGAAACCAACACACATTTCACACGCGCACCTCTAGGGTAACCTCGCTCGTTGCCTCGGAAATACAATCACGTCCCTCGGATATGAGACACTCTAGCAAATGACCCTTTGATAAACAAAGATCATAGACCCTCGATGACCCTCGATGTTGCCTTTGATTAAAATGATCTCGTCCCTTACAAAATTGCTAAAGCGTCTCACAAGTTGCCTTCAATAATTGTAAAAATTGACCCGCGCCTGTCCCTTCACATCCAATGGTGGGGCTTCTTACCAAATCAATGGTAAGATAGCACCATTAAAAGGAAGAAGAAAAGAACAACTTAAGACCTTTCGAGTAGATAGATTCTCTCTTAGTTACTCGCTTGCTCACGACAAAAAATCTTTACACCTACACCTCCATTTCAAAACACTTTCGAAAGACAAAACGTTTTGTATACGTTCTTATAGAGACGAGAACTATTGCAAAACCTCTTTTCAAAACATTTTTTCGAAACACAATTCACAAACACACCTTTGAACCACTTTTCGAAACAAAACTTTGTATATGTTCTTATAGAGACGAGAACCATTACAAAGAGATTTTTCAAAATACTTTCAAAGCCCACACCACAATACACAAATCAAATGAAAGCAAGTGATCTAAACGAGTAACTAAGAGCCCATGGAAAACCATGGATGAAAAGGGTGCTAATACCTTCCCTTTTCATAATCTACCCCCCGAACCCGAGAAAATTCTCGAAAGGTCTTTCCTGTGCTTTTTTACCTTTCCTTTTGGATAAAAGAAAAGTCGGCGGTGACTCTTGCTAACCGCACAAGTGCGAACGAAACGCAAAACTTCAAGTCAGTTCTCCCACCGCATCACAGAATTGGCGACTCTGCTGGGGAGAAATATAAAAGTGGGGTTACCTTAGGGTTTTAGATCACATTTACATGCTTATCTTGTTTGATTTGTTTGCTTTACACTTTGGTTCTATTGTTTGGGTTTGAATCCTCTACCCGGATTTGGGAAACATTCATAGGTAAATAGCAATACGTTGTGGAAACTGTGCGGGGTATACCGACACGGTCTAAGCAATAGCTATGTTAGTGTGACATATTTGTGGGTACCGGTAGCCTTTGAGTCAATCAAAGAGAATACAGGGTCGCTGAGTGATGTCATGAAGCACTAACGAACTTTTAGAACCTTTACTTGACCAACTTGGCCTTTTAGGATGTAGTGAGATGACCAGCTTTGGTGCAGTCCGAAGTTGGTAGATACTCGATACTGCACTCTTTGAGGGTTGTTTCCTTGGAATATTTTGGTCGCCGGTAAGAGGCTGAATTGAAACAATGAACGAGGAAACAATCCAGTGATATTGAGCTCCTTAGAACCCAGTTACTATTTCTAGGACAGGTTGAGCCAACTAAACTTCAAGAGGGTACTTACCTATGAAACCCCATGCAAGCCTAAACTAGGAATTTATGTGATTTGCTTGTACATATATACTTGTGCATAACATCATGGACATCATGAGCATCATATGCATCCACTAACCATTTCAAGGATTTTTGGAAGTTCATCTTTGTTCCTGTTTTGTAGGCTATGGATTCACTTCGCAGGAAAACTATCCAGGTCAACCTTGTAAGAATTCCTCCACAACTCAAGGAGCTAGCTTCAAGGATTCCTGAGAATTATCCATTTACCAAGAGACATGGTCGTCTTCTCAACTTAGTCACTTCCAAAACATAGGAAGACATGGTGAAAGTTCTCTTCCAGTTCTTTGACCCTCTGCATCACTGCTTCACATTTCCTGACTACCAGCTTGTGCCCACTTTGGAGGAATTTTCTCAACTCTTGAGGATTCCTATTCTTAATCAACTACCCTTCAACGGTACAGAAAGAGATCCAAAGCCAAAAGATGTTGCTCAAGCCTTGTACTTGCAACTATCAGATGTCACAGGTCATTGGGAAACTAGAAGTGGTGCCAAAGGCTTCTTGGCAAAGTTCTTGTTTGAGAAGGCCCAAAGCTGCTGGAATTCCTTGGACTTACAAGCTTTTGAGGAGATTGTAGCTCTTCTCATCTATGGGATTGTCTTGTTCCCAAACCCTGACCAACTTATAGATGTAAGTGCTGTCAAGATTTTCATGTCTCGGAACCCAGTGCCTACATTACTTGGGGATATCTTACACTCTTTTCACACTCGAACAATGAGGAAAAGAGGTGTTCTCATGTGCTGCACTCCTCTTCTGGAAAGATGGTTTATTTCTCATCTTCCCCAGTCAGTCTTGAAGAATGAAAATGGTTTGAGGTGGTCACAACGATTGATGACTCTTACACATTCAGATATTCATTGGTGTTCTCGAACCAAAGAGAATGTTATCATCGTCAACCGTTATGGGGAATTCCCTAATGTCCCTCTACTTGGCATTAGGGGAGGCATCACCTACAACCCCTGCTTGGCTCTGAGACAGTTTGGTTACGCCCGGAGGGATGGCCCACATGACATGCTGATTCAAGGCTTGGTTTTCGACTTCGACAACGACAATCAAGGACTCTGACAAAGGTTCATCCGAGCTTGGAGGATGCCTAATAAGGTAGACAGTAAGACCTTGGGACACAAGAATTCCATCCCCCTTGAGGCTTACCTCAAGTGGATACGAACCCGCGCCCAAAGTCTTATGATGCCTTACCCCTCCATTCTCCCAGTGATTATAGAGCCAGTTAAGGAAGGAGAGGTTCCATACACCCTCCTACATCCTGACATGCCAACATCACTCGAAGATCTACAAAGGAGTTGGATACAACTCAAGGGAGAACGCGATGCTTTTGAAGCCCAATTCTACGCAAGCGAGAAGAAGGTTTTAGAACTCACTCGGTTACTTCACGAAGAGCAGACTCTCAACACCTACATTGCACCAAAGAGGATGCACAACGTCTTTTTACCTTAGAATTTTGTATTATTTTGCCCAAGGGGCATTGATGTACTAACAAATTCTATCTTATTAATATGACGTGTGTTTCTTTGTTGTTTAAAACAAATTTGAATTTCTGAATCCTTGAAAGCATTACACGAATACATATCATTCATCATATGCATAATAGGTCTTTGCAAGAAGTTTCCTCATCCCTCTGCTGTTTATTTCAGCAACATGGATCTTGAACAAACGGTTAAAGACTTGCAAGCTCAGAATTCACAATTTCAGCAGCTAATCTTGACCTTGGCTAAGGGGAAGGAGGAGCTCAAGACTCTGCTAGAGAAAGGAAAAGATAAAAAGAAGAAGAAGCGAGCCGGCGTGGCTATCATGGGCAGAATATTTGAAGGACAAGCCAGAAGGGTTTTAGAATTTCCATCAACCTCTGAGGAAGGGGAAGGAAAAGGTAAAGAGACTGCAGTGCCTTCAGACTCTGAATCTGAAGAAGAAGAGGAAGAGGAAGAGGACTACTCTGAACAATAGTACCCTCCGGCTGATGACAAATATAAAAACTTGGAAGAACGTCTAGCTGCTATGGAAGTGCAAAGAGTACCGGGGCTGGATTTTGAGGAGTTAGGTTTGGTGTTTGGAATAGTAATCCCTCTGAAATTTAAAGTGCCACTGTTTTCTAAGTATGATGGGGTGTCTTTCCCAAAGATGCACCTACGATCTTATGTCAAGAAAATTCAACCGCATTCTTCTGACAAAAATTTGTGGGCCCATTTTTTCCAGGACAATTTGTCGGGGACGCAGCTGGATTGGTTCTACCAGTTGGAGAGAGCAGACGTCCATAATTGGGAAGACTTGGCAGCCGCCTTCTATAAACATTATCAATACAACGCCGACTTGGCACCAACCCGTACTCAGCTACAGAGTATGGCTATGGCTACCAATGAGGGCTTCAAAGACTACGTCCAGAGGTGGAAGGACTTAGCTGGAAGGGTGCAACCACCATTATCAGAAAGAGAGCTAGTGGACGTTCCTGGGTACCCTGTCAGGTCCTTTCTTCAATCACCTGATTGGAAGTTCGTCTGCTGGGTTCACTGATTTGATTCTAACCGAAGAAAGAGTGGAGGCCGGTATTAAAAGCGGGAAAATTCAAAAAGATGCATCTACTTCTGCTGCCATCAGAAAACCTTTCATGGGAAAGAAGGAAGTGTCAGCTGTCTACTCTCAGAGGGGTCAAGGAAGAGTTGAGCGCCGGCCAGCGGTGGGGGCCGTTATGATTCAGAAGTCTGCATCTGATCAGTTCAGAAGCAATCAGCCGAGAAATGACCAACAGAGAAATAACCAGCAAAGGGTGGAAAGGCCTGTACGGAAATTCACCAAGATAAACATGACTCCTGCTCAAGTCTTACCACATCTTCTAAAGCTGAATTTGGCCATGTTGAAAGAGGCCCCTAAAAATCCTAACACTACTTCTCCATATTACCATCCAAACGCTAGGTGCGCTTACCATTCAGAGAGCCCAGGGCACGACACTGACAATTGTTGGGCCCTGAAGAATAAAATTCAGGATTTGATAGATGCTAAAGAAGTTGAATTCGATGCACCTGAAAAGCCCAACGTTATCTCTGCTCCAATGCCAAGGCACGACCACAACGCCCATGCTGTTGAGGAGGATCTGTTTGTTGCTACTGTAGATGATTTGATAACTCCGCTCCCTATAATCAAGTCAAACTTATTGAAGGCTGGGGTTTTCCCAGGTTGTGAAGAAGATTGTCACCTTTGTTCATCCTCATTAATCCACTGTCCGTTGTTGAAGATAGGCATCAAACGCCTAATTGATAATCAAGAAATCCTATTTGAGAAGTCTCCTGTTTTATCAACTCCTGTTAGCGATGTTTCAATAATAACCATATCCGCCAATCCTTCCAAGGTCCCTAAAAGGCCTGTTAGGATTACACCCGCTCCGAAGGCTGCACCTTTGAAGATAACCATGCCCGGGCCAGTCCCGTACAAGTCCGACAAATCAATACCATGGAACTATGGTGGAGAAATCTACTACCATGGTGTTAAACAGATTGAATAGACTGCCGAGGAAGAGAGTTCTGAAGAAGATAATTCCGACATCAGTAACATTGCCGAAACAAGCAAAGTTACCCGTAATGGAAGAATCTTTTCTCCAAAGATTGCCCCTCCAAAGGCAATTCTTGTACCCTCAACTGCTCCTAAGGTTATCTCTACACCGGTAAACATCTCTGCAAGTACACCAATCATAGAAGAAGTCACAACCCCCGTGGTTATCCCCTCTGCTGCTACTGATGTTCGAGGGAAAGGGATCCAAGAAGAGCCCGTCAGGACGAGGGCTCAGCCGTTGATCATCCCTGAAACCTATCAAAAAGAAATGGAGGAAATTTTGAAAATAATCAAGAAAAGCGATTATGATGTGGTGGAAAAGCTGGGGAAAACCCCCTCAAAGATCTCCATGTTGTCCCTGTTGCTTTGTTCAGAAGCTCATGCTAAGGCTCTGATAAGATTTTTGAAGACGGCCCACGTGCCACAAGAAACCTCTGTTGATTAGTTCCAGGAATGTGTGGCTAGTTTAACAACTGACAATGGTCAAGGATTCTCCGATGCAGATTTAACTTCGAAAGGGAGAAAACATAATGGTGCTTTGCATGTCTCGGTGGAATGCAGAGGGACAACCCTGGCACACGTACTAGTAGACACTGGTTCGTCTTTAAACGTCTTTCCAAAGAAAGCCTTGGATAGACTGGATTGTGAAGGCCTAACTCTGAAACCCAGCAATATCATTGTCAGAGCCTTTGATGGTTCTAAAAGGATGGTCCATGGGGAGGTGGACATCCCGATTAAGGTGGGAACTGAAACCTTCAACTCCACATTCTATGTAATGGACATCCGTCCTTCTTACTCTTGCCTGTTGGGAAGACCTTGGATCCACCATGCTGGAGCTGTCACTTCTACTCTACATCAAATGCTTAAGTACCCTGTCCAGGGGGAAATCATAACTGTTCATGGCGAAGAGGAATACATGATCAGTCATCTAAATTCTTTCTGTTATGTAGAATTGGATGGCGAATTCATTGAAACTCCTTTCCAGCATTTTTAGGAGGTAGCTCAAGAGATAGCGGCGACCAAGACAATGTCCTCTATACCCATGATTACCAGACCTCTGCCTCGGATGTCATCTCTCAAGGATGCAAAAGCAGTGGTTGAAGAGGGAGGAAGCACAATCTGAGGGTAGCTTCCAGACTTTCCTTTCAAATCAGACAAATTCGGCTTGGGATTCACCTCGGATGCTTAGAAGGCCGTGCACCGCGCCCGTGCCGGAGGGCCACCTGTGAAGATCAGTCATCATGGAGTCAATACTCTAGAGGACAGTGAAGAAGAGGGCAACATGGAAGACTGGATTTTTCCAACTATTGACGGAGGACTGTGCAACTGGGAAGCAAAAGACTTTGTTCCGATTACTTTCATACCGCAATAATTTATCTTTTCCATTTCTGTTAGATCTGTAATAATTCTCAAACAATTCATACTTTTCAACCTTGTGTCTTACCCGAGGCACAAAGGTCCATTTGTAAGGGTTCTTATTTTTCATCTTCATAAGCCATTTAATGAATCATGGACGTTTTCACATATAAACTTTTGTGTTCGTTGTCTTTCTTTTTACATTTTATTTGTTTTAAGATGGCTATTCCCTTACACACACCCACACTCACAAATGCAGGTACTCTTCCATTCCGGATCCCATAGGTAACGATACTGCTATAGCCTTCAGTGACTCTGAAGATCTGATCTACCAAGCCGAATACGAAGGTGAGGAAGATTGTGAGGTGTCAGGGGAATTGGCTAGACTTCTACAACAAGAGGAAAGGGCTATTCTGCCTCATGAAGAGCAGTTGGATACAATCAACTTGGGAACTGAGGATGACATAAAGGAAATAAGAGTGGGTGCCAATCTAGAGTCGAGTGTCAAGGAGCGCTTAATTCAGCTGTTGCATGATTATGTTGAGATCTTTGCCTGGTCATACGAAGACATGCCGGGACTTGATACAGACATTGTGGTACACCGTCTACCCACAAGAGAAGACTGTCCACCAGTGAAACAAAAGGTCCGCCGCATGAGACCTGACATGTCAGAGAAGATCAAAGCAGAAGTTATGAAGCAGTTTAATGCTGGATTTCTGGCAGTTACTTCCTATCCTCAATGGGTTGCTAACATTGTGCCCGTGCCTAAGAAAGACGAAAAGGTACATATGTGCATGGATTATAGAGATTTAAACAGGGCCAGCCCTAAAGACGACTTTCCACTTCCGCACATCGACATCCTGGTTGACAACACAGCTCAACACAAAGTATTTTCTTTCATGGACGGATTCTCAGGCTATAACCAGATCAAAATGGCACCTGAGGACATGGAGAAAACTACTTTTGTCACACAATGGGGTATGTTCTGCTACAAAGTGATGCCATTCGGATTGAAGAATGTCGAGGCAACCTATCAACGCGCCATGGTAGCTTTGTTTCATGATATGATACATCATGAGATAGAGGTCTACGTAGATGACATGATAGCCCGATCACAAACTGAAGAAGAACACCTCGATCACTTGCAAAAGCTGTTTGTCCGACTAAAGGAGTACAAGCTAAGATTGAATCCAAACAAGTGCACATTCGGAGTCTGGTCCGATAAGCTCTTAGGTTTCGTTGTCAGCAAAAAAGGCATTGAGATTGATCCTGCCAAAGTCAAAGATATACAAGAAATGCCCGCTCCTCGCACTGAGAAGGAGGTCAGAGGTTTCTTGGGATGCCTAAACTACATTGCTAGGTTCATTTCTCACCTAACATCTACTTGTGAGCCAATCTTCAAGCTGTTGAAGAAAGATCAGGTAGTTAAATGGAATGACGACTGTCAAATTGCTTTCGATAAAATCAAAGGGTATTTGCTGGAACCTCCTATCTTGATGCCACCCGTCGAGGGAAGACCACTAATCATGTATCTGACCGTCCTAGAGAATTCAATGGGGTGCGTACTGGGGCAGCATGACGAGTCTGGCCGAAAAGAGCATGCCATTTATTACCTTAGCAAAAAGTTTACCGACTGTGAAACAAGATATTCACTGCTCGAGAAAACTTGCTGCGCTTTGGTATGGGCTGCTCGCCGGCTAAGGCAGTATATGTTGACTCATACCACTTTGTTGATATCTAAGATGGATCCGATCAAATACATCTTTAAGAAGCCTTCTTTGTCTGGAAGAATAGCTAGATGGCAGATGATCCTGACCGAGTATGACATACAGTACACGACCCAAAAAGCTATATAGGGGAGTGTGTTAGCTGATCATTTGGCCAATCAAGCTGTAGAAGATTATCAATCCATGAAGTTCGATTTCCCTGACGAAGACATCATGACATTGGACAACATTGGAGATATCAGGCCATATGACGGACCTGAACAAGGATCCCGATGGACCCTGTACTTTGATGGGTCATCCAATGTGCTTGGAAACGGTATAGGCGCAGTACTCATATCCCCAGAAGGTTGCCATACTCCTTTCACCGCCAGACTTTGCTTCAACTGTACAAACAACATGGCAGAGTATGAAGCATGCATCTTTGGACACAAGGCTGCCATAGACTTGGGAATCAAATCTTTGATTGTATTTGGGGACTCAGCTTTGGTTATCAGTCAAATCAAAGGAGAGTGGGACACTAAGCATCCAAACCTCATCCCTTACAAAGAACATGTCTTGACATTGTTACCACATTTCGAGCAGATTACCTTCGAGCACTTCCCGCGAGAAGAAAATCAGTTAGCAGATGCTCTAGCTACAATGTCATCCATGTTTAAACTTAATTGAGACAACGAGGCTCCCCAGATCACCATTGAGTGGATGGACGAACCCACACATTGTCACGAGATTAATACCGAAGAAGTAGTGGACCAACCTTGGTTTCACGAAGTCAAAAGGTATCTCGAGACGCAAGAATATCCTGAAGGAGCTTCAGTGAATGACAAAAAGTTCTTAAGAAGATTCTCAGCTAAGTTCTTCCTAAGCAATGGTATCTTGTACAAGCGCAATCATGATTCTATTCTGCTCTGTTGTATGGACAAAGCTGAAGCTAAAAGGATTATGGCTGAATTGCATGAAGGTACCTTTGGCACTCACTCTAGCAGGCATACTGTGATCGGTGGAAATAGAACTGACTGTTTTTTAAGCTGGTTTCGCGAAATGTCGCGGTAAGCAAGAGTCGCCACCGTCTTTTATGTTCTCCAACATGGAAAGATTTATATCCGTCTTTCGGTTCGGGAGGTAGATTTATAGAAAGGGAAGGTGTTAGCACCCTTTCTATCCGTGGTTATCCACGGGCTCTTAGGTACTTGCTCTTATGTTTTCAAAAATGTTTGCTTTTCAAGTGTGTGTGAGTTTTGAAAAAAGTTTCGTTTGAAAAACTTCTAAGTAACTCTTGTATCAGTCCTCAAGAGTGTATGAAGTGTTTTTGTTTGAAAACTTTTTGAAAGTGTGGGGTGCGAAAAGTTGTTTTGTTTGTTTTGAAAAGAGCAAGTACCCAGGAGAAATCTACCTACTCTAAGGAATTAAGCTGTGTAAGAGTCCTTTAGATAGTGCTATCCCACCATTGAGAGGTAGGTAGCACCATCGTTGGAGGTATTCGGGTCAATTCGATTAAGGGACAATGTGGTCACTAAAGCAATGGTAGGACACCTTAGAAGTAACCCTAATGTCCTAGATCCTTTTTATCCGAGGCAACCGTTTCGAGGCAACTGGATCTTTAGACAAAGGGCGACCTCTAAGACACCCTATACTTGATGACCACGTTTCGAAGGCAACGAGTGAGGCGTACCCTAGAAGTGGTGTGTGCATTGTGTGTTGTATTCAGTTAATGTTATTTTGTGAGCTACGAGTTGCTTTTATTTACCATACATTCTTTCATGCATTTAACAGTTAGGGGGTGCGGAAAGTAAATTGCGGAAACATAAATCCTACGCTATTACAAGGCGCGGGTCTATACATCGCCAAAAAATACAAAGACCCGTTTTTTGGTAAATAAGTATGGAAAGTAAATAAAAACAGTAAAGTCCTAATTACTATTACATCCGGAGGCAGTTACATAATAATCAAAAATAAGGAATTAAAACTAAAATGCGCGCGAAAGAAAGAATCAGGAATATCTTTAGGGTGTTGACCCTTTTTAGAAAAGAAATTGATTTTTTTATCTTTTTTGTAATTAAAATGAAATTAAAACTAACTAATGACTAATTAATTAATTTAATTAAAAGAAAATATTTTTTTTGTATTTTATGTTTTTTATGAAATAAAACAAAAATGAAAAGAAACAAAATTAAAAGTTAACCTAAATCTAAGTTATTTTAGTTATTTTAAAAAAGTTAAAATGGCCTAATTAAACTATTTCCATTAATGCTTATTTACAAAATAAAATGAAATTAATAATGTTAATAAATGCTAATTCTATTTTTTGATTTTTTTATGAAAATATGTTAATTATGTTAATTGTGTTAATAATAAAAAAAAAAATAAGGGTTAGGAATTAAATGGGAAAATAAAAAATGAAAAGAAAAGAAAAGACCAATGGAAGGGGGTATTGGGCCAGGAAGGAGGGTGCATTGCTGAAATTGTGACCCATTGAACCTTCAGCTCGTTGACTTTTCATGGTGGCCTACGCATGCGCTGACTCCAGAGTATGGTGTTCCTCACTTTTTGTCCTTTGGATCTGCACTGATGGACACCTGGAGCGCTCCTGGATGAGGTCTATGGTGGATCCTGGATGAGATGCTGCACACAAGCATAGAGAGAAAAATAATATGAATTTTGGTGGGGACCTGGGATCGAACCCAGGCCCCAAAGATTGCAAAGTACACAGCCAACCAACTGAACCAAGCGCATTAGTTGTAAACATAATAAAAAAGAAATATAATATACACAACACGCGTTATATGCTAAAAAACAAAAAAAAAGAGCGCACAGGATTTGAAGAGACCAATGCCTTGCTGCCACGCAGTCATCTTCAAGCTTTTCCTGCAAACATAAAACATATAGCGGGGGTTTTAAACCCCCACAAAATGCAAGCCTGTAAAAAATAGCGATTAGACGCTCATTAGATATAAATTAGGCGCGATATGTCCGTCCTGTTCGTCTTGAGCTTCTGAGTTTGACCATGCCTGTTTTGAGGTTCAATTTTACAGTATGGGGAAAACCCCAATTTCAAAGCTCTGATAAACCTAGAAATCGCCCATGGCACTTTGCGTTTTACAGCTTTATAGTCAAATTAAAACATACAGAAAGTTTTGTAATGGTGTCAGCAATGCATTACAATGTTCAAAATGAATTAAGGAGGCATGAAAATGGAATTCAGTTTCTCAAAATTTTGAACAAACCATGTGACTTGTGTGCTTCGATTCTGATGGTATTAGGGCTTGTTTGTGCTTGCAAATCGTCCCTGGCAATGTAAGGAGTGTTTCTGGATTAAGAAGGGAGCTTGAAATGGGCTGCAAGGTGGTTTTCAGTTTTTGATTTTTCTCTTGAAAATTTGGAAATGGCTTATGCTGTATGAGGCTCTCTAGGTCGTGAATTCTGTTGTGAAAGCTTGCATATAAGATTATGAATGAGTATCAATCAGAATTATGGTCATTGAAGCCTTGCAATTATGTTTTTGGATTTTGCCATGAACCTCCATTAAAGCATCTTACCATTCTTGTCAAATTTTGAATTTTTATGCCCATAATAGGTCTTGCACGAACTTGGAATGTACTTCATGGTGCATCAAAGCAATTCAACACAAAATATATCCCTCCATTAATTTTCTTGATTTTTATTTGAATTTTAAAGATTTAAAATGATTTAAATCGAATAAAATTAAATAAAAATGGAAAAATTAATTTTAAATCTTGAAATAAATTGTGGGACACGTGGGAAGCATGGCCAAGCTGAACCAAGTGGAAAAAGTGGGCCCCTTTTGTCAAAAATGAAGTTTCAAGGATAATTGACTTTGGCCATTTCACAAAAATTTCCCAACTTCTCCAATGCATATCTTGCTCAATTTTGAAGCTATGAACATGTTCTTGGAGATTTTGGAAAGGTCTTGAAGTCCTCTAACCAATGTCTTTGGTCCCATGTCATTTTGATTTACCAATCTCAAGTTATGGTCTTTGACTTAAAGTGCCTTTTTGTTGACTTTTGAAAATGACCTATAATGTTGAAATTGATAACTTTTTGTGAGAGCATTTCTTGGACTTGGAATGTGAATATGAGTTGTAGGAAATGTCTTCCCCTTCAAGATGAGCATTGGATGGGATTTTTCTGATGAACCATGAAAAAGTTATGCCTTGGTCAAGTTACAGTTGACTTTTCAGTTGTCCAAAAATAGAAACTTTTGACACCTTGATGATTTTTGAGCCATTCTTGTGAAATCATGGTCAAGACTTGACCAAATGATGATTGTAGCTTCAAAATAAGATGTTGACCAAATTTTTTGACTTTTGACTGCCAAATGACCATTTTTCCCCTGCAGTTGACTGTGGAGCAATTGGGACTTTTGACTGTGCAACTTGACCTTGTGAGCCTTGAAACTTGACATGTGGATGCTTGACAATGTATATGAGAATATGGGACTTGATTGAGCCCTTGAAAACCTCAACTCCCTTGTAGAAACCAAAAACCTAATTTTGCCTGTCTTAGGAGGATGGTTGACTGTGTAGCCCTTGAGTAGACTTTGAACCCTTTGAGGTGATGCTTGTCAAATCTTGAAGAATATGGGAGGGAAAATTTTGGGGTACAACAGTTTCCCCTGTTCAATCTTAGACCTGAGGATGTAGATTGGCTTGTGTGCCTTTCGTGATCCGACGGTGGAAGAGGATTGAACACTAGAGTGCCCAGAAATTTTCACTCACATAGTAGGGTATCAGCAGTGTGATGTTGGGAATGGGCTTACAAATGCCATTTGGAGAGATGATGGATAGGAGGATGGGCTTATAGATGCCATATGGAGGTGTGACATAACCTTGTCGGGAATGGGCTTATAGATGCCATTTGGAACTGTAATGGGAGGATGGGCTTATAGATGCCATCTAGGTGTCGATCGCGTAAGAGAATCCTTAGCGAGAAATTGCGTACCTGAGAAAGAAAGATAATTACCTGGCCTGTTACAGGGGTTGATCTTCAAACTCTTCATGCAGACGTGCCCTGGCTGGATACATGTATCGAATCTACAATCTCTTCAGACGTGCCCTGGCTGGATACATGAATCGAATCTTCAAACTCTTCAGACGTGCCCTGGCAGGATACAGGAATCGAGTCCGGAAATAGTCGTCAACAGATACGCCCTGGCTGGATACAGGAATCGGATCTTCAAACTCTTTAGACGTGCCCTGGCTGGATACAAGAATCGAGTCTGGAATTAGTCGTCAACAGATACACCCTGGCAGGATACAGGAATTGGATCTTCAAACTCTTCAGACGTGCACTGGCAGGATACAGGAATCGAGTCTGGAATTAGTCGTCAACAGATACACCCTGGCAGGATACAGGAATCAGATCTTCAAACTCTTCAGACGTGCCCTAGCAGGATACAGGAATCGAGTCTGGAATTAGTCGTCAACAGATACACCCTGGCCGGATACAGGAATCAGATCTTCAAACTCTTCAGATGTGCCCTGGAAGGATACAGGAATCGAGTCTGGAATTAGTCGTCAACAGATACACCCTGGCAGGATATAGGAATCGGATCTTCAAACTCTTCAGACGTGCCCTGGCAGGATACAGGAATCGAGTCTGGAATTAGTCGTCAACAGATACACCCTGGCAGGATACAAGAATCGGATCTTCAAACTCTTCAGACGTGCCCTGGCAGGATACAGGAATCGAGTCTGGAATTAGTCGTCAACAGATACACCCTGGCAGGATACAGGAATCGGATCTTCAAACTCTTCAGACGTGCCCTGGCAGGATACAGGAATCAAGTCTGGAATTAGTCGTCAACAGATACACCCTGGCAGGATACAGGAATCGTATCTTCAAACTCTTCAGACGTGCCCTGGCAGGATACAGGAATCGAGTCTGGAATTAGTCGTCAACAGATACACCCCGGCAGGATACAGGAATCAGATCTTCAAACTCTTCAGACGTGCCCTGGCAGGATACAGGAATCGAGTCTGGAATTAGTCGCTCACAGACATGCCCTGGCTGGATACAGGAATCGAATCTGGAATTAGTCGTCAACAGATACACCCTGGCAGGATACAGGAATCGGATCTTCAAACTCTTCAGACGTGCCCTGGCAGGATACAGGAATCGAGTCTGGAATTAGTCGTCAACAGATACACCCTGGCAGGATTAAGGACGGATCTTCAAACTCTTCAGACGTGCCCTGGCAAGATACATGAATCAAGTCTGGAATTAGTCGTCAACAGATACACCCTGGCAGGATACAGGAATCGGATCTTCAAACTCTTCAGACGTGCCCTGGCAGGATACAGGAATCGAGTCTGGAATTAGTCGTCAACAGATACACCCTGGCATGATACATGAATCGGATCTTCAAACTCTTCAGACGTGCCCTGGCAGGATACAGGAATTGAGTCTAGAATTAGTCGTCAACAGATACACCCTGGCAGGATACAGGAATCGAATCTTTAAACTCTTCAGACGTGCCCTGGCAAGATACAAGAATTGAGTCTGGAATTAGTCGTCAACAAATACACCCTGGCAGGATACAGGAATCGGATCTTCAAACTCTTCAGACGTGCCCTGGAAGGATACAGGAATCGAGTCTGGAATTAGTCGTCAACAGATACACCCTGGCAGGATACAAGAATCGGATCTTCAAACTCTTCAGACGTGCCCTGGCAGGATACAGGAATCGAGTCTGGAATTAGTCGTCAACAGATACACCCTGGCAGGATACAGGAATCGGATCTTCAAACTCTTTAGACGTGCCCTGGCAGGATACAAGAATCGAGTCTAGAATTAGTTGTCAACAGATACACCCTGGCAGGATACATGAAATGGATCTTCAAACTCTTCAAACATGCCCTGGCAGGATACAGGAATCGAGTCTGGAATTAGTCGTCAACAGATACACCCTGGCAGGATACAGGAATCGGATCTTCAAACTCTTCAGACGTGCCCTAGCAAGATACAGGAATCGAGTCTGGAATTAGTCGTCAACAGATACACCCTGGCAGGATACAGGAATCGGATCTTCAAACTCTTCAGACGTGCCCTGGCAGGATACAGGAATCGAGTCTGGAATTAGTCGTCAACAGATACACCCTGGCAGGATACAGGAATCGGATCTTCAAACTCTTCAGACGTGCCCTGGCAGGATACAAGAATCGAGTCTGGAATTAGTCGTCAACAGATACACCCTGGAAGGATACAGGAATCAGATCTTCAAACTCTTCAGACGTGCCCTGGCAGGATATAGGAATCGAGTCTGGAATTAGTCGTCAACAGATACACCCTGGCAGGATACAGGAATCGGATCTTCAAACTCTTCAGACGTGCCCTGGCAGGATACAGGAATCGAGTCTGGAATTAGTCTTCAACAGATACACCCTGGCAGGATACAGGAATCGGATCTTCAAACTCTTCAGACGTGCCCTAGCAGGATACAGGAATCGAGTCGGGAATTAGTCGTCAACATATACACCCTGGCAGGATACAGGAATCGGATCTTCAAACTCTTCAGACGTGCCCTGGCAGGATACATGAATCGAGTCTGGAATTAGTCGTCAACAGGTACACCCTGGCAGGATACAGGAATCAGATCTTCAAACTCTTCAGACGTGCCCTGGCAAGATACAGGAATCGAGTCTGGAATTAGTCGCTCACAGACATGCCCTGGCTGGATACAGGAATCGAATCTGGAATTAGTCGTCAACAGATACACCCTGGCAGGATACAGGAATCGAATCTTCAAACTCTTCAGACGTGCCCTGGCAGGATACAAGAATCGAGTCTGGAATTAGTCGTCAACAGATACACCCTGGCAGGATACAGGAATCGGATCTTCAAACTCTTCAGACGTGCCCTGGCAGGATACAAGAATCGAGTCTGGAATTAGTCGTCAACAGATACACCCTGGCAGGATACAGGAATCGGATCTTCAAACTCTTTAGACGTGCCCTGGCAGGATACAGGAATCGAGTCTGGAATTAGTCGTCAACAGATACACCCTGGCAGGATACAGGAATCAGATCTTCAAACTCTTCAGACGTGCCCTAGCAGGATACAGGAATCGAGTCTGGAATTAGTCGTCAACAGATACACCCTGGCAGGATACAGGAATCGGATCTTCAAACTCTTCAGACGTGCCCTGGCAGGATACAGGAATCGAGTCTGGAATTAGTCGTCAACAGATACACCCTGGCAGGATACAGGAATCAGATCTTCAAACTCTTCAGACGTGCCCTGGAAGGATACAGGAATCGAGTCTGGAATTAGTCGTCAACAGATACACCCTGGCAGGATACAAGAATCGGATCTTCAAACTCTTCAGACGTGCCCTGGCAGGATACAAGAATCGAGTCTGGAATTAGTCGCTCACAGACATGCCCTGGCTGGATACAGGAATCGAATCTGGAATTAGTCGTCAACAGATACACCCTGGCAGGATACAGGAATCAGATATTCAAACTCTTCAGACGTGCCCTGGCAGGATACAGGAATCGAGTCTGGAATTAGTCGTCAACAGATACACCCTGGCAGGATACATGAATCGGATCTGGAATTGCGACCGCTGATAGTAATCATCTTTGTATTAACCTTTGTCCTGAAAAGACAAAACGTTAGTTGTATGCAATGTCATGATGTATGAAATGCGTGGTGTCATGATATTCTCAAAATAAAAGAGATTGTGTGATATGATGCGTATGTGCATGCGTTGTGTATGTAAGTAGGATGTATGAAAATGTGATATGTTTATGAATGTATTCTCGTCTAGGAAAGTAAATCCTTGACGAATGCCGGGAAGTTGAATCTTGGGCTGACGTTGAAGAGTGAATTTCTGTCGGGGATGATGGTTGCAAGAATAAACCGATAGGAGAAGATGACTCCGTTGGGGAATAAACTTGGCGAAGAGATTACTCTGCGGGGAATACTCTGTGGGAAGAGATACTACGCTGAGGTTTGACGATGACTCCGCTGGGGATACCGTTGATGAGCTTTGTTGGGGGATTTGATGAACTCCGCTGGGGAATAGGAAGAACTTCGCCGAGGACGATCTTTCCGTGGTTTTTTAGCTGAGGATAACCCAGTTATAAGCTCTGGTGAGGAATAACCTTTGAATAAAATACGGGGAGACGCGTTCGTGCTCTTGCAGGGGATAAGCTTCCAGAATCTACTGGGGATAAGCTTCCTACTGGGGAGATTGATTCAGCTCTCCTGGGTAGACTTTTTGAGACTGTACTGGGGAAGTGGCTCCACTGGGTGTCTGGTATTCCGCCGGGGAACAATCTTAGATTAAGACTGCCGGGGATGCTTGCTTAGGAATATCTGCATACTCCGCTGGGGAATGTTGAGATCTTATGGGGATAATCCAACTTCCATAAGGCTGACTGTAGGCTAACTCTGCTTGGGGAGAGTGTCGCCGACTTGCTGGAGATACTGTGCCTTGTCAGGGCTCATGAGAGACCAACTCTGCTCGGGGAGAGTATTGCTGAATCTTATCTTACTCTGCGGGGAGTGAAGGTATCTTGGTCACGTTCTTCAGCTGAACCTACCTTAGTACCTTGGTGGACAGAGCAACTAGATCGCTTAGACAACTCATATTGCCCCTGTTTCTGCGGGAGAAGGTACCTGTGGAGGTGCTTGAAGACTGCCGATTGACAAATTTTCTTCTGGTAGGCAAGTGACGAGATGACGGAACATAGTCGTACGCTTTTGATCCCTAACTTTTGCCTGGACCGCCCTTTCGGGTTTTCAGTCCATCGGGATACCCATTTTTGCCCAAGCTGCATTTTCAGGTTTTCGACTTGCCGGGTGTACAGATTTTTTTTCATTTTCATCCCTTATTTTTGCTCGAACCCTTTTGGTTCGCCGGGAAGCCCTTATTTTTGCCTAGGCCAGTCGACCTAGCGGGTCTTTGATTGTGCGTAGTATTTTCTGACTATGTCCACATTCTCAGAGTGTCAGGAGTTGTCACTGTCAGTAGTGCAGTGTTATCATACCACCAGAAGATCTTCGTTTGATCGTCCAATGCCCCAAGTGATTCAGGCGGAGATTTGCCCCAGGTTGGTTGGCCTTTTGAGAGATTCTCCGAATCTTGACTTAACTGCCCCAGATGATGGACAATGATCATGCCATGCCCCTTGATTGGAGGTGCTTTTGTTCATTAGGCATTCGTCTTGCGAACTTCTTTGTTGTTCGAACAAAAGGTCATATGCAAACAAAGTTATGTTAAAAATGCAAAGCTTATGTCTGTCTTGAAGTTTTTGAAAATGCATTTTTCATAAAACAAATTTTGTAAAATGTGATGTCAACTCGTCATTTTACCGCAAGCCTTAAGGAGTCAGGATACCTTTGGTAACAATATGCTTTCGAACTAACCCATGCTTCAGCTAGGACTTTTAAGGGTTGTAGCGTGGCCTGGTTCACGGTTTAAGAAACAAAGGATAAAGGCTCAAATTTTATTTGTACCCACCCGTTCTTTGTGATGTTCTTCAAACCTAAACTCAGCTGATCGTGCGTTAGACCTTGTTTGAGTCTTTGTCCTGATATACCGGTGATGGTTCGGATGTTGACAATTTATTTGGAATAGGCGGTCATTCCTCCCTTTTTTTTTGTTGAGGGTTTATAGGACCTCTTTTCTTTTTGATTTCATTGTCCCTGTTTTTTGCCTGAACTGTTTCTTTCATGATCACAGTCAGCAGGATGCCCCAGTTTTGTAAGTCTCCTTCATAGGTTTTGACTTAATGGGCTTTTATTTTTGGGAGATAATGACTGCCTGTCTTTATGATTATTCAGAACCATCACTGTCTTTTGTTTTGTAAGGACTTCTTTGATGCCATTCGTTGTGCACTTGGATCAACTGAGAAGACTACCCTGCCCCCAGGTTATGATTAAGGGTTTTAATTTTCGAAAAGAAAAACTCCTACTTCTTTGGCTCAAAGGGGTTGACGAGGGATTATCATCCTTATAACTCCAGTGTTTAGGAATTGAAACAATGCCTGTACCTCATCAGCGGGGTCTGTCCAAAAGCATACTGTAAGGATCGTGGTATCGTTTTCATCATCCTTCCTCAAGAGGCTCAGAATTATTAATTGAGAGTTGACATAAAAAAATGAAAGCAGTTTGAATATAGCGAAATGCGAATATATTGATTCAAAACAGACATATGCGATGCATCAATGAAATAACAGCGTTTGACATGATAATTGTTTGAACAATCAAAAGAAAATTACAACTTGAAAATTCTAATGGACAAAAAGTCTTCTCATTTCAGGACTTGTTACTTCAAATGGTGAATCCTGTAGGGATGGTAGAAGCACTCATCCTGACCCACTTGGGTGAAATCCACTGCTCCTTCATTAATCAAGTCCTGGACCTTGTTCTTCAGAGCCCAGCAGTCGACAGTGTCATGTCCAGGACTATCGGAGTGGTATGCACATCTTTTGTTGGGATGATAGTTAGGAGCAGAGATGTTGGGATTCCGGGGAGGAGCTCTTAGTGTAATCAGATTCAACCTCAACAGGTGTTGTAAAGCTTGAAACAGCGACACGTTGAGCTGGGTGAATTGCCTCCTGGACCTGCTTGGCTTACTCTGATCAACCTATTGCTCTGGGCGGGGTTGTGGTTGGACCTGTGAAGTGGTAGCAATTTGGAGAGGTCTATTCTTCACCATACCAGACTCTTGTCCTCTTGGAAGCTGATCAATGACCTGGTCCCTGACTTGGGCTGGTTGCTTCATGTCTTGATGAAGCTGACTGATCATAGTCCTCAACTCTTCTTGCTCCCGAGCTAAGCCTTGGATGAGAGCCATTTGCCCCAGCATCTGGGTTCTCATTGTATCTACCTCAGCTTGCAGACGTTTCAACCGTTCTTCCTTGTCATCTTCGGGACTTTTCTTGGCCAAATTCCCCATGAGGAGTGTCCTTAACTCTTCCTGCCCCTTGGATAGGCTTAGGAAGATCTCCCTGAACCGAGTCTCTTGAGCGTGTAGACCCTGGTTATCTTGTTGGGAAGCCATTGCTGAAATAAACAGCGAAAAAGGGTAAGTGACCTGCAACAAGGGTACCTGTAATGCAATGATATGTATGTATGCATGTAATGTTTTCAAGGATCTCGTGGGGTAAACAAGAAAATTGTTAGCATTTGAATTTGGGTAGCTTGATTGAAGGAACTGCATATTGTTGAGAGTCCTTCTTCAAGGGTCAAGGCTCACCATATCGAGTGGGTCATAGCCCCTGACTCAAGTCATCAACTTGGCTAGAGGAAAATAAATCCCCTTTGCCCCTTGCTAGATATTTTGGTTCATCATAACCTGCATCACAAGCCCTTGAGATCCTTGAAATGGGTTGGTCCTTATGCAGGATGTATGTAATGGTATGATGTTATGCTATGCATGGAGTGAGGTAAGTAAACCCTGTTATGAGTCCAGATTGAGGACTGTGAACAAAACCTGCAATAAACTTGTGTGTCAGATAACAGGCATGCAAGTAGTCAAGTATGAAAGCACACAAGTCACACAAGAGAGCCCTTAAAGTTTAGGCCAGCATGGGGTCTAGGTATTACCCTCTTGAAGTTGGTAGGCTCAAAACCTGTCCTATCAAAAGTAACCGGGTTCTAAGGATCTCAATATCATTGGATTGTTTTCTGTGTTCATAGTTTCGATTTAGCCACTGAACAGGCGATCGAAATATTCCAAGAAAACAACCCTCAATGAGTGTAGTATCGAGTATCAACCAACTTCGGACTGCACCAAAGTCAGTTATCTCACTACCCTAAAGAGGCCAAGATGGTCAAGTAAGGTTCCTAAGGTCAGTTGATGCTTCACGACACCACGCGACGGCCCCGTACTCTCCTTGACTTGACTCAAGGGTTACCGGTACTCACCAAAGTGCCACATCAACGTAGCAGACTGCTTCAACCGTGTCGGTATACCCCGCACAGTTCCCTCACAGTCTTGTTGCTACTTTCTAAGAGGCATCCCCCAGATCCAGGTTAGGATCTATAGAACTCCCAAGACAAGCCCAATAATATTAAAGCACACAAATCAGGCAATTGAAAACATAAGCATGATCTATCCTAAGGTACACCTCCCTTTTAGATGTCCCC
Organism: Vicia faba; assembly: GCA_948472305.1. Lineage (NCBI taxonomy): Eukaryota > Viridiplantae > Streptophyta > Magnoliopsida > Fabales > Fabaceae > Vicia > Vicia faba. Next base: position 1,139,287,571 of record OX451741.1, read on the forward strand.
AGCAGAGTCGCCAGTTCTGTGATCGGTGGAAATAGAACTGACTGTTTTTTAAGCTGGTTTCGCGAAATGTCGCGGTAAGCAAGAGTCGCCACCGTCTTTTATGTTCTCCAACATGGAAAGGACAAAAGCACAACAAAATTCCTTATTCGAGATGTCTCTCAGTTCGGGAGGTAGATTTATAGAAAGGGAAGGTGTTAGCACCCTTTCTATCCGTGGTTATCCACGGGCTCTTAGGTACTTGCTCTTATGTTTTCAAAAATGTTTGCTTTTCAAGTGTGTGTGGGTTTTGAAAAAAGTTTCGTTTGAAAAACTTCTAAGTAACTCTTGTATCAGTCCTCAAGAGTGTATGAAGTGTTTTTGTTTGAAAACTTTTTGAAAGTGTGGGGTGCGAAAAGTTGTTTTGTTTGTTTTGAAAAGAGCAAGTACCCAGGAGAAATCTACCTACTCTAAGGAATTAAGCTGTGTAAGAGTCCTTTAGATAGTGCTATCCCACCATTGAGAGGTAGGTAGCACCATCGTTGGAGGTATTCGGGTCAATTCGATTAAGGGACAATGTGGTCACCGAAGCAATGGTAGAACACCTTAGAAGTAACCCTAATGTCCTAGATCCTTTTTATCCGAGGCAACCGTTTCGAGGCAACTGGATCTTTAGACAAAGGGCGACCTCTAAGACACCCTATACTTGATGACCACGTTTCGAAGGCAACGAGTGAGGCGTACCCTAGAAGTGGTGTGTGCATTGTGTGTTGTATTCAGTTAATGTTATTTTGTGAGCTACGAGTTGCTTTTATTTACCATACATTCTTTCATGCATTTAACAGTTAGGGGGTGCGGAAAGTAAATTGCGGAAAACATAAATCCTACGCTATTACAAGGCGCGGGTCTATACATCGCCAAAAAATACAAAGACCCGTTTTTTGGTAAATAAGTACGGAAAGTAAATAAAAACAGTAAAGTCCTAATTACTATTACATCCGGAGGCAGTTACATAATAATCAAAAATAAGGAATTAAAACTAAAATGCGCGCGAAAGAAAGAATCGGGAATATCTTTAGGGTGTTGACCCTTTTTAGAAAAGAAATTGATTTTTTTGTCTTTTTTGTAATTAAAATGAAATTAAAACTAACTAATGACTAATTAATTAATTTAATTAAAAGAAAATATTTTTTTTGTATTTTATGTTTTTTATGAAATAAAACAAAAATGAAAAGAAACAAAATTAAAAGTTAACCTAAATCTAAGTTATTTTAGTTATTTTAAAAAAGTTAAAATGACCTAATTAAACTATTTCAATTAATGCTTATTTACAAAATAAAATGAAATTAATAATGTTAATAAATGCTAATTCTATTTTTTGATTTTTTTATGAAAATATGTTAATTATGTTAATTGTGTTAATAATAAAAAAAAAAATAAGGGTTAGGAATTAAATGGGAAAATAAAAAATGAAAAGAAAAGAAAAGACCAATGGAAGGGGGTATTGGGCCAGGAAGGAGGGTGCATTGCTGAAATTGTGACCCATTGAAATTTCAGCTCGTTGACTTTTCATGGTGGCCTACGCATGCGCTGACTCTAGAGTATGGTGTTCCTCACTTTTTGTCCTTTGGATCTGCACTGATGGACACCTGGAGCGCTCTTGGATGAGGTCTATGGTGGATCCTGGATGAGATGCTGCACACAAGCATATAGAGAAAAATAATATGAATTTTGGTGGGGACCTGGGATCGAACCCAGGCCCCAAAGATTGCAAAGTACACAACCAACCAACTGAACCAAGCGCATTAGTTGTAAACATAATAGAAAAGAAATATAATATACACAACACGCGTTATATGCTAAAAAACAAAAAAAAAGAGCGCGCAGGATTTGAAGAGACCAATGCCTTGCTGCCACGCAATCATCTTCAAGCTTTTCCTGCAAACATAAAACATATAGCGGGGGTTTTAAACCCCCACAAAATGCAAGCCTATAAAAAATAGCGATTAGACGCTCATTAGATATAAATTAGGCGCGATATGTCCGTCCTGTTCGTCTTGAGCTTCTGAGTTTGACCATGCCTGTTTTGAGGTTCAATTTTACAGTATGGGGAAAACCCCAATTTCAAAGCTCTGATAAACCTAGAAATCGCCCATGGCACTTTGCGTTTTACAGCTTTATAGTCAAATTAAAACATACAGAAAGTTTTGTAATGGTGTCAGCAATGCATTACAATGTTCAAAATGAATTAAGGAGGCATGAAAATGGAATTCAGTTTCTCAAAATTTTGAACAAACCGTGTGACTTGTGTGCTTCGATTCTGATGGTGTTAGGGCTTGTTTGTGCTTGCAAATCGTCCCTGGCAACGTAAGGAGTGTGTCTGGATTAAGAAGGGAGCTTGAAATGGGCTGCAAGGTGGTTTTCAGTTTTTGATTTTTCTCTTGAAAATTTGGAAATGGCTTATGCTGTATGAGGCTCTCTAGGTCGTGAATTCTGTTGTGAAAGCTTGCATATAAGATTATGAATGAGTATCAATCAGAATTATGGTCATTGAAGCCTTGCAATTATGTTTTTGGATTTTGCCATGAACCTCCATTAAAGCATCTTACCATTCTTGTCAAATTTTGAATTTTTATGCCCATAATAGGTCTTGCACGAATTTGGAATGTACTTCATGGTGCATCAAAGCAATTCAACACAAAATATATCCCTCCATTAATTTTCTTGATTTTTATTTGAATTTTAAAGATTTAAAATGATTTAAATAAAATAAAATTAAATAAAAATGGAAAAATTAATTTTAAATCTTGAAATAAATATTGGGACACGTGGGAAGCATGGCCAAGCTGAACCAAGTGGAAAAAGTGGGCCCCTTTTCTCAAAAATGAAGTTTCAAGGATAATTGACTTTGGCCATTTCACAAAAATTTCCCAACTTCTCCAATGCATATCTTGCTCAATTTTGAAGCTATGAACATGTTCTTTGACATTTTGGAAAGGTCTTGAAGTCCTCTAACCAATATCTTTGGTCCCATGTCATTTTGATTTACCAATCTCAAGTTATGGTCTTTGACTTAAAGTGCCTTTTTGTTGACTTTTAAAAATGACCTATAATGTTGAAATTGATAACTTTTTGTGAGAGCATTTCTTGGACTTGGAATGTGAATATGAGTTGTAGGAAATGTCTTCCCCTTCAAGATGAGCATTGGATGGGATTTTTCTGATGAACCATGAAAAAGTTATGCCTTGGTCAAGTTACAGTTGACTTTTCAACTGTCCAAAAATAGAAACTTTTGACACCTTGATGATTTTTGAGCCATTCTTGTGAAATCATGGTCAAGACTTGACCAAATGATGATTGTGGCTTCAAAATAAGATGTTGACCAAATTTTTTGACTTTTGACTGCCAAATGACCATTTTGCCCCTGCAGTTGACTGTGGAGCAATTGGGACTTTTGACTGTGCAACTTGACCTTGTGAGCCTTGAAACTTGACATGTGGATGCTTGACAATGTATATGAGCATATGGGACTTGATTGAGCCCTTGAAAACCTCAACTCCCTTGCAGAAACCAAAACCCTAATTTTGCCTGTCTTAGGAGGATGGTTAACTGTGTAGCCCTTGAGTAAACTTTGAACCCTTTGAGGTGATGCTTGTCAAATCTTGAAGAATATGGGAGGGCAAATTTTGGGGTACAACACATACGATGGCAAAGAAGATTCTAAGGGCAGGCTATTACTGGTCTACCATGGAAGCAGACTGCTATCAACACTCCCAGACTTGTCATAAATGTCAAATCTATGCAGACAAGGTCCACGTGCCTCCAGTTCCTCTAAATGTCTTAACAACTCCTTGGCCCTTCGCTATGTGGGGAATCGACATGATTGGAGAGATCAAGCCTACATCATCCAATGGACACCGTTTCATTCTAGTAGCCATTGACTATTTCACCAAGTGGGTCGAAGCAGCTTCCTTCGCATCCGTTACTAAGAATGTTATTGCCCCCTTCATCAAGCAGAATCTTATTTACCGGTACGGTATCCCCGAAAGGATCATCACTGATAACGGTACAAACCTTAACAATACTATGATCACTGCCTTGTGCGAACAATTCAAAATTCAGCATCACAATTCATCTCCCTATCGGCCAAAGATGAATGGTGCAGTCGAAGCTGCGAACAAAAATATCAAAAAGATCATACAAAAAATGACAGTCACCTACAAGGACTGGCATGAGATGCTACCGCTTGCTCTCCATGGGTACCATACCACGGCTCACACATCAACTGGGGCAACACCCTATTCCTTGGTATATGGCATGGAAGTTGTTTTTACTATCGAGGTTCAGATTCCCTCCTTGAGAATCATGAAAGATGCTAGTTTGAGTGAAGACGATTGGATCCAAACTCGGTTTGATCAGTTAAACTTAATTGATGAGAAGAGACTTACTGCTGTTTACCATGGTCAGACGTATCAAAAACGGATGATCAAGGCTTTCAACAAGAAAGTCAGACGCCAAGTGTATCAAGTTGGAGATCTTGTGATCAAGCGCATCATTTTGCCACAAAGTGATCCCAGGGGCAAATGGACTCCTACCTATGAAGGACCATTTGTAGTCAAGAACATCTTTTATGGTGGGGAATGATCTTAACCACCATGGACGGCGATGATCTGCCACACCATGCGAACATAGACATAGTCAAAAGATACTACGCATAAGAGACCCGCTAGGTTGACACACCTAGGCAAAACAATGGCATCCCGGTGAATCGAAAACCCGAAAGGGCGGTTCAGGAAAAAATTAGGGATAAAACAAAAAAAATATGTACACCCGGCAAGTTGAAAACCCGAAAGGGCGACTTGGGCAAAAAAGGGTTTCCCGGTGGACTGAAAACCCGAAAGGGCGGTCCAGGCAAAAGTTAGGGAATTAAAGCGTATGACTATGTCTCGTCGGATCACTTTAAGGACAATCTCTTCACAGAAAAACTCTAGAGCTTCTGATCAATTCGATCATCTTCGGACAAAGCAACGAATGGACAAGATATTCGGAGTTACGAAGGCTATAGCAGAATGGGAACCCCATGGGATTTTTTCACACATAGCTATCTTTCCTTGTATACAATTTTCTCATTTTTTATGACACCATCCACTTACTAGGATGTTTGTCTCCTTTGTACAAAACACTTATTCAAAGTAAATACAAAGATATCTCTTTCAAAGTAAAGAAAACTATTTGCCTTTTTCTTTACACTTGTGTTTTATTTGCAAAAACGTCCAATGATTCATTAATGAACATATGCATTTGAGCATAATTACCGTTTACAAATAAACAGGATGACAAAGAGTAATTACTGACAGGTAGAAAGATTAGGAAAACGTCTTTAGGCTATTCCATGATAAATCTCTACAGCACGTCATTAAGATCCCCCAGCGGAGCCAAAACTTTGGACTACAGATCCCCAGCGGAGATGAGACTACCAACTACCAATCCCCAGCGGAGCTGAAACTTTCAACCCACAACGGAAATCATCCAGTTTCTCCAGGTTTCCCCAGCAAGTTGGATTGAAGCCTGAAAATCAACCAGATAACTGTTAACTTCTGTTTGTCCCCAACCTAGGGTAACTCTCCAATTGATTGACATACAACCCAAACTCCTGAACTCCCCAACGGAATTAAGCTTTTCCCCACAAAGTTCTCACTACAGGATAAACTTTTTCCCCACAGAGTTTTTATTGCTTCTCGACAGAACAAAGACTCCCGTTAATGAATCCCCAGTAGAAGTCATTAAAATTCTCTGGATTCCCCAAGCAGATTCCTCAAGAAGTATATGGCATTACTCTCACAATCCTCAGCAGTCAAGGATTTATTTTCCCCGGCAGCAGTCAAGGATTTATTTTCCTCAGTAATACAGCAAATCAACTTACATGCGCATACATTACATTCATATATCATAAACATGGATAAAACACATCTATTGCATCATACATTTCATGCAGCATAACTTTGTGTTTCAGCTAACATTTTACCCTTTTCAGGATAAGATTAACAACTATCTTTAACAAATATTCAAAGATTTCAGATACAATACAGATACACTCCAGACACGGAAGTCATTTTGTCACTCATTCAGATCTCTCATTCAGATACAATATAAATACACTCCAGAAACGGAAGTCATTTTGTTACTCATTCGGATTTCAAATTCAGATACAGTACAAATACACTCCAGACACGGAAGTCATTCTGTCACTCATTCAGATCTCTCATTCAGATACAGTACAGGTACACTCCAGACACATAAGTCATTCTGTTACTCATTCGGATTTCAAATTCAGATACAGTTTAGATACACTCCAGACACAGAATTCATTCTATCACTCATTCAGATATCTCATTCAGATACAATACATATACACTCCAGACACGGAAGTCATTCTGTTACTCATTCAGACTTAATTTCAAGTACAAATACAATACAAATACACTCCAGACACGGAAGTCATTTTGTTACTCATTCAGACTTAATTTCAAGTACATATACAGTCCAGATACACTCCAGACACAGAAGTCATTCTGTTACTCATTCAGACTTAATTTCAAGATACAGTTCAAATATAGTTCCAGATACGCTCCAGACACGGAAGCCATTCTGTCGCTTATTCAGATTCAAGTACAGATATAGTTCAGATACGTTCCAAATACAGACACCATTCTGATGCTTATTCTTGTGGTTTACAACAAACATTCTTGGATGGCATCTACAAGGCCATCTCCAACAAGATTCTAACATTTCTCCAAATGGCATCTTTAAGCCCATTCCCTCAATTACACTATTGTCGAGCGCAAATTTATGGGCACTCTAGTGTCCAATCATATTTTACCTTCGAGTCACGAACGACAAAATTCACCAATCTAACTCTTCAGGTCCAAGAAGATTGAACAAGGGCAGTTGTTGTACCCCAAAATTTGCCATCCCATTTTTCATAGAAGACACAACCCTAGGGTTTCTCAGATATTCAAGTTGGCTCAGGAATCGATCAGACAGATTTTCTCCTGTGGCAGTAAACCATCAATTAGGGTTTTTCTTGCAATTCTCAAAAGAAATGAATTCTCAAAGATCCAATTGGCTTTCACATGTTTTCATGCTTTCTCAAGTTTACTGAAAAGACAGTGTTTGTTCTCAAGGCATGGTTGTTTGGGACAAGAGATGGAATCTAAGACTGTCATTTGGGACACTCATGTTTGTTTGATCCAGGTCAATCAGATAATTTGCATCTTTTAAAACATTTGCTTGTTTAGGAAATGGAATATACAGTGCGTGTTTGTTTGGAATGTAGTTGCAAGATTACAGAATTATTGGAATTTAAATTATCAGATTGGGGCATTTTGTTTGAACTATCTTGATTAGGAATCTTTAAGAATCAATAGGATGCAAAGAGAAGATTACAAGTTATTGACGGTAAAAGATTTCAAATAACACTAGAATATCTCATAAGACTTTCTCCATTTATTTCAAACGTTGTTACAGAACAATTTATTATTTAAATACTTTAGGTTTTACAACTTATCGTATTTGAAAATAAATTAGTACAACTATAGGTTACAATACAAGAATGTTTCTCTCTAAATTACAAAGAAAAGAAAATGAATCTATGCCTAAGGTTGACTGAGGTTCCTTTGCTGCCATGCTTGCCACAGAGTCTCTTACTTCCATGCTTTTCCCTCTCCATGTGCTCACATGAAAATGAAAGAAAGAAAAGTTAGTACAAATTAATTGGACATGAGCAAGAATTTTCAAAAGAAAAAAAGTGTTCATCATTAAAGTCTGCAATTTGGAATCAGAAGGCTATTTTTAATTCATCACATTTTTATTTTCTCTATTTTCAAATCACAAGAGAATTATTCTTCTTGGTTCACAAAAGGAAAGATATAAGAAATGCAAGCAAGTTGTCCAAACAAAACAAATGCAGCAAACTTATCCAAACAAACAGAATAACACAAACTGAATGCAAGCAAGCTGCACAAGCTAGGCAACAAACAACAAAGCTGTCCAAACAAGTAAAATATTGCAAACAGCAACACATCACCAAACAAACAACAACATAGAAGTAGAAAGCCGACATCAAAGAAGTATAGCAATATGGTAAACTAAGTAAAACAAGCAAGAGGCTTGTTCAATAGCCATTTCATCATTTTCCATTTATTGCAAACTTTTCAGAAAAAGGTAAAAGAGCAATTGACTCTTAGGGTCATTGAGAGAGAGAGAGAGGAAAAAAGTCACCCAGGGATGCACAACCCTGCTGCCTTGATTGTCACAATTGCATAAGAGTTGCTATAAAACAAAAACTGCAAGAAAAAGAGCATGAGAACAATATGCCAAAGTATTCAAAATTTTGTGTTTTCCCACCATTTTGAATAAGAATTCAAGAAAAGCAAGTTGAATATAACAGTAGACAACTCTCAAGCAAAAGGATATGGAAAAAATTATCAAACTGAGCAAACAAAAGAAAACTGTAAGTGCCCTGGCTGGAGAGTTGGCTTCATTTGTAAAACAAATAAGAAAGCAAGTTTACCCATATTCCCTCTGTTGTTTTAATATGTTGGGTTGAAGAAGTTCAACATCTGGACCAACATGTTATGTAAGATGTCACAACATCAGCATATGACATCGCGCCTGAAATTAAGTTAATATTAGTTAACTATGTTATATGTTGAATGTTTGTAACAGCTGTGACTTGTAACCTAATTGTTTTAAGTGATCTAATTTATGAAAGAGGTTATTTGTTGTATCAGCAAATGAGCGTGGTTCTCCTAAACATGTTGTATTGAAGAAGTTCAACATCTGGGACAACATGTTAGATGTAATGTCATGACATCTGACTAGACATCACGCCAACGAAATTGGTAATTCAGTTACAGTTCTGGTACTTAAATATTCTGAGAATATATGTGGCGTTTCTTATGGAGAATCTGAAGATCAATCAAGAATCAATCAGAATATTTGAAGAAAATGTTGTTTCTAAATATGGAGATATTTTAGGAACTAGAAGATTGAAGACCTTGATTGTAGCAGAAGTTTGTTGTTGTTTTGTAACAGCAAGGAGAAAAGCTTGCTGCGATTTTGAAGGCCCAAATCCAGTTGGGTAATAGGTTATAAATAGCAGATTGTAACCTAGGGTTTGCAGGCTAATATAATGTAATATTGGGGGTGTTCTGTTAGGTAAACCTGTCGGTCTGTGGCAAGGTTACCATGTGTGTAACTCGACACCTGTAGGTAAGAGTTTGAGTGTTCTTGGACGAAGCTGTGAAGCAAGTCTAAGTATTTTTGCATTACTTCATATTCATTGTAATTTAGGAAACCAAGTGGGAGGGCACTACTTCTTGAGTAGGAGTAAGACTTATGTTGTTGCGACAATAGGAATGGAAACTGGTAGGTTTCTATCTAGGAGTTCCTAGGTATAGGTTGCACTGGGTAAATGATTAAGTGAGGGATGGGAACTTGTGAAGTTTAGTCCTGAATTAATATTGCTGATAGTGGATCTTCTTCCTGGCTTGGTATGCCCCCAGAGTAGGTGTGTTTCACCGAACTGGGTCAACAACTGATTTGTGTTTTTACCTTCAACACTTTATAATTCTGTCTGTTATATATCAAGGTAAAACTGTAATGTTGTAACAGAAGATGTCTCAGAACATGTTAAGACATCATGCTGATATCTGTGCAGGAGAAACAGAACTGTGAAGGTTGTTTGCTCTCTGCTGATCATGTGCAACAGATGAACAGAACTAGGTACATCGTGTGTTCTATCCTCTGCACCTTCAAAGTATATCTGGCGCAGCTTGGATAAAACTGGGCTTCTGTTATTCTTTAGTACTGAATCACGAAAAATTGGGTATCTACCTTGCAGTGTATTTATTATGTCATATCAGATGTCTAGACATTGAGTATAACATCTGAAGACTGGCATACACCAGAATTTCAATTGGTATCAGAGCGGGCATCCTGTTCTGTTTCTGGATGAGATCCATGGGTGATATTTTCTGGTATCTGCAAGGTCAATCTTAGTACTGGAGATTGTAACCTGGAAAGGTTTGTTATTTCCCTGAATGGTCCCTTAAAATGGGAGGATGGACTATTCATGACAGGAACTGTGTGTACCTGTCTTTGGTGATTGGCATTTGGCCTGGTTGTGTGGTAGCTGCTCTAGGTTTGATTTATTTTCAAACCTAGGATTTGTGTACGCCTAAAGTGTGTGTGCAAAGATTGAGTTGTATTATGTTCTTCCGCTGTGTAATACTTGGCAAAACTCAAGCTCTGATGTGTTTCCCCTCTTGTGGATTGAAGGCTACTGTATTCAAGAATTCAACATAAGCTATTGAAGATGTCACAGATACTTGAGTCCTCTCAAGTCCACTCATGAAGACGTTCTTCGTTCAGGATGGTAAGAATCACATAATCACGGATTAGTGTTATACGAAGACCTTGAAGAATTTCAAGGAGGGCCTTGTTCCAAGGTGATGGAACTGATGTTCTATGTGATGGTGGAACAAGTATGCAGCTACTAGTTGAAGAGCATATGTTTTGGGTGTCAAACAAAGGGATACTTTTGTTTGGAACCTACTCCTGACCTGGAAGAGGAGACATCTGTGTGTGCAAAGTTGACAATGGTAGAGTCAACTATGTCTGTGTGCTCCCGAAGGTTACTTTTAGGAATCAGAACTCTAGAAGTGAAGCTGGTTAATCAGGGATGAGTAGTTGTTCCCTGGAGTACTATGGTGTGAAGAAAGACAAGCTCATTGGTTAATAAAAGTCAATGATGGTGCAGCATTATTGCTCCTTCATAGAAGTAGATTGGGATCATGAATCTTGTCATTTAAACATCATGATTAGAAGTGGAAGATCTTTCAAGATGTGAGAATATGAAGACTCAGAATTTGGTTAAGGTAGTATGTTCTGGCAATACATATCTGCTGATGATTGGTGTTGTTGTCTTCTCTGAAGTACTTAAGGTCAGCTGAAGTCTGATTGGTGTGATTGGAGTATGAACAGGTATAACTCTTGGAGTTACTTGAATCTGGTAGGGATGTCATATGTCATGTCGAGACATTTGTGTACAATGCATGGATATTTTGTGTGGAGCTTCCATGATTGGTAGTTGAGGGGGAGATTTGGTTAACCTCCTCACATTAGTTCAGCCTGGTGTTTAGCTGGCCGTTGACCTATGTCACATGGGTTCTGGGTATTGTGTGACATATTTGCAAGGAAGGATTCATCTCTCTCATTCCTAAGGATGAATCTGATCTGGTAGGAGTTTAAAATCTGTTGAGGTGAGTAGAGGTTGTTCAGAGAAAATTCTATTTACTTGAGTCAAGGGTGGCAACCTAGATATCTCAACTCTTTGGTCTCTCAAAGAAAGTGCTTGCAAGAAGAAGATATTAACACACGAAGAGTATGTCAAAGTATTCAAATGGTGAAAGTATCTTACAGGATAATGGGAAGGATTTATGATCAATTGCTATTTGTGACAAGTACAAGTATTTAATTGATTATCCTTGGAGTTCAAGATAACTGATGTTCTTAAAGATGTGGGAACATTCCTTCTTCTAGACCCTGTGAAGAATCACAGGAAGAGTGATGCTTTAGAGCTATCTCTTTGGTGACAGCAAAATCATTTGATCCTTGAAAAGGTTTCCTGGAAACGTGTTCAGACTTGAAGCTACAAGAAGAAGAAGACATCATAATCTTGATGATGGTTACTTGGATCAGTCTGGTTCTGATCTAGGTAAGGAAGTAAATTAGAGAAGGAGCTGAATTCAACAACTAGATGTTATAACATAATGTTATGACATTTGGTTCAACATCAGATTCTTGGTTGGTGAAGTGGCACATCAACTTAAGATAGGATGATCTACGAAGTTGAAGATTGGATACTTCAAAAAGATCGTCTCTTTGCAGCTCTTTGGAGTTGTTGGGTGGAGAAGATGTTACATGTTCCTGTCTTAGTGTATCTAAGCCTTTTGTGATAACTTGTAGCTTGAAGTTCAAATTTCAATTGGAAGATCAGAATATCTTTGGGAGAAGTCTGATAAACATGGAGAAGTCAAAAGTGGATTCAGAGAATCAAGATAATCAACATGTGGCAGCTGATTATTATCGAGAAAGTTTGATTCAGAGTATGAATGCGTTCAACCAATATTGTTGAACAGAGGGTACGCTCTTGAAGACATGAAGATGCGTCTTATGTTTTCCATTCATCAAGGGGTCTTATTTACTTTGAATCAGAAGTTGTCTTGAAGGTCCAACTGAGTATTGAATGTGACCTACTTGTTTCCATGAGGAGAAGTGATTGTCCCTAACAGGGGGAGTATTGGTTTGTACGAAAAGTCTTCATCAAACTCGTAGGATATAAAGTGTGGCACTTTATTAACTATTGGGATGATGTGTTCAAGACTGAAGAGGACTATGTCTGATCGAATGTCATCACATTGCCTAATGACATTGTTCCTAATTCCCTCTAAAACTACAGACAGGAGGAAAATTGGATGAAGTGTGGATTATTATTAATAAACCCATGTGTGTACAGTTGTATGACTCAGAGGGAGTAACCATCCTCTTTGTGAAAATGGAATGGTTTCAAGCTGCTAATATGAAAATAGCAGAATGTATGACGACATAGGATTTGAGCATGTTTTCATCTGCTAAGAAAACAGGGCGGTTGTGTCTCATTATGAAGCAGTTTAGTGAGCTGGAATGTTTAGGTGATAACTTGTCATCTAATAAAGGTATTATATAACTGAGGCAGAGTGTAATATGCCAACGATGTTTCTTGGAAAGGGGATCCTAAGACAAGTACATAAAGGGAGTAGTCTATTCTAAAAGACAAATGTCTGTTTTAAAAGGGCAAGACATACTTCATCCTGACATGGTCAAAGGGTCAAACCCAAGGGTAGCTACCTGCATTAAAACCAGTCCTAGGGTACTGAAACTGTCAGAGTAAAGTACCAAGGTCGTTACTATCTATGCCAAAGTTGCATTATTTATGAAGACTCTCTCTATTCTTTCTCTTCATCAGAGGGTTTCAGCAATATGAAGTTTGTTAGCATCTGGGAAAATTGTTAATGGGTATGGATCTGTATGGGCAATCTTTGTCAAATTCTGGCCAAAAAGGGGGAGAAAGATAGGGACCCAGACTCAGGCGAGCCTCAGGTGAAAGCAACAGACGACATTGTCCAACATGCTGAATGGAACGCTCTAACTAAGTGACTTTGTTTGTGTCTTGTGTTCTGAGTTAAGAGGATAGTTGTGACTTGTGATCTGAGTTACATGATCTATGTAATCAGTATCAAGATTATCAACAATAATTGAGAGAAAAGAAATCCTCTTGGGCCATCGATGGCTTGGAGTGGCTCACAGATGAGGGATAGAGGTTTGTTGTTTGCTCAAAGGACATCAGTCTCTGCAAAGAAGATGTTGGACAAGATGTTGTAACATCTCAACTGTGTTGTGGCCTGGTCCCAATATGCAACTTGCACTTATTTGTTTTAGCCAAAATTTACCAAAGGGGGAGATTGTAAGTGCCCTGGCTGGAGAGTTGGCTTCATTTGTAAAACAAATAAGAAAGCAAGTTTACCCATATTCCCTCTGTTGTTTTAATATGTTAGGTTGAAGAAGTTCAACATCTGGACCAACATGTTATGTAAGATGTCACAACATCAGCATATGACATCGCGCCTGAAATTAAGTTAATATTAGTTAACTATGTTATATGTTGAATGTTTGTAACAGCTGTGACTTGTAACCTAATTGTTTTAAGTGATCTAATTTATGAAAGAGGTTATTTGTTGTATCAGCAAATGAGCGTGGTTCTCCTAAACATGTTGTATTGAAGAAGTTCAACATCTGGGACAACATGTTAGATGTAATGTCATGACATCTGACTAGACATCACGCCAACGGAATTGGTAATTCAGTTACAGTTCTGGTACTTAAATATTCTGAGAATATATGTGGCGTTTCTTATGGAGAATCTGAAGATCAATCAAGAATCAATTAGAATATTTGAAGAAAATGTTGTTTCTAAATATGGAGATATTTTAGGAACTAGAAGATTGAAGACCTTGATTGTAGCAGAAGTTTGTTGCTGTTTTGTAACAGCAAGGAGAAAAGCTTGCTGCGATTTTGAAGGCCCAAATCCAGTTGGGTAATAGGTTATAAATAGCAGATTGTAACCTAGGGTTTGCAAGGCTAATATAATGTAATATTGGGGGTGTTCTGTTAGGTAAACCTGTCGGTCTGTGGCAAGGTTACCATGTGTGTAACTCGACACCTGTAGGTAAGAGTTTGAGTGTTCTTGGACGAAGCTGTGAAGCAAGTCTAAGTATTTTTGCATTACTTCATATTCATTGTAATGTAGGAAACCAAGTGGGAGGGCACTACTTCTTGAGTAGGAGTAAGACTTCTGTTGTTGCGACAATAGGAATGGAAACTGGTAGGTTTCTATCTAGGAGTTCCTAGGTATAGGTTGCACTGGGTAAATGATTAAGTGAGGGATGGGAACTTGTGAAGTTTAGTCCTGAATTAATATTGCTGATAGTGGATCTTCTTCCTGGCTTGGTATGCCCCCAGAGTAGGTGTGTTTCACCGAACTGGGTCAACAACTGATTTGTGTTTTTACCTTCAACACTTTATAATTCTGTCTGTTATATATCAAGGTAAAACTGTAATGTTGTAACAGAAGATGTCTCAGAACATGTTAAGACATCATGCTGATATCTGTGCAGGAGAAACAGAACTGTGAAGGTTGTTTTCTCTCTGCTGATCATGTGCAACAGATGAACAGAACTAGGTACATCGTGTGTTCTATCCTCTGCACCTTCAAAGTATATCTGGCGCAGCTTGGATAAAACTGGGCTTCTGTTATTCTTTAGTACTGAATCACGAAAAATTGGGTATCTACCTTGCAGTGTATTTATTATGTCATATCAGATGTCTAGACATTGAGTATAACATCTGAAGACTGGCATACACCAGAATTTCAAAAACCTCAAAAACCTCCAGTTTTCAAAGTTGTCAAAAAACACTCAAGTCAAAAATACTGTCAAACAAAACCCAAATCTGAACCAACCTTCAAACCATCTTCCATCAAACCTATAACCAAAACCTGTTAGCAAATATTCCAAGCCATCCACAAAAAGTCTCAAATGCAACAACAAGAAACATACAAACCAAAACCCCCAAACTGTCAAACAGTTCAAACCAAAAATCCCAAACCATCCACAAAGTTTCAAACTGTCAAACCAACCTTCAAACTGCCATCAACCAAAAACCTGATCTCAAGCCAAGCAGAAACAAGTCACAAACCTGTAACAACTCATCAAGCCTGTAACAAAGCAAAAAACAACCAAACTTGCAACCTGTTCATCAACATACAGTAGCAACAAAGCCAAGACCTCAAACCATTTTCAAACTCAGAAAAAACATCAACATAAGCCAAAAATGCCCAAACCTGTCAAACTTTCAATAACAAAAACCTGTTGAAACACCAACAAGTCCAAAACCGGAAAAACATACTTAACCAAACCTGCAATCCAACCAAATCAGTAACAAAAATCACCAAAGGCCAAAAACCATCAAGCTAACAGTCACCATCTCCAAATCTCAAACACAACATCCAATAATCAAAAGCACAGTAACATCATCCCAGATAACCAACACCATAAAAAAAAACCAACAAAGTTTCAAACTGATAGAACAACATATCCAATCACAAAATCCATAAAAACAACATCATCATCGTTCAACAAGGAAAATAGGAGAAGGTTACTAGAAAAGCACGCCTTCAATCTTCATTTCTCCCCCTTTGCAAATCCCGCCACCAAGGAGCAATTCTCTCAATCTCACCATCCCCTTCCACTTCACAGAAAAGTTCCAAACATGTATGACTACTTCACCTTCCTTATAAGCCATTTCCTGCATCTCAATGGATAATAGAGTAGATTAACAGAAAAAACATAACAAGACAAGAAACATTGAAATCGTTTAAGCTTAACAAAAACAGAATGTCACCTTTTCAAGGAAAAAAACCATTAGAGCTTGGCTAAGAGGCGAGAGAGAGAGAGAGCTCTGGCAACAGAACTTTGGGGGGGGGGGGGGGGGGGGGAGATCAGATAGGCTAAATTCGAACATTTTAGGCATAAATCAGAACTTAGGGTTTCCAAAAAGGGGCGCAAATCAGGTTGAATCAAAGAGGCCAAAAGTAGTTTGTTCATGAAATTAGGAAGAGGCGAGTGTTGAGATTAGTTCAGAGATTCAGAGATGAACGAAAAATGGAAGGGATGATTGAATGAAGGAGACGAGGCAGTGCCGCTGTACCAAAGGGTCCACAAACCCTAAATCTCATTTTGCATTTCCCTAATCACAAACTAAACAGCTTAAGGCACGGGCCTATTTATTCCCATTTTCCTTAAGCCCATTCGTCCTACTGGTCCACACGTTTTGCTAGTTTACCCCCCCCCCCCCCCCCCCCCCCCCTTATGTCTGTTTTAGTTTCAGCAATAACAACTACTATCTTTTGGGCCTCACCCCAACTAAATCTCCTAAGCCCATTTTTCTTCTTTTTTTTAATTTGTTTTGTTTTGAAAAATGTTAAATAAAACTTAAAACATTTTTGTTAATTTAATTTAGGTTTTAGAGATTTATTTTTATCATTTTCTCTTTTTATATAAACTCCCTTTTTTTTTTACATTTAATAAAAATACCAAAAACGATAATTTAGTTTAGTTTATTTATTTAAATTTATTTGCATAATTAATAAAATACAAAATAATAATAATAAAGATTTTTAATTTAAATCATTTTCTTTTTAGAATAGGTTTTATTTTTCTCCTTTCAAGTAAATACATTTCATTTCATACTTTGTTGATTTTATTTTCATAAATTGTCATAGCTTTATATTAAATCGCACAACAATTCGATTTGGTTGTATTGTTTGATATTTGGACATTGCTATTTTCATTTGATTCATCACCATTTGTAACAATTGTACCCCCATTCCCGAATACTTCTGTAATAGCGTAGAATTTCAATTCCCGCAATTTACTGTTTTCCATATACTGTATAGTAACTAGGCATGTATGGCATGATTCAAAAATCAATCGCTAGATGACCTAATCTAAGAATAAATAACTTGAAACCAACACACTTTTCACACGCGCACCTCTAGGGTAACCTCGCTGGTTGCCTTGGAAATACAATCATGTCCCTCAGATATGAGACACTCTAGAAAATGACCCTTCAATAAACAAAGATCGTAGACCCTCGATGACCCTCGATGTTGCCTTTGATTAAAACGATCTCGTCCCTTACAAAATTGCTAAAGCGTCTTACACGTTGCCTTCAATGATTGTAAAAATTGACCCGCGCCTGTCCCTTCACATTCAATGGCGGGGCTTCTTACCAAATCAATGGTAAGATAGCACCATTAAAAGGAAGAAGAAAAGAACAACTTAAGACCTTTCGAGTAGATAGATTCACTCTTAGTTACTCGCTTGCTCACGACAAAAAATCTTTACACCTACACCTCCATTTCAAAACACTTTCGAAAGACAAAACATTTTGTATACGTTCTTATAGAGACGAGAACCATTGCAAAACCTCTTTTCAAAACATTTTTTTGAAACACGATTCACAAACACATCTTTGAACCACTTTTCGAAACAAAACTTTGTATACGTTCTTATAGAGACGAGAACCATTACAAAGAGATTTTTCAAAATACTTTCAAAGCCTACACCACAAGTACACAAATCAAATGAAAGCAAGTGATCTAAACGAGTAACTAAGAGCCCATGGAAAACCATGGATGAAAAGGGTGCTAATACCTTCCCTTTTCATAATCTACCCCCCGAACCCGAGAAAATTCTCGAAATGTCTTTCCTGTGTTTTTTAGCCTTTCCTTTTGGATAAAAGAAAAGTCGGTGGCGACTCTTGCTAACCGCATAAGTGCAAACGAAATGCAAAACTTCAAGTCAGTTCTCCCACCGTATCACAGTAGGTACTTTGAATTTCGGAGGAATCACAATCCCCGAAACTAAACCCAATTCCTCAAAGTCCAAGCCTAACACCTTTTGGATTTCCATCGCGCTCAACCGCTCTTCGAGATGTATGTACTTGTCATCAGCTGGAGGATACTGTTCCTTAGAGTAGTCTTCTTCTTCCTCTTCTTCTTCTGATTCTGACGGGACAACTGTTTCTTTGCCTTTCCCCTCTCCTTCACCGGATGTTGTTGCAAAGTTCAAGGTCCTTCTTGTCTTCTCCCATGTTTAAGACTCTGGTTACCTTCTTTGTTTTCTTTTCCCTCTCTTCAGCCAGCAGATTCTTCAACTCTTCTTGCCCCTTGGCTAGGGTCATGAGCAACTGTTGAAACTGCTTATTCTGAGCTTGGAGATCTTTCACTGTTTGCTAGAGGTCCATCTTACTGAAATAAATAGTAGAGAGATGAGGAGACTTGTTGCAAAAGACCTGTTTATGTTATGATGAATGATATATGCATATGCAATGTTTTCAAGGATTTCAAAGATTCAAATTTGTTTTAGACAAAAAGAAAACACATGTTATATTAATAAGATAAATTTTGAGGACATTAATGCCCCTTGGACAAAATAATACAAAAACTCTAAGATAAAAAGGTAGTACGCATCCTCTTTGGTGCAATGTAGGCATTCAGAGTCCGCTCCTCATGAAGTATCCTGGTGAGTTCCAAAACATTCTTCTCACTTGCGTAGAATTTGGCTTTGAAAGTATCTCGCTCTCCTTTAAGTTATATCCAACCCCTTTGTAGATCTTCAAGAGATGTGGGCATGTCAGGATGTAGGAGAGTGTATGGAACATCTCCCTCCTTAACAGGCTCAATGATTACCGGAAGGATGGAGGGGTAAGGCATCATAAGACTCTGAGCACGAGTTCGTACCCATTTGAGGTAAGGCTCAAGATGGATGGAATTCTTGTGCCTAAAAGTCTTTCTATCCACCTTGTTTAGCATCCTCCAAGCTCGGATAAATCTCTGGCGAAGACCTTAATCGTTGTTGTCGTAGTCGAACACCAAACCTTGAATCAGCATCTCGTGCGGGCCATCCCTTCGAGCGTAACCAAACTGTCTTAAGGCTAAACATGGGTTGTAGGTGATGCCTCCCCTAATTCTAAGTAGAGGGACATTAGGGAATTCTCCACAGCGGTCGATGATGATAACATTCTCTTTGGATCAAGAGCACCAATGAATGTATGAATGTTTTGAGCGTCATCAACCTTTGTGACCACCTTGAACCTTGCTCATTATTTAATACAGATTGGGGAAGATGAGAAATAAACCATCTTTCAAAGAGAGGAGTGCAACACATAAGGATACCTCTTTTCCTCATTGTGCGAGTGTGAAAAGAGTGTAGGATATCCCCTAGCAATGTAGGCACCGGGTTGCATGATATGAAGATTTTGACGGCGTTCACATCTATGAGCTGGTCAGGATTTGGAAAAAAAACCATCCCATAGATGAGGAGAGCCACAATTTCCTCAAAGGATTGCAAGTCTAAGGAATTCCAACAACTTTGGGCTTTCTCAAACATGAACTTTGCTAAGAAACCTTTGACACCACTCCTTGTTTCCCAATGGGTTGTGACATCAGATGAGTGCAAGTGTAGAGCTTGAGCAATCTCTTCTGGCTTTGGGTCTCTTTCCGTACCATTGAAAGGTAGTTGATTGAGAATGGGAATCCTCAAGAGTTGGGAGAATTCTTCCAAAGTAGGCACAAGTTGATAGTCGGGAAATGTGAAGCAATGGTGCAAAGGGTCAAAGAACTGAAAGAACACCTTCATCATATTCTCATCTGTGTTGGAGGTGACCAAGTTGAGTAGACGACCATGTCTCTCGGTGAATGGAGAGTTTTCAGGAATCCTTGAAGCTAGATCCTTAAGTTGTGGAGGGATTCTCATAAGGTTGACTTGAATAGTTTTCCTGCGAAGTGAATCTATATCATACAAAACAAGAACAAAGATGAATACCAAAATCCTTAAAATGGTTAGTAGATGTACATGATGTTCATGATGTCCATGATGTTACGTACAAGTATGCATATACAAGCAAAGCAAACAAATCCTTAGTTTTAGGCTTGCATGGATTTTTATAGGTAAGTACCCTCTTGAAGTTTAGTTGGCTTAAACCTGTCCTAGTAATAGTAATCGGGTTCTAAGGAGCTCAATATCACCAGATTGTTTCCTTGGTCATTGTTTCAGCTCAAGCCTCTTTAATGGCGACTGAACTATCCCAAGAAACCAAACCTCAATGAGTGTAGTATCGAGTATCTACCAACTTCAGACTGCACCAAAGTCGGTCATCTCACTACATCCTAAAGGCCAAGTTGGTCAAGTAAAGGTTCTAAAAGTTCATTAGTGCTTCATGACATCACTCAGCGGCCCTGTATTCTCTTTGATTAACTCAAAGGCTACCAGTACCCATAAATATGTCGCACTAACATAGCTATTGCTTAGACCATGTCGGTATACCCCGCACAGTTTCTATAATGTATTGCTACTTACCTATAATGTATCCCAAATCCGGGTAGAGGATTCAAACCCAAATAAAGAACCATAATGTAAAGCATACAAGTCAAACAAAGAAATCAAGTAAATGTGATCTAACCCTAAGGTAACCCCACTTTTATAATTTTCCCCAGCAGAGTCGCCAGTTCTGTGATACGATGGGAGAACTGACTTGAGAGTTTTGCGTTTTATCCCAAATGTTACGGTTAGCAAGAGTCGCCACCGACTTTTCTTTTATCCAAAAGGAAAGGTGAGAAAGCACAGGAAAAACCTTTGAGATTGTTTCTTGAGTTCGAGGGGTAGATTATGAAAAGGGAAGGTATTAGCACCCTTTTCATCCATGGTTTTCCATGGGCTCTTAGTTACTTGCTAGATCACTTGCTTTTGTTTGAAATTATGCTTTGTGTAGTTTTGAAAGTATTTTGTAAAAGAGGCCATTGTTTAGGCAATATTTGTAATGATTCTCGTTCGTAAGAATGTATACAAAGATGTTGATCTTTTTAAAAATGTTTTCGATTTTGTAAGATGTTTTGAAATGTGTAGGTGTTTGTTTTTGAAAATAGCAAGGATATTTGTTTTGAAATGGAGCAAGTAACTAAAAGCAATATACCTACTCAAATGTCTTTCTTGTTCATTTTCTTTTCCTTTGATATTGTTGTATTACCATTAGTTTGGTAAGCAACCCTATCTTTGGATGTAAACGGGACGGGCGTGGGTCATCGTATAGCCATGATTAGCAATGTTGCAAGGTATCTTAGCATTTTTGAGGGACTAAGATCATTTTGTAAGGCAACTTTGAATAGCGTCATCGAGGGACTATGATCTTATATTTGTTTGTTTTTGCTAAGACACTTTACATGCGTAATATGACCATTTTGTATAAGGCAACTAAGTGGAGTAACCCTAGGGGTGCTTGTATGCAAGTGTATCATTTTTCATGCTTGATTTTGTCTTGAATTAGGGTTTTCTATTTGATTGGTTTTATCTTGCCATACAAACTCTAATTACTAGCATGTTATGTAAAAACGATAAATTGTGAAATTTAAAGTTACTACGCTATTACAACATTTGTGGGAGGGGGTACATAATTTATGAATGGGGATTGCAATAATATAAACCTAATTAATCTATTAAAACCAAATTGAATATGCACAAATATTGGAATAAATAATATACAAGATGAATTAAATATGCAAAGATGTGTAAATGCAAAGAAGATTTTTGTTTGGTTTTTTTATATGGAAAAGCTTTAACCTAAAACCTAATCAGAAAATAAGTAAATCAAGATTAACTTAAATTAATTAAGGAAAGGAATTATTTAAGAAAATATTTTTGAATAAACCCTAATTCTATTTGATTAAAAGAAAATAAGTTTCTATAAAAAAGTAATTTTTTGTATTTTTTGTCTTAAAAATAATATATGGCATTATGAGATATTTTTGGTCTTTTTTATACTAAAATATTATATTTAATGGGTGTGAAGAAAAAATAAATATTTAACCTAGTTCTAATTTAATTTACAAGTTTATTTAATAAAAATAGATAATATATAACTAAATAAAAATATTTTATATGAGAAAAATAAAATAATACAAGCCAAAATATAAATCTATCATTTCTTATATTTTTATGATTTTTAATATTAAGAAAAATATATTTAAGAAAATAAAATGAAAATGAAATAAATAAATAAATAAAATGATATGGGCCAGGGGTGTCATAAGCAAACAGGATGCATCATGTTAGCAAAAAAAAAACAAAAAGCCCAAGAATTGGAGGCCCATTGCTGCAAAGGGACAAAAAAAGGAAAAAAATATGAGAAAATGCAAAAGGCAGCACGCTGAGGCTCGAACCCGTGACCTCTAGCATTTACGTGCGCTGCCTTACCACTGGGGTGGCTGTACATCCGTTTATATAAACAAAAGCACAAATATATATTAGAAAACGCCTCCTGAAGGCAACTTCATCTTCAACCTTGAGCCATGGCTGGACCACCTGTATTTCTTCATTTCTCCATAAAAATGGAAAGTTCAAACATGAAAATTATGGTGTTTCTTCCCACGAGTTCAACCATATAATTTATGTAAACTAAAAGTCAAAGATAAGATCTAATTTTACTGTCCCTTATTTGAAACCTAATTTTTGCAGAAATTTCAAATCCAAAATTCTCTATACACAGTTAATATAAATGAAAACTATGGACATGGTTAGCTTTAGAGAAAGGATATCTACATTTTGCTTTCACAAATCAGGACCAAATGATGCTTGTATGAAGAGATAGAAGTTTGAGTTTTTACCTCTTGCAGCTGAGATCGTGAATGGAGTTTGAGCAAGTTTTGAGAAGGCCTGAGGATCTGTTTAGCTTGCCTGGACCTCCTTGAGTGTATTCCAATCCTTACTTTGTCCTGAAAGTCCCTGAATCTCTCTACTCAAGTCAACCTGCAAGCTTGATATTTGAAAATGGTGGATGGTGAAGGAGGAGCTACAGTCTTGAAACAGGGGTCTGGATCACTTAGATATGATGTATATTAAGTGTTTGGGTGATTAAAACTCAATACGCTAGAGTGGATTTGGAGATGGTTATGTAAGGTTCAAATCTGTCAAGCTATGGCAGATTCTGAGTTGCAGAGTGTTTGGGAGTATTTTGGAGTCTTAGCATTCGTGGGTTATGTTGCAATACACTTGTGTATATGTATGGAAAAGGTTAGAGATCAACTCCACTCTCGGTTTCTGAGTTATAGACTTTTGGCTCTATAACTTGCTTTTGAAGAAAAGTGAGGAGACAAGTATCTAAGTGTTGTACAAGCATGATCTGAGTTGGTAGAGGCCTTAGACAAGTTGCTTTTGGTTTTGACTTTGATTGTATGCATAGAAAACAATTGAGAGGCTCAAGAAGTTGACAAAGGCAAAAGTAATGCTTTATTAAAATGGAAATGACAACTTTGTGCTATAAATGGAATTGTAACTTGGATAAAGGCTCAAGTGTTTGGATTAAAGCTCTAGCAGCTGTGTAAACATTTAATTATGGATTGAGAAATAAGTTTGAGGCCTGCAAAGCAAATATTATGCAGCCTAGGCTTGGATTTGAATTTTTGTTCATCATGAAATGGCTTGAAATCAAAGTGATAAATCACCAACTTCATCTCTTCGATTCTCCCTACTCAGGAATGATCTCAAGGAGTTCTTGGACATTTTAGAAAGCTGAAATGTGCTATAAAACTCATCTTTGAATTGATTTTGAAAATTACCTTTGGAACTATGTGAAAAATTGGCATGAAATTAGGTTAAAAATCTGCCTAACTAGGGCAAAATTTCACTAAGTTGTCTTTAGTTCATGAGCATGTATTCACAAAACTATATCTTGAGATCCAAGCATTTTTAGGAGAGATTGTGTGAAGCAAAGTTATATATTTCATGGAGATCTACAACTTTAATTTTGGAAGTTTCCTTTGAATCATCTTGCATCATGGTGAAAATTTGGCTCAAAGTTGAGAAAAAATAAGAAATTTTCTATACTTAGAAAAATTTCTAAGTTAACAAATTTCAACTTTTCAAAGAAAAATCTTAAATCCTTGATTTCTTGATGAAAAAGTTTCACATTTTGATATGTTTTGATGAATTATGATCTTTGGAACTTGATTTTGACCAAAAAGTCAAAGTTTGACTTTTCAGTATACAGTTGACTTTTGATCAGTTGACTGAAAAATTCATTTGTCAATCCAATGGACTTGCAATGTTTTGAATCATATTATTAGGTAAAAATTATGTAATTTAACTCTTGAAATCATGCTTCAAACCAATTGTTGTACCCCAAAATTTGCCCTCCCATTTCTCATTGATTTCTCACCACAAAGCCCTTGGAGCTCAAGATCCAGTTAGGGTTTCATCTGCTCAAGACCTCTCTTGCACTGTTGACTCAAATTAGGGTTTGTGTTTGCACAAAGATGCTTTGACCTAAAATGCCCAAGATGACTTTCATGATTCATATTGGACTCCCAAGTTTACCCACATCAAGTTTCAAGTCTTGATTCCAAGTTTTGCCCAGTCAATTGGACAGTTGACCTAGAAATCAACTGTATTGGGGAAAAAGTCAACTGTGGCCAATTGACAGTCAAACCTCATGAAATTTGACCCACATAAACATTATGAACTCATATGAACCATTTGATCAAGTTTGGATCACAATTCCCCAAGAAATTTGATCAGATCACCAAAAGGGCAAAATGGTCATTTTTAGGGTTTTGACTGTACAAAGGCAATTTTTGACTGTTTGACCTAGCCAATGGCAAACCAAGCTCACACATGGACTCAAGGACCCCATGGAATTATCTTGACATGCTCAACAAGTTCAAAAGATCCCAAGTACACAAGATTGACAGTTGAATTTCCCAGTCAATTAATCAATTTTGACTGTATACTGAAAAGTCAAACTTTGACTTTTTGGTCAAAATCAAGAGTCAAGATTCATTTTTCATCAAAACATGCCAAATCATGAAACTTGTTCACCAAGAAATCACAAAATACAAATTAGGGTTAAAAATTAGAATTTTTCATAACTTAGAATTTTTCTAAGTTATGAAAAACCCTAATTTTTCCCCAACTTTGCCCCACTTTTTAACCAAGATCCATTTGGATTCAAACAAAAGTCCAAACATGAAAGTTGTAGCTTGTTGCATAATCTACAACTTTGGTTCACAAAGTTTTCTCATTTGAAGCTTGCATCGCAAGTTACAAATTTTTGAATAAGGGCACTAAACCATTCTTAACTTAGTGAAATTTTAACCTATTTTGGCAAGGTTTTCTACCTAACTTCAAGACCATTTTCCATACACTTCCACTTGGAATTTCAAATTGCATTTCAAATATGGATTGTAGTACACATTCCAAGCTTTCCAAAATGTCCAAGAACTTCTCAAACAACCTCATGGTTAGGGAGAATCGAATTTCACAATATAGCAAAAACTCACTTTTGAATTGGCCATTTTTCATGTTCATAAGTTATGCAAACTTCTCAAAACCAGCATGCCCTTGATTACAGGTCCTTAAACCAATTTACACTCAATAATTTAATGCTTGTTCATTGTGTCAAAGTGTTATTCTATGAGTTCAAGTATTGTATACAAGTTTAATCCATTTTTAGATAAAGTAAACTATCCATTTTTGCAAAAGTTCACTTTATGTCCAATTGGTAAATCAAGCAAGTACAAACCAAATCTCTTTAGCACAAGATTATGAACAAATTACTCTGATCAAGAGAAGCTTTGCAGCAGGATTAGAGGTCCCCTACTGACCTAAAACACCAACTTGCATTTTGTTGCTTAAAGGTTAAGAAACATTGCATAACTAAGACAAACTTCCATCTCAGCTTAGATAAACAAGAACAAAGTTATCAAACACATTACACACATCATAACCAAGCTATTGCACGAGCCATTTACCTCCCAAACATCATCAAACCAAAAAAACACCATCAAACTGCAAAAATAGAGTTGCCTCTGCAGTTTGAGTGCCAACTTCTATTTCTCTCAAGCATTCTTGCCAAAACCAGTTCACATACCTTCCATACCATCTATGCAAGCTAACCATGACCTGAAGCACGACCTGTAATCCCTCTAACCACTTCCACCATTTTCAATTTCTTGTTTTGCAGGTGAAGTTCTCTAGCTTGATTCAGAAGCTTTCAAGACAAAGTAAACATTGGAATAGCATCCCTGGACCTCAAGGAAGCTTTTCCAATCATCACCTTGCACTGAAAGTTCCTACATTGCAAGATAGAACTTCAGCTGAACAGGTATCTTGGTGAACTTGTATCTCTCTTATTATGCATCATTAGCTTTAAGTTTGTGAATAAACAAGGTTCTACTCATGCCACTGAACATGTACATGTTTTTACTTTTCATTTCTTTTGCTTGAGTTGTGAGAATTTGGAGTTTGAAAATGGCAGAAAAACTAGGTTAGGATTTGGGGGAGAAGAAATTCTCCCTCATCTTAGAGAGTTAGATCAAGTTATGCATATGGTTAGAATCGTGGTTTCATGCTTAACATCTTTTGTGTTGGAAGTTTGTTCAAAAAATCAAAGGATCAGGATTTCAAATGAAGTTTGCAGGCGCGCGTTTTTTTTGTTCAGAGGTTGAAGAAGAAGTGATCTGGGCTGGGCTTGTGTGCATTTTCTGTTCACACCACATTTCTAAGTTCACACCCCCTGAGCCCATTTTGTTATTTTTAATGATTTTTGACTTTTTCCTTTTTTTGTTTGACTTGTTTATTTTTGCTTATGATATTAAAAATCAAAAAATAATTTTTTACACCATTTTTCTATTTTTTAGGCATTTATTTGATTATGTTGACATTTATACATAAATATATATATATACATTATTATTTAGAAAAACTAGAAAAATAATAATGCAAATATATTTTCTTTTCTGATTTTTATTACATTTCCCTTTTTGAAATATTTCATACAAAATATATTTTTTTATATAAATATTAATTATTATCATTTATATATATATAATGCATATTTTATAAATAATATAAATAAATAGGTATATTAATATACTTAGGATAAAAATACCAAAAAAAATGTACATATTTTATTTTTTAATATTTAATACTAAAAAATGCCTTTTTACAAATATACCATATTTTATTTTGTTTTTATATGTAAATAATAAATATTATATGAATGGACTAATTAATGTCCCTTTTGATTAAAACAAATTAGGGTTTTGCCCTAAATTCAAAAATACTCCAAAAATAGTATCTTTTTATTTTATTTATTTTTTTATTTTTTTACGTAAATAATACTTTCTTTCATACACATACAAAACATTTTTGCATCTTACATATTTTATTCCATTTTTATTTAATTATTGTACATTAAATTGTATAAATTCAAAATTGATGTAATAGTTTTAGGTTTAATTTCTTGTCTAAATATACCCCATTTGAAACATTGTACCCCCCCTCCCCATATTATTATGTTGTAATAGCGTAGGATTTTAAATTTCGCACTTTTATCGCTTTCTAAATATACTATGCTAGAATTAGGGTTTTGTATGCGAATAAAAATGAACCAAATAGTTGGACCTAATACAAGATAAATGAGCATGAAAAATGGACAACACATCTCACACTTGCACCCCTAGGGTATTCCACTTTGTTGCCTTCAAATAATTGGGCCATATTGTATGTTGAATTTCTTTGGGTAAAAACAAGCAATCAAAATGATCATAGTCCCTCAAAATGTTGCTTAAATGAATGATCAAGTCCCTTTTAAAGAAGATTGCCCAAAGACATTTAACACTATTGCAACTATGGTCTAAACGATGACCCACGCCCGTCCCTTTAATCTCCTAAAGCAAGATTGTCCACCAAATGCAATGGTGGAACAAAATTGTCAAAAGGTTTAAAACATAACAAAAATCTTTGAGAAAACTTTAGGATAGATGAACTCTTAAGTACTTGTCAACTTTCCAAGAAAACACTTGCCTTATTTCAAAACCCACTTCACAAACACTTTCAAAACAAACTTTCAAAAAACCTTGAAACATCTTTTCAAAAAGACAAACACCTTTTGTAAAACATTCGAGTAAAGAATTGTTACAAGGGTAGCCTATACAAGGCATCTTTTTCAAAACCTTTTTCAAAACCACACACAAAGCACCATTTCAAACAATTGAAAACCAATGCAAGTTGATCTAAGCAAGTACCTAAGAGCCCATGGATAACCATGGATAAAAGGGGTGCTAATACCTTCCTCTTCTATAATCTACTCCCCGAACCCAAGAAAAATCTCAAATGTTTTTGCTGTGCTTTTTAAACCTTTCCTTAGGATAAAATAAAAAGTCGGTGGCGACTCTTGCTCAACCGAAACATTTGCGAAAACGAACGCAAAACCATAGTCAGTTCTCCCACCGTATCACAGAACTGGCGACTCTGCTGGGGACAATTTTTAAAGTGGAGTAACCTTAGGGCTTAGGTCACCCCCTTTGCATGACTAATTGTTTGATTTGCTTGCTTTATACTTTGGCTCTATTGTTTGGGTTTACAATCCTCCACCCGGATTTTGGGAAACATTCATAGATAGCAATACGTTGTGGAAACTGTGCGGGGTATACCGACACGGTCTAAGCAATAGCTATATTAGTGCGACATATTTGTGAGTACCGGTAACCCTTGAGTTCAATGAAGGAGAGTACGGGGCCGCTGAGTGATGTCACTAAGCACTAATGACCTAGAACCTTACTTGACCATCTTGGCCTTTTATTAGGGGTAGTGAGATGACCGGCTTTTGTGCAGTCCGAAGTTGGTAGATACTCGATACTACACTCATTGAGGGTTGTTTTCTTGGAATATTTTGGTCGCTAGTTAAGTGGCTAAACCAAAACAATGAACATCGAAAACAATCCAGTGATATTGAGCTCCTTAGAACCCGGTTACTATTTATAGGACAGGTTTTTAAGCCAACTACACTCAAGAGGGTACTTACCTATGAAACCCCATGCAAGCCTGAAATTAGGGTTTGGTGTGATTTGCTTGTACATATGTTTTGTGCATACATCATAAACATCATAAAACATCATATGCATTCACTAACCATTTCAAGGGTTTTGGATCTTCATCTTTGTTCTTGTTTTGTAGGACATGGAAATCCCTCGCAGAAATACCGTTCAAGTCAACCTTGTGAGAATCTCTCCTCAACTCAAGGAGATCACCTCAAGAATTCCGGAAAATTCATCCTTCAGTGAAAGACATGGTAGACTGCTCAACCTAGTCAACACCAACATTGAAGAAGACATGATGAAAGTGCTATTCCAGTTCTTTGACCCTCTTCACCACTGCTTCACTTTCCCTGATTATCAGTTGGTACCCACTTTGGAGGAGTTTTCTCAACTCCTAAGAATCCCTATCCTTAATCAACTACCCTTCAACGGTACGGAAAAGGAACCAAAGCCGGAAGATGTTGCTCGAGCATTACATCTACAACCATCTGACATCAAGGGGCATTGGGAAACCAGAAGTGGCGTCAAAGGATTCTTAGCAAAGTTATTGTTTGAGAAGGCACAAGAATGTTGGAACTCATTGGACCTACAAGCCTTTGAAGAGATTGTGGCACTCCTTATCTACGGGTTGGTCTTGTTCCCAAATCCTGACCAATTGGTAGATGTCAACGCCGTCAAAATCTTCTTGTCCAGAAATCCAATACCAACATTGCTTGGGGACATCCTTCACTCATTTTACACACGAACAATGAGAAAGAGGGGTGTTCTCATGTGCTGTACTCCTCTCCTCGCAAGGTGGTTTATTTCGCACCTTCCACAATCTGTCTTGAAGAATGACCAAGGTACAAGGTGGTCCCAACGATTGATGACTCTTACTCATTCTGATATGCATTGGTGTTCTCGGTCCAGAGAAAATGTCATCATCGTCGATCGTTGCGGAGAATTTCCTAATGTTCCTTTACTTGGAATCAGGGGAGGCATCACCTACAACCCTTGCCTAGCTTTGAGGCAATTTGGATATGCACGGAGGGATGGCCCTCATGACATGTTGATTCCTAGCCTAGTTTTTGACTTCGACAACGATGCGCAAGGACTTCGCCAAAGATTCATCAGAGCTTGGGGAAAACTCAACAAGGTTGATAGCAAGACTCTGGGACACAAGAACTCCATCCCTCTTGAGCCCTATCTCAAGTGGGTACGAGCCCGAGCCCAAAGTCTAATGATGCCTTATCCTCATATTCTCCCTATGATTAAAGAGCTCGTCAATGAAGGAGAGGTCCCCTACACCATCCTACATCCAGACATGCCTACATCGTGGGAGGAAATGCAGAAAAGTTGGATTCAGCTCAAGGAGGAACGGAACACTTTTGAAGCTAGCTACTACGCCAGTGAAAAGAAGGTTCTAGAACTTACCCGCCGACTCCACGAGCAAGAGGCCCTCAACACCTACATCGCACCAAAGAGGATGCGCAATGTCTTTCTGCCTTGAGAAGTTTATTTTGTAACATTTGGCCCATGGGGCATTTATGTACTAACAAATTTCTTCTTATTAATATGACGTGCGTTCTTCTTTGTCTGAAACAATTTTGAATGTCCTAAATCCTTGAATGCATTGCATACATCAGCATACCATTCATCATGTGCATAAGCAGGTCTCACTCCAGGTTTCCTTATCTATCTGCTGTTTATTTCAGTAGGATGGATCTCGAGCAAACAGTCAAAGACCTACAAACCCAGAATGCACAGTTCCAGCAACTCTTGATGACTTTGGTCAAAAGTCAAGAGGATATCAAGACTCATTTGGAGAATAAGGACCCAGTGAAGAAGAAAAAGAGGGTCGGAGTGGCTACTTTGGGGAGAAGATTTGACAGAGAAGCTCGGAGAGTGCTTGAATTTCCTCCTACTTCTGATGAAGGAACTAGTAAAAGAGATCGAGTTGCGGTGCCTTCCGAGTCTGATGCGGAGGAGGAAGAGGTTGAAGAGGATGAAGATTATTCTGACCAGCAATACCCTCCAGCTGATGATAAGTACAAGGGTTTAGAAGACAGATTGGCTGCCATGGAATTGCAAAGGGTACCGGGTTTGGATTTTGAAGACATGGGCTTGGTTGCCGGAATTGTGATTCCCCCAAAATTCAAAGTGCCAGTGTTTGTGAGGTATGATGGGCTGTCCTGTCCCAAAATGCATCTCAGGTCCTACGTGAGAAAAATTCAACCCTATACGGCAGATAAAAATCTCTGGATTCATTTCTTTCAAGACAGCCTATCGGGAGCTCAGTTGGAGTGGTTTTATCAGCTAGAAGGAACCAGTGTCAGAAATTGGGAAGATTTGGCCACCGCTTTCTACAAACAATACCAGTATAATTCTGATCTTGCTCCTACTCGTACCCAACTTCAGGGTATGTCACTAGGAAGAGGTGAGGGATTCAAAGAATATGCACAAAAATGGAGGGATTTGGCTGGCAGGGTGCAGCCTCCTTTAACCGATCGTGAGCTCGTTGATATGTTTCTTGGAACCCTATCTAGGCCATTTTTCAATCATCTAATTGGTAACTCTTCCGCAGGGTTTACCGATTTGATCTTAACCGGCGAAAGAATAGAAGCTGGCATCAAGTCAGGAAAGATCCAGAAGGGTGTTGCTGCAAGTGTTGAGAAGAATCCTTTTAAGAAGGAGACAACTATGGTATATTCTCAGAGAAGAGCAGGGAAGATGGAGCGTCGGCCAACTGTGGGGGCCGTAATGATTCAAAACACTCCAAGTGAGCAGCCTCGCTATAACCAGTCCAGACCAAATCAACAACGGGTGGAAAGGCCACAACGGCAGTTCACCCGTATTAATATGACTCCAGCACAAGTGCTTCCCCATCTATTGAAGTTGAATCTTGCCACCATCAAGGAGGCGCCAAAGAATGTGAATACGTCCTCCCCGCATTATCATGCCAATGCTAAATGTGCCTACCATTCAGACAGTGTTGGACACGACACCAACGATTGTTGGGCACTCAAGCATAAAATCCAAGACCTGATAGAGGCTAAGGAGGTAGAGTTTGACGCTCCAGAGAAACCCAATGTGATATCTGCACCTATGCCGAAGCACGGCCGAAATATCAATGCCATTGAAGAGGATTTGTATGTTGCTGACGTCAGTGATCTGACTACTCCACTGCTAACCATTAAGTTGAATTTGTTAAGGGCCGGGATCTTCCCGGGATGTAAAGAAGACTGCTACTGTTGCCA
The DNA here is from genome assembly GCA_948472305.1 of Vicia faba. Classification (NCBI taxonomy): domain Eukaryota; kingdom Viridiplantae; phylum Streptophyta; class Magnoliopsida; order Fabales; family Fabaceae; genus Vicia; species Vicia faba. Next base: position 1,139,319,875 of record OX451741.1, read on the forward strand.
CTCTCTGCCGTTTGATTGTCCACTATTAAAGAAAGGCATCCAAGGCCTTATGGATAGCCGACAAATTTTGTTCGAAAAAGTTTCTGCTGTTCCAGTTCATGTTGAAAATGTCTCAATCATAACCAGTCACGCCAATCTTTCCAAGGCCGTCAAAAAGCCAGTTAAGATTACACCAGCTGCAAAATCTGTTCCTTTAAAGATAACAATGCCAGGGCCTGTTCCCTATGTTTCTGAGAAGTCGATACCTTGGGACTATGGTGGTGACACCTACTACCACGGTATCAAGCAAATCGAAGTAATTGAAGAAAGTTCGGATGATGAAAAAGCCAACATTAGTAACATTGCGGGCACCAGCAAAATCACCAGGAGCGGGAAAATATTTTCTCCAGAGATTGCCCCTCCAAGAGCAGTCTTTGGACCCTCATCAGCTAAAGAAGTCATCCCTGCACCAGTAAAACTCTCTGCTGGAACTCCTTTGATTGAAGAGGTTGTTGTTCCTAGTGCTGTCCCTCCTACCATTGCTGATAAAGGAAAGGGAATACAAGATAAGCTCGTCAGGACAAGGGCTCAACCCTTGGTAATCCCGGAAGCATCCAAGAAAGAAATGGACGAGATTTTAAGGATAATCAAGAGAAGTGATTACGATGTGGTGGAACAGTTGGGGCAAACCCCCTCCAAGATCTCCATGCTGGCACTATTGCTTTGCTCAGAAGCGCACGCTCAAGCTTTGATTAAGTTTCTGAAGGCAGCTCATGTGCCCCAGGAAACCTCTGCGGATCAATTTCAACATTGCGTGGCTAGCCTGACTGCGGACAATGGATTAGGTTTTTCTGATGCCGACCTAACCCCTAAAGGCCGAAACCACAATGATGCTTTGCATATTTCAATCGAATGTCGCGGAACCACCCTTGCACATGTTCTGGTTGATACCGGGTCGTCTCTGAATGTTTTGCCCAAGAAGGCCTTGGACCGGCTAGATTGCGAAGGGTTGGAATTGAAGCCGAGTGATATTGTCGTCAGAGTTTTCGATGGGTCAAAGAGAATGGTCCATGGAGAGGTTGAAATTCCCATCAAGATAGGTACTGAGGTGTTTAAATCCACTTTCTATGTAATGGACATCCGTCCATCATACTCCTGCCTGCTGGGTAGACCTTGGATACACCATGCTGGGGCAGTCACCTCCTCCTTGCATCAGATGCTGAAGTATCCTGTCAAGGGAAAGATCATCACTGTCCACGGCGAAGAAGAGTACATGATTAGCCACTTAAATTCTTTCCGGTATGTGGAGGTTGAAGGAGAGTTCATTGAGATGCCGTTTCAACATTTCGAAGAGGTTCTTCCTGAAATAGCAGTAACAAAGTTGGCAGCTGAGGCACCAAGACAGATGGCCAGGATGGCATCTCTGGAGGATGCAAGAGCCGCAATCAAAGAAGGGAAGAATTCAGCATGGGGGCAGTTACCTGACATTCCGCATAAGACTGACAAGTTTGGATTAGGGTTCACAGCCGCTGGCCAGAAAGCTATGCGCCAGTCAAAGATTGAAAGAGCGCCAGTCAAAATTTCTCCTTACAGAATCAACGCCCTGGAAGATGAAGACAAGGAAAGCAACATTGAAGAGTGGATTTATCCAACTGTCAGAGGAGGATTGAGCAATTGGGAGGCTAAAGACTTCGTCCCCATCACTTTTATTCATCAGTAATTTATCTGTTAAACATTTCCTATTTGGTCTGTAATATTTTACTTTCAAACAATCCGTACACTATCTTTTCACCTCCTGCCTTGCCCGGGGCATGTAGGTCCACTTGTAAGGGTTTTGAGTATTTTTCATATTCATATGCCATGTTCAATGATTCATTGGACGTTTTTCATTTGATAAACTGCTTATGTTCATTTTCTTTCCTTTTGCATTTTTTGTTTAAGGATGGCTATCCCTTACACACACCCACACTCACTAATGCAGGTACCCATCCACTCCGGATTCCATGGGTGACTATTCTGCTGTATCTTTCAATAACTCTGAAGATCTGGTCAATCTAGCCGAGTATGAAGATGACGAAGGTTGTGAAGTACCCGGGGAACTAGCCAGACTTCTGCAACAAGAGGAAAGGGCCATCTTACCGCATGAAGAGCCATTGGAAGCTGTTAACTTGGGAACCGAGGAGGATCGGAAGGAGGTGCAAGTGGGTGCCAACCTGGAACCAAAAGTCAAGGAGCGCTTGGTACAGTTGCTGAAGGAGTATGTTGAAATCTTCGCTTGGTCCTATGAAGACATGCCGGGTCTAGACACAAACATCATGGTTCACCGTCTCCCCACAAGAGAAGACTGTCCACCAATCAAGCAAAAAGTTCGCCGAATGAGGCCTGACATGTCCGAAAAGATCAAAGCAGAAGTGATGAAGCAATTCGATGCTGGCTTCCTGGCTGTTACGTCCTATCCTCAATGGGTCACTAACATCGTACCAGTACCGAAGAAAGATGGCAAAGTCAGAATGTGTGTGGACTACCGGGATTTGAATAGGGCCAGCCCTAAAGATGATTTCCCGCTACCTCATATTGACATCTTGATCGACAATACAGCTCAGCATAAGGTGTTTTCCTTCATGGACGGATTCTCGGGCTACAATCAAATCAAAATGGCTCCCGAGGATATGGAGAAAACAACTTTTGTCACGCAATGGGGCACTTTTTGTTACAAAGTGATGTCGTTCGGGCTGAAGAACGCAGGGGCAACTTATCAACGCGCCATGGTAGCTTTATTTCATGACATGATACATCATGAGATTGAAGTCTACGTAGACGATATGATAGCTCGGTCGCAAACGGAGGAAGAGAACCTTGAGCACTTGGAGAAGCTGTTTGCCAGGTTAAAAGAATACAAGCTCAGGCTGAATCCAAGCAAATGCACTTTTGGAGTTAGGTCTGGTAAACTCCTGGGATTCATTGTAAGCAACAAAGGCATTGAAGTCGATCCGGCAAAAGTAAAAGCAATACAAGAGATGCCTGCTCCCCGTACTGAGAAGGAAGTTAGAGGATTCTTGGGGCGTTTAAACTATATTGCCAGATTCATCTCACATCTGACTTCTACCTGTGAACCGATTTTCAAACTCTTGAAAAAAGATCAGGTAGTGGAATGGAACGACGATTGCCAAGCTGCTTTTGATAGAATCAAAGAGTATTTGCTAGAACCTCCTATTCTGATGTCACCCGTCGAAGGAAGACCATTGATCATGTACTTAACCGTCTTGGATAACTCAATGGGGTGTGTTTTGGGCCAGCATGACGAGTCTGGTCGAAAAGAGCATGCTATTTATTACCTTAGCAAAAAGTTTACCGACTGTGAGACTCGCTACTCACTGCTCGAGAAAACTTGCTGCGCTTTGGTATGGGCTGCTCGCCGACTAAGACAGTATATGCTGACTCATACTACCTTGTTGATTTCCAAAATGGACCCTATCAAGTATATCTTCGAAAAAGCCCGCTTTATCTGGAAGGATAGCTAGATGGCAAATGATCTTAACTGAATATGACATCCAGCACACCACCCAGAAAGCTATAAAAGGGAGTGTACTAGCTGACCATCTGGCTCATCAGGCTATCGAAGACTATCAACCCATGAGATTTGACTTCCCAGACGAGGACATCATGAATCTGGACAACGTTGAAAGTAACGGACCATATGACGGACCTGAAAAGGGATCCCAATGGACCCTGTACTTTGATGGTGCTTCAAATGCGCTTGGAAACGATATTGGCGCAGTACTCATTTCTCCGGAAGGTTGTCACACACCTTTCACGGCCCGACTTTGCTTCAGCTGCACAAACAACATGGCTGAGTATGAAGCCTGCATCTTTGGTCTCAAAGCTGCTATAGACTTGGGGATCAAATCTTTGATCGTATTTGGGGACTCGGCTTTGGTTATCAGTCAAATCAAAGGAGAATGGGATACCAAACATCCTAATCTCATCCCGTACAAAGAACATGTCCTGACATTGTTGCCGCGTTTCGAGCAAATTACCTTCGAGCATTTCCCGCGAGAAGAGAATCAGCTAGCAGATGCTCTAGCCACAATGTCCTCCATGTTTAAACTCAACTGGGATAACGAGGCTCCCCAAATCACCATCGAGCGAATGGATGAACCTGCGCATTGTCACGAGATTAATACCGAAGAAGTAGTGGAACAACCTTGGTTCCATGAAATCAAAAGGTATCTCGAGACCCGAGATTATCCTGAAGGAGCTTCCGTGAATGACAAGAAGTTATTAAGGAAATTCGTTGCTAAGTTCTTCCTGAGCAACGACATCCTTTACAAACGAAGCCATGATTGTGTATTACTCCGATGCGTAGATAAAGCTGAAGCAGAGTTGATCATGACTGATATACACAGCGGCACATTTGGCACTCACTTGAGCGGGCATACAATGGCTAAGAAGATCCTAAGGGCAGGCTATTACTGGTCTACCATGGAAGCTGACTGCCATCAACATTCCCGTACTTGCCACAAGTGCCAAGTCTATGCTGACAAGGTTCATATTCCTCTGGTTCCCCTCAACGTCCTGACTGCCCCGTGGCCCTTTGCAATGTGGGGAATTGATATGATTGGAGAGATCAAGCCCACGGCTTCCAACGGACATCGCTTCATCCTGGTTGCCATTGACTATTTCACCAAATGGGTCGAAGCAGCTTCCTTCGCCTCTGTTACTAAAAATGTGGTTGCCCGCTTTATCAAGAAAAATCTCATATGTCGGTATGGTGTTCCAGACAAGATCATCACAGACAACGGTACAAATCTGAATAACACAATGATCACTGCATTGTGCGAACAGTTCAAGATTTATCATCACAATTCATCTCCCTATCGGCCGAAGATGAACGGTGCTGTTGAAGCTGCGAACAAAAACATTAAGAAGATCATTCAGAAAATGACAGTCACTTACAAAGACTGGCATGAGATGTTACCGTTTGCTCTGCATGGATACCGTACGATGACACGTACTTCAACTGGGGAAACCCCATTTTCTTTGGTTTATGGCATGGAAGCTGTTTTGCCTATGGAAGTCCAGATCCCTTCTCTGAGGATTATGAAGGATGCAGGTTTAAATGAAGATGATTGGATACAGACCCGACTTGATCAACTCAATCTGATCGACGAGAAGCGACTTGCTGCTATATGCCATGGCCAGACGTATCAAAAGCGGATGATCAAGGCCTTCAATAAGAAAGTCAGACGTCAAGTGTATCAAGTCGGGGATCTCGTAATCAAGCGGATTATCTTGCCGCAGAGTGATCCCAGGGGCAAATAGACTCCTACATATGAAGGACCATTTGTGATCAAGAGCATATTTTCCGGTGGTGCAATGATTCTGACCACCATGGACGGCGACGATTTGCCGCACCCTGCGAACGCAGACATAGTCAAAAGATACTACGCATAAAATAACCCGACAAGTCGAAAACCCGAAAGGGCGGCTTGGGCAAAAATGGGCATCCCGGTGAACCGAAAACTCGAAAGGGCGGTTCAGGCAAAAATTAGGGATAGAAACAAAAAATCTGTACACCCGGCAAGTCGAAAACCCGAAAGGGCGGCTTGGGCAAAAAGGGGTTTCCCGGTGGATCAAAAACCCGAAAGGGCGATTCAGGCAAAAGTTAGGGAATTAAAGCGTATGACTATGTCTCGTCGGATCACTTCAAAGACAATCTCTTCATCAACCAGTCCCAGACTTCTGATCAATCCAGTCATCGTCAAACGAAGCATTGAATGGACAGATATTCAGAGTTGTGAAAGCTATAGCAGAACGGAATCCCATGGAATTATTTCACATAGCCATCCTTTATTTTGTATAAAATCTTTCAATATTTACGACAAAGTCCTCTTACTAGGATGATTGTCTCCCTTGTACAAATATACTCAAAGAAAATCAATACAAATACTCTTCCCAAAATTTGTGTCATTTCCCTTTTCTTTTCTCTTGCACTGTTTGTTTTATTTTGAGAAACGTCCAATGTTTTGTTAAATAGGCATATGCATTTGAAACATAATCACTTCCTAAATGAACCTAAGAAAGAGGATTACTGATAGGATGCAGGTACAAGCGGATATCTTGACACCCTTTCGAAGGAAACCCCTCAAGAGATTCAGAATCTGCATCCCTAGCAAACCCTGAGGCTTATCTCCAGCAGACTCTCGAAGCTTATCCCCAGTAAGGTTCTGGAAGGTATTTCCCCGCAGAGCACGAACGTCTCTCCCGAGTTTTATTCAAAGTTATTCCCCACAAAGGCTTATAACTGGGTTATCCCCAGCTAACAGCCACAGAAGATCGCACTCGCCAGAATTCTTCCTATCCCCAGCGGAGTTCATCAAGAGTTTCCCAACACAACTTATCAATATGATCCCCAGAGGAGCTTATCCTTGTTATCCCCAGCCAGAGGATCCTCCAGAACTCATTTCCCCTCAGAGTTTAAGTTTCAATATCCCCAGCCGAGCTAAAACTTCAAATTGTCAATCCCCAGCGGAGCCAGACTAATGAGCCTTCTCCCCACAGAGTCTTAGAAAGAGAAATCTTGAAGTTCCCCAGTGAGATCGCCAGAGTTACTTTCCATCAAATTGAAGATTCTCAGTCTTACCTCCCCAGCATGAGTCTACTAGATTGATACTCCCCAGTAGAGGTCATCAGGAATTCTCTTCTCCAGCAGCAACCAAGGATTTATTTTCCCCGGCAGCAGTCAAGATGCTTTTATCTTCAGCCACCTCGGATTCATTTATCCTCAGCAAGATAGCTCGTCAGCTTACATGCGCATTCATCACATTCATGTCATAAACATTGATGTCACGTATATTGCATCATGCATCATAACATTGCATACAACTAACTCTTCACCTTTTCAGGAAAGATCAGTCGACAGACTAAAATTATTCAACTTCAAGATTTCTGAAAACAGTTCACGGGTTCTCCAAGTAAACGGATGTTAACCTGTCACTTGTTCAGATTCTTCTTCAAGACTTCTGGAAAACAGTTTATGGATTCTTCCCAACAACGGATGTTAATCTATCAACTTGTTCAGATGCAACTTTTGAAAACAGTTTACGGACGCTTCCCAACAACGGATGCTGCTCTATTGCTTATTCAACTTCAAGATTTCTGAAAACAGTTCACGGGTTCTCCAAGTAAACGGATGTTAACCTGTCACTTGTTCAGATTCTTCTTCAAGACTTCTGAAAAACAGTTTATGGATTCTTCCCAACAACAGATGTTAATCTATCAACTTGTTCAGATGCAACTTTTGAAAACAGTTTACGGACGCTTCCCAACAACGGATGCTGCTCTATTGCTTATTCAACTTCAAGATTTCTGAAAACAGTTCACGGGTTCTCCAAGTAAACGGATGTGAACCTATCGCTTGTTCAGTTTCTTCTCCAAACCACTGAAAACAGTTTACAGATTCCTCCCAACAACGGATGTCAATCTATTGCTTGTTCAGACTCCCAGTTCAGAGATGGTCCAAAGCTTGGACACTTTCCTGATATTCCTTTCCAGATGGCATCTCTAGGCCCATCCCCGACAAGATTTCTGTCACTCTCCCAGATGGCGTCGTTAAGCCCATCTCCAAATGGCATCTCTAAGCCCATTCCCGCATCCATTGCTTTGACGAGTGCAAATTTCCGGGCACTCTAGTGTCCAATCTCCTTTTACCCTCGAGTCACGAAGGGCAAACTTGCCAATCTAACTCTTCGGATTCAAGAAGATTGAACAGGGGCAACTGTTGTACCCCAAAATTTGCCCTCCCATTTCTCATTGATTTCTCACCACAAAGCCCTTGGAGCTCAAGATCCAGTTAGGGTTTCATCTGCTCAAGACCTCTCTTGCACTGTTGACTCAAATTAGGGTTTGTGTTTGCACAAAGATGCTTTGACCTAAAATGCCCAATATGACTTTCATGCTTCATATTGGACTCCCAAGTTTACCCACATCAAGTTTCAAGTCTTGATTCCAAGTTTTGCCCAGTCAATTGGACAGTTGACCTAGAAATCAACTGTATTGGGGAAAAAGTCAACTGTGGCCAATTGACAGTCAAACCTCATGAAATTTGACCCACATCAACATTATGAACTCATATTAACCATTTGATCAAGTTTGGATCACAATTCCCCAAGAAATTTGATCAGATCACCAAAAGGGCAAAATGGTCATTTTTAGGGTTTTGACTGTACAAAGGCAATTTTTGACTGTTTGACCTAGCCAATGGCAAACCAAGCTCACACATGGACTCAAGGACCCCATGGAATTATCTTGACATGCTCAACAAGTTCAAAAGATCCCAAGTACACAAGATTGACAGTTGAATTTCCCAGTCAATTAATCAATTTTGACTGTATACTGAAAAGTCAAACTTTGACTTTTTGGTCAAAATCAAGAGTCAAGATTCATTTTTCATCAAAACATGCCAAATCATGAAACTTGTTCACCAAGAAATCACAAAATGCAAATTAGGGTTAAAAATTAGAATTTTTCATAACTTAGAATTTTTCTAAGTTATGAAAAACCCTAATTTTTCCCAACTTTGCCCCACTTTTTCACCAAGATCCATTTGGATTCAAACAAAAGTCCAAACATGAAAGTTGTAGCTTGTTGCATAATCTACAACTTTTATTCACAAAGTTTTCTCATTTGAAGCTTGCATCGCAAGTTACAAATTTTTGAATAAGGGCACTAAACCATTCTTAACTTAGTGAAATTTTAACCTATTTTGGCAAGGTTTTCTACCTAACTTCAAGACCATTTTCCATACACTTCCACTTGGAATTTAAAATTTCATTTCAAAGATGGATTGTAGTACACATTCCAAGCTTTCCAAAATGTCCAAGAACTTCTCAAACAACCTCATGGTTAGGGAGAATCGAATTTCACAATATAGCAAAAACTCACTTTTGAATTGGCCATTTTTCATGTTCATAAGTTATGCAAACTTCTCAAAACCAGCATGCCCTTGATTACAGGTCCTTAAACCAAGTTACACTCAATAATTTAATGCTTGTTCATTGTGTCAAAGTGTTATTCTATGAGTTCAAGTATTGTATACAAGTTTAATCCATTTTTAGATAAAGTAAACTATCCATTTTTGCAAAAGTTCACTTTATGTCCAATTGGTAAATCAAGCAAGTACAAACCAAATCTCTTTAGCACAAGATTATGAACAAATTACTCTGATCAAGAGAAGCTTTGCAGCAGGATTAGAGGTCCCCTACTGACCTAAAACACCAACTTGCATTTTGTTGCTTAAAGGTTAAGAAACATTGCATAACTAAGACAAACTTCCATCTCAGCTTAGATACACAAGAACAAAGTTATCAAACACATTACACACATCATAACCAAGCTATTGCACGAGCCATTTACCTCCCAAACATCATCAAACCAAAAAAACACCATCAAACTGCAAAAACAGAGTTGCCTCTGCAGTTTGAGTGCCAACTTCTATTTCTCTCAAGCATTCTTGCCAAAACCAGTTCACATACCTTCCATACCATCTATGCAAGCTAACCATGACCTGAAGCACGACCTGTAATCCCTCTAACCACTTCCACCATTTTCAATTTCTTGTTTTGCAGGTGAAGTTCTCTAGCTTGATTCAGAAGCTTTCAAGACAAAGTAAACATTGGAATAGCATCCCTGGACCTCAAGGAAGCTTTTCCAATCATCACCTTGCACTGAAAGTTCCTATATTGCAAGATAGAACTTCAGCTGAACAGGTATCTTGGTGAACTCGTATCTCTCTTATTATGCATCATTAGCTTTAAGTTTGTGAATAAACAAGGTTCTACTCATGCCACTGAACATGTACATGTTTTTACTTTTCATTTCTTTTGCTTGAGTTGTGAGAATTTGGAGTTTGAAAATGGCAGAAAAACTAGGTTAGGATTTGGGGGAGAAGAAATTCTCCCTCATCTTAGAGAGTTAGATCAAGTTATGCATATGGTTAGAATCGTGGTTTCATGCTTAACATCTTTTGTGTTGGAAGTTTGTTCAAAAAATCAAAGGATCAGGATTTCAAATGAAGTTTGCAGGCACGCGTTTTTTTTGTTCAGAGGTTGAAGAAGAAGTGATCTGGGCTGGGCTTGTGTGCATTTTCTGTTCACACCACATTTCTAAGTTTACACCCCCTGAGCCCATTTTGTTATTTTTAATGATTTTTGACTTTTTCCTTTTTTTGTTTGACTTGTTTATTTTTGCTTATGATATTAAAAATCAAAAAATAATTTTTTACACTATTTTTCTATTTTTTAGGCATTTATTTGATTATGTTGACATTTATACATAAATATATATATATACATTATTATTTAGAAAAACTAGAAAAAAAATAATGCAAATATATTTTCTTTTCTGATTTTTATTACATTTCCCTTTTTGAAATATTTCATACAAAATATATTTTTTTATATAAATATTAATTATTATCATTTATATATATATAATGCATATTTTATAAATAATATAAATAAATAGGTATATTAATATACTTAGGATAAAAATACCAAAAAAAATGTACATATTTTATTTTTTAATATTTAATACTAAAAAATGCCTTTTTACAAATATACCATATTTTATTTTGTTTTTATATGTAAATAATAAATATTATATGAATGGATTAATTAATATCCCTTTTGATTAAAACAAATTAGGGTTTTGCCCTAAATTCAAAAATACTCCAAAAATAGTATCTTTTTATTTTCTTTTTTTTTTATTTTTTTACATAAATAATACTTTCTTTCATACACATACAAAACATTTTTTCATCTTACATATTTTATTCCATTTTTATTTAATTATTGTACATTAAATTGTATAAATTCAAAATTGATGTAATAGTTTTAGGTTTAATTTCTTGTCTAAATATACCCCATTTGAAACATTGTACCCCTCCCCATATTATTATATTGTAATAGCGTAGGATTTTAAATTTCGCACTTTTATCGCTTTCTAAATATACTATGCTAGAATTAGGGTTTTGTATGCGAATAAAAATGAACCAAATAGTTGGACCTAATACAAGATAAATGAGCATGAAAAATGGACAACACATCTCACACTTGCACCCCTAGGGTATTCCACTTTGTTGCCTTCAAATAATTGGGCCATATTATATGTTGAATTTCTTTGGGTAAAAACAAGCAATCAAAATGATCGTAGTCCCTCAAAATGTTGCTTAAATGAATGATCAAGTCCCTTTTAAAGAAGATTGCCCAAAGACATTTAACACTATTGCAACTATGGTCTAAACGATGACCCGCGCCCGTCCCTTTAATCTCCTAAAACAAGATTGTCCACCAAATGCAATGGTGGAACAAAATTGTCAAAAGGTTTAAAACATAACAAAAATCTTTGAGAAAACTTTAGGATAGATGAACTCTTAAGTACTTGTCAACTTTCCAAGAAAACACTTGCCTTATTTCAAAACCCACTTCACAAACACTTTCAAAACAAACTTTCAAAAAACCTTGAAACATCTTTTCAAAAAGACAAACACCTTTTGTAAAACATTAGAGTAAAGAATTGTTACAAGGGTAGCCTATACAAGGCATCTTTTTCAAAACCTTTTTCAAAACCACACACAAAGCACCATTTCAAACAATTGAAAACCAAGGCAAGTTGATCTAAGCAAGTACCTAAGAGCCCATGGATAACCATGGATAAAAGGGGTGCTAATACCTTCCCCTTCTATAATCTACTCCCCGAACCCAAGAAAAATCTCAAAGGTTTTTGCTGTGCTTTTTAAACCTTTCCTTAGGATAAAATAAAAAGTCGGTGGCGACTCTTGCTCAACCGAAACATTTGCGAAAACGAACGCAAAACCATAGTCATTTATCCCACCGTATCACACCAATTGATAATTTGCTAGGTCAAAAATCAGAAATTGCCCCTTCCTAGTAAAAACCCTAATTTTGACCATTTTGCCATTTTGATGATTTGATCAAATTTCTTGAGGAATTGTGGTCCAAACTTGATCAAATGATACATATGAGTCTAAGATGTTGATGTGGATAAAAAATTATAAAGTTTGACTGTAAATTGGCCATGGTTGACTTTTTCCCCAATACAATTGATTTTTAGGTCAACTATCCAATTAACTGTTCAAAAGTGTGATTCAAAGCTTGAAACTTGACATGAGTAATCTTGGGGGTCGATAATGACCCTTGAAAGCCATATGAAGCATTGATAGTCCAAAAATCCTTTTGCAAACTCAAACCCTAATTTTGGTCATCAGTGCATGAGGAGGTGTCTTGAGCTGGTCAAACCCTAATCCAATCTTAAGTCAAAGAGATCTTGTGAGAAAATTCTTGATAAGTGAGAGGAAAAATTTTGGGGTACAACATTATACTACCCAGAAAGCTATAAAGGGCAGTGTACTAGCTTATCACCTCGCTCACCAAGCTGTGGAAGACTACCAGTCCATGAAGTTCAAATTCCCGGATGAAGACTATGATACATCGGGAGAACTGACTTGAGGTTTTGCATTTTGTGTTTGCAAATGTTGCGGTTTAGCAAAAGTCGCCACCGAGTTTTCTTTTATCCAATAAGGAAAGGTGAAAAGTACAATAAAGACCTTTTAGAGATGTTTTTTGAGTTCGAGGGGTAGATTATGAAAAGGGAAGGTATTAGCACCCTTTTCATCCATGGTTTTCCATGGGGTCTTAGTTACTCGCTAGATCATTTGATTTTGTTTGAATGTGCTTTATGGTGTGGTTTTTGAAAGTATTTTGAAAATGTAACTTTGTAATGATCCTCGTCTCTATAAGAATGTATACAAAGTGTTTGTTTCGAAAATAGTTCAAAGAGGTATTTGTGGAATGTGTTTTTTTGAAAGTGATTTTGAAAAGGGTTTTCTTTGTAATGATTCTCGTCTCTATAAGAACACATACAAAGTGTTGTCTTTCAAAAATATTTCAAAGATGGAAGTGTAGGTGTATAAAATGTTTTTGTTGTGAGCAAGCGAGTAACTGAGAGCGAACCTACCTACTCGAAAGGTCTTAGATATGCTTTTGCTCCTCCTTTAGATGTGGCTATCTTACCATTGATTTGATAAGAAGCCCCATCATTGGATGTGAAGGGACGGGCGTTGGGTCATCGTATGACCATGATAGCAATATTGTGAGATGACTTAACACTTTTTTATTTAGGGACTAAGATCATTTTGAAAGGCAATTGTGATAGCGTCATTGAGGGACTATGATCTTGTATTTTTTATTCGTTTGTGCTAAGACATCCCACATGCATAACATGATCATTTTTTAGGCAACAAGTGAGATTACCCTAAGGGTGCATGTGTGCAAGTGTGTTTGATTGCATGCATTTGTCTTTGATTTTTGGTGGTCTATTTATTGGTTTTATCTTTCCATACACACCTAATTACTAGCATTTACATTTGAAAGCGATAAATTGCAGAAATGTAAAGTCCTACGCTATTACAATATTTAGGGGATGGGGATACATATTTATGAATGGGGATTGCAAGTAAAAATAAATCCTAAGTTACTATTACAACCATATCGAAATGTACAATATAAGAAAGAAATGTACTTGTTTAGAAAATGTTTTTTGTCTTAAGTTAATTAAATAATAAAAGAAAATGTTTTTATGTCTTTACGTTAATATTTAAAAATGATGAAAAGGAAAATAAATGCAAGGTAGAAAAAGCGTGTTGCTGTAAACAAATAAAACAAGGATCAGAAGTTCTGAAGCCAGGCACGTGACTCAGCAGGAAACGTCATTGGGATCAGATGTTCTGGATTCGTACACTCTGAGGTCCTGCAAAAAATGTCAGAGGGAAAGGGAACAGAGGTTCTGGATGGATACACTCTGAAGTCCTGCAAAAGACGTTAGAGGGAAAACACAGAGGTTCTGGGTGGTGTCCAACCAGCGAACCAAAAGTCAGAAGTTCTGTATTACACTGAAACAGTGAGAAAATGTCAGCAGTTCAGTGTATTTGATATGTAAGGAGAACTCAGAAGTTCTGTGCTGTGCTGAACAGTGAGTGAACATTTAGCAGTTCAGTACGTTATCAACATATGAGAATCAGAAGTTCAGTGTGTGTTAACAGTGAGAAAAATCATAGAAGTTCTGTGTGTTATCAGCATGTGAAAATCAAAAGTTCTATATTACATTTAAAATCTTTTCTCATATTAATCATCACGTCAGAAATTCATTCATTTTTAGCAAACAGCAAGTCAAAAGCATAATAGCATAACAGTTCATAAAAGTTCTAATCCTAAGTCTGGGCCTAGCATTATTCTAGAAGTTCTGATCCAAGGTTTTTCTATTCATGCAATGACATGTACAACATTGACACTATGATATTTACATGTTAATTACGTTCAAAATGAAAAGCAAGTAAAGTCAGAAAGACTTACCTGGAGCATGCTTGGTGCTTTGAATGGCTGCCTTTGGATGTTCTGGGTCAGCAAGAGAGACGGAAGAGTGGTTGTGTCCTTTTGTTAAAAGGGAAGAACAAAGGTTTGTTTTTTGTGTATGAGAAACCTGGATTTTTATGAAGGTTTCACAATTTCCTTTTCTCTCTTTTGGCCAATCTCTCTCTTTAAAATCCAGCCTCCAACCAAAAAAGCCCCTTTGAACGTATGATGGAGCTAAGTATTTATAGATGAATTTGTTGTGATTTTGGGGGGAAAACAAATAGGATTTGAACTTGTTTCGGCATCCTGTTCCTTTGCTTTTTCATCACAGTTTTCGTATGCTAGTTTGGTGTAATCATGAGATGAAGGCGTAGGCTGAGCCAGCTGTTGGTCATAGGTCTGCAGCAAGTTGTATAAGCAAGGTTTTGGGATTTGGTCAAGTTCTAACCAAAGCGTTGAAATAGCCTTCATGTGCTGAAGCGTTGTCTTGTTTTTGAAGCAAGCATGGTGGCTGTCAGCAGGAATTAAGGAAAAGCAAAAAGCAAAGCATGGGCTTAGTATCAAAGTTGCTATCCCAAGAGAGTAGAGGTACACGTGGTGAAAATACTTTGGATAAAGACTCAGAAGGGGTTGTGAGCATTAAATGAGCATTAAATGATGATGAGACTTATCACAACCAGAAATCCTGCAACGTGAGATTCTGCACCAAGGCTTTGCTCTGGATCAGAAGTTCTGCTTCAACGTAGCATCCAATCTTCTGATCCTCTTATCTTCTTGCTCTAGCATGTTCTGGAGGATCCTTCATACTTTCCAGTAAGCTTGCAAAACGCTTCTCATCCTTCTCTTGAATTACCCTGGCAAACTCTGACTGAAGCCTTTGTGAAGACTTGCCTAGAAGTTCTGACCAAACTCTGTCTTGAGAATATCCATAATTTGCTGAGCGTTGTGGTGATAATCTGGTCAGAAGTTCTGAAATTGTCATATCTCTTAGACACTTAAATTTTTTTTTAAGTATTTAGAATTTTACTTTTCCAAAGTAAAATTTGACTTTTGAAATTCTTGATGAAAAAACCTTCATATTCCAACATGTCTTGATGAAATATGATTCTTGAGATTTGATTTTTGATCCAAAAGTCAAAGTTAGACTTCTCAGTGTGCAAATGACCGTTTTGCTCTTATGAATGATTTACTTGGAAAAAAATTGATAATTCAAGGCTTGGAATTAGATGGAGGCAAACCTGAGGATCCGGTTGATCCTTGATAAATGAGAGGGCAAATTTTGGGGTACAACAGCTGCCCCTGTTCAATCTTCTTTAACCTGAAGAGTTAGATTGGTGAGATTTGCCATTCGTGGCTCGAAGGTGGAAGATGATTGGACACTAGAGTGCCCAGAAATTTGCACTCGAAGATGTGTCAGTTGATTATGCAGGGAATGGGCTTAAAGATGCCATTTGGAGAGGTGACGGAATTTTGTTGGAGATGGGCTTGTAGATGCCATCCGGGAATACTTGTTGAAATGTAATTCGTAAGTTGAACATCAGAATGGCGTCCGTGTCTGGTGCGTATCCGTATCTAGTGCGTATCTGAGCTGTATCTAGAAGCTGAATCTGAATGAGTATCAGGATGGCATCCGTATCTGGAGCGCATCTGAACTGTATCTAGAAGCTGAATCTGAATGAGTATCATGATGGCATCTGTATCTGGAGCGTATCTGAACTGTATCTAGAAGCTGAATCTGAATGAGTATCAGGATGGCATCCGTATCTGGTGTGTATCTGAACTGTATCTAGAAGCTGAATCTGAATGAGTATCAGGATGGCATCCGTATATGGAGCGTATCTGAACTGTATCTAGAAGCTGAATCAGAATGAGTATCAGGATGGCATCCGTATCTGGTGCGTATCTGAACTGTATCTGGAAGCTGAATCTGAATGAGTATCAGGATGACATCCGTATTTGGTGCGTATCTGAAATGTATCTAGAAGCTGAATCTGAATGAGTATCAGGATGGCATCCGTATCTGGAGCGTATCTGAACTGTATCTAGAAGCTGAATCTGAATGAGTATCAGGATGGCATCCGTATCTGGTGTGTATCTGAACTGTATCTGGAAGCTGAATCTGAATGAGTATCAGGATGGCATCCGTATCTGGAGCGTATCTGAACTGTATCTAGAAGCTGAATCTGAATGAGTATCAGGATGGCATCCGTATCTTGTGCGTATCTGAACTGTATCTGGAAGCTGAATCTGAATGAGTATCAGGATGGCATCCGTATATGGAGCGTATATGAACTGTATCTAGAAGCTGAATCTGAATGAGTATTAGGATGGCATCCGTATCTGGTGCGTATCTGAACTATATCAGGAGGTGTCTTTGAATGAATATCAGAATGGCTTCCGTGTCTAGAGTGTATCTGAACTGTATCAAGAGGTTGAATCTGAATGAGTATCAGAATGGCTTCCGTGTCTGGAGCATATCTGAACTGTATCAAAAGTTGAATCTGAATGAGTATCAGAATGGCTTCCGGGTATGGAGCGTATCCAAACTGTATCAAGAGGTGCCTTTGAATGAGTATCAGAATGGCTTCCGTGTCTCGAGCGTATCCGAACTGTATCAAAAGCTGAATCTGAATGAGTATCAGAATGACTTCCGTGTCTGGAGCGTATCTAAACTGTATCAGGAGTTGAATCTGAATGAGTATCAGAATGGCTTCCGAGTCTGGAGCGTATCCGAACTGTATCAAGAGGTGCCTTTGAATGAGCATTAGAATGGCTTCCGTTTCTGGAGCATATCCGAACTGTATCAAAAGTTGAATCTAAAAGAGTATCAGAATGGCTTCCGTGTCTGGAGCGTATCTGAACTGTATCAGGAGTTGAATCTGAATGAGTATCAGAATGGCTTCCGGGTCTGGAGCGTATCTGAACTGTATCTAGAAAACTCAACAGGATGATGAAGGAATCTTGGACGATTACTACCTCAGCAGAATGATGAAGGAATCTTGGACGATTACTACTCCAAAAGATAATGAACTTTATTTGTTGATTGATCTTTCCTGAAAAGGTAAAGAGTTGGTTGTATGCAATTTCATGATGTATGCATTGTGTAATTATGTTCTAAAAATAAATGAGATTTGTTTTATATGTATTTTGTATGCATATGCTATGAATATTGTTGAAATGTAATTTTGTCTTGGAGAATAAATCCTTGACAAGTGTTGGGGAGTTATTAAATCCTGGATTGCTGTTGAAGAGTAGGTGTGTCTTCAAACTTTGCTTAGAATGTTTCCACTGAGGATTCTTGTTTTATTGTTTGAGGAGAACTCCGCTGGGGAAAGTTGAAAACTTCGTATAGAGTGTTGATTCCTGCTTGGGGAAAAAGTTCAGGAGTCTCGATTGTCCGTTGCTCTACTGGGGAGTCAAAGTTGAACTAATGTCTGGTTGGGTCCAAGCTTCATAGTAACTTGCTGGGGATTGTAGAGTAGTCTACTGGGGAAGAGGAGTTGTGGTCCTTTGATTTGTAGTAGTCGGAGAGGCAAACTCCAGCCATTTGTTGGGGAAATAAACCCTGTTGCTCAGTCTGTTGGAGAGGCGGCGACTTCACTGGAAGAAATCCTCGAGGATTCTTGAAGTCGACTCAGTTGGGAAGAGGTTTTTCAGAGATTGAAAATCTGGCTAGGGAATCATCCTATGAGAAGGATTTTGGGGAGATTTGTTACTTCCCCCTAGTAGCGAGTGTTTGTGGCACTGCCAGGAAATGTTTGACTGTACGTAACCCTTTTCCGAGATTGGCGTTCAATGCCCCAAGTAATGAAGATGGAGACCTGCTCTTGGTTATTCCAAATTTCTTAAGAGATTCTTTGAATCTCGACTGGACTGCCCCAGGTGTGTTGTATAGTGACATTTCATGCCCCCCTGTTGATAGGAGATTTGTCATTGGAAGTGTCATCCCACTTGAAGTGATTTTGTTCACTGGGAGAGCTTTCGTTCATCGGATATTCGTTGTGTGAATTTCTCTGCTGTCAAACAAATAGCCATATGCAAACAGCGATAATCAAATAATGTAAAGCTTTTGCTTGTCTTGAAGTTTTAAAAATGCGTTTTAGCAAGTAAGGAAGTTTTTGTAAGAAAAATTCAACTCAGGATTTTGAGTAAGCCCTTACAGGTGTCAGGATACCTTTTGTAACTATATGCTTTCGAACTAACCCATGCTTCAATTAGGACTTTTGAAGGGTTGTAACGTGGTTTGGTTCACGGTTTAAGAAACAAAGGAAAAAGGCTCAAAGTGTATTTGTACCCACCCGCTCTTCATGACGTTCTTCAGTCCTAAACTCAATTAATTGTGCGTTTTGGACTCCAATGACGTTTTGGTGATGGTTCAGACAAGTTAAGTTTTGTCGGAAGGCAATCATTTTTGCAACATTTTTCGTGTTGTTGAGGATTTGTAGTGACCTCTTTTTTTTGTTATCCCTGACTGTTCTTGTTTTGAGACTACAGTCAGCGGGATGCCCTAGTTTTCTTAAGTCTCCTTTGTAGGTTTTGACTTAGAAGGTTTTTCTTTTTGAGATATAACCTGCCTATGTGATTAGGAACCATCACCGTCTTTTGATTCCAGAGGAATGTTTTGATGTCATTTGTTGTATTACAAGATGAGAGTTTGCATCTAAATGCGCACTTGAATTAACTGAGAGACTACCCTGCCCCAGGATTTGATTAAAGGTTTCAATTTGTGTTAAAACAGAAAACTTCTACTTCTTTGGCTCGAAGGGGCTGACTAGGGATTATCTTCCTTATAACTCCAGTGTTTAGGATTTGAAGGAAACGCATGTACATCGTCAGTAAGGTCTGTCCAAAAGCATACTGTATGAGATTATGGCATTGTTTTCGTCATCCTCCCTCTAAAGGCTTGTAACTTTTAGCAAGAGTTGAATGTCATTAAGAGTAAAAAACATAGCTTAAATGTAATGAAAATGAGTGGATCAAATCAAGACAAACATATGCAACGCATTAATGAAACAAAGTTTGACATTAATAGATAATTTTTTAAATAACAAAAGAGATTACAACTTGAAAATTCAAATGAAACAAAAGCCTCTTTGTTTGAACGTGTCACTTTAGGTGGTGAGCCTTTGAGGAACGGAAGAAGAACTCAGTCTGGCCATCTTGTGTGAACTCCAGCATTCCTTCGTCGATGAGGTTTTGAATCTTGTACTTCAGCGCCCGGCAATCATTAGTATCGTGCCCCGGGCTGTCAGAATGATAAGCACACCTTGCCTCTGGATTGTAGTTAGGAGAGGAAGTCTTCGGGCTCGGATGAGGGTTTATCACTGTAATCAGATTCATCTTTAACATGTGTTGCAATGCTTGTGACATTGGCATGTTGATTTGGGTGAACTGCCTTTGAAGTCTTTCCACCCTTGGCTGATTATTTCGTTGCTGTTGGCGAGGTTGTTATTGGACCCGTGAGGTAGTAGCAAATTGGGGAGGTCTTTCGGCTTCTTGTCTCATGGGAGGCTGAGCAGTGACCTGATTTCCAATCCCGACTGTTTTCCCCATACGGTTGCAACCGTCTTGACGAAGTTGGTTGACAAGAACTTTCATCTCTTCTTGTCGTTGAGCCAGATTTTGGATAAGAGCCATCTGGCCTACCAGCTGTCCCATCATTTAGACCTTCATTATAGTTATCTCGGTTTGTAGCCGTTCCAACTGGTCATATTTGTTGCCCTCAGGATTCCCCATGGTCATGCCCCTAGTGAGGAGAGCTTTCACCTCTTCTTGACCCTTGGATAGGTTCAAGAACATCTCTTGAAGTTGAGCGTTTTGAGCCTGGATGTCCTTGATAGTCTGCTTTAGATCCATCTCTACTGAAATAAATAGTAGGAAGATAATGAGACTTGTGTGGGAGAAACCTGTCACGATATGATGCATGATATGTGGATGCATGTTTTCAAGGATCTCGTGGGGTGAATACAAGAAAATGTTAGAAGCTGAACTTTGATCAATAACTTTGTTTGGAGAACTTTGTATCGGTGGATGTCCTTCCACGAGAATTAAGCTCACCCTGTCAAGTGGGTCATAGCCCTTGACTCAAGTTTGTTGTACTTGATCTTTGACGATGTTAGGTCAAAGGAAAATAAACCCCCCTGCCCCTTGCTAGACGTTTAGTTCATCACAACCTGCATCAAAGACCCTCTAGATCCTTGAAATGGTTATTGAAAATGATATGGTATGATGTCATGATGTTATGTACAAATATGCGAGGTAAGGAAGTTTATATACAAATAATCATATACACACAAAGCAGACAGGTCCTTAGTTTTAGGCTTGCATGGAGTTTGTAGGTAAGTACCCTCTTGAAATTTAGTTGGCTCAACCTGTCCTAGTTAATAGTAACTGGGTTCTAAGGGATCTCAATATCACTGACCTTTCCCACAAACTTTGTTCAATAAGAAATTGACTCGCAACTGAACAAAACTCAAGGGTCAAGTCTCAATGAGTGTAGCATCGAGTATCAACCAACTTCGGACTGTACCAAAGCCGGTCATCTCACTATGTCCTAATGGCCAAGTTGGTCAAGTAAGGTTCTAAGGTTAGTTGATGCTTCACGACACCACGCGACGGCCCCGTACTCTCCTTGACTACTCAAGGGTTACCAGTACCAACCAAAGTGCCACATCAACGTAGCTACTGCTTTAACCGTGTCGGTATACCCCGTACAGTTCCCTTACAGTTTATTACTACTTACCTAAAAGGTATCCCCAAATCCGGGTGTAGGATTTTAAAACAAACCCAAACAAGGAACCAAAATGTAAAGCAAACAAATCAAGCAATGTAAGCAAGTAAATGTGATCTAACCCTAAGGTAACCCTACTTTTTATGTAATAATCCCCAGCAGAGTCGCCAGTTCTGTGAGACCGCGGGGGAAATGACTTGAGGTTTTGCATTTTGTGTTTGCAAATGTTGCAGTTTAGCAAGAGTCACCACCGACTTTTCTTTTATCCAATAAGGAAAGGTGAAAAAGTACAGGAAAGACCTTTTAGAGATGTTTTTTGAGTTCGGGGGGTAGATTATGAAAAGGGAAGGTATCAGCACCCTTTTCATCCATGGTTTTCCATGGGCTCTTAGTTACTCGCTAGATCATTTGCTTTTGTTTGAATGTGCTTTGTGGTGTGGTTTTTGAAAGTATTTTGAAAATGTAACTTTGTAATGATCCTCGTCTCTATAAGAATGTATACAAAGTGTTTGTTTCGAAAATAGTTCAAAGAGGTGTTTGTGGAATGTGCTTTTTGAAAGTGATTTTGAAAAGGGTTTTCTTTGTAATGATTCTCGTCTCTATAAGAACGCATACAAAGTGTTGTCTTTCAAAAATATTTCAAAGATGGAAGTGTAGGTGTATAAAATGTTTTTGTTGTGAGTAAGCGAGTAACTGAGAGCGAACCTACCTACTCGAAAGGTCTTAGATATGATTTTCCTCCTCCTTTAGATGTGGCTATCTTACCATTGATTTGGTAAGAAGCCCCATCGTTAGATGTGAAGGGACGGTCATTGGGTCATCGTATGACCATGATAGCAATATTGTGAGATGACTTAGCACTTTTTTCTTTAGGGACTACGATCATTTTGAAAGGTAACTGTGATAGCGTCATCGAGGGACTATGATCTTGTATTTTTGATTCGTTTGTGGTAAGACATACCACATGCATAACATGATCATTTTTTAGGCAACAAGTGAGATTACCCTAAGGGTGCATGTGTGCAAGTGTGTTTGATTGCATGCATTTGTCTTTGATTTTTGGTGGTCTATTTATTGGTTTTATCTTGCCATACACACCTAATTACTAGCATTTACATTTGAAAGCGATAAATTACAGAAATGTAAAGTCCTACGCTATTACAATATTTAGGGGATGGGGATACATATTTATGAATGGAGATTGCAAGTAAAAATAAATCCTAAGTTACTATTACAACCATATCGAAATGTACAATATAAGAAAGAAATGGACTTGTTTAGAAAATGCTTTTTGTCTTAAGTTAATTAAATAATAAAATAAAAATGTTTTTATGTGTTTAAGTTAATATTAAAAATGATGAAAAGGAAAATAAATGCAAGGTAGAAACAGCGTGTTGCTGTAAACAAAGAAACAAGGATCAGAAGTGCTGAAGCCAGACGCGTGACTCAGGAGGAAACGTCATGGGATCAGAAGTTCTGGATTCGTACACTCTGAGGTCCTGCATAAAACGTCAGAGGGAAAGGGAACAAAGGTTCTGGATGGATACACTCTGAAGTCCTGTAAAAGACGTTAGAGGGAAAACACAGAGGTTCTGGGTGGTGTCCAACCAGCGAACCAAAAGTCAGAAGTTCTGTATAACACTAAAACAGTGAGCAAACGTCAGCAGTTCAGTGTATTTGATATGTAAGGAGAACTCAGAAGTTTTGTGTTGTGCTGAACAGTGAGTGAACATTTAGCAGTTCAGTGCGTTATCAGCACATGATAATCAGAAGTTCAGTGTGTGTTAACAATGAGAAAAATCATAGAAGTTCTGTGTGTTATCAGCATGTGAAAATCAGAAGTTCTATATTACATTTCAACTCTTTTCTCATATTAATCATCACGTCAGCAATTCATTCATTTTTAGCAAACAACAAGTCAGAAGCATAATAGCATATTAGTTCATAGAAGTTCTAATCCTAAGTCCGGGCCTAGCATTATTCTAGAAGTTCTGATCCAAGGTTTTTCTATTCATGCAATGACATGTATAACATTGACACTATGATATTTACATGTTAATGACGCTCAAAATGAAAAGCAAGTAAAGTCAGAAAGACTTACCTGGAGTTTGCTTGGTGCTTTGAGTGGCTGCCTTTAGATGTTCTGGGTCAGCAAGAGAGACGAAAGAGTGGTTGTGTCCTTTTGTTAAAAGGGAAGAACAAAGGTTTGTTTTTTGTGTATGAGAAACCTGGATTTTTATGAAGGTTTCACAATTTCCTTTTCTCTCTTTTGGCCAATCTCTCTCTTCAAAATCCAGCCTCCAACCAAAAAAAGCCTCTTTGAACGTATGATGAAGCCAAGTATTTATAAATGAATTTGTTGTGATTTTGGGGGGGAAAACAAATAGGATTTGAACCTGTTTTGGCATCCTGTTCCTTTGCTTTTTCATCACAGTTTTCGTATGCTAGTTTGGTGTAATCATGAGATGCAGGCGTAGGCTGAGCCAGCTGTTGGTCATAGGTCTGCAGCAAGTTGTATAAGCAAGGTTTTGGGATTTGGTCAAGTTCTGACCAAAGAGTTGAAATAGCCTTCATGTGCTGAAGCGTTGTCTTGTTTTTGAAGCAAGCATGGTGGCTGTCAGCAGGAATTAAGGAAAATGAAAAAGCAAAGCATGGGCTTAGTATCAAAGTTGCTATCCCAAGACAGTAGAGGTACACGTGGTGAAAATCCTTTGGATAAAGACTCAGAAGGTGGTTGTGAGCACTAAATGATGATGAGACTTATCACAAACAGAAATTCTACAATATGAGATTATGCACCAAGGCATAGCTCTGGATCAGAAGTTCTGCTTCAACGTAGCATCCAATCTTCCGATCCTCTTATCTTATGCCTCTAGCATGTTCTGAAGGATCCTTCATACTTTCCAGTAAGCTTGCAACACGCTTCTCATCCTTCTTTTGAATTACCCTGGCAAACTTTGACTGAAGCCTTTGTGAAGACTTGCCCAGAAGTTCTGACCAAACTCTGTCTTGAGAATATCCATAATTTGCTGAGCGTTATGGTGATAATCTGGTCAGAAGTTCTGAAATTGTCATATCTCTTAGACACTTAAATTTTTTTTAAGTATTTAGAATTTTAATTTTCCAAAGTAAAATTTGACTTTACAAATTCTTGATGAAACAAACTTCATATTCCAACATGTCTTGATGAAATATGATTCTTGAGATTTGGTTTTTGATCCAAAAGTCAAAGTTAGACTTCTCAGTGTGCAAATGACCGTTTTTCCCTTATGAATGATTTGCTTGAAAAAAAAATGATATGTCAAGGATTGGAATTGGATGGAGGCAAACTTGAGGGTCCAGGTTGATCCTTGAGAAATGAGAGGGAAAGTTTTGGGGTACAACGAAGACATCATGACATTAGAAAACTGTGAAGAATTCAGGCCATATGACGGACCTGAACAAGGATCCCGATGGACCCTGTTCTTTGATGGAGCCTCCAATGAAATCAGAAATGGTATTGGTTTTGTACTCATATCTCCATAAGGGTGTCATACTCCCTTTACTTCCAGACTTTTCTTCAATTGTACAAACAACATGGCGGAATACGAAGCGTGCATCTTCGGTCTCAAAGCTGCCCTAAACTTAGGGATCAAATCCTTGGATGTATTCGGAGACTCAGCTTTGGTTATCATTCAAATCAAAGGGGAATGGGATACCAAACACCTAAACCTTATACCTTACAAAGAACATGTTTGGACGTTGCTACCACATTTTGAGAAGATTACCTTCGAGCATTTCCCGCGAGAAGAAAATCAGCTAGCAGACGCTCTAGCCACAATGTCATCTATGTTTAAACTTAATTGGGATAACGAGGCTCCCCAGATCACCGTTGAACGAATGGACGAACCAGCACAATGTCACGAGATTAATACTGAAGAAGTAGTGGACCAACCTTGGTTTCACGAAGTCAAGAAGTATCTGGAGGCTCAAGAATATCCAGAAGGAGCTTCAGTCGATGACAAAAAGTTCTTAAGGAGATTCTATGCCAAGTTATTCCTTAGCAACGACATCCTGTATAAACGCAATCATGACTCTGTGTTACTTCGGTGCGTAGATAAGGTTGAAGCTGAAAGGATCATCGATGAATTGCATGAAGGCAACTTTGGCACCCACTCCAGTGGGCATACGATGGCAAAGAAAATCCTACGGACAAGCTATTACTGGTTTACCATGGAAGAAGATTGCTATCAACACTCTCGAACCTGCCATAAGTGTCAGATTTATGCTGACAAGGTGCACGTTGTAAGTACAAAGTGCGCCTAAGAGGGGGGGGGGGTGAATTAGGTACTTTATAAAATTCTGGTTTTAGTGATGATGGATATTATTTTTCTGGTTAATGGTGAGTTTAGGAAAGAGTAAAGTGCAAAAAATTAAAGAGACACGAGCGATATATCCTGGTTCCCCTCACAGTCCGAGAGTACTCCAGTCCCCTTTTAACATGAAAGAGATTTCCTTATTGTGGCAAACTTAAACAAGAACTACCAAAAAGCCAAGAACAATCCTCTTGGACCAAGAACAATCCTCTTGGATTTTCACTATGTCAACAATGAGAACAATCCTCTCAAAGTGACTACACTTGTATTCAACAATCCTGGAAAGACAAGACTTAAAAACCACTTAAACTTATTTCCAACAATCCTAGAAAAATAAGTAAGTAACTATCAATATTTGATTTTGAGTGAGTTGAGTAGTATTGATCACTTAGAGTGATTTAACAATGAATGATCTTCTCTTCCAATAATAATATTGTACAATGACTCAAGATATAAATGCTCAAAGTTTTCTGTTTAACAATGTATGAAAGTGTGTAGAAAACTTATGTATGAAAGTGAAGAAAAGCTTGAGTTTGTATTTTGAAAAATTCAGAAAATATATTTGGAAGAGGTTGTTGAAAATGATTTTGAAAATGAATATTTATATGTTCATAGCACCTTTTTGAAACATCATAAAGTTCTGAAAATGAATCATGAACAAATGCCAAGATTGAGTGAAAGGTTTCAATTAAAAGGTATTGTGAACAGGCATGTGCAAAGCTGCTGTTTTTCAAAATCGTGTAGCATTCAATCGATTGCACCCTTTGTGTAAATCGATTGCACGGGGTTTCAACAACTATATTTTCAAAAGTTTTAAGTGTGCAATCGATTGCACAAGCAAAGTTTTAAGAGCTTTGAACTGAAGATTTTGTCCATAGATGCTTTGAGCTTGATCATAAATCTTTGCCTTCTTTGTCAATCATGGTTTGTCTTCATCAAACCAAAAGTTCATTTGAGAAGCTTGATTTTACATTCTCCCCCTTTTTGATGATGACAAACAACCTTGCTTTATGCGTTGTAGTTTCCAGAAATAGCTTCTCCCCCTAAGATGAAAAACTTCCCCTATGTATGAGAAGGTTGGAATCCTTTGTATTTGTTCATCTTGGTTGGAGAGTACCTTTAAAAAATTAAGACAAGGAAATATACAAGCATAAAGTACCACATATTTCTCCCTCTTTGACATTATCAAAAAGAAGGGAAAGATGCAAAAAACAAACAGTAATAAAGCAATATATCGAGAAAACTTGAATTAAACAAGTAACACAAATTGTTTAACGATTACACAGAAATTTAACAAACAAAACATAGAATAATAAGACAAGGACATAGCAGAAAATAGAGTTGGCCAGAACTTCAAGGGTGATGCATGTCCTGGTGGTTATAGGACCAAGAGACTTGATTAAGAAATTGTTGTTGAAGAGGGGGTTCTGTGTAGTGTTGAGGAGGTGCAGCTGGATTATTTGGATCATATGGTGGAATGTGAAGATGAGAGTAAAGGTAAGAAAATTGTTGATTCACATCTGTGCGGAAGTCATTAATCTGGGTTGTAGTAGAATCATTGATTGCATTCCATTGGTTGTTGATGTTGGTGTTCATGGAAGCAAATTGTTGAGACATGTAATCCATAAGCTCTTGATTGCTTGGACCAGAGGGAGCAGTAGGTGGAGGAGGTACAACTTCACCGCCTTCGACTTCTTGATCGTTCCCTTCACCAACCACCTTTATTTCTTGCATAAATCAACTGCATTTCCAGGTCGGTCACGGTGCAGTGGTTTCCAGCTCTTGGAAACATAATATAGATCATAAATTAATGAAATAGTAGATCGTCTATGTAGAAGTTACCTGCACTCCAGGAGTCTCTGGGTGTAATTACTCCTCCTAGACCACGAATCCGTTTGGCACGGAATTCAACTTCACTTAATCTCCTAATGCTGTAATAGAAATCCTTTTTCCGGTAGTCATCCCATGCCTCATTTTCAGGGTCATACAGAGAACTTCCAGTGTAAGGAATGTGAAGAATCTCACCAACAACCTCAGGAGTTAGAAAGATACGAGTACCCAGCACATATGTCACCATTTTGCCTTTTTGGGGAGTTAGATTGCTAAAAAACACTTACCAAATCCGGATAATATGGACCAAACGATGAAATTAATGGTTCTAGACCATAAGCAGCTAAATCATTTTGAAAAGAGAAACATTCTTGGGGAAAGGATGATAGCATACCATATTTAGGATTAGACACTATTTTCCTTTGAAAGTCCTTTGTAAATCTGGCTTCTTGTTCTTCTGAGAGAGATGAAAGTAATGTATTAGAGGATGAATCAACCTTTTTCTTCCCTTTTTCTGAAGCTGGCACCTTTCTTTTTTGTCTTGAAGCCACGGGTAAGGTATTTAGGGTTTTGAGGATTTTAGGTTTTGTTGAGAGAGAAAGGTGTTTGAGAGATGAAATTTGGATATGATTTGAGTAGATAGGAATGAGTGGGTTATATTAAAGTTTATTTAGCTTGGGAATATGAGAGAGAGGAATTTTGACCAACAAAAATTTCTGTCATAAAAGCAAGTTACAGTAGGTGCAATCGATTTGCATACAGGTGCAATCGATTTGCACATAAAACAGAATCAAAATAAAACTGAAACGCACAGAGTGCAATCTATTTGCATTTATGGTGCAATTGATTTGAACTTGAAATAGAAAGGTCAGAATTAAAAATACTCAGTGAGCAATCGATTTACACTCTTTGTGCAATCGATTTGCATCAACCAAAAATGTCCAAAAACAGTTTTTTCTTAAATTTAAACACAACTAACATATATTCACATATAGCATGGTTAAAAACATATATATAAAATCATAACAAGGATAGAAGGAACCTTATATGTCGTGTTCATCAAGTATTCTAAGCTCTCGTCGAATATTGTAGAACGGTTCTCTTGCCAAAGGTTTAGTGAAGATATCGGCAAGCTGATTATGAGTATCTACAAAAGTTACCTCGACATCTCCTTGAAGTACATGATCACGGAGGAAATGATGTCGTATGTCTATGTGTTTGTTTCTTGAATGCATGACGGGATTCTTCGTAATGTTTATTGCACTTGTATTGTCGCATCGTAGAGGAATGCATCCTAGATCGAGTCCGTAGTCACGAAGTTGTTGTTTGAGCCATAAAATTTGAGCGCAACTACTACCTGCTGCAATATATTCAGCTTCGGCCGTGCTAAGAGTAACACATGCTTGTTTCTTGCAGGCCCATGATACTAATTCATTTCCAAGGATGTGACAAGCACCACTTATGCTTTTTCTATCAGTTTTACAACCTGCATAATCCGCGTTAGAATAACCAACTAAGTTGCAAACACTACCTTTAGGATACCACAATCCGACATTTGTTGTTCCTTTGAGATACTTCATGATCCTCTTTATCGCCTTGAGATGAGATTCCTTTGGATTAGCTTGAAAGCGAGCACAGAGACAAACACTAAATATTATGTCAGGACGGCTTTGCCGTCAAATACAATAAGGGGCCAATCATACCTCGATACTTTGTAATGTCGATGGAAACACCTAATTCATCTTGATCAACATATAAACCGGAACCCATTGGTGTAGACATTTCCTTACAGTTATCCATGTCAAATCTTTTCAAGAGTTCCTTACAATATTTGGATTGGTTGATGAAGATGCCATATTTTAATTGTTTGATTTGAAGTCCAAGAAAATAGTTCATTTTACCCATCATGGACATTTCAAATTCTCCTTGCATCATTGCTGAAAATTCTTCACACATTTCTTGATTTGAAGATCCGAAAATGATATCGTCAACATAAACTTGAGCTAGCAAAGTGTCATCTTTGATTTTCTTGATAAACAGAGTCTTGTCAACTTTGCCCTTTTCAAAGCCTTTTTCGCATAAGAAGTTGCTTAAACGATCATACCATGCCCTTGGTGCTTGTTTCAATCCATAAAGAGCTTTTCTCAATTTAAATACATGAGATGGATTCTTGAAATCTTCGAACCCCGGGGGTTGCTTAACATAGACTTCTTCATTGATATATCCATTCAAGAATGTGCTTTAGACATCCATTTGGAAAATCTTAAAATTTAATGAACAAGCATAGGCAAGTAAGAGACGAATAGCTTCTAACCTTGCAACCGGAGCGAAAGTTTCTTCAAAATCTATTCCTTCTTCTTAATTGTAGCCTTGTGCTACCAACCTTGCTTTGTTCCGAACAATTATTCCGTTCTCGTCAAATTTGTTTTTAAACACCCATCTTGTTCCAATAATGTGTTTGTTGCTTGGCCTAGGGACAAGTTCCCAAACTTGATTCCTTTCAAATTGATTCAATTCTTCTTGCATAGCGATAATCCATTGGTCATCGCCTAAGGCTTCATCAACTTTGGAAGGTTCAATTTGAGAGACAAATGCCATGTTTAGACAAGCATCCTTGAGATTTAATCTTGTTGACACACCTTAACTTATATCACCAATTACTTTATCGATAGGGTGATCTCTATGAGTTCTCCATTCTTTTGGTAGATCATTGAGATTTGATTCTTGTTGGTGTGATTCTTCGTGTTGAATTGGTTGATCTTTGGAAGAATTTTCTTGAGGAGCTTCTAGTATTTCATCATCATCATTATCACACACAATATTATCCTCCTTGGAGGGGTTAGTTTCATCAAAAGATACATGCATTGATTCTTCAATTGTCAAAGTTCTTTTGTTGTAGATTCTATATGCCTTACTAGAAAGAGAGTAGCCAAGAAAAATACCTTCATCGGATTTTTCATCAAACTTACCAAGGTTATCTTTGTCGTTGTTTAAGACAAAGCATTTGCATCCGAAGATGTGAAAGAAAGCAATGTTTGGTTTCCTCCCTTTGAAGAGTTCATATGGAGTTTTCTTCAAGATTGGTCTTATGTTAACTCTATTGCTAACAAAACATGCCGTTCTCACCGCATCAGCCCAAAAGTATTTTGGAAGATTTGAATCGCTAAGCATTGTTCTAGCAAGTTCCACAAGAGACCTATTCTTTCTTTCTACCACTCCATTTTGTTGAGGAGTCCTTGGTGCCGAGAAGTTGTGAGATATTCCATGTTCTCCACAGAATTCTTCAAATAGAGCATTTTGAAATTCTCCGCCATGATCACTTCTTATGGAGGCAATTGTTAGAGACTTCTCATTCTGAATTTGTTTAGCATACTTCTTGAATACCTTGAATGTATCACTTTTATGTACTAAAAATAATGTCCAAGTATATCTAGAGAAATCGTCAACAATAACCAAAGCATATACATTACCTCCAAAACTTCTTGTTCTTGATGGACCAAATAAGTCCATACGTAACAATTGTAGTGGCCTTGTAGTGGACACCACATTCTTAGATTTTAAAGTTGATTTTGTTTGTTTCCCCTTTTGACAAGCATCGTAAAGTCTATCTTTGACAAAATTTCTCTTAGGCAATCTAATGACAAGATCATGCTTAATTAGTTTATTCAAGTGTTCCATGTGAATATGACCAATTATTTTGTGCCACAACCATGAATCATCGTTGTTCTCCATGAGACATTTAACCTTCAAAGATGTATCATCAAGGGAAATCATGAATATATTATTGATTCTTTTACCTTTAAGTATAACCTCATGTGTGACTTCATCTTCTATCAAGCATTCATCCTTGGTGAACTTGATCTTGAAGCCTTTTTCACAAAGTTGTCTAATACTAAGAAGATTGTGCTTTAGTCCTTCAACATAAAGAAAGTCTTCAATGGATGTAAAAGGTGCTTCGTCTTCTATCAAGCATTCATCCTTGATGAACTTGATCTTGAAGCCTTTGTCACAAAGTTGGCTAATACTAAGAAGATTGTGCTTTAGTCCTTCAACATAATGAACATCTTTAATGGATGTGAAAGGTGGAGCACCAACTTTGCCTTTGCCAAGGACTCTTCCCTTATTATTGTCTCCATAAGTGACAAAACCCTTGGCCTTTAGCACTAGATTTGAAAATTGGTTTATGTCTCCTGTCATATGCTTTGAACAACCACTATCAAGATACCAAAGATTGCATGTGGTCTTCAAGCATACCTGCAAAACAAATTAGGCTTTGTTAGGTACCCAAGTGTGATACGGTGGGAGAACTAACTTGGTGTTTTGCGTTTTGATCACGTTTGTGCAGATAGCAAGAGTCGCCACCGACTTTTCTTTTATCCAAAAGGAAAGGTAAAAAAGCACAGGAAAGGCCTTTCGAGATTATTTCTCGGGTTCGGGGGGTAAATTATGAAAAGGGAATGTATTAGCACCCTTTTCATCCATGGTTTTCCATGGGCTCTTAGTTACTCGTTTAGATCACTTGCTTTTGTTTTGATAGTGTGCTTGTGGTGTGGGCTTTGAAAGTGTTTTGAAAAATCTCTTTGTAATGGTTCTCGTTTCTATAAGAACGCGTACAAAGTTTTTGTTTCGAAAGATGGTTCAAAGATGTGTTTGTGGATTGTGTTTTAGAAAGTGTTTTGATGAGATATTTTACAATGGTTCTCGTCTCTATAAGAACGTATACAAAAGGTTTTTTCTTTTGAAAATGTTTTGAGATGAAAGTGTTGGTGTAAAATGTTTTTGTCGTGAGCAAGCGAGCAACTAGGAGCGAATCTACCTACTCGAAAGGTCTCAAGGTTCTTTTCTTCCTTTTAATGTTGCTATCTTACCATTGATTAGGTAAGAAGCCCCATCGTTGGATGTAAAGGGACAGGCGCGGGTCAATTTTACAGTCATCGAAAGCAACTTACGTGACATTTTAGCAATTTTTGTAAGGGACAAGATCGTTTTATCAAAGGAAACATCGAGGGTCATCGAGGGACTACGATCTTTTTATCAAAGGGTCATTTGCTAAAACCTCCCATACTCGAGGGACTTGACTGTATTTCCGAGGCAACGAGCGAGGTTACCCTAGAGGTGCGCGTGTGAAAAAGTGTGTTTGATTCAAGTTAATTTGATCTTTGAAATTAGGTTAACTAACGATTGATTTTTGATCTTGCCATACACGTGTAATTACTATACAATATTGAGTAAACAGTAAAAATGCGAAAATTGAAATTCTACGTTATTACAGAGCTTCGGGAATGGGGGTACAAATTAATGAATGGGAATGACGGTAAGAAATAAATATTTAAATCACGCAATACAAATCCAAACCATTAAATAATTATTTAGGTTAAAATTCTTCATTTGATAAGATTAATTAAGGACTTAATTAATAATGTCAAACAAAAATTATTTTAAAATTAATAATTATTTAAAACAAATGTTAACATATTTACATTTCTTAAATATATGCTAAAAAAATAAAAAAATAAAAAAAAATAATGAAGAAGAAAATATTAACAAACAAAATATAAAGAAGAAAGTAGAAATGGGCCTGCAAAAAAAGTAAAATCAGGGGGTGCAGAAATTAATAAGCCCAAATGCTTCTGGTTAATCCAGTACAGCAACTCCCTTGAGGTGTACCAAGGGCATGCATCTAAGACGCGTTGAAAGGATGTGATGATTGGTCAAAGGGATAGATGATAAGGGAGCATCACATCATCATGGGGTTGCAAGTGGGGAATCACTCAGGGCAACTAAAGAGGTGGTGACAAGTGTCACCACCGGATTGGACCAGAGTGTTGTTATCAAACAACACAAAAGACACTCACACTGGAGCCAGGCCTCATAACTAAACTTTCTTTCTCTCTCTTGAACGCTTTGTCCTCTCTCTTCTCTCTTACTATGGGCCTTCACCGGAGAAGACCCTTTGGCCGCGCCGGAAATCGCCTCACGGTGGTGACGGTGGCAGCGTGTCTCAAAACCTTATTTTTCTAACATTTTTCTGATCGTCTCTTACTGCTAGTTACTAATTCGTGACTTATTTCTACATATTTTCACTTGATGGCTCTAAATCTAGAAAGGGGGAAAGGGAAAACCTAATTTTCGTTTGATGAAAACGACAAAGATAGCGATGCATGCAACGATAGATTCAAAGAGAGGGAGGAAAGAGAAGAAAGAGATCATTTGGTGAGGTTCAGATCTATAACCCTACTAACCTCCTGATGTTCTTTTCGGTAAGATGATTCTGACTCTGTGTTATGGGTGATTTCTTTCTCCTTCTGAGCTTGTGTTACTTTTCTTCTTCTGAGCTTGTATTATTCTGTTTATCGGATTAGGGTTCTTGTTGTTTATTTGTTTGCTACTGATTTGATGGGTTTGATGATAAGGTTTGAATAATGGACTTTTGGTTCTGTGTTTTTTGTTATTTGCTGGTTTTTTGATGATGGTTGGATGGTGGTGTTGGCTGCTGGTTTTTTTACAGTGATGGCTTTTTGTTCTATGATGTTTCAAATAGGTTTGAGACAAAGGATTTTGTTGAATCTCTTGTTCTGAGTTTTTGTGATTTTGATATTTTTGTTAGTTCTGTATCTGGTTTTTTGTGATGTTTTAGTGATGTTTTAGTTGGGTTTGGAGATGGTTTGATGATGTTCTGTTGGTTTGGAGATGGTTTGATGATATTTCAGTTAGTTTTGAAGATGGTTTGATGATGTTCTGTATCTGGTTTTTGTGATGTTTTAGTGATGTTTTAGTTGGGTTTGGAGATGGTTTGATGATGTTCTATTGGTTTGGAGATGGTTTTGATGATATTTCAGTTGGTTTTGAAGATGGTTTGATGAGATTATGTTGGTTTTCTAGTTTGCTAGTTTTTGTTCTGGTTTCTTTGTGATGTATCTCTCTTTAATCTGATGGTTCTCTCCTCTATAAAACAGTAAACTTGTTCTCTGATTAGGGTGAAAAAAATAGGAGGGAAAACCACTTTGAATTTTGACAGTTTTGGCTTTTGAGTGCAGCTTGGACTGTTTCCATTTTGGTGCAAGTCTGGGCATTTTTGGACTGTATTGCAGACTAGTTGCTATGGTTTATGTTGACATGCTTTTGTGCAGAACTTGGACAGGTCTTTGGACTGCTATGGGCAACATAGGGAGGATTTTTGAGCAGGTCTTCTTGGGCTGTTGCTTATAACAACTTGCTTGTCTTGGCATTTGCTGGCTAGGTGATATCTTTCCTCTTTCCTCTCTTTGTGAGATAAATCAATTTTGCTTTTGATGCATTTCTGAAGGTTTTGCTTTATTTCTTTGGGAAGATGATGATGCTGACTTATATTGCAACATTTGGTGTTTTTGGCTTGTTGTTTGCATATTGTTTGCTTTGTTCTGTTGTAGTTTTGTATTGTTGCCTTTGATTTCTGATTTGGACAACTTGCTTGTTGTCTGCTATTTGCAGCCCGTTGCCTTGCATCTTGTGCTGTTGTAATTGCTTTGCAAAGCACTAGTTCTATTTTATGATGCAGTTTGGATGTTTGGTATTATTTGACTTGTGCATTTTGACTGCCGTTGTTTGAATTTGTTGCCTTGTCTGTCCAATTTGTATATTTATTTATTTTTTCTCCTTTTTTTGTGAACCAAAACCTAGGTTTTGAGATTTGCAAAAATAGGGAAAAATGGGCAAATAAAATTCTGATTCCTAAAAGCAAACCCTAATGATGAAGAATCAAATTTTCTTGGGCTTTTTAATATTGATTTGTTTTTTGCTAATATTTTCTTTTCTTCTGTCACATGTACAAACAAATGGCAAGCAAGACAAAGGCTATCAAATGGGGAATTTCTTGAGGATGAAGCAAGGAGTCTTGAAGAAGAAGCAAATTTTCCTTTGTAGATTTAAAATTTGCATTTCACTTGTAATTTTTCTAATCACTTGTGTTGTACCCCAACATTTGCCCTCTCATTTATCAAGATTTGTCTCACAAGACTTCTTTGACTCAAGACAAGATTAGGGTTTGGTCAGCTCAAGACATCTCATCTTGCACTGATCACCCAAAATTAGGGTTTGAGTTTGCACAAGGATTTTTGGACCACCAATGCTTCATGTGACTTTCATACATCATCTTGGACCCCTAAGATTGTTCATGTTCAGTTTCAAGCCTTGAACCACATTTTTGGTCAGTCAATTGGACAGTTGACCTAAAAATCAGCTGTATTGGGGAAAAAGTCAACTATGGCCAATTTACAGTCAAACTTCATAATTTTTGATCCACATCAACATTTTAGACTCATATGTACCATTTGATCATGTTTGGATCACAACTCCTCAAGAAATTTGATCAAATCATCAAAAGGGCAAAATGGTCAAAATTAGGGTTTTGACTGAGAAAGGGCAATTTCTGATTTTTAACCTAGCCAATGACCAATTGAGTTCAAACATGATTTAAAGGTTTCAATGGCATCATATTGACCTAATTACATGGTTCAAAAGATCTCAAGTTCATTGGATTGACAGATGAATTTTGCAGTCAACTGATCAAAAGTCAAATGTGCATTGAAAAGTCAAACTTTGACTTTTTGGTCAAAATCAAGTACCAAGGGTCATAATTCATCAAGATATGTAAAAATGTGAAACTTGTTCACCAAGAAACTCAAATTTGAAAATTAGGGTTTTAATTTGAAAATTTTCATAACTTAGAATTTTTCTAAGTATAAAAATTTTCTTATTTTTTCCCAACTATTCACCACTTTTTCACCATGATGCATTTTGATTCAAGAAAAACTTCCAACATGAAAGTTGTAGTCCTCCATGAAATATATAACTTTTCTTCACAAACTCTTCCCAAAAGATGCTTGGATCTCAAGTTATGAATTTGTGAATATAGGTCCATGAACTTCTTAACTTAGTGAAATTTTGCCTTAATTTAGGCAGGTTTTGGACCCAACTTCATGGACATTTTTCACCTAGTTCTAAGAGGTATCTCAAATTTCATTTCAAAGATGGATTATAGAGTACATTGCAAGATTTCCAAAATCTCTAAGAACTCTCCAAGATCATTTTTGAGTAGGGAGAATCGAAGAAGGAAAGTTGGCTTTTATCACTTTTGTTCAAGCCATTTTCACATAAGATCAAGTTGCAAATCCAATCTATGCTGGTTGTATCTTGCTTTATAGGTCCTAATCTTATTGTACACTCTATAATTAAATTCAAACTCAGAAGATAAAGCCTTTATCTTTGCTTTTGAAACTTTGCACAAGTGGTATTTCCATTTTTGGCCAAAAGTTCACATTGCCATTTTCATAAAGGGCAACTTTTGCAACTTTGTCAATCTTGAGCCTTAGAACTGTCCCTTTGGTGCAAGCAATTTCTACATTTCTCAAGCAATGTGTACCAACTCTTATCAACTCTCAAGCCAGCTAGTACAAGCATGTGGGATTGGTCAGCTAGTGAGGGCTGACTTTGTATCCCTTCTCTACATATTTACAAACTTGTTACAAGGCTTAGAACAATTGGATTGAAGCTGAAACTCTCCAAAACTCAAAAACTCCCCAAAACTGCCAAAACTCAGAACTTCTACAAAATCACAACCAACCAATTTTTGGCTCGTGCGTTTTGTGTTTAAACACTTGAAACATCTCATACACATCATACCAAAGCAATCCAAGCCATCACCCTGGCTCTGTAACCCCTATTTCAGCCTTTTCCATTTTCAACCTTGAAGCTTGCAGCTTGACTTGTGCAGAAAGTTCCAGCCATTCTCAAGGCAAGATAAGCATTGGATTAGCTTCATGGAAGTTCTAGGAAGCTCAAACAATCCTCAGGCCTCCATTAAAGTCCCTGCATTGCTCTACTCGAATCCAGCTGAAGGAGGTATATTTCTTAAACTCCATCTCTGTATTTAGGCAACTTCAAGCCACGATTTGTGAAGAAAAATTATAGTCCTTATCATAACGAAGCTGTACATATGCATACTTTTCATTTATATTAACTATGCTGAGAGAATTGAAGATTGAAAATGATGAAAAAGTTAGGTCACGAATTAAGGCTACCAAAATTCTCTCTGATCTTTAAGAGTTAGGTCATATAATTTATATGGTTAGAATCGTGAGCTCAAATGCCGCATGTTTCATTTTATGAGTTTTTGTTTTTGTGCAAGCATGTGAGAGTTACATGTTTGAAATGAAACGCGCGCGCAGGGATGACCAAGGATAGGGACGATGGTGTTCTGGGCTTTTTGGCGCCTGGCCTTTTTTGGTTTTTCTATTTGCACCCCCTGACATACTATTTGCACCCCCTGACTAATTTGTTATATTTTTCATATTTTTTTTCATATTTTCACATTTATTGCTTTTATTTATTTTTCTGAATAATAAAAATCCTAAAAATAATTTCTTTATTTTTTGCAATTTTATTTTATTTTTTTATTATTATTTTTTTACATAAAAATTAGTTTATTATGATAAATAGATTTTATTTTCTTAAATAACTTGTAAATATATTTAAAAATACTTATTATTTTTATTATACTATTTATACTCATAAATACTTATACATATTTAATTTTTAATATTTACATATAATATTATTTATTATTTTCTTGTACAAAAAATGGACAAAATAATAATAGGAAACATTATTTTCTTTTAATTAAAAAATTATGGTTTCATCCCTTTCCAAAAATAATAGTATTTATTTTTTTCCTTATTTTTTAGGCTTTGAATTAAATTATTTTTTTTCATACAAAAAACAAATACCAAAACATTTTTTTACATAAATACATTGCATTGCATTTTAAATATTTGTATATTTATTTAATTCGCGCAATATTCGATTGGGTTGTAATAATATTTTTAGGTTTATATTTGTGCAAAATCCCCATTCAAAACTTGTATCCCCCCTCCCATAATAATTGTTGTAATAACTTAGTTTATTTTACGCAATTTATTGCTTTATATAACTATGCTTAGTAACTAGGGTTTGCATGACAAGAACAAAAACAAAGCAAAAATAGAAAACCCTAAATGCAAGACAAAAGCATGAACATGACACACTTTGCACACAAGCACCCTTAGGGTTTCTCCCACTTGGTTGCCTAAAATAAAATGGCCATGTTACGCATGCAAAGTATCTTGGCAAAACAAAACAATTATAAGATCATAGTCCCTCGATGACGCTATTTCAAAGGTTGCCTAAACAAAATGATCTTGGTCCCTCAAAAATTGCTAAGATACTTGGCAACATTGCTATCATGGTCATACGATGATCCACACCCGTCTCGTTTACATCCAAAGATAGGGTTGCTTACCAAATCAATGGTAAGTCAACAATGTCAAAGGAATAAAATGCATAAGAAAGACATTTGAGTAGGTAGATTGACTTCTAGTTACTTGTTCAATTTCAAAACAATCCTTGCTATTTTTAAAAACAAACACACACACATTTCAAAACATCTTACAAAACATTGAAAACATTTTCAAAAGACAAACATCTTTGTATACATTCTTACGAACGAGAATCATTACAAAGATTGCCTAAACGAATGGCCTCTTTTACAAAATACTTTCAAAACCACATCAAACACCATTTCAAACAAAACAAAGCAAGTGATCTAAACAAGTAACTAAGAGCCCATGGAAAACCATGGATGAAAAGGGTTCTAGCACCTTCCCTTTTCATAATCTACCCCCCGAACTCAAGAAAACATCTCAATGGTCTTTCCTGTGCTTTTTTACCTTTCCTTTTGGATAAAAGAAAAGTCAGTGGCGACTCTTTCTAACCGCAACTTTTGCGAACACAAATGCAAAACCTCAAATCAGTTCTCCCACCGCATCACAGAACTGGAGACTCTGCTGGGGAGTATTCTAAAAGTGGGGTTACCTTAGGGTTTAGATCACCTTTATTTGCTTGCATTTGTTTGACTTGTTTGCTTTACAATTATGGTTCTTTATTTGGGTTTGAATCCTCCACCCGGATTTGGGAAACATTATAGGTAAATAGCAATACGTTGTGGAAACTGTGCGGGGTATACCGATATTGTCTAAGCAATAGCTATGTTAGTGCGACACATTTGTGGGTACCGGTAGCCTTTGAGTCAATCAAAGAGAATACGGGGCTGCTGAGTGATGTCATGAAGCACTAATAAACTTCTAGAACCTTTACTTGACCAACTTGGCCTTTTACGATGTAGTGAGATGACCGGCTTTGGTGCAGTCCGATGTTGGTAGATACTTGATACTACACTCATTGAGGGTTGGTTTCTTGGGATATTTCGGTCGCCAGTAAAGAGGCTTGAACTGAAACAATGAACAAGGAAACAATCCAGTGATATTGAGCTCCTTAGAACCCGGTTACTATTTCTAGCACAGGTTGAGCCAACTAAACTTCAAGAGGGTACTTGCCTATGAAACCTTATGCAAGCCTAAACTAGGAACTTGTTTGATTTGTTTGTACATATATACTTGTGCATAACATCATGGACATCATGAACATCATATGCATCCACTAACCATTTCAAGGATTTTGGAGGTTCATCTTTGTTCTTGTTTTGTAGGTTATGGATTCACTTCGCATGAAAACTATCCAAATCAACCTTGTAAGAATTCCTCCACAACTCAAGGAGCTAGCTTCAAGGATCCCTGAGAACTCTCCATTCACCGAGAGACATAGTCGTCTACTCAACTTGGTCACTTCCAACACAGAGGAGGATATGATGAAGGTTCTCTTCCAGTTCTTCGACCCTTTGCATCATTGCTTCACATTTCCTGACTATCAACTTGTGCCCATTTTGGAAGAATTTTCTCAACTTCTGAGGATTCCTATTCTCAATCAACTACCCTTCAACAGTACGGAAAGAGATCCAAAGCCAGAAGAGATTTCTCAAGCCCTGCACTTGCACTCATCTGATGTCACAACTTATTAGGAAACTAGAAGTGGTGTCAAAGGCTTCTTGTCAAAGTTTCTGTTTGAGAAGGCCCAAAGTTGTTGGAATTCCCTAGACTTGCAAGCTTTTGAGGAGATTGTAGCTCTTCTCATCTATGGGATGGTCTTGCTCCCTAATCCTGACCAACTCATAGACGTGAGCGCTGTCAAAATCTTCATGTCTCACAACCCGGTGCCTACATTGCTTGGGGATATCCTACACTCTTTTCACACTCGTACAATGAGGAAAAGAGGTGTTCTTATGTGTTGTACTCCTCTCCTGGAAAGATGGTTTATTTCTCATCTTCCCCAATCAGTCTTGAAGAATGAGCAAGGTTTGAGGTGGTCACAAAGGTTGATGACGCTTACACATTCAAATATTCATTGGTGTTCTCGATCCAAAGAGAATGTTATCATTATTGACCATTGTGGGGAATTCCCTAATGTCCCTCTACTTGGCATTAGGGAAGGCATCACCTACAACCCATGCTTGGCACTAAGACAGTTTGGTTATGCCCGAAGGGATGGCCCACATGATATGCTGATTCAAGGATTGGTTTTCGACTACGACAACGACGATCAAGGACTTCGCCAGAGGTTCATCCGAGCTTGGAGGATGCCAAACAAGGTGGATAGCAAGACTTTGGGACACAAGAATTCCATCCCTCTTGAGCCTTACCTCAAGTGGGTACAAACCCGCGCTCAAAGTCTTATGATGCCTTATCCCTCCATTCTCATAGTGATTATAGAGCCTGTTAAGGAAGGAGAAGTTCCATACACTATCCTACATCCTGACATGCCAACATCACTCGAAGACCTACAAAGGGATTGGATACAGCTCAAAGGAGAGTGCGATACTTTCGAAGCCCAATTCTACGCAAGCGAGAAGAAGGTTTTGGAACTCACTCGGATACTTCATGAAGAGGTGACTCTCAATACCTACATTGCACCAAAGAGGATGCGCAACGTCTTTTTACCTTAGAATTCTGTATTATTTTGCCCAAGGGGCATTGATGTATTCAAATTCTATTTTATTAATATGACGCGTGTTTCTTTTTTTGTTTAAAACAAATTTGAATTTCTAAATCCTTGAAAGCATTGCATGAATACATATCATTCATCATAAGCATACACAGGTCTTTGCAACAAGTTTCCTCATCTCTCTACTGTTTATTTCAGTATGATGGATCTCGAACAAACGGTCAAAGATCTACAAGCTCATAACTCACAATTTCAGCAGTTGCTCATGACCTTAGCCAAGGGGAAAGAGGAGCTGAAGACTCTGCTAGAAAAAGAAAAATAAAAAGAAGAAGAAGCTAGCTGGTGTGGTAATCATGGGCAGAAGATTTCAGGGACAAGCCAGAAGGACCTTAGATTTTCCAACAACATCTGATGAAGGGGAAAGAAAAGGAAAAGGAACGGCAGTACCATCAGATTCTGAAGAAGAAGAAGAGGAAGAAGAGGACTACTCTGAACAACAATACCCTCCGGCTGATGACAAGTACAAACACCTTGAAGAGCGACTAAGCGCTATGGAAATCTAGAGAGTATCGGGGATAGATTTTGAGGAGTTAGGGCTGGTGTCAGGAATTGTAATCCCGCAAAAGTTTAAAGTGCCACTATTTGCTAAGTATGATGGGTGTCTTGCCCTAAAATGCACCTCAGATCGTATGTCAGGAAGATTCAGCCACATTCTGCCAACAAAGACTTGTGGGTCCACTTTTTCCAAGACAGTTTATCAGGAATGCAACTTGATTGGTTCTACCAGTTGGAAAGGGCTGATGTCCATAATCGGGAAGACCTAGCAGCAGCTTTCTATAAACAGTATCAATACAACGCCGATTTGGCACCAACCCGTACTTAGCTTCAGAGTATGGCTATGGCTTCCAATGAGGGCTTTAAAGATTACGCCAAAGGTGGAGAGACCTAGCCAGAAGGGTGCAACCCCCCCCCCCCCCCCATCTGAGAGGGAGTTGGTGGACATGTTCTTGGGAACTTTATCAGGCCCTTTCTTCAATCATCTGATTGGGAGTTCTTTTGCAGGGTTTACTGAATTGATTTTAACCGACGAAAGAGTGGAGGCTGGTATAAGAAGTGGGAAAATTCAGAAAGACGCGTCTGCCTCAACAGCTGTGAAAAAGACCTTCACTGGAAGGAAGGAAGTATCTGCTGTTTATTCACAAAGGAATCAGGGAAGAACTGAGCACTGACCAACGGTGGGGGCCGTTATGACTCCAAAGCTTGCATCAGACCAGCCAAGAAATAACCAACAAAGGGTAGAAAGGCCAGTTCAGCAATTTACCAAGATTAACATGACTCCAGCTCAAGTTCTACCACATCTTCTGAAGTTGAATTTGGCCACTTTAAAAGAGGCCCCAAAGAATCCCAATACTGCGTCTCCACATTACCATCCGAACGCCAGATGCGTGTACCATTATGAAAGTCCAGGGCACGAAACCAACAACTGTTGGGCTCTGAAGAACAAAATTCAAGACCTGATAGATACGAAGGAAGTTGAGTTTGAAGCGCTTGAGAAACCAAATGTTATTTCCGCTCCAATGCCTAGGCATGGTCACAATGCCAACGCTATTGAAGAAGATTTATTTGTTGCTACCGTGGATGAACTGTTGACTCCGCTCCCGATTATTAAGTTGAATTTGTTGAAAGCTGGTATTTTCCTAGGTTGTGATAAAGACTGCCATGTTTTCCTTTCCTCATCATTTGACTGCCCTCTGTTGAAGAAAGGTATCCAACGACTGATGGATAACCAAGAAATTTTGTTCAAGAATGCTCCTGTTTCACCCATTCCAGTTAAAGAAGTTTCAATAATAACCATCTACGCCAATCCTTCCATGGCCCCTAAAAGACCCGTTAGGATTACACCTGCTCCAAAGACAACTCCGCTTAAGATTACAATGCCCGGGCCAGCCCCATACAAATCAGATAAAACAGTACCATGGAACTATGGTGGAGAAATTTACTACCATGGTATTAAACAAGATGAATTGACTGCCGAAGAAGAAAGCTCTGAGGAGGACAATTCTGACATTAGCAATATTGTCGGAACTAGCAAGATTACCCGCAGTGGTAGGATCTTCTCTCCAGAGATTGCCCCTCCAACGACAGTCTTTGGACCCGTGGTCGTTCCGAAGATTACCTCTGCACCAGTGATTGTACCTGCAAGCATACCCACCGACAAAGACAATACAATTCCTATTTCTACTTCCACTGCTG
The DNA here is from genome assembly GCA_948472305.1 of Vicia faba. NCBI lineage: Eukaryota > Viridiplantae > Streptophyta > Magnoliopsida > Fabales > Fabaceae > Vicia > Vicia faba. The sequence continues at coordinate 1,139,363,359 of OX451741.1, forward strand.
ATAGTAAAGGAAAGAATGTTCAAGAGGAGCCTGTCCGGACGAAGGCTTAATCACTAGCTATTCCTGAAACATCCAAGAAGGAGATGGAAGAAATCATGAGGATAATTAAGAAGAGTGATTATAATATGGTTGAACAATTGGGGCATACCCCTTCCAAGATCTCTATGCTAGCTCTGCTGCTGTGCTCTGAAGCACACGCTAAAGCTCTGGTAAAATTTCTGAAGACAGCTCATGTGCCACAAGAGACGTCTGCTGACCAGTTCCAGGACTGTGTGGCCAGTTTGACAACTGATAATGGCTTGGGTTTCTCTGATGCTGACTTGACACGCAGAGGGAGAAAACACAACGAGGCATTACATGTCTCAGTGGAGTGCAGAGGAACAACCCTAGCTCATGTCTTGGTTGATACTAGATCATCTCTGAACGTCTTACCGAAAAAAGCCCTTGACCGATTGGATTGCGAGGGGCTGACTCTAAAACCCAGTGACATAGTGGTGAGAGCCTTTGATGGTTCAAAGAGGATGGTCCACAGGGAGGATGACATCCCAATAAAGGTGGGAACTCAGGTCTTCAACTCAACCTTCTATGTGATGGACATCCGTCCTTCTTATTCCTGTCTGTTGGGACGCCCCTGGATCCATAATGTCGGTGCTGTCACCTCCACCTTACATCAGATGCTCAAATACCCGGTCCAAGGAAAGATCATAACTGTCCATGGGGAGGAGGAGTACATGATTAGTCATCTGAATTCTTTCTGATACATGGAGTTAGATGGAGAATTCATAGAGACCCCTTTCCAATATTTTGAAGAAGTATCTCCAGAAATAGAGGCGACCAAGGTGGTATCCTCGATTCCAAAGATCACAAGACCTCCGCTTCAGATGTCATCTCTAAAGGATGCAAAGGCAGTAGTGGAAGAGGGGGGATGCACCATCTGGGGGCAGCTTCCAGACATTCCCTACAAATCAGACAAGTTTGGCTTGGGGTTTACTTCAACTGGTCAGAAGGCTTTGCACCGTGCCCGTGCTGGGGGGCCACCTGTGAAGATTAGCAATCAAAGCGTCAATGCAGTAGAAGACAATGAAGAGGATGGAAGCTTGGAAGATTAGATATTTCCTACTGTCAACGGAGGACTGCGCAACTGGGAATCCAGAGACTTTGTTTCAATAACTTTCATATCTCAGTAATTTATCTTTTACATTTCTGTTGGACTTGTAATATTCACGAACAATTCGCACTTTAAAAACCTTGTGTCTTACCCGAGGCACAATGGTCCATTTGTAAGGGTTTTTATTTCATCTACATATGTCATTCAATGAATCATGGACGTTTTTTCACATATAAACCTTTTGTGCTCATTGTCTTTCTTTTAAATTTTATTGTTTTAAGATGGCTATACCCTTACACACACCCACACTCACAAATGCAGGTACCCTTCCATTCCGGATCCCATGGGTAACGATACTGCTATAGCCTTCAGTGACTCTGAAGATCTGATCTACCAAGCCGAATACGAAGGTGAGGAAGATTGTGAGGTGCCAGGGGAATTGGCCAGACTATTACAACAAGAGGAAAGAGAAATTCAGCCTCATGAGGAGCTGTTGGAGACAATCAACTTGGGTACCCAGGAGGATAAAAAGGAAATCAAAGTGGGTGCCAATCTAGAGCCGAGTGTCAAGGAGCGCCTAATTCAGCTTTTGCATGATTATGTTGAGATCTTTGCCTGGTCATACGAAGACATGCCGAGACTCAATACAGACATTGTGGTACACCGTCTACCCACAAGAGAAGACTGTCCACCAATGAAACAAAAGTTTACCAACTGTGAAACCAGATATTCACTGCTCGAGAAAACTTGTTGCGCTTTGGTATGGGCTACTCGCCGGCTAAGACATTATATGTTGACTCATACCACTTTGCTGATATCAAAGATGGATCTGATAAAGTACATCTTTGAGAAGCATGCTCTGTCTGGGAGGATAGCTAGATGGCAGATGATCCTAACAGAATATGACATACAGTACACAACCCAAAAAGCTATAAAGGGCAGCATACTAGATGATCATCTGGCTCATCAAGCTGTAGAAGATCACCAGTCCATAAAGTTTGACTTCCCCGACGAAGACATCATGACAGTAGACAACTGCGAAGAGATCAGATCATATGAAGGACCTGAACAAGGATCCCGATGGACCCTGTACTTTGATGGGGCACCCAATGCACTTGGTAACGGTATCGGCGTTGTGCTCATATCTCCGGAAGGATGCCATACTCCTTTTACTTCCAGACTTTGCTTCAACTGTACGAACAACATGGCAGAATACGAAGCATGCATCTTTGGTCTCAAGGCTGCCATAGACTTGGGAATCAAATCTTTAGATGTGTTTGGGGATTCCGCTTTGGTCATCAGTCAGATCAAAGGAGAGTGGGACACTAAGCATCCAAACCATATCCCTTACAAAGAACATGTTTTGACATTGTTACCACATTTCGAGCAGATTACCTTCGAGCATTTCCCGCGAGAAGAAAATCAGCTAGCAGATGCTCTAGCTACAATGTCATCTATGTTTAAACTTAATTGGGATAACGAGGCTCCCCAGATCACCATTGAACGGATGGATGAACCAGCACACTGTCACGAGATTAATATCGAAGAAGTAGTGGACCAGCCTTGGTTTCATGAAGTCAAAAGGTATCTCGAGGCTCAAGAATATCCAGAGTAATGGCATCCTGTACAAACGCAATCATGATTCTATTCTGCTTCGTTGTGTGGACAAGATTGAAGCTGAAAAGATCATGGTTGAATTGCATGAAGGTACCTTTGGAACTCACTCTAGCGGGCATACGATGGCTAAGAAGATTCTACGGGCAGACTATTACTGGTCTACCATGGAAGCAGACTGCTATCAACACTCCCGGACCTGTCACAAGTGTCAAATCTATGCAGACAAGGTGCACGTGCCTCCGGTTCCTCTAAATGTCTTAACAGCTCCTTGGCCCTTCGCTATGTGGGGAATCGACATGATTGGGGAGATCAAGCCTACAGCCTCCAATGGACACCCTTCATTCTAGTGGCCATTGACTATTTCACCAAATGGGTCGAAGTAGCTTCCTTCGCATCCGTTACTAAGAATGTTGTTGCCCACTTCATCAAGCAGAATATTATTTGCCGGTACGGTATCCCAGAAAGGATCATAACTGATAACGGTATAAACCTTAACAATATGATCACCGCCTAGTGCGAGCAGTTCAAGATTCAACATCACAATTCATCCCCCTATCGGCCTAAGATGAATGGTGCAGTCGAAGCTACTAATAAAAACATTAAAAAGATCATACAAAAAATGACAGTCACCTACAAGGAATGGCATGAGATGCTACCATTTTCTCTCCACGGGTACCGTACCACGGCACACACGTCAACTAGGGAAACACCCTTTTCTTTGGTTTATGGCATGGAAGCTGTTTTACCTATTGAGGTTCAGATCCCCTCTTTGAGAATCACGAAAGATGCAGGTTTGAGTGAAGATGATTGGATCCAGACCCGACTTGATCAACTGAACTTGATTGATGAAAAGAGACTTACCATTGTTTTCCATGGTCAGACGTATCAAAAACGAATGATCAAATCTTTCAACAAGAAAGTCAGACGCCAAGTATATCAAGTTGGAGATCTAGTGATCAAGCGCATCATCTTGCCACAAAGTGATCCCAGGGGAAAATGGACTCTTACCTATGAAGGACCATTTGTAATCAAGAACATCTTTTCTGGTGGAGCAATGATCTTAACCACCATGGATGGCGACGACCTGCCACACCCTGCGAACGCAGACATAGTCAAAAGATACTACGCATAAGAGCCCGCTAGGTTGACACACCTAGGCAAAACAAGGGCATCCCGGCGAACCAAAAGGTTCGAGCAAAAATTAGGGATAAAATAAAAAAATTTGTACATCCGGCAAGTTGAAAACCCGAAAGGGCGACTTGGGCAAAAAAGGGTTTCCCGGTGGACTGAAAACCCGAAAGGGCGGTCCAGGCAAAAGTTAGGGAATTAAAGCGTATGACTATGTCTCGTCGGATCACTTTGAGGACAACTTCAATCTCTTCACTGATAAACTCTGAGCTTCTGATCAATTCAATCATCTTCGGACGAAGCAACGAATGGACAAGATATTTGGAGATACGAAGGCTATAGCAGAATGGGAACCCCATGGGATTATCACACATAGCTATCTTTCTTTGTATAAATTTTTCTTACTTTTATGACACCATCCTCTTACTAGGATGTCTGTCTCCTTTGTACAAAATACTTATTCAAAGTAAATACAAAGATATCTCTTTCAAAGTACAGAAAACTATTTGCCTTTTTCTTTACACTTGTGTTTTTATTTGCAAAAACGTCCAATGATTCATTGATGAACATATGCATTTGAACATAATTACTGTTTACAAATAAACAGAGTGGAAAAGAACAATTACTGACAGGTTGAAAGTATAGGAAAACGTCTTTAGGCTATTCCAGGAGCAATCCCTATAGTACATCATCTAGATCCCCAGTGGAGCTAAAACTTCAAACTCTTAATCCCCAGCGGAGTTAAAACTTCAAACTTCCAATCCCCAGCGGAGTTAAAACCTCAAACTACCAATCCCCAGCGGAGCCAAAACTTCGAACTATTAATCCCCAGCGGAAACCTTTCAGTTTCTCCAAATTCCCCAGCAAGTTGTCTTGAAGCCTGAAAGGCAACCGGATAACAGTTAACTTTTGTCTCTCCCCAACCTAGGATAACTCCCCAGTAGAGTGGCAGACGACCAAAACTCCTGAACTTTGTCCAAACAGGAATAAGTTTTCTTCCCCACATAGTTTTCTTTAATTCCCTAGCAGAACAAGGATTCCCTTTGTGTAATCCCCGGTAGAAGTCATCAAAATTCTCTGGATTCCCCAAGCAGATTACTCAAGTAGTATATGACATCGCTCGCAACCGAATTTTTGACAATACTCTAACTTCAAGACATGAAGAATCCACATATCCTCAACAATCAAGGATTTATTTTCCTCAGCAATACAACAAATCAACTTACATGCGCATACATTACATCCACATATCATAAAAATTGATAAAACACATTATGATATAGTGGGAGAACTGACTTGGGATTTTGCGTATGTGTTCGTAAATGTTTCGGTTTAGCAAGAGTCGCCACCGACTTTTTATTTTATCCTAAGGAAAGGTCAAAAAGCACAGGAAAGACCTTTGAGATGTTTTCTTGGTTTTGGGGAGTAGATTATAGAAAGGGAAGGTATTAACACCCTTTCTATCCATGGTTATCCACGGGCTCTTAGTTACTTGTTTAGATCACTTGCTTTGCTTTTCAATTGTTTGAAATGGTGCTTTTCAATTGTTTGAAATGGTGCTTTGTATATGGTTTTGAAAGATGTTTTGAAAAGAGCAAGGATGTTTTTGCACGCTTTTGATCAAGTAACTAAGAGTTATCTACCCTATTTTACTCAAAGATCTTTCTTATGTTTTTAACCCTTTTAACAGTGTTGTTTCACCATTGTATTTGGTGAACAACCTTGTGTTAGGATGTTAAACGGGACAGGCGCGGGTAATCGTATAGACCATGATAGCAATTGTGTCAAGTATTTTAGGCAATTTTCTTAAGGGACTTGATCATTTTGTTTAGGCAACCTAGATAGCGTCATCGAGGGAATATGATCTTTTGTTTTGTTTTTTTTTGCCAAAGTACTTGACATGCATACCATGGCCCATTTTTGAAGGCAACAAGTGGATTGTAACCCTAGGGGTGCAAGTGTGTATTGTGTTTGATTTTCATGCATTTTTGTCTTTGATTAGGTCAAGCTATTTGTTAATTTGATTTTTGCATACAAACCCTAATTCTAATCATGGCATAATTGAAAGCTTAAAGGTGCGAGAATTTAAATTCTAAACTATTACAACATGATATAGGGAGGGGGGGGTACAAATTTGAATAGGGGATTATTTGGCAAGAAATTAAACCCTAAATTATTACAACCAAATTGAATTTGCAAGGCATAATATTTAAATGTACAATATTTAAATAAATACAATAAATAAATATTAAATAAAATGTATTATGCAAAAAAAAGGTTTTTTAGGTATGTAAAGTATTTTCAATGGAAAGAAATGTAAAGAAATAAATAAAAAGTTAATTTTAATTATTTTTAGGTTAAACCCTAATTTCCTTAAAGAAATAGTATTATTTATTATTTATATACAAAAATGTATCAATTTGTACAAAAATAAAAGTATGTTAAAAAAAGTATTTTTTTTAGTATAAAATATCAATAAAAATAAAAATGTATTATTTTTGTGTTTCTTTTTATTCTATGCTTTTAATAAAAATAAGTATATATATATATATATATATATATATATATATATATATATATATATATATATATATATATATATATATATATATATATATATATATATATATATATATATATATATATATATATATATATATATATATATATATATATATATATATATATATATATATATATATATATATATATATATATATTAAGTGTGTAAAAAATAAGATAAATTATTTACAAAAATGTAATATATTCAAGAAAATATTTTCAAATATGAATAAAGATAATAAATGAAAATAAAAGTATTTTTTACATTATTTTTAAGTTTAAATAAAATAATATAAAGTATGTAAACATTTTAATGTTAGAAATAACTTAAATAAATACCAAATAAAATGTAAAAATTTATGAAAATATTTTTTGGCATTTTTTGTGTTTGGAAATAAAATAATAAAATCAGAAATGAAATAAAAATGCAAAAATAATAAATATACAAAGAAATGGGCCAGGGGGTGTGAAACTGAAAATGGGGGTGTGAAAAGCAGGAAATAGCCAGGCCCAGCCCAACTACTTCATCTTCTTCCTCTGTTCAAACAAAATACGCGCCTTCTGTGTACAAATTGCCAACTCCTGAAAACGTGATCCTTTGACAAAACTCAAAACATGAAACTTGTAGAGCATCAAATCACGAATCTAACCATATAAAAAACTTAAGCTAACTCTCAAAGACCAGAGAGAATTTCTCTGGCCCTAATTTCTAACCTAGTTTTTTCAGAAAGTTCATGGATGAAATTCTCCTAGCATGATTAATATAAATGAAAACTAAGAACATGTATGGTTTCAGGGTAATGAGTACAACATCTTTCATTCACAAACCTAAGTCTAAATGTTCCTAAATAGAGATATAGAAGTTTATGAAATACCTGTTTCAGTTGAGTTCGAGCTGGACAATGCAGCAACTTTCAATGGTGCCTGAGGTTCTTTTGAGCTTGCTTAATGTCCCCTGAACCTTTCCCAATGCTTAGTTTGTTTTGAAGTGGCCTGAATCATGCTACAAAACTCAACCTGTAAAGCTTCCAAACAAAAATGGTGATGTGTGTTAATGGAGTTACAACAACTTGTGAATGGTCTGGACAACTTAGGTATATTTTTTAGAATGTGTTTGAAGTGATTTTGGACAAAACGCACGAGGGGATTTGATGGTGGCTTATGATTTGCAAAACTGGCCCTATTTTGCAAGAAAATGTGGGTTTTGAGTATAAGGAGGTTTGAGAGGTCAAGGGCTCGTGCTTCTGGCTTGCAAGGATGTGTGAAACTTGTTTGAAAACTTTTCTTCAGTTCAATATATCAAATGTGTGTGTTATGAGGTTTTGGCCATTTGACTTGTTTTGAAAGCAAAGTTTAAAGTGAAATGAGATAGGCCTGTACAGGCTATCTCCAAGCATGCACCAACTTCTTGTACCTTTGCCTAAGTTTGTGGAACTTGTTTGCTGCAAAGAAATAAGTTCAAAGCTCAAGAAAGACAACTTTGCAAAATTTATGCTTTATGAAAATGGAAGTGTGATCTTTATGCCCAAAATGGAATTATTCAATGTACAATGCTCCCTTGATCAGGACAATGCCTCTAACCAATGTATTTGCATTCAATTTTTGAGTTTTGAAGGGTTTAGAGACCTGTAATTATGTACTAAGCTAGTTTGGTCAGATTTGCAACTTGGTATGAACATGTATTGGCCATGGTTTCAAAGTGAGTTTTTGCCAACTTCAAGCATTCGATTCTCCCTAACCACAAAGGTGTTTGAGGAGTTCTTAGACAATTTGGAAATCTTGCAACATGTACTATAATCCATCTTTGAAATGAAACTTAAGACTCTAAGTGGAACTATGTGAAAAATGGCCAAGAAGATGGGTCAAAATCCTGCCTAAACTAGGGCAAAATTTCTCTAAGTTAAAAGTTTTAGGTACCCTTGTTCCAAAAATCATAACTTGAGATCCAAGCTTCTTTTGAGAAAACTTTGTGAAAAAATTTGTAGACTTTGTGATGGACTACAACTTTCATGTTGTAAGTTTTGATTGAATCCCTTTGCATCTTGGTGAAAATGTGGGGCAAAGTTAGGAAAAAATAAGAAAATTTTATAACTTAGAAAATTTCTAAGTTATGAAAATTTTCCATTTTAAACCCTAATTTGCAATTTTGGGTTTCTTAATGATTAAGTTTCATAGTTTGACATGTCTTGATGAAAAATGACTCTTGGCACTTGATTTTGACCAAAAAGTCAAAGTTTGACTTTTCAGTGTACAATCAAATTTTGATCAGTTGACTGAAAGATTCATCTGTCAATCCTATGCATTTGAGACCTTTTGAACTTGTTGAATGGGTCAAGACAATTTCATTGAGTCCTTGAGTCCATGGTTGAGCTTGTTTTGCCATTGGTTAGGTCAAACAGTCAAAAATAGCTTTTGTGCAGTCAAAACCCTAAAAATGACCATTTTGCCCTTTTGGTGATCTGATCAAATTTCTTGTGGAATTGTGATCCAAACTTGATCAAATGGTTCATATGAGTTCATAATGTTGATGTGGGTCAAAATTCATGAGGTTTGACTGTCAATTGGCCACAATTGACTTTTTCCCCAATACAGTTGATTTCTAGGTCAACTGTCCAATTGACTGGGCAAAAATTTGATTCAAGGCTTGAAACTTGGTATGGACAAACTTGTGGGTCCAACATGAAGTATGAAAGTAACTTTTGGAATTGTAGGTCAAAATATCCCTGTGCAAACTCAAACCCTAATTTAGGTCAACAGTGCAAGGAGGTGTCTTGAGCAGAGTAAACCCTAGCTTGGTCTTGAGTTCCAAGAGTCTTGTGATGAGAAATGTTGATGAAATGGGAGGTAAAATTTTTGGGTACAACAGTTTCCCCTGTTCAATCTTCTTGAACCTGAAGAGTTAGATTGGCAAGTTTGCCTTTCACGACTCGAAGGTAAAAGAGGATTGGACACTAGAGTGCCCGTAAATTTGCACTCGTCAAAATATAGCTGAGGAAATGGGCTTAAAGATGCCATTTGGAGATGGTAGAATCTTGCCGGAGATGGGCTTAAATATGCCATCCAGGAATGTTTGTTGAATTGCAATGTTGTAGGTCAGAAGAATGAGCATCAAAATGGTATCCGTGTCTGGAATGCATTTGAATTGTATCTGGAGACTGAGTCTGTATGAGCAAAAGAATGGCGTCCGTGTCTGGAGCGTATATGAGCTGTAACTGTATTTGAAATTTGAATGAATATCAGAATGACTATCGTGTCTGAAGTATATCTGTATTGTATCTGAAGTTGAGATCTGTATGAGTAGCAGAATGACTTCCGTGTTTGGAGTGTATCTGAGACTGTAACTGGGATATGAATAAGTGACAGAATGACTTCCGTGGCGACTGCACCGGGGAGAATCAAACTTCTGGTGTAAGGGCCAGAATGTCATCCTTGTCTGGAGCGTATCTGAATCTTGGAGTGGATAGTTGAATCTGAATGAGAGATAGAATGGCTGCCGTGTCTGGAGCGTATCTAGTCTTTATCGGATTGCTGAAGTCTGAATGAGTAGTAGAATGACCACCGTGTCTGGGGTGTGTCCGTACTGTATTTTGACTTGAAATTATGAATGAGTAATAGAATGACCGCCGTGTCTGGGGTGTATCCATACTGTATCAGAAAAATTGTTAATGATAGCCTTTTAATCTTATCCTAAAAAGGGTAAAATGTTAGCTAAAACACAAAGTTATGTTGCATGATATGTATGATGCAATGAACTGTATTTCATCAATATTTATGATATATGAATGTAATGGATGTGCATGTAAGCTGAGCAGCTGAGGAAAATAAATCCTTGATAACTGGAGATAATGAAATCTTTGACTGCTACCGGGGAAAGTAAATCCTTGACCAATGCTGAGGATTCAAGAAAAACTTTGATTGTTGAAGATGAGAAATCCTTGCTGACTGCTTGGGGATTAAAGATCTCTGATTGTTTGAGAAGGAGAAATCCTGGGATCACTACTGGAGATTGAAAATCCTTGGCGATTTATGGGGATTAATCAAGGCCTTTGACAACTTCTGTAGGGAATGAGAATCCTTCATGACTTTCCTGAGAAGTAAGGAAAACTCCGAAAATCTTTACTGGGGAGTTAAAAACCTAGGAGGCTTCTGCTGGAGAAATGAGACCAAGAATCTTCGATTTGCTGGGAAATAACTCTGTGGGGAGAATGTTTACTCGGCCGGTGAAATCAGGAGATTTGGGTTGTATGCCAAACTACTAGGGAAGCATCCTAGTTGGGGATAAGCCAAGTTAATTGTTATTTGCTTGGTTCTCAGACTTTTAAGATAGCCTGCTGGGGAAATTGGGGGAAGTTGAACAGTTGGAAATTTGACTTCGCTGGGGAAGAAGGTTTAGAATATTCTGGCTCCGCTGGGGATAGGTATTTCAGGGTTTCGGGCTCCGCTGGGGATCTTGAAGTTTAACTCCGCTAGGGACACATACTTTGAGACTTTGGCTTTGTTGGGGATCTGAACAAAGTATTGCAGGGGATTTCTTCTGGAATGGCACAAAGATATCTTCCTACACCTTCAACCTATCAGTAATTATCCTTTCTCAATTTCGTTTTATTTGTAAGCAGTGATTATATTCAAATGCATATGCCTATTTAACAAAACATTGGACGTTTTCAAATAAAACATAAGTGTAAAAAGAAAAGAAAGGCAAGCAAATTTCTGCACTTTGAAGTATCTTTGTATTAACTTTTGTAAATATTTTTGTACAAAGGAGACAGACATCCTAGTAAGAGAATGTTATCGTAAAAAATTGAGAAAAATTTTATACAAAAGAAAGATGGCTATGTGTAACAATTCCATGGGATTCCCATTCTGCTATAGCTTTCACAACTTTGAGTATCTTGTCCATTCGCTGCTTCGTCCGCCGATGACTTGGATCGATCAGAAGCTCGGAGCTTATTAGTGAAGAGCTTGTTCTTAAAGTGATCCGACGAGACATAGGCATACGCTTTAATTCCCTAACTTTTTCCTGGACCGCTGTTGTACCCCAAAATTTGCCCTCCCATATTTCTCAAAACATTTCAAGAAAAATTCACAAGTCCAACCTGGCGCGTCATATTCAGGTATTCTTTCGCCAAGATATCTCTGATAACGTATTCTCAAATTCAGGTTCGGCTCAAGAGTCAATTCTTTAAAGAAGGTATCCGAATGTGTGAGTTTTCTCGAAGAAATATGGTGAAAAAGTGTGCTGAAAGTGCAGTTTTTACGCGCTAAAAAATTTATAACTTGAAGATCGTGGCTCGTTTTGAACCCGTTCCGGTGGCCAAAATTCCGTCTTGACATTATCTACGTTTTCATCTCTCACGGCTGGAAGCCAATTTCGATCAGAAGCTCTTCAAAAATGTGGATTTATCAAGTATTTCCGTGCAGAAAATTTGTGACAGAAGTTTATTTGCGTCATGTTCAAAAAATCATAACTTGGTCGATTTTCATCGTATTGAGCTGGTTCTGGCGCCAAAATTTCACAAATTGAGTTGGCTACATTTTTACAGAAGGTATTGAGTTCAAACGGTATTCAAAAGGCTTTCGTTTTTTGCTCAGAGTGTGTGGCACACCGAAAATCCTGAATGCTGAATATTATTTCATCTGGGTCGAAACTTCGAAAATTCATAACTCGGTCAATTTTTATCGGATTGGACTCATATTTTTACACAAGGTCACTGACTCATAGATCTACAACTTTGCTTCAAAAGTCGAGACCAAATTATGCACCGATCAATACCAGTTTTTTATTGAAGAACGTGTCAGAGTCGACACTGGAGCCCAAAATAAGCTTGTCTGAGCTGAAACTTCAAAAATTCATAACTAATTCACTAGTTATCCGATTGAGTCGATTTTCGGACAGGAGTTAGTTCTCGATTCCGGCTACATTTTGTTTTCACATTTCAACTTCAAAAATTGCACTTAAGTCCCTGCGATTTAGCCTGGAAAGTGACGAACTCAAGTGAACATTGGAGGCCCAATTGCACATTCAAAGCCCATTTTCTTTACCCTAATTTCCATTATATAATCACCTTCTTTTCACACAAACCAGAGAGGAGAAAAAGAGGAGGAACAGAGAGAAAAAATCTTGCCACAACACTGTTAGAATATCAAACTCTTTCAAGAACCCTAAAACCTTGAAATCCTTATTACAAATCTCTCTCTCACTACAAACAAGCCATCACAGTTACAAACCAACACCTCACTACTTCTTCAGTAAGGGTAAGGCTGACTTGATCTCCATGATCCTAATTTTCCAGTAAGGCATAAAAGCATTCAGGCCACTGATTTTCCAGTAAGGGTAAGATTGATTTGATCTCCATGATCAAAAGGGTATAATCATTCATACATGCCATATTGTGGCTAAACATTAAATTTCTTCATATATTGGCTTTATTTGCATTTTATGATTTTATTTAATGTGTTCGTGAGATTCAACTGCAGATTTAGACAGGATCTCAGGTTCATTAAGGAACGTTGAGGCCAAAAGCCAAATGGCCAAAAGCCAAAAGCCAAATGGCCAAAGTAGAAAAACTTATGCATGACACCAATACATGGCGAGACAGACATTCTGAGAAGATTAAGGAACGTTGAGGCCAAAATGCAAATGGCCAAAAGCCAAAAGCCAAATGGCCAAAGTAGAACAACTTATGCATGATGAGGCCAGAACACAAATGGCCAAACCACTCCAATTCACCTCCAAAAAGGGGACAGAAACCCCCAAGGTATTGTATTTTCTTTCTTTTCCTTATTTTATTTATTTCAATTATTTCTTTTTTTAATTAATTCCTTTAATTTAACTTATTTTCATAAAATATAAAAATTAGTAAAAAAACAGAAAAGTCATAAAAATCAAAATATATTTATTTAATTAATATTTTTTGTAAATAAATTTCACTAATAATTAATTATTTATTTTTATAAATCAAAATTGCATGTAAATAATTAGATTAATTTTAGGTTTAATTTTAACATGTTTTTCTTAATAAATAAAAAAAAATTAGAATTAGGGTTAATATTTTAATCTTTCTCATAAAAATACATAAAAAACACAAATACCAAAAACTCAAAAAAAAATAATAATTTCTTTTTTCTCTTTAATTTCATTTGTTTAATCATTTAATTTAATTTCATTAAAAAGGGTCCAACGCCCTCGTTTCCAATTTTAATTCCTATTCGCGCATTTTTATTTATTTCCTTCTTTTAAATATTTATGTAACTCTCCCAAAGTCTTGTAAACTTAATTTCTCGCACTTTATTTTATTTCTTTATTTACTTTCCGTCAAATCGGGTCCTGAATTTTAATTTTGGCGATGTGGACCCGCACCTTTGTAATAGTTTAGAACTTTCAATTTCCGCATCTTTTTTAACTGTTAAATAAATGCATGCAAGAATGAATGACAAAAAAATAAAAACAAACGCATAGATCACCCATAACCTGACAAGACAAAAATAAATAAATCTGACACACAAATCACACACCACCCCTAGGGTACGCCTCACTGTTGCCTTGCCTCGAAAGGTGATCGTCGAGTAGAGGATGTCTTAGTAAGTCCTCATGATCCGGGAACCTGGCATGAGGGTAGCTTCTAAGGTGTCTTCCTATTGCTTTGGTGATCACCATGTCCCGAACCTCGAATTGACCCGAACACCTCCAACGGTGGTGCTACCTACCTCTCAATGGTGGGATGGCACTACTTTAAAGGACATCTACACAGACGAATTCCTTAGGGTAGGTAGACGACTCTAGATACTTGCTCTAAATTTCAAAACAAATCAAAATACTTTTCACACCGACACCTTTTCAAAAAGCTTTCGAAAGCAATTTTTCAAACACTCTTGAGGACCGATACAAGAGTCGAACTGAAATTTTCAAAGAAACTTTTTTTAAAACCCACATTGAAAAGCAAACAAACCATTTTTGAAAATACAAATGAGCAAGTATCTAAGAGCCCATGGATAACCATGGATAGAAAGGGTGCTAACACCTTCCCTTTCTATAATCTACCTCCCGAACCGAGAGCAATCTCTTTAAGGAATTTTTCTGTGCTTTTGTCCTTTCCATTTGGAGAAAATAAAAGACGGTGGCGACTCTTGCTTCCGTGACATTTTGCGAACCAGCGTTAAACAGTCAGTTCCAGATCCACCGATCACAGAACTGGCGACTCTGCTGGGGACTCTTAAAAAGTGAGGTGTACCTTAGGGTTAGTTCATAACTGTGTTTTCAATTATATTAACTTGTCTGCTTTATTATTGTGGGTATTGTCTCGGGAGTTCTATAGATCCTAACCCGGATCTGGGGGATACCTTCTTAGAAAGTAGCAATAAGGCTGTGAGGGAACTGTGCGGGGTATACCGACATGGTTGAAACAGTCTGCTACGTTGATGTGGCACTTTGGTGTGTACCGGTAACCCTTGAGTTCAGTCAAGGAGAGTACGGGGCCTCCATGTGGTGTCGTGAAGCATCAACTGACCTTAGGAACCTTAATTGAACTATCTTGGCCTCTTTAGGATAGTGAGATAACTGACTTTGGTGCAGTCCGAGGTTGGTTGATACTCGATACTACACTCAATTGAGGGTTGCTTTCCTGGAATATTTCGGTCGCCAGTTCAGTGGCTAAATCGAAACGATGAACAATGAAAGCAATCCCGTGATATTGGGACCCTTAGAACCCGGTTACGTCTAATAGGACAGGTTGAGCCCACCAACTTCAAGAGGGTAATACCCAGACCCCATGCTGGCCTGAACTCTAAGGGTTTCTCTTGTGTGACTTGTGTGCCTTCCAACTTGACTACTTGCATGTTTGTTATCTGACACTTGAGTTTCTTGCAGGTTTTGTTTATAGTCCTTAACTGGGACTCATAACAGGGTCTACTGAGTGTTTTGCAGGCTTTATTTAGTCCTTAATTAGGACTCATGACAAGGTTTACCGAGTTTCTTGCAGGGTTTGTTTTAGTCCTTAATTGGGACTCATGACAGGTTTTACTTGAGTTTCTTGCAGGTTTTGGTTTGCAGTCCTTAATTGGGACTCATAACAGGGTTACCTACATTACCCCATGCATCATGACATCATACCATTGCATACACCCTAACCCATTTCAAGGATCTCAAGGGCTTGTGATGCAGGTCACGGTGAATCAACTATCCCAGCAAGGGGCAAAGAGGATTTATTTTCCTCTAGCCAAGGTTGTCAGGGGCTATGACCCACTTGATATGGTGAGCTTTGACTCCTGGAGAAGGTTCCCCTAACCAAGGTTGTTTGGAAGCCAGAACTAAACATGATGACTAAAGTCAGGGGCTATGACCCACTAGATATGGTGAGCCTTTGACCCTTGAAGAAGGACTCTCAACAATATGCAGTGCCTTCAATCAAGCTACCGGTTTCAAATTTTAACAAATTTCTTGTTTATCCCGCGAGGTCCTTGAAAACATTACATGCATGTCATACACTTCATTGCATAACAGGTACCCTTGTTGCAGGTTACTTATCTTTCCCGCTGTTTATTTCAGCAATGGCTTCCCAACAAGACAACCAGGACCTTCTTGCTCAAGAGACTAGGTTCGGGGAAATCCTTCTGAATCTATCTAAGGGGCAGGAGGAGCTAAGGACACTTCTCATGGGGACCTTTGTCAGGAACAGTGCTGAGGACGAATGGCTGAAATAATTGCAAGCTGAAATGGATGCAATGAGAGCCCAAATGCTGGGGCAGGGGACTGCCATTCAAGGTTTAGCTCAAAGACAAGAAGAGCTCGGAGTTCTCGTCAACCAACTACTTCGGGGTAACCAACTGGGGCAAACATCTAAGGTTGAAGGGCCAGTCATTGTTCAACCATCTTTGAGACAAGGAGATAAAGGGAGATCTCCTCAAATGGCTTCAGGGCCACAAATTCAGCATCAACCTCACCAGCTTCAGCCAAACAAGTCCAGGAGGCAATTCACCCAGCTCAACATGTCGCTGTTTTAGGCTTTGCAACGCCTGTTGAGATTGAACCTAATCACATTAAGGGCTCATCCCCGGAACCCTAACACAGCATCTCCTATATATGATCCCAATAAGAGGTGTGCCTACCACTCTGCCTGTCCAGGACATGATACAAATGAGTGTTGGGCTCTGAAGAACAGGATCCAGGACCTGATTGATGAAGGGACATTGGAGTTCACACAAGATGGTCAGGCTGAGTTCTTCTGCCATCCCTCCAAGGCTCACCATCTGAAATAACAAGCCCTGAGATGAAAAGACTTTTGTTCATTCGAATGTTCAAGTTGTAATTCTTTTTGATTGTTCAAACATTTGTTCATTGTTAAACATTGTTATTTCATTAATGCATCGCATATGTCTGTTTTGAAGCAATATATTCGTATTCACTATATGCAAATTATTTTCATATTTTTTCTGATGTCAACTCTCAATTAACAATTCTAAGCCTCTTGAGGGAGGATGACGAAAATGATACCACGATCTTTACAGTATGCTTTTGAACAGACCCCGTTGATGAGGTACATGCATTTATTCAATCCCTAAACACTGGAGTTATAAGGAAGATAATCCCTCGTCAACCCCTTTGAGCCAAAGAAGTAGGAGTTTTTCTTTTTTGAAATTTAAAACCCTTAATCATAACCTGGGGCAGGGTAGTCTCTCAGTTGATCCAAGTGCATAACGAATGGCACCAAAGAGGTCCTTACAAAACAACAAAAGACAGTGTTGGTTCCGAACAATCATAAGGATAGGCAATCATTATATCTCAAAAAAAAATAAAAAAACCATTAAGTCAAAACCTATGAAGGAGACTTACAAAACTGGGGCATCCCGCTGACTGTAATCATAAAAGAAACAGTTCAGGTAAAATTTAGGGATAGCAAAATCAAAAAGAAAGAAGTCATACAAACCCTCAACAATAACGAAAAGGAATGACTGCCTATTCAGAATAAATCATCAATATCTGAACCATCACTGGAATTTCAGAGCAAAGACTCAAAACAAGGGCTAACGTATGATCAACTGAGTTTAGGATTGAAGAACATCACGAAGAGTGGGTGGGTACAAATAATTTGAGCCTTTATCCTTTGTTTCTTAAACCGTGAACCAGGCCACGTTATAACCCTTAAAAGTCCTAGCTGAAGCATGGGTTAGTTCGAAAGCATACTGTTACGAAAGGTATCCTGACTCCTTAAGGCTTACGGTAAATACGGAGTTGACATCATGTTTTACAAACATTCACTTGTTTTATGAAAAAAAAAAGAATGCATTTTCAAAATCTTCAAGACAGACATAGGCTTTGCATTTTTAACATAACTTTGTTTGCATATGACTTTTGTTTGAACAGCATAGAAATTCGCACGACGAATGTCTAATGAACAAGAGTATCTCCAATCAAGGGGCATGGCATGACTATTGTCCATCATCTGGGGCAGTTAAGTCAAGATTCAGAGAATCTCTCAAAAAAGCCTATCAGCCTGGGGCAGATCTCCGCCTGAGTCACTTGGGGCATTCCAACAATGAATCTTGCCTGATCAAATACCTTCTGGTGGCATGACAAAACACTGCTAACAGGGGCAACTCCCTACATTCTGAGAGCGTGGACATAGTCGAAAAAAAAATACTACGCACAATCAAAGACCCGCTAGGTTGACACACCTAGGCAAAAATAAGGGCTTCCCGGCGAACCAAAAGGGTTCGGGCAAAAATAAGGGATGAAAAGAAAAAATCTGTACACCCGGCAAGTTAAAAACCTGAAAAGGCGGCTTGGGCAAAAATGGGTATCCCGGTGGACTGAAAACTCGAAAGGGCGGTCCAGGCAAAAGTTAGGGATCAAAGCGTACGACTATGTCCTGTCATCTTGTCACCTGCCTACCTGAAGAAGGTTGGACCCTCAACAATTATCAGCATCCCACAGGTGCCTCCCCCATAGAAACAGGGGCAATAATGGGTGGTCTAAGCAATCTGATTGTTCTGTCCTCCAAGGTATCAAGGTAAGTTCCGTTGAAGAACATAACCAATACAGTTCAATACTTCCTCAGAGAGTCCAATCTAGTTCCCCAGGAAAGTTGGAATTCATCTCCCCAAGCAGTAAGCTTATCCCCAGTAGATTCTGGAAGCTTATCCTCGCAGAGCACGAACGCGTTCCCCGACTTTATTCAAAGAGTTATTTCCTTACCAGGATATAACTGGGTTATCCTCAGCCATAAGCCACGGAGAGATCGTCCTCGGCGAAGTCGTCTTATCCCCAGCGAAGTCTATTAATGCTTCCAATACAATAAGGGTATTCCCAGCAAGTTTATTATCAACAACTCAGCAAAGTATCTCTCTCCCCAGAGTATTGCTCCCCAGCAAGATTACTAGAGTACTTTTCTCCCCGCAGAGTAATCCATTCGCCAAGTTCATTCCCCGACGGAGTTATCTTCTCCTACCGGTATTCTTGCAACTATCATCCCCAGCGGAGGCAAAAATCTATTCTTCAACCGCAACCCAGGAGTGACTTCCCGGCACCCGTCAAGGATTTATTTTCCTAAGATGAAAACATATATTCATAAACATCACATCTTCATACATTATAGCATGCATATGCATCATACTACACGAATCTCATTAATTTTGAGGACATTTTGAAATCATGCAGTTCATGCATCATGATCTTGCATACAGCTGATGCTTTACCTTTCAGGAAAGGTCAATACAAAGATGATTACTATCAACTATCGCAACTCTTTCTAGATATGGTTCAGATGTGACCCAGATATGGCAACATTCTGATACTTCTTCCAGATTTCCTTCTAGATATAGTTCAGATGTGAACCAGATATGGCGACGTTCTGATACTTCTTCCAGATTTCCTTCTAGATATAGTTCAGATGTGAACCAGATATGGTGACGTTCTGATACTCCTTCCAGATTTCCTTCTAGATATAGTTCAGATGTGAACCAGATATGGCGACGTTCTGATACTCCTTCCAGATTTCCTTCTAGATATAGTTCAGATGTGAACCAGATATGGTGACGTTCTGATACTCCTTCCAGATTTCCTTCTAGATATAGTTCAGATGTGAACCAGATATGGCGACGTTCTGATACTCCTTCCAGATTTCCTTCTAGATATAGTTCAGATGTGAACCAGATATGGCGACGTTCTGATACTCCTTCCAGATTTCCTTCTAGATATAGTTCAGATGTGAACCAGATATGGCGACGTTCTGATACTCCTTCCAGATTTCCTTCTAGATATAGTTTAGATGTGAACCAGATATGGCGACGTTCTGATACTTCTTCCAGATTTCCTTCTAGATATAGTTCAGATGTGAACCAGATATGGCAACGTTCTGATACTTTTTCCAGATCTCCTTCTAGATATAGTTCAGATGTGAACCAGATATGGCGACGTTCTGATACTTCTTCCAGATTTCCTTCTAGATATAGTTCAGATGTGACCCAGATATGGCGACGTTCTGATACTCCTTCCAGATTCCCTTCTAGATATAGCTCGGATGTGACCCAGGCATGGCGACATTCTGACACTTATTCCAGTTGAAGATTTCAAGACCTAGACCGGTTTAGTTAATCGACCCTAAGATTTTCTGTTTCTTATCCAGTCCAAGGCCTTCTCTAGTCCAGCTAAATCGACCCCTAACAGATTTCCCTGATAAAGACTCAGTAGAAGTTATCCAAGATTCTCTTAATGATTGCTGTTGAGGTTGTAGTCGCCTATGGTTCTCTCCCCGATACTGCGAAGGTAGTAATCATCCCAAGTTTTTCTCAACGATTGCTGTTGAGGTTGAAGTTATCCAAGATTCTCTCAATGATTGCTGTCGAGGTTGTAGTCGCCTTTGGTTCTCTCCCCGATACTGCGGAGGTAGTAATCATCCCAAGTTTCTCTCAACGATTGCTGTTGAGGTTGAAGTTATCCAAGATTCTCTCAATGATTGCTGTTGAGGTTGTAGTCGCCTTTGGTTCTCTCCCCGATACTGCGGAGGTAGTAATCATCCCCAGATTCGCTTAATGATGCTGTTGAAGTCGAAGTCGCCCAAGATTCTCTCAATGATTGCTATTGAGGTTGTAGTCGCCTGTGGTTCTCTCCCCGATACTGCGGAGGTAGTAATCATCCCCAGATTCTCTCAATGATTGTTGTTGAGGTTGAAGTCGCCCAAGGTTCTCTTAGCGTTCCTGTTGAGGTTGTAATCATCCAAGGTTCTCTCACCGTTCCTGTTGAGGTAGTAACCATCCCTGGTTCATTCATCGCCGTTTGAAGCTCCAGATCCAGCTCCTGTAACCAGTCAGGACACCCCTATACAAAGAATTGGAAGACCAGCTCCTGTAACAGGTCAGGTAATCATTTTTCTTTTGCAGGTACGCAAGTTCTCGCTAAGGAATCTCTTACGCGATCAACATCCAGATGACATCTATAAGCCCATTCACCTTCCATCATCTCTTAGCATGGCATCTATAAGCCCATCATCCTATCCATCAATCTCCAAATGGCATCTATAAGCCCATTCCCATCATCACACTGCTACTATGTGAGTGCAAATTTCTGGGCACTCTAATGTTCAATCATCTTCTACCTTCGGATTACGAAAGGCACGTCAGCCAATCTGCATCCTCAGGTCTAAGAAGATTGAACAGGGGCAACTGTTGTACCCCAAAATTTGCCCTCCCATATTTCTCAAAACATTTCAAGAAAAATTTACAAGTCCAACCTGGCGCGTCATATTCAGGTATTCTTTCGCCAAGATATCTCTGATAACATATTCTCAAATTCAGGTTCGGCTCAAGAGTCAATTCTTTAAAGAAGGTATCCGAATGTGTGAGTTTTCTCGAAGAAATATGGTGAAAAAGTGTGCTGAAAGTGCAGTTTTTACGCGCTAAAAAATTCATAACTTGAAGATCGTGGCTCGTTTTGAACCCATTCCGGTGGCCAAAATTCCGTCTTGACATTATCTACGTTTTCATCTCTCACGGTTGGAAGCCAATTTCGATCAGAAGGTCTTCAAAAATGTGGATTTATCAAGTATTTTCGTGCAGAAAATTTGTGACAGAAGTTTATTTGCGTCATGTTCAAAAAATCATAACTTGGTCGATTTTCATCGTATTGAGCTGGTTCTGGCGCCAAAATTTCACAAATTGAGTTGGCTACATTTTCACAGAAGGTATTGAGTTCAAACGGTATTCAAAAGGCTTTCGTTTTTTGCTCAGAGTGCGTGGTACACCGAAAATCCTGAATGCTGAATATTATTTCATCTGGGCCGAAACTTCGAAAATCCATAACTCGGTCAATTTTTATCGGATTGGACTCATATTTTTACACAAGGTCACTGACTCATAGATCTACAACTTTGCTTCAAAAGTCGAGACTAAATTATGCACCGATCAATACCAGATTTTTATTGAAGAACGTGTCAGAGTCGACACTGGAGCCCAAAATAAGCTTGTCTGAGCTGAAACTTCAAAAATTCATAACTAATTCACCGTTTATCTGATTGAGTCGATTTTCGGACAGGAGTTAGTTCTCGATGCCGGATACATTTTGTTTTCACATTTCAACTTCAAAAATTGCACTTAAGTCCCTGCGATTTAGCCTGGAAAGTGACGAACTCAAGTGAACATTGGAGGCTCAATTGCACATTCAAAGCCCATTTTCTTTACCTTAATTTCCATTATATAATCACCTTCTTTTCACACAAACCAGAGAGGAGAAAAAGAGGAGAAAAAGAGAGAAAAAACCTTGCCACAACACTGTTAGAATATCAAACTCTTTCAAGAACCCTAAAACCTTGAAATCATTATTACAAATCCCTCTCTCACTACAAACAAGCCATCACAGTTACAAACCAACACCTCACTACTTCTTCAGTAAGGGTAAGGCTGGCTTGATCTCCATGATCCTAATTTTCCAGTAAGGCATAAAAGCATTCAGGCCACTGATTTTCCAGTAAGGGTAAGATTGATTTGATCTCCATGATCAAAAGGGTATAATCATTCATACATGCCATATTGTGCCTAAACATTAAATTTCTTCATATATTGGCTTTATTTGCATTTTATGATTTTATTTAATGTGTTCGTGAGATTCAACTGCAGATTTAGACAGGATCCCAGGTTCATTAAGGAACGGTGAGGCCAAAAGCCAAATGGCCAAAAGCCAAAAACCAAATGGCTAAAGTAGAAAAACTTATGCATGACACCAATACATGGCGAGACAGACATCCTGAGAAGATTAAGGAACATTTAGGCCAAAATGCAAATGGCCAAAAGCCAAAAGCCAAATGGCCAAAGTAGAACAACTTATGCATGATGAGGCTAGAACACAAATGGCCAAACCACTCCAATTCACCTCCAAAAAGGGGACAGAAACCCCCCAAGGTATTGTATTTTCTTTCTTTTCCTTATTTTATTTATTTCAATTATTTCTTTTTTTAATTAATTCCTTTAATTTAACTTATTTTCATAAAATATAAAAAATAGTAAAAAATAGAAAAGTCATAAAAATCAAAATATATTTATTTAATTAATATTTTTTGTAAATAAATTTCACTAATAATTAATTATTTATTTTTATAAATCAAAATTGCATGTAAATAATTAGATTAATTTTAGGTTTAATTTTAACATGTTTTTCTTAATAAATAAAAAAAATTAGAATTAGGGTTAATATTTTAATCTTTCTCATAAAATACATAAAAAACATAAATACCAAAAACTCAAAAAAATAATAATTTCTTTTTTCTCTTTAATTTCATTAGTTTAATCATTTAATTTAATTTCATTAAAAAGGGTCCAACGCCCTCGTTTCCAATTTTAATTCCTATTCGCGCATTTTTATTTATTTCCTTCTTTTAAATATTTATGTAACTCTCCCAAAGTCTTGTAAACTTAATTTCTCGCACTTTATTTTATTTCTTTATTTACTTTCCGTCAAATCGGATCCTGGATTTTAATTTTGGCGATGTGGACCCGCGCCTTTGTAATAGTTTAGAACTTTCAATTTCCGCATCTTTTTTAACTGTTAAATAAATGCATGCAAGAATGAATGACAAAAAAATAAAAACAAACGCATAGATCACCCATAACCTGACAAGACAAAAATAAATGAATCTGACACACAAATCACACACCACCCCTAGGGTACGCCTCACTGTTGCCTTGCCTCGAAAGGTGATCGTCGAGTAGAGGATGTCTTAGTAAGTCCTCATGATCCGGGAACCTGGCATGAGGGTAGCTTCTAAGGTGTCTTCCTATTGCTCTGGTGATCACCATGTCCCGAACCTCGAATTGACCCGAACACCTCCAACGGTGGTGCTACCTACCTCTCAATGGTGGGATGACACTACTTTAAAGGACATCTACCCAGACGAATTCCTTAGGGTAGGTAGACGACTCTAGATACTTGCTCTAAATTTCAAAACAAATCAAAATACTTTTCACACCGACACCTTTTCAAAAAGCTTTCGAAAGCAATTTTTCAAACACTCTTGAGGACCGATACAAGAGTCGAACTGAAATTTTCAAAGAAACTTTTTTTAAAACCCACATTGAAAAGCAAACAAACCATTTTTGAAAATACAAATGAGCAAGTATCTAAGAGCCCATGGATAACCATGGATAGAAAGGGTGCTAACACCTTCCCTTTCTATAATCCACCTCCCGAACCGAGAGCAATCTCTTTAAGGAATTTTTCTGTGCTTTTGTCCTTTCCATTTGGAGAAAATAAAAGACGGTGGCGACTCTTGCTTCCGCGACATTTCGTGAACCAGCGTTAAACAGTCAGTTCCAGATCCACCGATCACAACCGCTGTTGTACCCCAAAATTTGCCCTCCCATAATCTTCAAAGTTTTGCCAAACATCCTCTTCAAATGCTTCAAGGTCTACTCAAGGGCCACACAGCCAACCACTCTCCTAAGGCCAGTCAAATTAGGGTTTTGGTTCTGATCAAGAAAATGGAGTTTCCAAGGGTCCAATCAAGTCTCACATGCCTACAAATATGGTCAAGCATCCTCATACAAAGTTTCAAGACTTTCAGCATAAAATTGCACAGTCAAAAACCCTAATTGCACTACAGTCAACTGTAGGGGCAAAATGGTCATTTGACAGTCAAAAGTTCAAATTTTTGGTCAACATCTTATTTTGAAGCCACAAACATCATTTGATCAATGCTTGATCATGATTCTCAAAAGTATGGCTCAAAAATCATCAAGATGCAAAAGTTTCTATTTTTGGACAGCTGAAAAGTCAACTGTAACTTGACCAAGGCATAACGTTTTCATGGTTCATCAGAAAAATCCCATCCAATGCTCATTTTGAAGGGGAAGACATTTCCTACAACCCATCTTCACACTCCAAGTCCAAGAAATGCTCTCACAAAAAGTTATCAATTTCAACATTATAGGTCATTTTCAAAAGTCAACAAAAAGGGACTTTAAGTCAAAGGCCATAACTTGAGATTGGTGAATCAAAATGACATGGGACCAAGGAAATTGGTTAGAGGACTCAAAGACCTTTCTAAAATGTCCAAGAACATGATCAAAGCTTAAAAATTGAGCAAGATATGCATTGGAGAAGTTGGGAAATTTTTGTGAAATGGCCAAAATCATTTATCCTTGAAATTTCATTTTTGACAAAAGGGGTCCACTTTTTCCACTTGAATTAGCCTAGCCATGCTTCCCACGTGTCCCACCTTTTATTTCAGATTTTTTTATTAATTTTTTCATTTTTTATTGATTTTATTGGATTTAATTAATTTTAAATCTTTTAAAATCAAGAGAAATTCAAAAAAATTAATTTGAGGGAATATTTGGCTTTGATTAACCTTGAAGCACCATTATGTACATCCCATTTTCGTGCCAAGGCTCAAAGAAGCAAGAATTCAAAAAATGAGTCAAAAAAGGAAGCTTGGTTATGGAGGTTTATGGAGGATCTTGAAATTGAAAGCTTTGCATTAAGAGGCTATAATTCCTCTTGATTCACATGGCCTAATGCCTATACAAGTGAGACAAAACGAAATTGAGACCTAGGCTGGGCATAAACACAAAAAGAAAACTCACACTTTTAGCTTGAAAACTCAAAATCTGAAAACATACTTGTAGTACGATTCAAGGCAAGATTCTGATCTCATTAGCTTCCTGAGGCTTCAAGAGGACTTTTCCAACCAAGAACTTCGTCCCTAACCCTTTGAATCGGTATATAGAAGTCAACCTTTCTTCATAAATATACATATTCGTGTTTTAATTTTGAGACATTCTCAAAGCATTTTGGTTACATATTCATACTAAGCAATGTGTTTTGAAGCTAACCCTATATTCTAATTGCGTTTTTATGCACCATTGGAGAATCTGCCATTTTTGTTTTTTAGGGTTCCTAAGCTTTTGAATTAGGGGTTTTTGAATACAGTAAAATTGGAGAATCACGATGCCATAGTTGCAACCAGCATGCTTGGACGAAGAGATTAGATGCCTCGCGCTCAATTTCTGATCCACTACCAGCTATTCGTTATTTTCTGGAAAGGCACCTAAAAGAACGCCTAAAAAACCGTTGCTAAATTGTTCTTGTTTCAGGAAAATAAAGCCAAGCGAAGGAGACGATGAAATGGCCGGTTCTGGTTGGTCCATTTAAAATCGCGCGCTAAAAATCCACTAGCGTGTTGTTTTATTTTATATTGATTGTTGTTTATTTAATTTACAAAGGAACAAAGTGGCTCAGTGGCAGGCACAAGCATTGGCAGACTACAGGACCTGGGTTCGAGCCCCAGGTCCCTCACTATTTCCATGTTATTTTTCATGCAATGTTCCCATGCAGTTTCAGCCTAAAGGAGCACCCTATGTCCATACAATCTGGCCATCCACGTGCCTATGGAGATGGATCAAATGGCCACAATCTGAAGTGCACCATGGACTGCAGTCAACCACCTCACACCCTAGTGTCAAAGTCAATGAGGCTTAAGGAATTGGGCCCTAAATTGCTGGGCTTCACCTCCAAAAATAGGGGCAGACCCCCTAGGTTTGCAAACTTTTTTCACTCTTTTTTTTTATTATTATTTCTCTTTCTTTTAATTATTGTTTTATTAATTAGTTTAATATTTTCAATATATAAAACAAAAACACAAAAAAATCAAAAAAGATAAAAATAATAAATATTTTATTTTAGTATTAATTTTTGTAAATAAATCCCATAATAAATTTAGTTTTAATTTTAGGTTGTTAATTTAATTCTTTTTCTCAATAACCAAAAATAACAAAAAAATAGGCCTTTAGCACTTTTTATCTTTTTTTAATTAATTAAATATTTTTATTATAAGTATCATTAACCATTAATTTTGTAAATAAATTTTATAATTAATTAATTTTAATTCTAGGTTTTAACTTTAATGCATTTTCTTTAATAAAATAAAAAACAATTAGAATTAGAATTATTTAATTTAATTTTTTCTTTAATGTCATAAATACAAAAAAACATAAAAAATAAGTTTCTTTCTTTTTATTTAACTTAATTATTTAATAATTTCATTTTAATTCCTTTAAAGGGTCCAACGCCCTCGCATTCGATTATATTCTCTTTTCGCGCGTTTTATTTATTTCTTTGTTGTAAATATAATGTACTTGTTCCAAAGCCCTGTAATAGTCAATTAGACATTTATTTTCTGCACTTTATTTTAAACCGGGTCTGGATTAATTTGGCGTTGTAGACCCGCGCCTTTGTAATAGCGTAGGACCTTTATCTTTTCCGCACTTTAAATTCCTGCACCTTTAACTGTTAAACAATAACATGAAAGAATGAATGCCCAAAAATAAAATCAAAGCGTAGATCACCAATACATGACAAGACAAACAATAAACTGAAAATGACACACAATTCACACACCACCCCTAGGGTACGCCTCACTGTTACCTTGCCTCGAAAGGTGATCGTCGAGTAGAGGATGTCTTAGTAAGTCCTCATGATCCGGGAACCTGGCATGAGGGTAGCTTCTAAGGTGTCTTCCTATTGCTCCGGTGATCACCATGTCCCGAACCTCGGATTGACCCGAACACCTCCAACGGTGGTGCTACCTACCTCTCAATGGTGGGATGGAACTACTTTAAAGGACATTTACACAGACGAATTCCTTAAGGGTAGGTAGATGACTCATGGATACTTGCTCTTCTCAAAACAAAACAAAAACATCTTTTCACACCTCACACTTTCAAAAAGTTTTCAAACAAATTTTTCATACACTCTTGAGGACTGATACAAGAGTTACTTAGAAATTTTTCAGACGAGACTTTTTCAAAACCCACACACATTGAAAAGCAAACAAAACAATTTTGAAAACACAAATGAGCAAGTATCCAAGAGCCCATGGATAACCATGGATAGAAAGGGTGCTAACACCTTCCCTTTCTATAACCTACCTCCCGAACCGAGAGCAATCTCTATAAGGAATTTTTCTGTGCTTTTTTCCTTTCTATTTGGAGAAAATAAAAGACGGTGGTGACTCTTACTTCCGCGACATTTCGCGAAACCAGCGTTAAACAGTCAGTTCCAGATCCACCGATCACAACCGCCCTTTCGGGTTTTCAATCCACCGAGAAACCCTTTTTTGCCCAAGTCGCCCTTTCGGGTTTTCAACTTGCCGGGTGTACAAATTTTTTTGTTTTATCCCTAATTTTTGCCTGAAACGCCCTTTCGGGTTTTCGATTCACCGGGATGCCCATTTTTGCCCAAGTCGCCCTTTCGGGTTTTCAACTTGTCAGGTCATTTTATGTGTAGTATCTTTTGACTATGTCTGCATTCGTAGGGTGCGGAAAGTCGTCACCGTCCATAGTGGTCAGAATCATTGCCCCACCAGAAAAGATGCTCTTGATCACAAATGGTCCTTCGTAAGTAGGAGTCCATTTTCCCCTGGGATCACTTTGCGGCAAGATGATCCGCTTGATTACAAGATCTCCGACTTGATATACCTGACGCCTGACTTTCTTGTTGAAAGCCTTGATCATTCGTTTTTGATACGTCTGACCATGACAAACAGCAGTAAGTCATTTCTCGTCGATTAAGTTAAGTTGATCAAGCCGGGTCTGAATCCAATCGTCTTCACTCAAACCGGCATCCTTCATAATCCTCAAGGAAGGAATCTGAACTTCCATGGGTAGAACAACTTCCATGCCATATACCAAAGAAAATTAAGTTGCCCATATTGAAGTACGTGCCGTGGTACGATATCCATGCAGAGCAAACGGTAACATCTCATGCCAGTCCTTGTAGGTGACTTTCATCTTTTGAATGATCTTCTTGATATTTTTGTTCGCGGCTTCAACAACACCGTTCATCTTCGGACGGTAGGGAGATGAATTATGATGATAAATCTTGAATTGTTCGCACAGAGTGGTGATTATAGTGTTATTCAAATTTGTACTGTTGTTCGTGATAATCCTGTCGGGGATACCGTACCAGCATATGAGATTCTGCTTGATGAAGCGGGCAACCACATTCTTTGTAACTGAGGCGTAGGAAGCTGCTTCGACCCACTTGGTGAAGTAATCAATAGCGACCAAGATGAAGCGATGTCCATTAGATGTCGTAGGCTTGATCTCTCCAATCATGTCAATGCCCCATATTGCGAATGACCAAGGAGCTGTCAGAATGTTGAGAGGAACAGGAGGAATATGCACCTTGTCGGCGTAGACTTGGCATTTGTGGCAAGTACGGGAATGTTGATGACAATCAGCTTCCATGGTAGACCAGTAGTAGCCCACCCTTAGAATCTTCTTTGCCATCGTATGTCCGCTCAAGTGGGTGCCAAATGTGCCACTATGCATCTCGGTCATGATCAACTCTGCTTCAACCTTGTCCACACAACGAAGTAGAACACAATCATGGCTGCGCTTATAAAGGATGCCATTGCTTAGGAAGAACTTGGCAGCAAACCTCCTTAAGAACTTTTTATCATTGACTGAAGCTCCTTCATGGTATTCTCGAGTCTGGAGATACCTTTTGATTTCATGAAACCAGGGTTGTCCCACTACTTCTTCGGTGTTAATCTCATGACAGTGCGCAGGTTCGTCCATTCGTTCAATGTTAATTTGGGGAGCCTCGTTATCCCAGTTGAGCTTAAACATGGAAGACATTGTAGCCAGAGCATCGGCTAACTGATTTTCTTCTCGCGGGAAATGCTCGAAGGTAATCTGCTCGAAATGAGGCAACAATGTCAAGACATGTCCTTTGTATGGGATAAGATTAGGATGTTTGGTGTCCCACTCTCCTTTAACTTGATTGATAACCAAAGTCGAGTCCCCAAATACGACCAAAGATTTGATTCCCAAGTCTATAGCAGCCTTGAGACCAAAGATGCAAGCTTCATATTCAGCCATGTTGTTGGTACAGCTGAAGCAAAGTCGGGCAGTGAAGGGTGTATGGCAACCTTCCGGAGAAATGAGTACCGCACCGATACCGTTTCCAAGTGAATTTGAAGCACCATCAAAGTACAGGGTCCCTCAGGATCCTTGTTCAGGTCCGTCATACGGTCCGTTACCTTCAATGTTGTCCAATGTCATGATGTCCTCGTCAGGGAAGTCGAATCTCATAGATTGGTAATCTTCGACGGCTTGATGAGCTAGATGGTCAGCTAGTACACTCCCCTTTATAGCTTTTTGGGTAGTATACTGGATATCATACTCAGTCAGGATCATTTGCCATCTAGCAATTCTTCCAGATAAAGCAGGCTTCTCGAAGATATACTTGATCGAATCCATCTTGGAAATCAGCAGAGTGGTATGAGTCAACATATACTGCCTTAGCCGGCGAGCAGCCCATACCAAAGCGCAGCAAGTTTTCTCGAGCAGTGAGTAGCGAGTCTCACAGTCGGTAAACTTTTTGCTAAGGTAATAAATGGCATGCTCTTTTCGGCCAGACTCGTCATGTTGGTCCAATACGCACCCCATTGGGTTATCTAAAACAGTCAGATACATGATTAACAACCTTCCTTCGACGGGTGGCATCAGAATAGGAGGTTCCAATAAATACTCCTTGATCTTATCAAAAGAAACTTGACAATCATTGTTCCATTCAACTACCTGGTCTTTCTTCAATAGTTTGAAAATTGGCTCACAGGTAGATGTCAGGTGAGAGATGAACCTCACAATATAGTTTAAGCGTCCCAAGAATCCTTTAACCTCCTTTTCAGTGCGGGGGGCAGGCATTTCTTGTATAGCCTTTACTTTAGCTGGATCAACCTCAATTCCTTTGTTGCTGACAATAAATCCCAAAAGTTTACCAGACCTAACTCCAAAAGTGCACTTGCTTGGGTTCAGTCTGAGCTTATACTCCTTCAACCTGGCAAACAGCTTTTGCAAATGATCAAGGTGTTCTTCTTCTGTCTGTGATCGAGCTATCATGTCGTCTACGTAAACTTCGATCTCATGATGTATCATATCATGAAACAAAGCTACCATGGCGCGTTGATAGGTTGCCCCTGCATTCTTCAGTTCGAATGGCATCACTTTGTAGCAGAAGGTACCCCATTGCGTGACAAAAGTAGTTTTCTCCATGTCCTCGGGGGCCATTTTGATCTGGTTGTAACCCGAGAATCCATCCATGAAGGAAAAAACCTTGTGTTGAGCTGTGTTGTCAACCAAGATGTCGATGTGTGGTAGTGGAAAATCATCCTTAGAGCTAGCCCTGTTTAAATCCCGATAGTCCACACACATTCTGACTTTGCCGTCCTTCTTAGGCACGGGCACAATGTTTGCAACCCATTATGGATAGGAAGTAATAGCCAGAAATCCAGCGTTGAATTGCTTCATCACCTCAGCTTTGATCTTCTCAGACATGTCGGGCCTCATTCGGTGGACCTTTTGCTTGACCGATGGACAGTCTTCTCTTGTAGGGAGACGGTGGACCACAATATATGTGTCTAGTCCCGGCATGTCTTCATAAGACCAGGCGAAGATTTCAACATATTCGTTCAACAACTGCACTAAGCGCTCTTTGACACTTGGTTCCAGATTGGCACCCACTTTTACCTCTTTCTTGTCTTCCTCTGTTCCTAAGTTGATGGTTTCTAGCAACTCTTCATGAGGCGGAATAGCCCTCTCTTCTTGTTGCAAAAGTCTGGCTAACTCTCCCGGAACTTCACAGTCTTCGTCAACTTCGTACTCAGCATGATTGACCAAATCTTCAGAGTTACCGAAGGCTAAAGCAGAATAGTCATCCATGGAATCCGGAGTGGATGGGTACCTGCATTTGTGAGTGTGGGTGTGTGTAAGGGATAGACATCCTTAAACAAAACAAAAATGCAAAAGGAAATAAAATGAACACAACAGTTTATAGATGAAGACGTCCAATGATTCATTAAAACATGGCATATGATAATGAAGAAAATCAAGCCCTTACAAATGGACCTACATGCCCCGGGCAAGGCATGAGGTGAAAATAGTGTACGAATTGTTTAGTTATTACAGACCAAAAATGGGAAATTGTTCAAAGATAAATTTACTGGTTGATGAAGGTGATGGGAATAAAATCCTTTGCTTCCCAGTTGCTTAACCCCCCTTCGACGGTTGGAAAGATCCAATCTGCAAAGTTGTTCTCTTCATCCTCATCTTCTACAACATTAATTCCATGGTAGGTGATTTTGACGGGTGGTCCTCCAGCCTTGGAGCGACGCATGGCCTTCTGTCCTGCAGCTGTAAACCCTAATCCAAACTTGTCCGTCTTATGGGGAAAATCAGGCAGTTGCCTCCACACTGTGCTCTTTCCTTCTTTAATTACCGCCTATGCGTCCTTGAGAGATGCCATCTTAGATACATGCTTGGGAATGATAGGCACCTCAACCAATGTCTTCGCAACTGCGACCTCAGGAGAAACTTCCTCAAAATGTTGGAAAGGCGTTTCGATGAACTCACCATCCAACTCCACATAGCGGAAGGAGTTGAGGTGACTTATCATGTACTCTTCCTCGCCGTGCACCGTTATAATCTTACCCTTAACAGGATATTTTAACATTTGGTGTAAAGAGGAGGTAACTGCCCCAACATAATGGATCCACTGTCTTCCTAACAAACACGAATATGAAGGACGGATGTCCATCACATAAAAGGTGGAGTTGAAAACTTCAGTGCCCACTTTGATATGAATGTCAACCTCTCAGTGAACCATTCTTTTGGACCCATCAAAGGCCCTAACAACGATGTTACTGGGTTTGAGGGTTAATCCTTCACAGTCCAAACGGTCTAACGCTTTCTTCGACAACACATTCAAGGAAGAACCAGTATCAACTAAGACATGGGCGAGGGTGGTTCCCCTGCATTCAACTGAGACATGTAGCGTGTCATTGTGTTTCCTTCCTTTGGGAGTCAAATCAGCATCGGAAAAGCCAAGGCCATTATCAGCAGTAAGACTGGCCACACACTCCTGAAACTGGTCAGCCGAAGTTTCTTGGGGCACGTGTGCCATCTTTAAAAATTTGATTAAGGCCTTAGCATGGGCCTCAGAGCAGAGTAGAAGATCTAACATGGATATTTTAGAAGGGGTCTGCCCTAGCTATTCCACGACGTCGAAATCGCTCCTTTTGATTATTTTCAAGATTTCCTCCATTTCTTTCTGGGTGGTTTCGGGGATAACCACGGTATGAGCCTTCGTCCTGACAGGCGCTTCTAGTATCCCCTTGCCCTTATTGGTAGTATCAATATATGGTCTTACTTCATGAGTATCCAATTCTTTAATTATCGGGTCTTGCACAGATGGTTTAAAAGGAACAGAAGCTTTCGAGGGTCCGAAAACTGCTCGAGGGGGAGCAATCTCCGGAGAAAAAATCCAGCCGCTGTGATTTATCTTGCTTGTACCCGCAATGTTCCCTATATCAAGGGTTTCCTCTTCAGAATTCTCTTGGACTGATTCAATCTGTTTGATACCATGATAGAAGATTTCTCCTCCATAGTTCCATGGTATCATTTTGTTAGATTGATACGGGACAGGCCCCGACATGGTGATTTTTAATGGTACAAACTCAGGATCAGGTGTAATCTTGACAGGCCTTTTGCAAGCCTTGGGAAGATTATCGGAAATGGTTATAATTGCAATATCGTTGGTTGAAGTATCAAAAGTAGCAGGAGTAACAGGAGTGAAGGTATCAACAGGGGTCTTTTGGAAGAGTATCTCTTGGGTATCCATCAGGCGTTGGATACCTGATTTCAACATTGGGCAGTCAGCTCGTATGTTTTAAAAAAAGTAGCAGTCTTTTCCGCAGCCTGGGAATATCCCGGCTCTCATCAAATTCACTTTAATCACTGATAAGGGAGTCAAAAGGTCAGCAACATCGGTAACATGAAGGTCTTCCATAACGGCATGAACATTATGACCGTGCTTGGGCATCGGAGAAGATATCACGTTGGGCTTCTCAGGAGCATCAAATTCTACTTCCTTGGCGTCAATCAGGTCTTGGATTTTGTTCTTAAGCACCCAACAGTTGTTGGTATCATGCCCTGCACTGTCAGAGTGGTAAGCACACTTGGCATTGGAGTGGTAGTATGGAGAGGAAGTATTAGGGTTCTTTGGTGCTTCCTTCAAACTAGTAAGATTCAGCTTTAACAAATGAGGAAGTACTTGAGATGGTGTCATGTTGATTTGGGTGAACTACCGTTGTGGCCTTTCTACCCGTTGTTGATTAGGTCTTGGCTGATTGCCGCGAGGTTAATCATTTGAAGAGTTTTAAATCATCACAACCCCCACAGTTGGCTTGACTTTTCTAAGAATAAAGAGCAGAGGCTTCCTTCTTAGCTGGGAAGGTTTTCTTAACAGTAGTGGACGCAGAGGTATCTTTTTGAATCTTACCACTTTTAATATTGGCCTCGACCCTTTTTCCGGTCAGAATTAATTCGGTAAATCCCGCGGAGGAACTCCTGATTAAATGATTGAAGAAAGGGCCAAACAGGGTCCCTAAAAACATGTCAACCAGCTCTCTATCCTACAATGGTGGCTGCACCCTTCCAGCCAGATCACGCCACTTCTGGGCATACTCTTTAAATCCCTCATTGGAAGCCATCCCCATACTTTGTAGCTGAGTAGGAGTGGGCGCCAAATCAGCGTTGTATTAGTATTGACGGTAAAAAGCAACAGCTAAGTCTTCCCAGTTATGAACCTCATACCTCTCAAGTTGATAGAACCAGTCCAATTGTGTGCCTGACAAACTGTCTTGAAAAAAGTGTACCCAGAGGTCTTTATCAGATGAGTGGGGTTGGATCTTTCTGACATAGGATCTCAGATGCATCTTTGGGCAGGACATACCGTCATACTTAGCAAATGTTGGTACTTTGAACTTGGGAGGAATAACGATCCCAGCGACCAACCCTAGTTCTTCAAAATCTAAACCAGGTACCCTTTGCAACTCCATGGCTTCCAATCTATCCTCAAGATTCTTATATTTATCATCCGCCGGGGATATTGCTGTTCGGAGTAGTCTTCTTCTTCATCCTCTTCCTCCTCTTCAACTTCAGATTCAGAAGGTCCCGCAACTCCCTTTCCTTTACCAGCCCCTTCATCAGACGTTGAGGGGAACTCGAGAACTTTTCTAGCATTGCTTTCAAACCTTCTTCCAAAAGTGGCTACTCCGGGCCTTT
This sequence comes from Vicia faba, assembly GCA_948472305.1. NCBI lineage: Eukaryota > Viridiplantae > Streptophyta > Magnoliopsida > Fabales > Fabaceae > Vicia > Vicia faba. The sequence continues at coordinate 1,139,398,382 of OX451741.1, forward strand.
TCTTCTTTTTCTCTTTATTTTTCTCCAACAGTGCTTTGAGGTCCTCTTGACCCTTTGCTAAGGTCATGAGGAGTTGCTGGAATTGAGAATTCTGTGCTTGCAGATCCTTAACCGTCTGCTCCAAATCCATCTTGCTGAAATAAACAGCAGAAAGATAAGGAAACCTGGTGTGAAGACCTGTTTATGCATATAATGAATAGTATGTTTATTCATGTAATGCATTCAAGGATTCAGAAATTCAAGTTTGTTGCAAACAAAAAGGAACACATGTCATATTAAGAAGAAATTGTTAGTACGTAAGTGCCCCATGGGCAAAATATTACAAAATCCTTAATGTAAAAAGACATTGCGCATCCTCTTTGGTACGATGTAAGTGTTGAGAGTTTCCTCCTCATGAAGTCGGCGGGTAAGCTCCAAAACCTTCTTCTCACTGGCATAGAAGCTGGCTTCAAAAGTATTCCGTTCTTCTTTGAGTTGGATCCAACTCTCTTGCAATTCTTCCCATGATGTTGGCATGTCAGGATGTAGGAGGGTGTATGGAACCTCTCCTTCCATAACAGGCTCTTTGATCAAGGGGAGAATGTGAGGATATGGCATCATAAGGCTCTGGGCGCGGGTTCGTACCCACTTGAGGTAAGGCTCAAGGGGGATGGAATTCGTGTGCCCCAGTGTCTTACTATCCACTTTGTTGGGCATCCTCCAAGCTCTGATGAACCTTTGTCGAAGTCCTTGCGCATCGTTGTCGAAGTAAAAAACTAGGTCAAGAATCAGCATGTCGTGAGGGCCATCCCTCCGAGCATATCCAAACTGTCTTAAAGCTAAACAGGGGTTATAGGTAATTCCTCCCCTAATGCCAAGTAGTGGGACATTAGGGAATTCCCCACAACGATCAATGATGATGACATTTTCTCTGGACCGAGAACACCAATGTACATCAGAATGTGTGAGGGTCATCAATTGTTGTGACCACCTTAAACCCCGCTCTTTCTTCAAAACTGATTGTGGAAGGTGAGAAATAAACCACCTTGCTAGGAGAGGAGTATATCACATGAGAACACCTCTTTTCCTCATTGTTCGTGTGTGAAATTAGTGTAGGATGTCCCCAAGCAATGTAGGCACAAGATTCCGAGATATGAAAATCTTGACAGCATTCACATCTATAAGTTGATCAGGGTTTGGGAACAGGACCAACCCATAGATAAGGAGTGCCAAAATCTCTTCAAAGGCTTGTAGATCAAGAGAATTCCAGCAGTCTTGTGCCTTCTCAAACAGAAACTTTGCCAAGAAACCCTTGACACCACTCCTGGTTTCCCAATGACCCTTGATATCAGATGGTTGCAAGTGATGAGGTTGTAGTCGTCAAAGATTCCTTCATCATCCTGTTGAGGTTGTAGTCGTCCAAGATTCCTTCATCGTCCCGCTGAGGTTGTAGTCATCCAAGTTTCCTTCATCATCCTGCTGAGGTTGTAGTCGTCCAAGATTCCTTCATCATCCTGCTGAGGTTGTAGTCGTGTAAGATTCCTTCATCATCCTGCTGAGGTTGTAGTCATCCAAGATTCCTTCATCATCCCGCTGAGGTTGTAGTCACCCAAGATTCCTTCATCGTCCTGCTGAGGTTGTAGTCATCCAAGATTCCTTCATCATCCTGCTGAGGTTGTAGTCGTCCAAGATTCCTTCATCATCCTGCTGAGGTTGTAGTCGTCCAAGATTCCTTCATCATCCTGCTGAGGTTGTAGTCATCCAAGATTCCTTCATCATCCTGTTGAGGTTGTAATCATCCAATATTCCTTCATCATCCTGCCGAGGTTGTAGTCGTCCAAGATTCCTTCATTATCCTGCTGAGGTTGTAGTCGTCCAAGATTCCTTCATCATCCTGCTGAGGTTGTAGTCATCCAAGATTCCTTCATCATCCTGCTGAGGTTGTAGTCATCCAAGATTCCTTCATCATCCTGCTGAGGTTGTATTCGTCCAAGATTCCTTCATCATCCCCCTGAGGCTGTAGTCATCCAAGATTCCTTCATCACCTGCTGGAAGTTAAGATCGTCATCAAAATTCCTTCATCACCTGTTGGAAATTACAGCCACCAACACAATAACGGACAACTGAAGCTCCTAAAAATCTGTTTCTCTCAAAGAATAAAGATTCTCATCCTTGAAACCCCAGTAGATTGGCATACAACCCAAACTCCTAATTTCCCCAACAGTGGTTCTAGGACTTCTCATTTTCAACGATCAAAAGATTCTTGCAATCCCCTGTAGCAGTCAAGGATTTACTTTCCCCGGCAGCAGTCAAGATTCTATTATCTCCGGCTATCCAGGATTCATCTATCCTCAGCAAGACAGCTCATCAGCTTACATGCGCATTCACTACATTCATATATCATAAACATTGATATAACATATATATTGCATCATACATTTCATGCAACATAACTTTGTGTTTCAACTAATATTTTACCCTTTTCAGGATAAGATTAACAACTATTGAAAACAGTTTACGGACGCTTCCCAACATGAATGCTTATCTATTGCTTATTCAACTTCAAGGCTTCTGAAAACAGTTCACAGGTTCTCCAGATACGGATGTTAACCTATCGCCTATTCAGATTCAAGACCTCTGAAAACAGTTTACGGGTTCTCCAGATACGGATGTTAACCTATCGCTTGTTCAGATCCAAGACTTCTGAAAATAGTTTACGGATGCTTCCCAACATGGATTCTGATCTATTGCTTATTCAGACCCCCCAGTTCAGAGATGTTCCAAACATGGATACCTTTCTGATACTCGTCCACTCACCTACAACATCCTTGGATGGCATCTTTAAGCCCATCTCCGACATACAGTTCAACAAACATTTTTGGATGGCATCTTTAAGCCCATCTCCAACAAGATTCTGTCACATCTCCAAATGGCATCTTTAAGCCCATTCCCTCGACTACGCTTTGACGAGTGCAAATTTTTTTGGGCACTCTAGTGACCAATCTCCTTTTACCCTCGAGTCGCGAAAGGTAAGCCTGCCAATCTAATTCTTCAGGTTCAAGAAGATTGAACAGGGGAAACGGTTGTACCCCAAAATTTGCCCTCCCTTTTTCACAAAGAAATCACAGCTTCGGGATTTTCCTGATTTTTCAGATTGGCTCAGGAATCGGTCAAACAGACTTTTCCTATCAGTCTATCCAAAATTAGGGTTTGCGCACGCATTCTCAAAAGGAATTGAGTCCACAGTATTTCAATCGACTGTCATATTGCCTTGACGCTTGTTCAAGATTTCTGTTTGTCTCTCAAAGCCTAAACCTCTGGGATAAAAGCTGAGGCTTCTGATTGAAAGTTTGAAGTTTTAGTTTGATCAGTGAGGTAAAAGACGTATGGACGTTTGTTTGTTTAATTGTGCAATGCTTTTGGTTATTTGGAATGCCATGCTTATTATTGGTTAATGCAAGGATGTGAGACTGCGACGTTTGTTGATTATTTATAATTTCTAAGTTAAAATAGTTGAGATGCATTTCCAATTATTATAATTCAAGAAATTTAAATGATTAAATAAACAAGTGCAGAAGAATTAAAGAACTATCTGACAAAAGATTTTATTTATTTATTTTAATCTTTGTTACAAGTGTTATTTGAATATAGTAAATTTATTTACAGTGTTTATAATGATGTTTATTACAATGATTAAAAATAAAACAAATCTATGTTCTAAGTCTCTTGAAGTCTTCATCTTCTACTGCTGCTTCCCTTGCCCCAACTGGTATTTACCTGCAAAGACAGAAAAAAGAGAAGTCAATAACAGTTAAATTCAAAAATCATTTTCAGACAGTTAATCAAAAACTCATCATTAAAGGTTGTTGGCCGGAATCAGATTGTTTTGATTTTCATCATATTTTTGCTCATCCTCTTTGCAAATCACAAGAAGATTCTCTTCTTGGTTCACAAAGAGGAAAGTAAAATTATTTTGCAAACATACAAATAAATTAAAAGAAGGCACAAGGCTGCATAAAAAGTTCACCAAGCTGTACAATAGCAAACTGAAATGCCAAACCAAATTGCATTGTCAAACTGAACAAACAAGTTGCACAATATAAACTAGGCAAACCAAACTGTCAACCAAGCTGTAACTGTCAACTAAGTTGTCAACAAATTGTTAACTAAGCTATCAAACGGAAAAGTTGCATACAAGTACACAAAAGGCAATGCAGAAAATCTGGAAGATAAGAAAATATGCAGAGGAAAACCAAGTTGCAAGCAAGCACTTTCATCATTTTCCAGGCCAACACCTTTTCAGAATAAAAAGACATATTAAGCAATAAAATATGCTTTTTAAATGGAGAGAGAAAGAGAGAGAGAAGTAGGCTTTACAGTTTGGCAGGCTATGCAGAGCAGGAAGAAAGATATAGATAAATATAACAAGAACAGAACAGTTCAAGGGGGGCAGAATACAAAGAACAAGATACCACAAAAACTGAAAACACATAACAACAGCCTCCAAGCAAACTTCAAGTCAAAAACCTGCTAAAAAACCCACAGCAAGCCTGCCTCAAAGAAAACCTTCAGGCCTGCCTGTACCAGTGACCAAACCAGAAACAAACCTTCAAGCTTGCCTGTATCAAACAACCAAACTCAAGCATAGCAAATCTTCAAACAGCCTACCTGAAACACTTACCAAAACCTGCATAACCTTAAGACAAGCCTGCATAACCAAGATTACTTATAAACAGAAAACCAAGCCTGCCAGTATCCAGAAACCTGCCAGTATCTAGAAACCTGCTAAAACCTTTAACCTGCCTTCAATACCAAACAAGCCTACAAAACTGTAAACACAAAAACAAAGCATGCGAGCCAAAGCCCAGCAAGCCTGTCAAAGCCAAAACTCCAACAACCCAAATCCACAAATATAGCTAACAAACGCCTCAGAACCAAGTTCATCATAGGCAAAAACACCAATTCAGAGTTAACAAAATCCAAAGAGAGGAAAAAGGTCAGAAACAATAAGCATTCTCAGAAGAAATTCATCATTGAAAACTAACTACACCCACAAAGAGGAAGAACAAAGAAGAGAAATCAAACAACAAACATCAGAACGACAAAGTTCATCAACCTCAGAATCACAAAGACCAAGAGAGGAAGTGAGACAGAAACAAATGAGCAGGGTTTTCAGAACATAATATCATCACAAAACCAAAACAAAGCAAAATATACAAAGTACCAGGAAACAACGCAAGCATCATCGTGCTTCTCCACCTCCGGCCACCTGAGAGCGCCTCCGTCCAATCCTCCACCTGCTCTCCAAAAATAAACCCAAGGTATCAATTCCTTTTTTCCGCATCTCGCATCACAAACATAAGCAATCTAAAGATCTAAACACATAAAAAGCTAAAACATGCAAGATTGAAATCTAAAAACCCTAAAACGCATGTTATAACGAGGAAGTACCTTTTTGATCATTGCCCTGTGCAACCACGCGAGGAAGAGGAAATGGAGGTGGCATTCTGGTGGCCTGAGGGTTGGAAAGGGCATCAGTAGCTTTGCTTGAAACGATGAAGAGGAGAAGAAGAAGAAGGGAGCGGCGTCGTTCCAAACTGGACAAACCTAGCTCTGAAGCAAAACAATGAAAACCCTAAAAACATTGTAAACTGTTTGGGCCTGCCCCACGCACAAAACTGCTAAGCCCAATTGAAACTGGCGCCATACCCCCTTTTTTTGTTTTAATCTGTTTTATTTTGCACTTGGGCCAAACATTCCCCTAAGGCCCATTTAATTTCTTAAACCTTTTATACAAACCAACACTTTTTTTTATATTATTACCTTATTTTCTTTTCATAACTTATTTTTGTTGAATAATAAAATGATACGTTAATTTTTGTATAAAAGTTTATTAGTAATTTTCATTACCTTAAAAAAACCAAAAATACATAAATATTAGGTTTATTAAGTTTAAACAATTTTCTTGTGTTAAAACCTTTTTTTGTTTAAAACAAACCTTTTATATAAAACATTAACAAAAGTACATAAATAATAGATTTTTCTATTAAGTTAAAATATTCTTTCTTTAAGAATTTTTTGTTTATATAACACTAACAAAAACACAAATAATAATAATAATACTTAATTTGCATTAGATTAACATTTTGATCATTTGTAAATAACCATATGCATGGCACAATACTTTGATTCTCTTTGATTCTTATACCTTGCTATATTTTTACATTGAGAATGCGACGATTCGATTTGGTTGTAAATAATATTTGGACACTACTATTCTGATAAGACTCATCCCCGTTTGTAAACATTTGTACCCCCATCCCCGGATACTTATTTGTAATAGCTTAGACTTTACATTCCCGCAATTTATCGCTTTCCATATACTGTATAGTAATTAGGGTTTGTATGCGAAGATTCAAAATCAACCGCTAGATAACCTAACACAAAGATAAATGCATGAAAATCAACACACAATTCACACTTGCACCTCTAGGGTAACCTTGCTTGTTGCCTCGGAAAAATGCAATCATGTCCCTCGAGTATGAGACACTCTAGCAAGTGTCCCTTCGATAAACAAAGATCATTAGTCCCTCGATGACCCTCGATGTTGCCTTCGATAAAACTATCTCGTCCCTTACAAAATTGCTAGAGCGTCTCACAAGTTGCCTTCAATGATTGTATACGATGACCCGCACCCGTCCCGTTTAACATCTTAACGCAAGGTTGTTCACCAAACACAATGGTGAAACAACACTGTTAAAAGGGTTAAAACATAAGAAAATCTTTGATTAAAATAGGGTAGACAACTCTTAGTTACTTGATCAAACTTGCAAAACATCCTTGCCATTTTTTCAAAACACACTTCATAACACAACTTCAAAACAACTTTCAAAACATTGAAATATCTTTTCAAAAAGACATACACCTTTGTATATACTCAAACAAGAGTCATTACAAAGGTTGCCTAGACAAGGCATCTTTTTCAAAACATTTTCAAAACCACGCACACAAAGCACCCTTTCAAAACAATTGAAAAGCAAAGGCAAGTGATCTAAAACAAGTAACTAAGAGCCCATGGATAACCATGGATGAAAAGGGTGCTAACACCTTCCCTTTTCATAATCTACCCCCCGAACCGACGAAAACTTCTCAAAGGTCTTTCCTGTGCTTTTTGACCTTTCCTTAGGATAAAATAAAAAGTCGGTGGCGACTCTTGCTAAACCGAACAAGTGCGAAAACAAACGCAAAACCCAAGTCACTTCTCCCACCGTATCACAGAACTGGCGACTCTGCTGGGGAAATTTCTAAAAGTGGGGTTACCTTAGGGTTATTAGATCACCTTTACATGCTTACTTTGTTTGCTTTGATTGCTTTACTTTTTAGGTTCCTTGTTTGGGTTTGTTGTAAACCCTACACCCGGATTTGGGGGCACCTTTTAGGTAAATAGCAATAAACTGTGAGGGAACTGTGCGGGGTATACCGACATGGTTGAAGCAGTAGCTATGTTAGTGTGACATATTTGTGGGTACCGGTAGCCCTTGAGTAGTCAAGGAGAATACGGGGCCGCTGAGCAATGTCATGAAGCACTAACGAACTCTTAGAACCTTACTTGACCATCTTGGCCTTTTTAGGGGTAGTGAGATGACCACTTTGGTGCAGTCCGAAGTTGGTAGATACTCGATACTACACTCATTGAGGATTGTTTTCTTGGAATATTTTGGTCGCCAGTTAAGTGGCTAAACCAAAACAATGAACAGAAAATAATCCAGTGATATTGAGCTCCTTAGAACCCGATTTCTATTTTAGGACAGGATGAGCCAACTAACTTCAAGAGGGTACTTACCGACAAACCCCATGCAAGCCTAAACCTAAGGACTTGTTTGTTCTGTGTGAATATGATTACCTGTATATACACTTACTTGCTTTTGCATACATGTACATAACATCATAACATCATACCATAGCATTTTCAATAACCATTTCAAGGATCTTGAGGGTCTTTTGATGCAGGGTCACGTTGAACTAGACGTCTACCAAAGGGTAAGAGGGTTTTCCTCTAAAACAAACGCCGTCAAAGATCAAGTGCAACAACTTAAATCAGGGGCTATGACCCACTTGACATGGTGAGCTTGATTCTCGTGGAAAGACATCCACCATTACAAGGTTCTCCAATCAAAGATATTGATCGAAGTTCAACCTCTAACATTTTCTTGTGTTTACCCTACGAGATCCTTGAAAAACATGCATCCACATATCATGCATTGCATCGTAACAGGTTTTCCTTTTCAGGTTTCCTTATTTCTCCTACTGTTTATTTCAGTAGAGATGGCTCTAGAGCAGACCATCAAGGACGTTCAGGCTCAAAATGCTCAACTCCGAGAAATGTTCTTGAACCTGTCCCAGGGGCAAGATGAGATAAAAGCTCTCCTCACAAGGGGCTTGGTCCTAGGGAATCCAGGAGGCATCAGGAATGATCAGTTGGAAGGGTTGCAAATTGAGTTGGCAACAATGAGGATCCAGATGATGGGACATCTGGTGGGCCAGATGGCTCTTATTCAAGACTTAGCTCAAAGACAAGAAGAGCTCAGGGTCCTCGTCAACAAGCTACTTCGGGACAACCAAGGGGGGCAAACACCTAAGGTTGAAGATCAAGTCATAATTCAACCCCCTTTGAGACAAGAAGACAAGGGAAAAGCTCCTCAACTTACTTCAGGGTCACAAGCCCAACAACAACCTCGTCAGCGTCAATAGGGTAATCAGCGTAAGAAAAATACGTCTGGAAGACATTTCTCTGAGACTGACATACCATCATCTCTGATACTGAAACGCTTGTTGGAGGTCAATCTGATTACTTTAAAAGATCCTCCCCAGAATCCCAACACCTCTGCTCCTACCTATCACCCCAATGAAAGGTGTGCATACCATTCCCATAGTCGTGGACATGACACCGATGACTGTTGGGCTTTGAAAAACAATATCCAAGACTTGATCGACGAAGGAGTGCTGGAATTCATGCCGGATGGCGAGATGAAAATCTTCTGCTAAGGGTTCTCCATCTGAAATGGCAAAGCTCGAACTGAGAGACTTTTGTTCCATTTGAATTTTCAAGTTGTAATTTATTTTGTTATTCGAACAATTATCCGTTGATGTCAAACTTTGTTACATTAATGCATTGCATATGTTTGTCTTAAATTCATCCATTCGTTTTCACTATTCGTGTGCTTTCTTTATGATATTTAACTCTTGATAAAAAGCTACAAGTCTTTAGAGGGAGGATGACGAAAACAATGCCATGATCTCATACAGTATGCTTTTGGACAGACCTTGCTGACGATGTACAGGCATTTCTTTTAAATCCTAAACACTGGAGTTATAAGGAAGATAATCCCTAGTCAACCCCTTCGAGCCAAAGAAGTAGGAGTTTTCTGTTTTGAACACAAATTGAAACCTTTAATTTAAACCTGGGGCAGGGTAGTCTCTCAGTTAATTCAAAAGATGCGCATCGAAGTCGCAAAACTCTCAGTTCATAATACAACGAACGACATCAAAAGAATTCCTCTGGAATCAAAAGACAGTGATGGTTCCTTATCTCATAGGCAGTCAATCTCTCAAAAGAAAAAAGCCCACTGAGCCAAAACCTATAAAGGAGGCTTAAGAAAGCTGGGGCATCCCGCTGACTGTAACCTCGAAAACAGGAACAGTCAGGCAAAAGTTAGGGATAATAAATCAAAAGAACGAGGTCATTACAAATCCTCAACAACATGAAAAATGTTGCAAAAAAAGGGAGATGATGACTGCCTTCCAAAATCCAACTTGTGTGAACCATCACCAAAACGTTGTTCCAGACTCATTTGGAGTTCAAACGCACAATTAACTGAGTTTAGGATTGAATAACATCACGAAGAGCGGGTGGGTACAAATATACTTTGAGCCTTTATCCTTTGTTTCTTAAACCATGAACCAAGCCACGTTACAACCCTTCAAAAGTCCTAATTGAAGCATGGGTTAGTTCGAAAGCATACTGTTACAAAAGGTATCCTGACTCCTGTAAGGCTTTGCCCTAAATCTTGTGTTGAATTTGTCTTATAAAAAGTTTTCTGCTAAAAAATGCATTTTTCAAAACTTCGAGACAAGCATAAACTTTGCATTATTTGAATATCGTTGTTTGCACATGGTTTATTTGTTTAAACAGTAAAGAAATTCATACAATGAATATCCAGTGAACAAAAGCCCTCTCAGTGAGCAAAATCATTTCAAAAAGGATGACACTTCCATTGACAAATCTCCTATCAACAAGGGGGCATGACATGTCACTATCCAGCACACCTGGGGCAGTCCAGTCAAGGTTTCAACAGATCTTTCAAAGTTCAGTTAACCTGGGGCAGTCCGGTCAAGATTTCAACAAATCTTTCCAAGTTCAGTTAACCTGGGGCAGTCCAGTCAAGATTTCAACAAATATCTCAATTACAGACTAACCTGGGGCAAGTCTCCGTCACCATCACTTGGGGCATTTAAACGTCAATCTCATCAAAGGGTTACGTACAACCCAAATTTCCTGGCAGTGCCACAAGCATCTGATACTAGGGGCAGTGATGAAACCTCTCCGAAATCCTTCTGAAAATAAATTCAAGCGTCCTCGAGAAGTTCATCACCTCTCTAGCAGACCAACGGTCATGGGTTTATTTCCCCAACATTTTTCAAGGATTTATTCTCCAAAACAAAATTACATTTCAACAACATGCTTAACATATGCAGATTGATCAGCAGGTAAAGGTTCATCGCCTTTTGGAGTAGCAGTCGTCAAATATTCCTTCATCACCTTTTGGAGTAGCAGTCGTCAAATATTCCTTCATCACCTTTTGGAGTAGCAGTCGTCAAAGATTCCTTCATCACCTTTTGGAGTAGCAGTCGTTAAAGATTCCTTCATCACCTTTTGGAGTAGCAGTCGTCAAAGATTCCTTCATCACATTTTGGAGTAGTAATCGTCAAAGATTCCTTCATCACCTTTTGGAGTAGCAGTCGTCAAAGATTCCTTCATCACCTTTTGGAGTAGCAGTCGTCAAAGATTCCTTCATCACCTTTTGGAGTAGCAGTCGTCAAAGATTCCTTCATCACCTTTTGGAGTAGCAGTCGTCAAAGGTTCCTTCATCACCTTTTGGAGTAGCAGTCGTCCAATATTCCTTCATCATCCTGCTGAGGTTGTAGTCGTCCAAGATTCCTTCATTATCCTGCTGAGGTTGTAGTCGTCCAAGATTCCTTCATTATCCTGCTGAGGTTGTAGTCGTCCAAGATTCCTTCATCATCCTGCTGAGGTTGTAGTCGTCCAAGATTCCTTCATCAGCCTGATGAGGTTGTAGTCATCCAAGATTCCTTCATCATCCTACTGAGGTTGTAGTCATCCAAGTATCCTTCATCATCCTGCTGAGGTTGTAGTCATCCAAGATTCCTTCATCATCCTGCTGAGGTTGTAGTCGTCCAAGATTCCTTCATCATCCTGCTGAGGTTGTAGTCGTCCAAGATTCCTTCATCATCCTGCTGAGGTTGTAGTCGTCCAAGATTCCTTCATCATCCTGCTTAGGTTGTAGTCGTCCAAGATTCCTTCATCATCCTGCTGAGGCTGTAGTCATCCAAGATTCCTTCATCATCCTTCTGAGGTTGTAGTCATCCAAGATTCCTTCATCATCCTGCTGAGGTTGTAGTCATCCAAGATTCCTTCATTATCCTGCTGAGGTTGTAGTCGTCCAAGATTCCTTTATCATCCTGCTGAGGTTATAGTCGTCCAAGATTCCTTCATCATCCTGCTGAGGTTGTAGTCGTCCAAGATTCCTTCATCATCCTGCTGAGGTTGTAGTCGTCCAAGATTCCTTCATCGTCCTGCTGAGGTTGTAGTCATCCAAGATTCCTTCATCATCCTGCTGAGGTTGTAGTCGTCCAAGATTCTTTCATCATCCTGCTGAGGTTGTAGTCGTCTAAGATTCCTTCATCATCCTGCTGAGGTTGTAGTCATCCAAGATTCCTTCATCATCCCGCTGAGGTTGTAGTCACCCAAGATTCCTTCATCGTCCTACTGAGGTTATAGTCATCCAAGATTCCTTCATCAACCTGCTGAGGCTGTAGTCGTCCAAGATTCCTTCATCATCCTGCTGAGGTTGTAGTCGTCCAAGATTCCTTCATCATCCTGCTGAGGTTGTAGTCATCCAAGATTCCTTCATCATCCTACTGAGGTTGTAATCATCCAAGATTCCTTCATCATCCTGCCGAGGTTGTAGTCGTCCAAGATTCCTTCATCATCCTGCTGAGGTTGTAGTCGTCCAAGATTCCTTCATCATCCTGCTGAGGTTGTAGTCATCCAAGATTCCTTCATCATCCTGCTGAGGTTGTAGTCATCCAAGATTCCTTCATCATCCTGCTGAGGTTGTATTCGTCCAAGATTCCTTCATCATCCTGCTGAGGCTGTAGTCATCCAAGATTCCTTCATCACCTGCTGGAAGTTAAGATCGTCATCAAAATTCCTTCATCACCTGTTGGAAATTACAGTCACCAACACAATAACGGACAACTGAAGCTCCTAAAAATCTGTTTCTCTCAAAGAATAAAGATTCTCATCCTTGAAACCCCAGTAGATTGGCATACAACCCAAACTCCTAATTTCCCCAACAGTGGTTCTAGGACTTCTCATTTTCAACGATCAAAAGATTCTTGCAATCCCCTGTAGCAGTCAAGGATTTACTTTCCCCGGCAGCAGTCAAGATTCTATTATCTCCGGCTATCCAGGATTCATCTATCCTCAGCAAGACAGCTCATCAGCTTACATGCGCATTCACTACATTCATATATCATAAACATTGATATAACATATATATTGCATCATACATTTCATGCAACATAACTTTGTGTTTCAGCTAATATTTTACCCTTTTCAGGATAAGATTAGCAACTATTGAAAACAGTTTACGGACGCTTCCCAACATGAATGCTTATCTATTGCTTATTCAACTTCAAGGCTTCTGAAAACAGTTCACAGGTTCTCCAGATACGGATGTTAACCTATCGCTTATTCAGATTCAAGACCTCTGAAAACAGTTTACGGGTTCTCCAGATACGGATGTTAACCTATCGCTTGTTCAGATCCAAGACTTCTAAAATAGTTTACGGACGCTTCCCAACATGGATTCTGATCTATTGCTTATTCAGACCCCCCAATTCAGAGATGTTCCAAACATGGATACCTTTCTGATACTCGTCCACTCACCTATAACGTCCTTGGATGGCATCTTTAAGCCCATCTCCGACATACAGTTCAACAAACATTTTTGGATGGCATCTTTAAGCCCATCTCCAACAAGATTCTGTCACATCTCCAAATGGCATCTTTAAGCCCATTCCCTCGACTACGCTTTGACGAGTGCAAATTTTTTTGGGCACTCTAGTGTCCAATCTCCTTTTACCCTCGAGTCGCGAAAGGTAAGCCTGCCAATCTAACTCTTCAGGTTCAAGAAGATTGAACAGGGGCAACGGTTGTACCCCAAAATTTTCCCTCCCTTTTTCACAAAGAAATCACAGCTTCGGGCTTTTCTTGATTTTTCAGATTGGCTCAGGAATCGGTCAAACAGACTTTTCCTATCAGTCTATCCAAAATTAGGGTTTGCGCACGCATTCTCAAAAGGAATTGAGTCCACAGTATTTCAATCGATTGTCACATTTTCTTGACGCTTGTTCAAGATTTCTGTTTGTCTCTCAAAGCCTAAACCTCTGGGATAAAAGCTGAGGCTTCTGATTGAAAGTTTGAAGTTTTAGTTTGATCAGTGAGGTAAAAGACGTATGGACGTTCGTTTGTTTAATTGTGCAATGCTTTTGGTTATTTGGAATGCCGGGCTTATTGTTGGTTAATGCAAGGCTGTGAGACTGCGACGTTTGTTGATTATTTATAATTTCTAAGTTAAAATAGTTGGGATGCATTTCCAATTATTATAATTCAAGAAATTTAAATGATTAAATAAACAAGTGCAGAAGAATTAAAGAACTATCTGACAAAAGATTTTATTTATTTATTTTAATTATTGTTACAAGTGTTATTTTGAATATAGTAAATTTATTTACAGTGTTTATAATGATGTTTATTACAATGATTAAAAATAAAACAAATCTATGTTCTAAGTCTCTTGAAGTCTTCATCTTCTACTGCTGCTTCCCTTGCCCCAACTGGTATTTACCTGCAAAGACAGAAAAAAGAGAAGTCAATAAAAGTTAAATTCAAAAAGCATTTTCAGATAGTTAATCAAAAACTCATCATTAAAGGTTGTTGGCCGGAATCAGATTGTTTTGATTTTTATCATATTTTTGCTCATCCTCTTTGCAAATCACAAGAAGATTCTCTTCTTGGTTCACAAAGAGGAAAGTAAAATTATTTTGCAAACATACAAATCAATTAAAAGAAGGCACAAGGCTGCAGAAAAAGTTCACCAAGCTGTACAATAGCAAACTGAAATGCAAAACCAAATTGCATTGTCAAACTGAACAAACAAGTTGCACAATGTAAACTAGGCAAACCAAACTGTCAACCAAGCTGTAACTGTCAACTAAGCTGTCAACAAATTGTCAACTAAGCTATCAAACAGAAAAGATGCATACAAGTACACAAAAGGCAATGCTGAAAATCTGGAAGATAAGAAAATATGCAGAGGAAAACCAAGTTGCAAGCAAGCACTTTCATCATTTTCCAGGCCAACACCTTTTCAGAATAAAAAGACATATTAAGCAATAAAATATGCTTTTTAAATGGAGAGAGAAAGAGAGAGATAAGTAGGCTTTACAGTTTGGCAGGCTATGCAGAGCAGGAAGAAAGATATAAATAAATATAACAAGAATAGAACAGTTCAAGGGGGGAAGAATACAAAGAACAAGATACCACAAAAACTGAAAACACATAACAACAGCCTCCAAACAAACTTTAAGTCAAAAACCTGCTAAAAAACCCACAGCAAGTCTGCCTCAAAGCAAACCTTCAGGCCTGCCTGTACCAGTGACCAAACCAGAAACAAACCTTCAAGCTTGCCTGTATCAAACAACCAAACTCAAGCATAGCAAATCTTCAAACAGCCTGCCTGAAACACTTACCAAAACCTGCATAACCTTAAGACAAGCCTGCATAACCAAGCTTACCTGTAAACAGAAATCCAAGCCTGCCAGTATCCAGAAGCCTGCCAGTATCCAGAAACCAGCTAAAACCTTTAACCTGCCTTTAATACCAAACAAGCCTACAAAACTGTAAACACAAAAACAAAGCATTCGAGCCAAAGCCCAGCAAGCCTGTCAAAGCCAAAACTCTAACAACCCAAATCCACAAATACAGCTAACAAACGCCTCAGAACCAAGTTCATCATAGGCAAAAACACCAATTCAGAGTTAACAAAATCCAAAGAGAGGAAAAAGGTCAGAAACAATAAGCATTCTCAGAAGAAATTCATCATTGAAAACTAACTACACCCACAAAGAGGAAGAACAAAGAAGAGAAATCAAACAACAAACATCAGAACGACAAAGTTCATCAACCTCAAAATCACAAAGACCAAGAGAGGAAGTGAGACAGAAACAAATGAGCAGGGTTTTCAGAACATAATATCATCACAAAACCAAAATAAAGCAAAAGATACGAAGTACCAGGAAACAACGCAAGCATCTTCGTGCTTCTCCACCTCCGGCCACCTGAGAGCGCCGCCGTCCAATCCTCCACATCCTCTCCAAAACTAAACCCAAGGTATCAATTCCTTTTTTCCGCATCTCGCATCATAAACATAAGCAATCTAAAGATCAAAACACATAAAAAGCTAAAACATGCAAGATTGAAATCTAAAAACCCTAAAATGCATGTTATAACGAGGCATTACCTTTTTGATCATCGCCCTGTGCAACCACGCGAGGAAGAGGAAATGGAGGTGGCATTCTGGTGGCCTAAGGGTTGGAAAGGGCATCAGTAGCTTTGCTTGAAACGATGAAGATGCGAAGAAGAAGAAGGGAGCGACACCATTCCAAACTAGACAAACCTAGCTCTGAAGCAAAACAATGAAAACCCTAAAAACATTGTAAACCGTTTGGGCCTGCCCCACGCACAAAACTGCTAAGCCCAATTGAAACTGGCGCCATACCCCCTTTTTTTGTTTTAATCTGTTTTATTTTGCACTTGGGCCAAACATTCCCCTAAGGCCCATTTAATTTCTTAAACCTTTTATATAAACCAACACTTTTTTTAATATTATTACCTTATTTTATTTTCATAACTTATTTTTGTTGAATAATAAAATGATACGTTAATTTTTGTATAAAAGTTTATTAGTAATTTTCATTACCTTAAAAAAACCAAAAATACATAAATATTAGGTTTATTAAGTTTAAACAATTTTCTTGTGTTAAAACCTTTTTTTGTTTAATTAAACCTTTTATATAAAACATTAACAAAAGTACATAAATAATAGATTTTTCTATTAAGTTAAAATAATCTTTCTTTAAGAATTTTTTGTTTATATAACACTAACAAAAACACAAATAATAATAATAATACTTAATTTGCATTATATTAACATTTTGATCATTTGTAAATAACCATATGCATGGCACAATACTTTTGATTCTCTTTGATTCTTATACCTTGCTATATTTTTACATTGAGAATGCGACGATTCAATTTGGTTGTAAATAATATTTGGACACTACTATTCTGATAAGACTCATCCCCATTTGTAAACAATTGTACCCCCATCCCCGGATACTTATTTGTAATAGCTTAGACTTTACATTCCCGCAATTTATCGCTTTCCATATACTGTATAGTAATTAGGGTTTGTATGCGAAGATTCAAAATCAACCGCTAGATAACCTAACACAAAGATAAATGCATGAAAATCAACACACAATTCACACTTGCACCTCTAGGGTAACCTCTCTTGTTGCCTCGGAAAAACGAAATCATGTCCCTCGAGTATGAGACACTCTAGCAAGTGTCCCTTCGATAAACAAAGATCGTTAGTCCCTC
This sequence comes from Vicia faba, assembly GCA_948472305.1. NCBI lineage: Eukaryota > Viridiplantae > Streptophyta > Magnoliopsida > Fabales > Fabaceae > Vicia > Vicia faba. The sequence continues at coordinate 1,139,415,390 of OX451741.1, forward strand.
GATGACCCTCGATGTTGCCTTTGATAAAACGATCTCGTCCCTTACAAAATTGCTAGAGCGTCTCACAAGTTGCCTCCAATGATTGTATACGATGACCCGCACCCGTCCCGTTTAACATCCTAACGCAAGGTTGTTCACCAAACACAATGGTGAAACAACACTGTTAAAAGGGTTAAAACATAAGAAAATCTTTGAGTAAAATAGGGTAGACAACTCTTAGTTACTTGATCAAACTTGCAAAACATCCTTGCCATTTTTTCAAAACACACTCCATAACACAACTTCAAAACAACTTTCAAAACATTGAAATATCTTTTCAAAAAGACATACACCTTTGTATATACTTTAACAAGAGTCATTACAAAGGTTGCCTAGACAAGACATCTTTTTCAAAACATTTTCAAAACCACACACACAAAGCACCCTTTCAAAACAATTGAAAAGCAAAGGCAAGTGATCTAAAACAAGTAACTAAGAGCCCATGGATAACCATGGATGAAAAGGGTGCTAGCACCTTCCCTTTTCATAATCTACCCCCCGAACCCACGAAAACATCTCAAAGGTCTTTCCTATGCTTTTTGACCTTTCCTTAGGATAAAATAAAAAGTCGGTGGCGACTCTTGCTAAACCGAACAAGTGCGAAAACAAACGCAAAACCCAAGTCAGTTCTCCCACCGTATCACATCGAGTATCTACCAACTTCGGACTACACCAAAGCCGGTCATCTCACTACCCCTAATAAAAGGCCAAGATGGTCAAGTAAGGTTCTATGAGTTCATTAGTGCTTTATGACATCACTCAGCGGCCCCGTATTCTCTTTGATTGACTCAAAGGCTACCGGTACTAACAAATATGTCGCACTAATATAGCTATTGCTTCAACCATGTCAATATACCCCACACAGTTTCCATAACGTATTGCTATTTACCTATGAATGTTTCCCAAATCCGGGTGGAGGATTTAAACCCAAACAAAAGAACCAAATGTAAAACAATCAAAGCAAACAATATAATCATGCAAAGGGTGATCTAAGCCCTAAGGTTACTCCACTTTTAAAGTTTTCCCCAGCAGATTCGCCAGTTCTGTGATACGGTGGGAGAACTTACTTGGGATTTTGCGTTTGTGTTCGCAAATGTTTCGGTTTAGCAAGAGTCGCCACCGACTTTTTATTTTATCCTAAGGAAAGGTCAAAAAGCACAGGAAAGACCTTTGATATGTTTTCTTTGGTTCGGGGAGTAGATTATAGAAAGGTAAGGTATTAGCACCCTTTCTATCCATGGTTATCCATGGGCTCTTAGTTACTTGTTTAGATCACTTGCTTTGCTTTTCAATTGTTTGAAATGGTGCTTTTCAATTGTTTGAAATGGTGCTTTGTATATGGTTTTGAAAGATGTTTTGAAAAGAGAAAGGATGTTTTTGCAAGATTTTGATCAAGTAACTAAGAGTTATCTACCCTATTTTACTCAAAGATCTTTCTTATGTTTTTAACCCTTTTAACAGTGTTGTTTCACCATTGTATTTGGTGAACAACCTTGTGTTAGGATGTTAAACGAGACAGGCGCGAGTCATCGTATAGACCATGATAGCAATTGTGTCAAGTATTTTTGGCAATTTTCTTAAGGGACTTGATCATTTTGTTTAGGTAACCTAGATAGCGTCATCGAGGGACTATAATCTTTTGTTTTGTTTTTGTTTTGCCAAAGTACTTGACATGCATACTGTGATCGGTGGAAATAGAACTGACTGTTTTGAAATGCTGGTTCGCGAAATGTCGCGGTAAGCAAGAGTCGCCACTGTCTTTTATTTTCTCCAACAAGGAAAGGATAAAAGCACAGCAAAATTCCTTTTCGAGATGTTTCTCGGTTCGGGAGGTAGATTATAGAAAGGGAAGGTGTTAGCACCCTTTCTATCCGTGGTTATCCACGGGCTCTTAGGTACTTGCTCACTACTTTTCAAAAATGTTTTGCTTTTCTTGTGTTTGTGGGTTTTGAAAAAAAGTTTGTTTGAAAACTTCGATTTAACTCTTGTATCTGTCCTCAAGAGTATATGAAGTGTTTGTTTGAAAACTTTTGTTTGAAAAGTGTAAGTGCGAAAAGTATTTTTTGTTTTGAAAGAGAAAGTATCTAAGAACCTCTACCTACTCAAAAGAAATTAAGCTGTGTAAATGTCCTTTAGACAGTACTATCCCACTATTGAGAAGTAGGTAGCACAGTCGTTGAGTTTTTCGGGTCAATTCGATCAAAGGGACATGTGGTCACTAAAGCAATAGTAGGACGCCTTAGCGGTAACCCTAATGTCCTAAATCCTTTTTATCCGAGGCAACCGTTTCGAGGCAACTTGGATCTTTAGACAGGAGGGAGACCTCTAAAACACCCTATACTCAATGACCACGTCGAGGCAACCAAGTGAGGCGTACCCTAGGAATGGCATGTGCGAGTGTGTCAGGATTCAGTTAAGTTATCTTTGCACATGTTATGGTGAGCTACGAGTTGATTTTAATTTCAGAGATAAGTCTTGTCATGCATAGCCTAATTAACATACATCTAGCAGTTAATAGTTGTGCGGAAAGTAAATCTATGCTATTACAAGGCGTCGGGTATTTACATCGCCAAAAACAAACCCTTTGAAAAGTAAATGCGAGAAATTAAAGGAAAGCGATAAAAGAGTCCTAATTAAAGCTATTACATCCTCGGAGCAATTACATAATAATGGATCAAAAATTAATAAAACAAACATACGTGCGAGAGAAAATTGAATCGGAGAAGTCCTTAGGGTTTTGACCCTTTTTTGAGAAAGAAAGAATTTTTTGTTATTTGGCATTTAATTAAATTAAACCTAGACTAATTAATTAATTAAATAAAAGAAAAATAATTTTTTTGAGTTTTTAATGTTTTAAGGAAATAACAAGGAAATAAAAATAAAGGAATTAAAATTGTCAAAACCCTAATTCTACATTGATTTTAAATTATTGAAAAAAAAGTTAAAATTAACCTAATTAACTAAATTAATTTATGTTAGTATTTATTTACAAAAATAACTAATTAAATTTAATAAATAAAAATATCATTATTTTTTTATGTTTTTTGGATTTATTATGAAAAAAGTAATTGGATTAATTAAATGATAATAATAATATTTGGTAAAATAATTAAATGAAAAAAATATAAAAGAATAATAAAAGAAGAATAAACAAGGGGGGTGCTGGCCCAAATCAGGAGGTATGCTATGCAATTCTCAGGCCCAACAAACTGCAAGCCTCATTGACTTTTAGGATTACCCATGCGCTGGTTGACTGGGAGTATGATGATCCTTCCATCTAAGCCATTGGATTTGAGTGTGGAGACACATGGAATCTGGGAATTTGAGATGCATGGTGGACTCCTTTGGCAAGTGTACACAAGAGCGCCTGAAGAAAAATAACAAATAAATGTTTGGGGGACCTGGGATTCGAACCCAGGTCCCAGCGCTCACATGCCAATGCCTTAACCACTCCACTACACTGCTTCAATCGTCAGTAAAATAAAGAGCAATTATTATATTGGGAAATTAATCCCTATGCTGCAAAACAAAAACAAGCGCACACTTTTTCAAATCAGCCAACCATACGTTAACACGTCCTCGTCTTCTTCCTTCGTTCTGCATAAAAACATATTAGATAGCGGGGGTTTTTAACCCCCACAATATGATGTGAGGAAAAATAGCGATTAGAGCTACAACAAGCATAAATATTTCGTGATAGGTGCTTTGTGTTCGTCTTGGTTCAACGATTCCAACCATGTGTATCACTGGTCCTAATTTTTCTTGGTTCATAAAGCCCTAATTCAAAGCTTGGAAACCCTAGAAAATCGTTCATGGCATTCTTCGATTCAGTGCATTATAATTCAATTAAATGATATCATCAGCTTCATATGGTTCCTAGCAATGCAAAACAATCAAGAAATCATGTTAAATGCTCGTGAATTAGATAATACGATTTTGGATAAAAGCTTCAAACCGTGAAACTGTCTAGGACGATTCTTTGAGCTTTAAGGCTTGAATTTGATTGCCACACACTCCTGGGAACTCCTGTAAGGTGTTAGAATCAACAAATTGCCTTGAATTGGTCTGGAATGCAAAGATCAGTTTTCACTTTTTCTTGAAATTTCTCAATATGCTATGGCTTTTTTCTGCAGCTTTTTTCACGTCTTCTGATTAGGGTTTGCTTGTATATATATAGGGGAATGGAATTAGGTCAAAAACTTGGGCAAAATCCATTGAATTGATGATTGAATCCTTGATTGGAAATCAAATCTTTTTGATTTTTCATGATTGGAAAAGGTTTCCAAATTTGGATATTTTGTATCTTTGACTTGGTGCTCGAAATTGCCAGCATATATTGACCATATTTGCTTCACAAAAAGATTGAAAACATCAAATCTTCTATTTTCCTACAATTTAAATTAATTAAATGAATTAATATCAATTAAAAATCCAATTAATTAATAAAAATAAGAAAATAAATTCAATTAAGCTTGATGGGTCGTGCATAAGCCATGGATGAAGTTTCAAGAAGAGATTTGAGGCCCATTAGCAAAAATAAGATGTTTTGAGCAAAGTTGACTTTTGCAAATTCATAAAAATTTCCCAACTTCTCCAATGCACATCTTGCTCAATTTTGATCATATGAACATGTTCTTGGACATTTTGGAAATCTCTTGAAGTCCTCTAACCAATGCCTTTGGTCCCATGTCATTTGGATGTACCAATCTCAAGTTATGGCCTTTGACTTAAAGTACACTTTTGTTGACTTTTGAATTTGACCTATAATATAGAAATTAATAACTTTTTATGAGAGCATTTCTTGAACTTGGAATGTGAAGATGGATTGTAAGAAATGTCCTCCCCTTCAAAATGAGCATTGGATGGAATTTTTCTGACAAACCATGAAAAAGTTATGCCCTAGTCAAGATACAGTTGACTTTTCTACTGTCCAAAAATAGTAACTTTTTGCATCTTGATGATTTTTGAGCCATTCTTGTGGAATCATGATCAAGACTTGATCAAATGATTATTGTGAACTCAAAATAAGATGTTGACCAAAAATTCTGACTTTTGACTGCAAAATGACCATTTTGCCCTTGCAGTTGACTGTAGATCAAATGAGGCTTTTGACTGTGCAAATTGACACTGTGAGTCTTGAAACTTGGCATGTAGGTGCTTGAGAATGTATATAGGCCTATGAGACTTGGTTGAGCCATTGAAAACCTCCAATTTCTTGAAAGAACCAAAACCCTAATTTCATCTGTCTTAGGAGATGGTTTGACAGTGCACCTCTTGAGCCATCTTGAGTAATTTGAAGATTATTCTTGACAAACCTTGAAGAATATGGGAGGGCAAATTTTGGGGTACAACAGTTGCCCCTGTTCAATCTTCTTAAACCCGAGGATGTAGATTGGCTTGCGTGCCTTTCGTGATCCGAAGGTGGAAGATGATTGAACACTAAAGTGCCAAGAAATTTGCACTCGTATAGTGTAGTATCAGCAATGTGATGTCAGGAATGGGCTTACAGATGCCATTTGGAGATATGATGGATAGAAGGATGGTCTTATAGATGCCATCTGGAGATGTGACAGAATCTTGTCGGGGGATGGGCTTATAGATGCCATCTGGAGATTGTTCGTTGAATTGTAACTTGGTAGGTTGAAAGAAGGAACCTGTGTAGGGCTGCCTGATGATGAGTCCGTGTAAAACTTCATCTGAAAGAGAAGGAACCTGTGTAGGGTTACATTGTGATGGTCAAGTAGATAATTGTCCTGTCTGGTTTCAGGTATTAATCTACAATCAGTCGTCCACAGATATTTCCTGGCTTGCTACAGGTATTGATCCGGAACTTAAGAAGGTTGGTCGATGAGATAGTTTTCCTGTCTGGTTTCAGGTATTAATCTCTGACTTGAGAAAGAAATATAGCTTTCCTGGCTTGCTACAGGTATTAATCTTCAATCTCCTCAATGTAGATAACTTTCTTGTCTGGTTTCAGGTATAGATCTACAATCAGTCGTCCACAGATATTTCCTGGCTAGTTATAGGTGTTGATCCGGAACTTACGAAAGGTTGGTCAATGAGATAGCTGTCCTGTCTGGTTTTAGGTATTAATCTCTGACCTGAGAAAGAAAGATGATTTCCTATCCTGTTACATGTGTTAATCTTCAATCGCTTCATATAGGTGGTTTTCCTGTCTGGTTTCAGGTGTTAACCTATAATCAGTTGTCCACAGATATTTCCTGGCTAGTTACAGGTGTTGATATGGAACTTAAGGTTGATAGTAATCATCTTTTGATTGACCTTTTCCTGAAAAGGCAAAGCATTAGTTGCATGCAATGTCATGATGTATGAGATGCATGATGCTCTCGAAATGAGATCGTGTCATATGCACTTTGTCATGCATGAAATGTGAAATGTTTTATGAATGTATTTTCGTCGGGGAAAATAAATCCTTGACAGATGCCGGGGAGTTTGTTAAATCCTGGGGAGTAGAGTTCTTCGTTTCCGCTAGGGATGGTGAACGAAGATGATTGCAAGGATAAACCGGTAGGAGAAGATGACTCCGTTGGGGGATAAACCTGGTGAAGAGATTACTCTGCGGGGAATTACTCTGTGGGAAGAGATGCTTCGCTGAGATTTTAACAGTAACTCCACTGGGGATTCCGTTGATAAACCCTGTTGGGGGATTTTTGGTGAACTCCGCTGGGGGATAGAAAGGACTTCGCTGGGGGATGATCTTTCAGTTGCAACTTGCTGAGGATAACCCAGTTAGACTCTGGTGGGGGATAATCCTTTGAATATGGCTGGGGAGATACTTTTGCACTCTGGAGGGGACAAGCTTCCAGAATTTACTGGGTAAGATGATCCAACTCTGGTGGGGAAGCCTTTTTTAGACTGCGCTTGGAAATGGCTCCACTAGGGGTATCTTGTATTCCGCCGGGGAACATTCTTATACTCTGCTGAGGAATACTAAGAACGCCGGGGATGCTTGCTGAGGAATATCTGTATACTCTGCTAGGGAATATTAAGCTCTTCTGGGGGTACCCAACTTTTCCAGGACTGATGGTAGACCAACTCTGCTTGGGGGGAGAGAGTATTGCTGACTTGCTGGGGATACTGTGCCTTTTTAGGGATGATGGGAGGCCAACTCTTCTTGGGGAGAGTATTGCTGAATCTTGTCTTACTCTGCGGGGAGTGAAGGTATCTTGGTCATGTTCTTCAGCTGAACTTACCTTGGTACCTCGGTAGACAAAGCAACTAGATCGCTTAGACAATTCTTATTGCCCCTACTTCTGATGTCACCCGTAATTAGTCCTTTGTTTCGTATGAAAATATTTATGAGTAGTAATTAATGTCAAATGCATATATCAAAAATGAACATTGGACATTCTTTGCAAAACAAAACAGATAAAGGAAAAACAATTTTGCAATTTGTCTGAAAAATGAACTTGTATTGATTTGGAAGTTTGGCCTGTAAATAGGCGTTTTTGTACACAAGAGGCTGACGTCCTAGTAAGAGAACGCCGCCGAACAAAATAGAGTTTGTACAATTTGTGAAAAGGAAAACAAAACAGCTACGTGAAAAATATCCCACTGGGTTCCAACTCTGCTATCGCCTTTATATATTCAAGCATCTCATCACTTTGCTGCTTAGTTGAAGAGGAATCTGATTGGTTGGTGCCGTCCGAGCCTGATGGTCGATACCGAAGTCTGGATGCAGGGTGATCCAATGAGACATAGTGTCACGCTTATCCCTAACTTTTGCCTGGACCGCCCTTTCGGGTTTTCAGTCCACCGAGATACCCATTTTTGCCCAAGCCGCCTTTTCAAGTTTTCGACTTGCCGGGTGTACAGATTTTTTTATATTTTCATCCCTTATTTTTGCCCGAACCCTTTTGGTTCGTCGGGAAGCCCTTATTTTTGCCTAGGCCAGTCGACCTAGCGGGTCTTTAATCATGCGTAGTATCTTTTTACTATGTCTGCATTGGCGGGGTGAGGAAGGTCGTCACCATCCATGGTGGTTAGAATCATCGCTCCTCCTGAGAAGATGTTCTTAACCACAAACGGACCTTTGTACGTAGGGGTCCATTTGCCCCTGGGATCACCTTGAGGTAGGATGATGCGCTTGATTACCAGGTCCCCAACTTGATACTCTTGTCGTTTGACTTTCTTGTTAAATGCCTTGATCATCCGTTTTTGGTACGTCTGACCATGGCAAATAGCAGTGAGTCTCTTTTTGTCGATTAGGTTTAATTGATCAAGCCGGGTCTGGATCCAGTCGTCTTTGCTCAAACCTGCATCCTTCATGATTCAGAGAGAGGGTATCTGAACTTCAATGGGCAGGACTGCCTCCATGCCGTATACCAAGGAATAGGGTGTTGCCCCTGTTGACGTTCGTGCTGAGGTACGGTACCCATGAAGAGCAAATGGTAGCATCTCGTGCCAATCTTTGTAGGTCACTGTCATCTTCTGCACAATCTTTTTAATGTTCTTGTTAGCTGCTTCTACAACCCCATTCATTTTTGGCCGGTAAGGAGAAGAATTGTGGTGTTGTATCTTGAATTGCTCGCAGAGCTCAGTGATCATCTTGTTGTTAAGATTGGTACCATTATCCGTAATGATCCTCTTTGGTACACCGTATCGACAGATCAGGTTATGCCGAATGAACCGTGCCACGACATTCTTGGTTACGGTAGCAAAGGAAGCTGCTTCAACCCACTTCGTAAAGTAGTCAATCGCTACCAGGATGAAGCGATGCCCGTTGGATGCCGTAGGTCTGATCTCGCCGATCATATCAATGCCCCACATTGCAAAAGGCCAAGGTGCTGTCAAGACGTTCAAAGGAACTGGAGGAATGTGCACCTTATCAGCATAGATCTGGCATTTGTGACATGTCCGAGAATGCTGATAACAGTCGGCTTCCATTGTGGACTAGTAATATCCTGCCCGAAGGATTTTCTTTGCCATGGTATGTCCACTGGAGTGAGTCCCGAAGGTACCTTCATGCAGCTCTGCCATGATCCTTTCTGCTTCGATCTTATCCACACAACGCAGTAAGGTTGAATCATGGTTACGTTTGTAAAGAATGTCATTGCTAAGGAAGAACTTTGCCGCGAACCTTCTCAGAAACTTATTGTCATTAATAGACGCACCCTCTGGGTATTCTTGAGCTTCAAGGTACCTCTTTACTTCATGATACCAAGGTTTTTCTGTTACCTCTTCGGTCTCAAGATCACAACAATGTGCAGATTCATCCAATTTCCAAATAATGATCCAGGGAGCCTCGTTGTCCCATTTGACTTTGAACATAGAAGACATCGTAGCTAGCGCGTCCGCCAACTGATTCTCCTCTCTTGGGAAGTGTTCAAAGGTTATCTCCTCGAAATGGGGAATCAACGTCAATACATACTCCTTGTAAGGAATAAGATTTGGGTGTTTCGTATCCCACTCGCCTTTGATCTGACTGATCACGAGGGAGGAATCTCCGAAGACACTCAGAAACTTGATCCTTAGGTCAATTGCAGCTTGAAGACCCATGATGCACGCTTCATACTCCGCCATATTGTTGGTGCAGTTGAAACATAGTCGGGCAGTAAGGGGAGTATGTGTGCCTTTAGGAGATATGATCATAGCGCCAATGCCATTACCCAAAGCGTTTGAGGCTCTGTCAAAGTGCATAGACCATCGGGATCCTTCCTCAGGTCCTTCATCCGGTCCTGGTACTTCACAATCAGTTACTACCATGATATTCTCGTCTGGAAATTCAAAGTTCATCGACTGGTAATCATCCACTGCCTGATGTGCCAAATGGTTTGCCAACACACTTCCCTTGATTGCTTTTTGGGTTGTGTACTGGATGTCATATTCAGTCAAGATCATCTGGCATCTTGCTATTCTTCTGGACAAGGCAGGCTTTTCGAAGATGTACTTGATTGGATCCACTTTTGAAATCAACATAGTAGTGTGAGTCAACATATATTGTCTCAGCCGGCGAGAAGCCCATACCAAAGTGCAGCAAGTTTTCTCGAGCAGTGAGTATCGGGTCTCACAGTCGGTAAAATTTTTGCTAAGGTAATAAATAGCGTGCTCTTTTCGGCCAGACTCGTCATGCTGCCCCAGCACACATCCCATTGAGTTGTCCAACACTGTCAAGTATAAGATCAGAGGTCTCCCTTCAACCGGTGGCATAAGGATGGGTGGCTCTTGGAGATACTCTTTGATTCTTTCGAAAGCGGCCTGACATTCATCGTTCCAACGTACCACTTGATCTTTCTTCAGTAGCTTGAAGATTGGTTCACAGGTAGCAGTTAGATGTGAGATGAATTGGGCAATGTAGTTCAGACGCCCCAGAAAGCCTCTGACTTCCTTCTCTGTCTTGGGAACTGGCATCTCTTGTATGGCTTTCACTTTGGCAGGGTCCACTTGAATACCTTTGTCGCTCACGACAAAGCCCAGTAGTTTTCCAGATCTCACCCCGAAGGTGCACTTGTTCGGGTTCAACCTCAGCTTGTACAACTTCAGACGGTCAAACAACTTCTGTAGATGGTCAAGGTGTTCCTCCTCCGTTTGGGACCTTGCAATCATGTCGTCGACATATACTTCAATCTCATGATGGATCATGTCATGAAACAAAGCAACCATGGCACGTTGGTAGGTTGCCCCAACATTTTTCAACCCAAAAGGCATGACCTTGTAACAGAAGGTGCCCCACTGAGTGACGAAAGTGGTCTTCTCCATGTCTTCAGGAGCCATCTTGATCTGGTTATAACCGGAGAACCCGTCCATGAAGGAGAATACCTTATGCTGAGCACTGTTGTCAACCAGAACGTCGATGTGAGGCAGAGGGAAGTCATCCTTAGGGCTCGCCCTATTCAAATCCCTGTAGTCAACACACACTCGGACCTTACCATCCTTCTTCGGCACTGGAACCATATTAGCGACCCACTGAGGGTAAGAAGTTACTGCTAGAAAACCGGCGTCGAATTGTTTCATAACCTCAGCCTTGATTTTCTCGGACATCTCGGGACGCATACGGCGAACCTTCTGTTTTACCGGAGGGCATTCTTCCTTGGTAGGCAGGTGATGAACCACAATGTCGGTATCCAACCCAAGCATATCTTCGTAATACCAAGCAAAGATTTCCACGTAGTCATGCAGCATCTGAATCAACCGTTGTTTCACACTGAGCTCCAGATTGGCACCGATTTTGACTTCCTTTTTGTCTGTCTCAGTACCCAGATTTACCGTTTCCACTGGCTCTTCATGTGGATGAATGGCCCTCTCTTCCTGAAGTAACAGTCTTGCAAGCTCACCAGGCACTTCGCAATCATCTTCACCTTCGTCTTCGGCTAAGTTGATCGGATTTTCGAAGTCATAACTGGCAGTAGCAGAGTCGTTACCAGTGAAATCCAGAGTGGATTGGGACCTGTATATGTGAGTGTGTGTAAAATAGTTGTTTTGCAATATATAATAAAGAAAGACAAGGAGCGCAAGATTTGAAATGCAAAAAACGTCCAATGCTTTTATTAATGATATATGAAAATGACACACAAAAGCCCTCACAAATGAAGCCACGGTGCCCCGGGTAAGACACCGGGCCATAAAGTTTCACAATATCGTCTGTTACAAATTCAAAACAAAGGAGTTCATTAATGAGTCACAAAAGTAATAGGGACGAAGTCTTTCGTTGTCCAGTTGTTTGGTCCACCGTTGGTCGTAGGGTAGATCCAGCTGTCGAATTCAGATTCCTCCACGTCCTCTTCAATAGCATTTACTCCTGGGTTGCTGATGAACACAAGAGGTATTCCAATCCTTGCCCTACGAACAGCCTTCTGAGCTTCTGCAGTGAAACCCAAACCAAACTTGTCAGTCTTCTGAGTGAAATCCGGAAGTCGGCCCCAGTTTGCGCACTCACCCTTCTCAACCACAACCCGGGCATCCTTTAAGGAAGCCATCTTCAAAGGAGGATCTTCAATCACAGTTTCAGCTGATGCCAGTGTCTGAGGAACTTCTTCAAAGTGTTGAAATGGGGTCTCAATGAACTCCCCATCCATCTCTATGTACCAGAACGAGTTGAGGTGGCTGACCATGTACTCTTCCTCCCCCTGAATTGTCACAATCTTCCCCTTGACTGGTTACTTCAGCTTTTGATGTAGTGTGGAGGTCACAGATCCAGCCTTATGGATCCAAGGACGACCCAGCAGACAAGAATAGGACGGTCGGATGTCCATCACGTAGAATGTAGAGTCAAAGATCTGAGAACCAACTCTGATTGGAATATCAACCTCGCCGTGCACCATTCTTTTAGACTCGTCAAAGGCCCAGACAACAATGTTACTTGGCTTTAGCTCCAGCCCTTCGCAATCCAACCTGTCTAGAGCTTTCTTGGGTAAGACATTCAACGAGGACCCATTGTCAACCAACACATGTGCAAGCGTAGTGCCCCTACATTCAATAGAGACATGCAGGGCATCGTTATGGTTCTTCCCCTTGGCAGTCAGATCAGCGTCGGAGAAACCCAAACCATTATCAGCGGTTAAGTTGGCCACACAATCGGTAAATTAATCAGCTGACGTCTCTTGTGGCACGTGGGCCGTCTTCAGGAAGGTAATCAGAGCCTTGGCATGAGCCTCTGAACACAACAACAGTGATAGCATAGAAATTTTAGATGGGGTGTGCCCCGGCTGCTCAACTACATTAAAATCACTCTTCTTAATGATCTTCAGGATCTCTTCCATCTCCTGCTTGGAAGCTTCAACATTGATGGTCTTTGGTGCCTCCGTCTGGGCAGGCATATCAGTAGCGATCCCTTTGCCCCGAGCGTCAGATGACTCAGCAGCAGGGGTAGAAATAGGAACTTGGTCAGGAAGAGAAATAGGCACACTTGCAGGTGTGATGACAATAGGTCTCTGGATAGCTGGTGGCGCAATATCTGGTGAGAAGAGTCTACCACTGCGGGTGACTTTGGCAGGTACGGTGATGTTGCTGACGCCGGTACTAGTATCAAACTCTTGCTTAACTCCAAGCACATAAACATCTGCCCCATAGTGCCAAGGGACAGCTTTGTCGGATGTATAGGGGATAGGCCCCAAAACAGTGATGATTATAGGTGCAATCTTCTGAGCAGGCATAATTTTGACATGCTTCCTTGAGGGAGCTTTGGGAGAATTGTTGAAAATGGTGATAATGGAAACTTCTTCAGTAGGGGTAGCAGGAACAACAACCTTCTCAAACAAGATTTCTTTATTATCCATCAGGTTTTGGATGCCTGACTTCAAAAAAGGACAACCAGTAGGCGAAACAGAACATAGATGGCAACCTTTACTACATCCCGGAAATAAACCGGCTAGCAACAGGTTCCTTTTGACAGTCAACAGCGGAGTGACAATATCATGCACGAAGGCTACAAACAGGTCTTCCTCTACAGCATTCACTCCATGCTTGGGCATGGGAGCAGTCACAACATTGGGCCTTTCGGGCGCCTCAAACTCTATCTCTTTAGCATCAATTAGGTCCTGAACCTTATTCTTCAGAGCCCAACAATCATCCGTAGTATGCCCCGGGCTGTCAGAGTGATAAGCGCAGCGAGCGTTAGGATTGTACTTTGGAGAGGTAGTGTTTACAACCTTCGGAGCTTCTTTTATGGTCACCAGGTTGGTTGTCAGTAGTTGCGGAAATATCTGAGACATGGTCATACTGAGACGAGTGAACTGCCTTCTAGGTCTCTCACCCCTTTGTTGGTTGTGATTCTGAGGAGCAGCAGCAGGCTTTGAAATAACCACTGCGTTGACAGCTTGGCGGCGTTCCGGTCTATTCTGTCTCCTTGAACCATAGACAACACTAGATTCCTTCTTGAATGGTTTCTTTTCAGTGCTCGAGGAGGCACCCTTCTGTATTTTCCCAGACTTGATACCAGCTTCAATTCTCTGACCAGTCAAGATAAGGTCTGTAAACCCGGCAGAAGAATTTCCAATCAAATGGTTGAAGAACGGACCAGACAGGGTCCCCAAGAACATATCCACAAGTTCACGGTCAGTTAAAGGTGGCTGCACCCTTCCAGCAAGGTCTCTCAACTTTTAGGCGTACTCTTTAAATCCTCCACCCGTCCCTAGTGACATACCCTGGAGTTGGGTACGCGTAGGAGCAAGGTCGGAATTATACTGATACTGCTTATAGAACGCAGTAGCCAGATCCTCCCAGTTACGAATACTGGCTCCATCTAGCTGATAGAACCATTTGAGTTGAGTCCTTGAAAGACTATCCTGGAAGAAATGGATCCACAAATTCTTGTCAGCAGTGTAAGGTTGGATCTTCCTTACATACGATCGGAGGTGCAGCTTAGGACAGGAAGCTCCGTCGTATTTGGCAAAAGCAGGTGCCTTGAACTTATGGGGAATCACCACCCCAGAGGATAAGCCCAGGTCTCCAAAGTCCAACCCGGGCACATTCTGAATCTCCATGGCGCTCAGGCGGTCCTCCAACTATTTATACCTATCCTCAGCAGGAGGATATTGTTCTTCGTCATAATCTGTCTCGTTGTCGGAGACCACGGGACTAGGAACCCTTCTTTCTTGGGGGCTGTCTTTTCCTACAGATGAAGTAGTCAGATCAACCTCATTCTGCAGTCCATTCCCAAATCTGCGTCCAGTGTTGAACAAGACGGTCCTCTTCTTCTTCTTCTTCTTCAGAATCAGGGTCTTCAACTCTTGTTGACCCTTGGCTAGACTCATAACCAACTCTTGGAACTGAGCATTCTGGGCCTGGAGGGCCTTGATATCTTGTTCAGTGGAAGGTTCAGAAGACATGATGATTGATGAAATAAACAACGAAGAAGATAAGTGACCTGTAAAAAGGGTACCTATTATGCATATGATGGAATGAAATGCGTATGATTTATGTATGCAATGTTTTCAAGGATCTCGTGGGGTAAACAAAGAAACTTGTTAGAATTTGAATCTGGTAGCTGGATTGAAGGAACTTCCTGTTGCTGAGAGTCCTTCTTCAAGAGTCAAGCTCACCATATCGAGTGGGTCATAGCCCCTGACTCAAGTCATCATGTTTTGATCTCCAAACAACCTTGGCTAGAGGAAAATAAATCCCCTTTGCCCCTTGCTAGACAGTTGGTTCGTCATGACCTGCATCACAAACCCTTGAGATCCTTGAAATGGGTTAGTCTTTATGCAGGATGCATGCAATGTTATGATGGTATGATGTCATGGTAAAGGCACACCACAAGTATTCACAAAAGGCAAACATGGTAAAGGCACACAAGTCACACAAAAGAGCCCTTAGATTTCAGGCCAGCATGAAGTTTAGGTACTACCCTCTTTCAGTTTCAGTTGGTTTAGACATGTCCTAGAAAATAGTAACCGGGTTCTAGAGGATCTCAATATCACTGACTACCCTCAATCGGTCATAACTCCAGCTTAGCAACCTTTTCTTGCGGCCAGAACCATCGCGAGAGTTTAGCCTCAATGAGTGTAACATACTGCTACTGTTCTATGGCCAAGTTGGTCAATTTAAGGTTATAAGGTCAGCTGGTGCTTAATGACTCCTCAGAAGACCCATATTCTCCTCGTTCCAACACAAGGGATATCGGTACAGACCAAGGTGTCACACCAACGTAGCTACTGCTTCACCCGTGTCGGTCTACGCCGGACAGATCCCTCACAGTTTATTGCTACTTACCTAAAGGGTATTCCCCAGATCCGGGTTAGGATCTATGAAACTCTAATACAAGCCCACAAATATAAATCATACAAAGCATGCAATTGAAAACATAGAATGATCTAATCCTAAGGTACACCTCACTTATCTCTCCCCAGCAGAGTCGCCAGTTCTGTGATCGGTGGAAATATAACTGACTGTTTTGAAATGCTGGTTCACGAAATGCCACGGTAAGCAAGAGTCGCCACCGTCTTTTATTTTCTCCAACAAGGAAAGGACAAAAGCACAGCAAAATTCCTTTTCGAGATGTTTCTCGGGTTCGGGAGGTAGATTATAGAAAGGGAAGGTGTTAGCACCCTTTCTATCCGTGGTTATCCACGGGCTCTTAGGTACTTGCTCATTGTGTTTTCAAAAGTTGCTTTCTTTGTGCTTGTGGGTTTGAAAAAGTTTTTGTTTGAAACTTCGATTTAACTCTTGCTTCTATCCTCAAGAGCGTATGAAGTGTTTTTGAAAACTTTGTTCGAAAAAGAGTGTAAGTGTGAAAAAGGTTTTGTTTTGTTTTAAAAGGAGCAAGTACTTAAGAACATGTACCTACTCAAAAAGGAATTAAATTGTACAAATGTCCTCTAGACAATGTTATCCCACTATTGAGGAGTAGGTAGCACCGTCGTTGGAGTTTTCGGGTCAATTCGATTTAAGGGACGTGTGGTCACTAAAGCAACGTTAGGACGCCTTAGCGGTAACCCTAATGTCTTAGATCATTTTATCCGAGGCAACCATTTCGAGGCAACTTACGATCTTTGGACAAGAGGGCGACCTCTAAAACTTCCTATACTCAATGACCACGTTCGAGGCAACCAAGTGAGGTGTACCCTAGGAGTGGTATGTGCGAGTGTGTCAGGATTCAGTTAAATTATCTTTGCACATGTTATGGTGAGCTACGAGTTGATTTTAATTTCAGAGATAAGTCTTGTCATGCATAGCCTAATTAACATACATCTAGCAGTTAATAGTTGTGCGGAAAGTAAATCTACGCTATTACAAGGTGTCGGGTATTTACATCGCCAAAAACAAACCCTTTGAAAAGTAAATGCGAGAAATTAAAGGAAAGCGATAAAAGAGTCCTAATTAAAGCTATTACATCCTCGGAGCAATTACATAATAATGGATCAAAAATTAATAAAACAAACATACATGCGAGAGAAAATTGAATCGGAGAAGTCCTTAGGGTTTTGACCCTTTTTTGAGAAAGAACGAATTTTTTGTTATTTGGCATTTAATTAAATTAAACCTAGACTAATTAATTAATTAAATAAAAGAAAAATATTTTTTTGAGTTTTTAATGTTTTAAGGAAATAACAAGGAAATAAAAATAAAGGAATTAAAATTGTCAAAACCCTAATTCTACATTGATTTTAAATTATTGAAAAAAAGTTAAAATTAACCTAATTAACTAAATTAATTTATGTTAGTATTTATTTACAAAAATAACTAATTAAATTTAATAAATAAAAATATCATTATTTTTTATGTTTTCTGGATTTATTATGAAAAAAGTAATTGGGTTAATTAAATGATAATAATAATATTTGGTAAAATAATTAAATGAAAAAATATAAAAGTATAATAAAAGAAGAATAAATCAGGGGGGTGCTGGCCCAAATCAGGAGGTATGCTATGTAATTCTCAGGCCCAACAAACTGCAAGCCTCTTTGAATTTTAGGATTACCCATGCGCTGGTTGACTGGGAGTATGATGATCCTTCCATCTAGGCCATTGGATTTGAGTGTGGAGACACATGGCATCTGGGAATTTGAGATGCATGGTGGACTCCTTTGGCAAGTGTACACAAGAGCGCCTGAAGAAAAATAACAAATAAATGTTTGGGGGACCTGAGATTCGAACCCAGGTCCCAGCGCTCACATGCCAATGCCTTAACCACTCCACTACACTGCTTCAATCGTTAGTAAAATAAAGAGCAATTATTATATTGGGAAATTAATCCCTATGCTGCAAAACAAAAACAAGCGCGCACTTTTTCAAATCATCCAACCATACGTTAACACGTCCTCGTCTTCTTCCTTCGTTCTGCATAAAAACATATTAGATAGCGGGGGTTTTTAACCCCCACAATATGCTGTGAGGAAAAATAGCGATTAGAGCTACAACAAGCATAAATATTTCGTGATAGGTGCTTTGTGTTCGTCTTGGTTCAACGATTCCATCCATGTGTATCACTGGTTCTAATTTTTCTTGGTTCATAAAGCCCTAATTCAAAGCTTGGAAACCCTAGAAAATCGTTCATGGCATTCTTCGATTCAGTGCATTATAATTCAATTAAATGATATCATCAGCTTCATATGGTTCCTAGCAATGCAAAACAATCAAGAAATCATGTTAAATGCTTGTGAATTAGATAATACGATTTTGGATAAAAGCTTCAAACCGTGAAACTGTCTAGGACGATTCTTTGAGCTTTAAGGCTTGAATTTGATTGTCACACACTCCTGGGAACTCCTGCAAGGTGTTAGAATCAACAAATTGCCTTGAATTGGTCTGGAATGCAAAGATCAGTTTTCACTTTTTCTTGAAATTTCTCAATATGCTATGGCTTTTTTCTGCAGCTTTTTTCACGTCTTCTGATCAGGGTTTGCTTGCATATATATAAGGGAATGGAATTAGGTCAAAAACTTGGGCAAAATCCATTGAATTAATGATTGAATCCTTGATTGGAAATCAAATCTTTTTGATTTTTCATGATTGGAAAAAGGTTGCCAAATTTGGAGATTTTGTATCTTTGACTTGGTGCTCGAAATTGCCAGCATATATTGACCATATTTGCTTCACAAAAAGATTGAAAACATCAAATCTTCTATTTTCCTACAATTTAAATTAATTAAATGAATTAATATCAATTAAAAATCCAATTAATTAATTAAAATAAGAAAATAAATTCAATTAATCTTGATGGGTCGTGCATAAGCCATGGATGAAGTTTCAAGAAGATATTTGAGGCCCATTAGCAAAAATAAGATGTTTTGAGCAAAGTTGACTTTTGCAAATTCATAAAAATTTCCCAACTTCTCCAATGCACATCTTGCTCAATTTTGATCATATGAACATGTTCTTGGACATTTTGGAAAGCTCTTGAAGTCCTCTAACCAATGCCTTTGGTACATGTCATTTAGATTTACCAATCTCAAGTTATGGCCATTGACTTAAAGTGCACTTTTGTTGACTTTTGAATTTGACCTATAATGTAGAAATTGATAACTTTTTATGAGAGCATTTCTTGAACTTGGAATGTGAAGATGGATTGTAGGAAATGTCATCCCCTTCAAAATGAGCATTGGATGGAATTTTTCTGACAAACCATGAAAAAGTTATGCCCTAGTCAAGATACAGTTGACTTTTCTACTGTCCAAAAATAGTAACTTTTTGCATCTTGATGATTTTTGAGCCATTCTTGTGGAATCATGATCAAGACTTGATCAAATGATGATTGTGAACTCAAAATAATATGTTGACCAAAAATTCTGACTTTTGACTGCAAAATGACCATTTTGCCCTTGTAGTTGACTGTAGATCAAATGAGGCTTTTGACTGTGCAAATTGACACTGTGAGTCTTGAAACTTGGCATGTAGGTGCTTGAGAATGTATATAGGCCTATGAGACTTGGTTGAGCCATTGAAAACCTCCAATTCCTTGAAAGAACCAAAACCCTAATTTCAGTTGTCTTAGGAGATGGTTTGACTGTGCACCTCTTGAGCCATCTTGAGTAATTTGAAGATTATTCTTGACAAACCTTACCATATCATGGCCCGTTTTTGAAGGCAACAAGTGGATTGTAACCCTAGGGGTGCAAGTGTGTATTGTGTTTGATTTTCATGCATTTTTGTCTTTGATTAGGTCAAGCTATTTGTTAATTTGATTTTTGCATACAAACCCTAATTCTAATCATGACATAATTGAAAGCTTAAAGGTGCGAGAATTTAAATTCTAAACTATTACAACATGATATAGGGAGGGGGGTACAAATTTTAATAGGGGATTATTTGGCAAGAAATTAAACCCTAAATTATTACAACCAAATTGAATTTGCAAGGCATAATATTTAAATGTACAATATTTAAATAAATATAATAAATAAATATTAAATAAAATATATTATGCAAAAAAAAAGGTTTTTTAGGTATGTAAAGTATTTTCAATGGAAAAAAATGTAAAGAAATAAATAAAAAGTTAATTTTAATTATTTTTAGGTTAAACCCTAATTTCCTTAAAGAAATAGTATTATTTATTATTTATATACAAAAATGTATCAATTTATACAAAAATAAAAGTATATTAAAAAAAGTATTTTTTTAGTATAAAATATCAATAAAAATAAAAATGTATTATTTTTGTGTTTCTTTTTATTCTATGCTTTTAATAAAAATAAGTATATATATATATATATATATATATATATATATATATATATATATATATATATATATATATATATATATATATATATATATATATATATATATATATATATATATATATATATATATATATATATATATATATATATATATATATATATATATATATATATATATATATATATATATATATATATATTAAATATATTAAGTGTGTAAAAAATAAGATAAATTATTTACAAAAATGTAATATATTCAAGAAAATATTTTCAAATATGAATAAAGATAATAAATGAAAATAAAAGTATTTTTTACATTATTTTTAAGTTTAAATAAAATAATATAAAGTATTTAAACATTTTAATGTTAGAAATAACTAAAATAAATACCAAATAAAATGTAAAAATTTATGAAAATATTTTTTGGCATTTTTTGTGTTTGGAAATAAAATAATAAAATCAGAAATGAAATAAAAATGCAAAAATAATAAATATACAAAGAAATAGGCCAAGGGGTGTAAAACTGAAAATGGGGGTGTGAAAAGCAGAAAATAGCCAGCCCCAGCCCAGCTACTTCATCTTCTTCCTCTGTTTAAACAAAATATGCGCCTTCTGTGTACAAACTGCCAACTCCTGGAAACATGATCCTTTGACAAAACTCAAAACATGAAACTTGTAGAGCATCAAATCACGAATCTAACCATATAAAAAACTTAAGCTAACTCTCAAAGACCAGAGAGAATTTCCCTGACCCTAATTTCTAACCTAGTTTTTTCAGAAAGTTCATGGATGAAATTCTCCTAGCATGATTAATATAAATGAAAACTAAGCACATGTATGGTTTCAGGGCAATGAGTACAACATCTTTCATTCACAAACCTAAGTCTAAATGTTCCTAAATAGAGAGATAGAAGTTCATGAAATACCTGTTTCAGTTGAGTTCGAGCTGGACAATGCAGCAACTTTCAATGGTGTCTGAGGTTCTTTTGAGCTTGCTTGATGTCCCCTGAACCTTTCCCAATGCTTAGTTTATTTTGAAGTGGCCTGAATCGTGCTACAGAACTCAACTTGCAAAGCTTCTAAACAAAAATGGTGATTTGTGTTAATGGAGTTACAACAACTTGTGAATGGTCTGGACAACTTAGGTATATTGTTTGGAATGTGTTTGAAGTGATTTTGGACAAAACTCACGAGGGGATTTGATGGTGGCTTGTGATTTGCAGAACTAGCCCTGTTTTGCAAGAAAATGTGGTTTTTGAGTATAAGGAGGTTTGAGAGGTCAAGGGCTCGTGCTTCTGACTTGCAAGGATGTGTGAAACTTGTTTGAAAACTTTTCTTCAGTTCAATATATCAGATGTGTGTGTTATGAGCTTTTAGCCGTTTGACTTGTTTTGAAAGCAAAGTTTGAAGTGAAATGAGATAGGCTTGTACAGGCTATCTCCAAGCATGCACCAACTTCTTGTACCTTTGCCTAAGTTTTTGGAACTTGTTTGCTGCAAAGAAAGAAGTTCAAAGCTCAAGAAAGACAACTTTGCAAACGTTATGCTTTATGAAAATGGAAGTGTGATCTTTATGCCCAAAATGGAATTATTCAATGTACAATGCTCCCTTGATCAGGACAATGCCTCTAACCAATGTATTTGCATTCAATTTTTGAGTGTCGAAGGGTTTAGAGACATGTAATTATGTACTAAGCTAGTTTGGTCAGATTTGCAACTTGGTATGAACATGTATTGGCCATGGTTTCAAAGTGAGTTTTTGCCAACTTCAAGCATTCGATTCTCCCTAACCACTAAGGTGTTTGAGGAGTTCTTGGACAATTTGGAAAGCTTGCAACATGTAATATAATCCATCTTTGAAATGCAACTTAAGACTCCAAGTGTAACTATGTGAAAAATAGCCAAGAAGATGGGTCAAAATCCTGCCTAAACTAGGGCAACATTTCTCTAAGTTAAAAGTTTTAGGTACCCTTGTTCCAAAAATCATAACTTGAGATCCAAGCTTCTTTTGAGAAAACTTTGTGAAAAAAGTTGTAGACTTTGTGATGGAATACAACTTTCATGTTGTAAGTTTTGATTGAATCCCTTTGCATCTTGGTGAAAATATGGGGCAAAGTTAGGAAAAAATAAGAAAATTTTATAACTTATAAAATATCTAAGTTATGAAATTTTTTCATTTTAAACCCTAATTTGAAATTTTGGGTTTCTTGATGAACAAGTTTCATAATTTGACATGTCTTGATGAAAAATGACTCTTGGCACTTGATTTTGACCAAAAAGTCAAAGTTTGACTTTTCAGTGTACAGTCAAATTTTGATCAGTTGACTGAAAAATTCATCTGTCAATCTTATGCATTTGAGACCTTTTGAACTTATTGAATGGGTCAAGACAATGCCATTGAGTCCTTGAGTCCATGGTTGAGCTTGTTTTGCCATTGGTTAGGTCAAACAGTCAAAAATTGCCTTTGTGCAGTCAAAACCCTAAAAATGACCATTTTGCCCTTTTGGTGATCTGATCAAATTTCTTGTGGAATTGTGATCCAAACTTGATCAAATGGTTCATATGAGTTCATAATGTTGATGTGCGTCAAAATTCATGAGATTTGACTGTCAATTGGCCACAGTTGACTTTTTCCCCAATACAACTAATTTCTAGGTCAACTGTCCAATTGACTGGGCAAAAATTTGATTCAAGGCTTGAAACTTGGTATGGACAAACTTGTGGGTCCAACATGAAGTATGAAAGTCACTTTGGGAATTGTAGGTCAAAATATCCCTGTGCAAACTCAAACCCTAATTTAGGTCAACATTGCAAGGAGGTGTCTTGAGCAGAGCAAACCCTAGCTTGGTCTTGAGTTCCAAGAGTCTTGTGATGAGAAATGTTGATGAAATGGGAGGGCAAATTTTGGGGTACAACACACATATATTGCATCATACATTTCATGCAACATAACTTTGTGTTTCAGCTAACATTTTACCCTTTTCAGGATAAGATTAACAACTACCATTTAAACAATATGCAATCATGATACAGTACAGATACACTCCAGACACAGAAGTCATTTTGTCACTCATTCAGATTCAGCTTTCAGATATAGTTCAGATACACTCCAGACACGGAAGTCATTCTGCCACTCATTCAGATTCAGCTTTCAGATACACTCCAGACACAGAAGTCATTCTACTACTCATTCAGATTCAGCTTTCAGATACAGTTCAGATACACTCCAGACGCGGAAGTCATTCTGCTACTCATTCAGATTTCAAGTTCAGATACGCTCCAGACACGGATGCCATTATGGCCCTTATTCAGACTTCAAGTTCAGATACAACTCAGATACGCTCCAAACATGGATGCTATTCTGTTGCTCATACAGATTTAGTCTCCAGATACAGTTCGGGTACGTTCCAGGCACGAACACCATTCTGATACTTATTCTTCTGACTTACAACTTACAATTCAGCAAACATTCTTGGATGGAATCTACAAGCCCATCTCCATCAAGATCCTATCATCTCTCCAAATGGCATCTTTAAGCCCATTTCCTCAACTACACTTCATCAAGTGCAAATTTATGGGCACTCTAGTGTCCAATCATCTTTTACCTTCGAGTCACGAACGACAAAACTCGCCAATCTAACTCTTCAGGTTCAAGAAGATTGAACAGGGGCAGTTGTTGTACCCCAAAATTTGCCCTCTCATTTATCAAGATTTTTCTCACAAGACTTCTTTGACTCAAGACAAGATTAGGGTTTGGTCAGCTCAAGACATCTCATCTTGCACTGATCACCCAAAATTAGGGTTTGAGTTTGCACACTGATTTTTGGACCACCAATGCTTCATGTGACTTTCATACATCATCTTGGACCCCTAAGATTGTTCATGTTAAGTTTCAAGCCTTGAACCATATTTTTGGTCAGTCAATTGGACAGTTGACCTAAAAATCAGCTGTGTTGGGGAAAAAGTCAACTATGGCCAATTTACAGTCAAACTTCATAATTTTTTATCCACATCAACATTTTAGACTCATATGTACCATTTGATCATGTTTGGATCACAACTCCTCAAGAAATTTGATCAAATCATTAAAAGGGCAAAATGGTCAAAATTAGGGTTTTGACTGAGAAAGGGCAATTTCTGATTTTTAAGCTAGCCAATGACCAATTGAGTTCAAACATGATTTCAAGGGTTCAATGGCATCATCTTGACCTAATTACATGGTTCAAAAGATCTCAAGTTCATTGGATTGACAGATGAATTTTGCAGTCAACTGATCAAAAGTCAACTGTGCACTGAAAAGTTAAACTTTGACTTTTTGGTCAAAATCAAGTACCAAGGGTCATAATTCATCAAGATATGTCAAAATGTGAAACTTGTTCACCAAGAAACTCAAATTTGAAAATTAGGGTTTTAATTTGGAAAAATTTCATAACTTAGAATTTTTCTAAGTATAAAATTTTTCTTATTTTTTCCCAACTTTTCACCACTTTTTCACCATGATGCATTTTGATTCAAGAAAAACTTCCAACATGAGAGTTGTAGTCCTCCATGAAATCTGCAACTTTGCTTCACAAACGTTTCCCAAAAGATGCTTGGATCTAAAGTTATGAATTTGTGAATATAGGTCCATGAACTTCTTAACTTAGTGAAATTTTGCCCTAATTTAGGCAGGTTTTGGACCCAACTTCATGGAAATTTTTCACCTAGTTCCAAGAGGTATCTCAAATTGAATTTCAAATATGGATTATATATTACATTGCAAGATTTCCAAAATGTCCAAGAACTCTCCAAGATCATTTTTGAGTAGGGAGAATCAAAGAAGGGAAGTTGGCATTTTATCACTTTTGTTCAAGCCATTTTCACATAAGATCAAGTTGCAAATCCAATCTATGATGGTTGTATCTTGATTTACAGGTCCTAAGCTTGTTGTACACTCCATAATTAAATTCAAACTCAGAAGATAAAGCCTTTATCTTTGCTTTTGAAACATTGCACAAGTGGTATTTCCATTTTTGGCCAAAAGTTCACATTGCCATTTTCATAAAGGGCAACTTTTGCAACTTTGTCAATCTTGAGCCTTAGACATGTCCCTTTGGTGCAAGAAATTTCTACAGCTCTCAAGCAATGTGTACCAACTCTTATCAACTCTCAAGCCAGCTAGTACAAGCATGTGGGATTGGTCACTTCACTTTACTTAAAATGCAAGAAAAGTTGCAAAAGATGCTAGAGCTTGCACAGCTAGTGAGGGCTGACTTTGTATCCCTTCTCTACATATTTACAAACTTGTTACAAGGCTTAGAACGATTGGATTGAAGCTGAAACTCTCCAAAACTCAAAAACTCCCCAAAACTGCCAAAACTCAGAACTTCTGCGAAATCACAGCCAACCAATTTTTGGCTCGTGCGTTTTGTGTTTAAACACTTGAAACATCTCATACACATCATACCAAAGCAATCCAAGCCATCACCCTGGCTCTGTAACCCCTGTTTCAGCCTTTGCCATTTTCAACCTTGAAGCTTGCAGCTTGACTTGTGCAGAAAGTTCTAGTCATTCTCAAGACAAGATAAGCATTGGATTAGCTTCAGGGAAGTTAAAGGAAGCTCAAACAATCCCCAGGCCTCCATTAAAGTCCCTGCATTGCTCTACTCGAATCTAACTGAAGGATGTATATTTCTTAAACTCTATCTCTGTATTTAGGCAACTTCAAGCCACGATTTGTGAAGAAAAAATGTAGTCCTTATCATAACGAAGCTGTACATATGCATACTTTTCATTTATATTAACTGTGCTGAGAGAATTTGAAGATTGAAAATGCTGAAAAAGTTAGGTCACGAATTAGGGCTACCAAAATTCTCTCTTATCTTTAAGAGTTAGGTCACATAATTTATATGGTTAGAATCGTGAGCTCAAATGCCGCATGTTTCATGTTATGAGTTTTTGTTTTTGTGCAAGCATGTGAGAGTTACAGGTTTGAACTGAAACGCGCGCGCATGGATGACCAAGGACATGGACGATGGTGTTCTGGGCTTTTTGGCGCCTGGCCTTTTTTGGTTTTGCTATTTGCACCCCCTGACATACTATTTACACCCCCTGGCTAATTTGTTATATTTTTCATATTTTTTTTCATATTTTCACATTTATTGCTTTTATTTATTTTTTCTGAATAATAAAAATCCTAAAAATAATTTATTTATTTTTTGCAATTTTATTTTACTTTTTTATTATTATTTTTTACATAAAAATTAGTTTATTATAATAAATAGATTTTATTTTCTTAAATAACTTGTAAATATATTTAAAAATACTTATTATTTTTATTATACTATTTATACTCATAAATACTTATTTTTATACATATTTAATTTTAATATTTACATATAATATTATTTATTATTTTCTTGTACAAAAAATGGACAAAATAATAATAGGAAACATTATCTTCTTTTAATTAAAAAATTAGGGTTTCATCCCTTTCCAAAAATAATAGTATTTATTTTTTTTTCCTTATTTTTTAGGGTTTGAATTAAATTATTATTTTTCATACAAAAATCAAATACCAAAACATTTTTTTACATAAATACATTGCATTGCATTTTAAATATTTGTATATTTATTTAATTCGTGCAATATTCAATTGGGTTGTAATAATATTTTTAGGTTTATATTTATGCAAAATCCCCATTCAAAACTTGTATCCCACCTCCCATGATAATTGTTGTAATAACTTAGTTTATTTTATGCAATTTATTGCTTTATATAACTATGCTTAGTAACTAGGGTTTGCATGACAAGAACAAAAATAAAGCAAAAACAGAAAACCCTAAATGCAAGACAAAAGCATGAACATGACACACTTTGCACACAAGCACCCTTAGAGTTTCTCCCACTTGGTTGCCTAAAATAAAATGGCCATGTGACGCACGCGAAGTATCTTGGCAAAACAAAATAATTATAAGATCATAGTCCCTCGATGACGCTATTTCAAAGGTTACCTAAACAAAATGATCTTGGTCCCTATAAAATTGCTAAGATACTTGGCAACATTGCTATCATGGTCATACGATGACCCACGCCCGTCCTGTTTACATTCAAAGATAGGGTTGCTTACCAAATCAATGGTAAGTCAACAATATCAAAGGAATAAAAATGCATAAGAAAGACATTTGAGTAGGTAGATTGGCTTCTAGTTACTTGTTCACTTTCAAAACAATCCTTGCTATTTTCAAAAACAAACACACACACACATTTCAAAACATCTTACAAAACATTGAAAACATTTTCAAAAGACAAACATCTTTGTATACATTCTTACGAACGAGAATCATTACAAAGATTGCCTAAACGAATGGCCTCTTTTACAAAATACTTTCAAAACCACATCAAACACCATTTCAAACAAAACAAAGCAAGTGATCTAAACAAGTAACTAAGAGCCCATGGAAAACCATGGATGAAAAGGGTGCTAGCACCTTCCCTTTTCATAATCTACCCCCCGAACTCAAGAAAACATCTCAAAGGTCTTTCCTGTGCTTTTTTACCTTTCCTTTTGGATAAAAGAAAAGTCGGTGGCGACTCTTTATAACCGCAACATTTGCGAACACAAACGCAAAACCTCAAGTCAGTTCTCCCAGCGCATCACAACTTGTAATCATTTGTGAAAGACCCACCAAACTGTAATGAACAAAGCTTGAGTAACAATGAAGATTTATTGTACAAAACTTCTGAGTTTTATTTTAATTTTGCAATTCTTGGTTTGAATGTTTTAAATAAGCATCCTAGCTTGATAACTTGCATTTTAAGTAAACATAATATGATAGGATAGATCATGTATCTTGCACTTTTAAACAAAATAAATGTTTAGAAGCTCAAACCCAAATGATTAATTGAACCCTCAATCATGATTTGCTTAAAGATGATAGCCTTAAACTTTGCACCTTATTCAAACAGAACATGCCCTCAAAAGTAGCATCAATCTTCAGAAGATTATAATTAAGAAAACAAATAGAAATCACACAAATGCCTTTGCTGTTATCTGGGCCATGGATTGGGCAAACCTTTGAGAAGTGCAAAACCCTAATTACTGACTGGTTGCCTAGGAAGAAAATATGTTTGATAAACTTTTGAGCCAAATTGAATATTTAAGAAACCCTGGGACATCATCTTGAGTAAAAAAAATGGGAGGGCAAATTTTGGGGTACAACATTTTCCCCTGTTCAATCTTCTTAAACTTGAAAAGCGAGATTGACATGTTTGTCTTTCGTGGCTTGAGAGTGGAAGATGATTGAACACTAGAGTGCCCAGAAATTTGCACTCGATGATGCGCTGGTTGAT
Source organism: Vicia faba (assembly GCA_948472305.1). NCBI lineage: Eukaryota > Viridiplantae > Streptophyta > Magnoliopsida > Fabales > Fabaceae > Vicia > Vicia faba. Next base: position 1,139,443,837 of record OX451741.1, read on the forward strand.
TGTGTAGGGAATGGGCTTAAAGATTCCATTTGGAGAAATGATGGGGAGTTGTCGGAGATGGGCTTATAGATTCCATCCAAAGATGTTTGTTGACAGAAAGTCTGAACTTGATTTTAAGAGAAAACAAATCAGAATAAACCGCTGAGATATTTATCTGAACCAGTGAATCTAGAAATGAATCAGAATAAACCGTTGAGAGATTTAACTGAACCAGTGAGTCTGGAAACGAATCAGAATAAACCGTTGAGAGATTTAACTGAACCAGTGAGTATGGAAATGAATCAGAATAAACCGCTGAGAGATTTAACTGAACCAGTGAGTCTGGAAACGAATCAGAATAAACCGTTGAGAGATTTATCTGAACCAGTGAGTCTGGAAATGAATCAGAATAAATAGTTGAGAGATTTATCTAAACCAGTAAGAATCTGGAAACAAATTAGAATAAACCGTTGAGAGATTTATCTGAACCAGTGAAAATCTGGAAATGAATCAGAATAAACCATTGAGTGATTTATCTAAACCAGTAAAAATCTGGAAACGAATCATAATAAATCGTTGAGAGATTTATCTGAACCAGTGAGTCTAGAAACAAATCAAAATAAACCGTTGAGAGATTTATCTAAACCATTAAGAATCTGGAAACGAATCAGAATAAACCGTTGAGAGATTTATCTGAACCAGTAAGAATCTGGAAATGAATCAGAATAAACTGTTGAGAGATTTATCTGAACCAGTAAGAATCTGGAAATGAATCAGAATAAACCGTTGAGAGATTTATCTGAACCAGTGAAAATCTGGAAATGAATCAGAATAAACCATTGAGATATTTATCTGAACCAGTGAGAATCTGGAAATGAATCAGAATAAACTGTTGAGAGATTTATCTGAACTAGTGAAAATCTGGAAATGAATCAGAATAAACCGTTGAGAGATTTATCTGAACCAGTAGAAGTTTGAAGGAAATGTTTGCTATGCAGATGGTCGACCAGTCCTTTCTTGTTGAAAATATTTGCCTGTTGGAAATTTGTTGATGATAATTTCCTGTCGAATGACTCTTTCCTGCAAAAGGTGAAGAGTTAATTGTATGCAATGCTATGATGTATGCGATGCATGGTATAATGTTGTTTCTCAAAATAAATGAGATTGCACTGTATGTACTTGTGTTGTCAATGCTATGACGTATGAATGCAAATGTATGGACCTAAAGATTGTTTGTGCCGTAGTGTTGCTGGAAGTGGGGAAAACAAATCCCTTCTAAAGCACTGACGGGTGAATTTCCAATCATTAGAGAAATAAACTGTGTTGTAGAAGGGAAACGTCAGACATTGCTTGTAGACTTCGTGAAATCCTGCTGGGGAAACCTGAGAAGTTGGGCAACTTACTAGGGAACCTCTGGAGCGGTAGCTAGAAGCTCTGCTCTGGGGATATGTTAATGATCTTGTAGTAGGATGTAATTTCTTTCGCTCTTGCTGGAGAAGGTACATGTGGGGATTTTATGGAATGGCCTATAGATATTATCCTATTTCTTAAAGTCATTAGTAATTGTCTTTCCGTTTTGTGTTTATTTGTAACAGTAATCACGTTCAAATGCATATGTTCAAAAATAAGTCATTGGACGTTTTTGTAAACAAAACACAATGGACACCGCCATTCATCTTTGTCCGATAAGGGGAAGAATTATGATGCTGGATCTTGAATTGCTCGCACAAGGCGGTGATCATAGTGTTGTTTAGATTCATACCATTATCAGTGAGAATTCTCTCTGGGATACCGTATCGACAAATGAGGTTTTGTTTGATGAACTGGGCGACCACATTCTTAGTAACGGAAGCAAAGGAAGCTGCCTCAACCCACTTTGTAAAATAGTTGATGGCCACTAAGATGAAGCGGTGTCCATTGGAGGCTGTTGGCTTGATTTCCCCAATCATGTCGATTCCCCACATAGCAAAGGGCCAAGGAGCCGTCAAGACATTCAGAGGAACCGGAGGGACGTGCACTTTATCCGCATAAATCTGACACTTATGGAAAGTCCGAGAGTGTTGATAGCAGTCTTTCTCCATGGTAGACCAATAATAGCCTTCCTGAAGGATCTTCTTTTCCATTGTATGCCCACTGGAATGGGTACCAAAAGTGCCTTCGTGTAATTCAACCATGATCCTTTCAGCCTCAACCTTGTCTATGCACCGAAGCAATACAGAGTCATGACTGCGTTTATACAAAATACCGTTACTAAGGAAGAACTTAGCTGAGAATCTTATTAGGAACTTCTTGTCATTTACTGAAGCTCCTTCTTGATATTCCTGAGACTCGAGATACCTTTTAACTTCATGGAACCAAGGCCGATCCACTACTTCTTCAGTACCGATCTCGTGACAGTAGGCTGGTTCATCCATCCGCTCAATGGTGATTTGAGGAGCCTCGTTATCCCAATTAAGTTTAAACATATATGACATTGTAGCTAGTGCGTCTGCTAGCTGATTTTCTTCTCGCGGGAAATGCTCGAAGGTAATCTTCTCAAAATGCGGAAACAATGTCAACACATGTTCTTTATAAGGGATAAGGTTGGGATGTTTGGTATCCCATTCCCCTTTGACTTAACTGATGACCAAAGTTGAATATCCAAATACATCAAAGGATTTGATCCCCAAGTCTATAGCATCTTTGAGACTGAAGATGCATGCTTTGTATTCTGCCATGTTGTTTGTACAGTTGAAGCAAATTCTGGCAGTAAAGGGAGTATGACTTCCTTCCAGAGATATAAGTACAACATCGATACCATTGCCAAGTGCATTGGATGCTCCATCAAAGAATAGGGTCCATCGGGATCCTTGTTCAGGTCCGTCATATGGCCTGATTTCTTCACAGTTGTCTAATGTCATGATGTCTTCATCCGGGAATTCAAACTCCATAGACTGATAGTCTTCCACAGCTTGGTGAGCAAGGTGATCAGTCAATACACTACCCTTTATAGCTTTCTGGGTAGTATATTGTATGTCATATTCTATCAGGATCATCTGCCATCTCGCTATTCTCCTAGAAAGAGCGGGCTTCTCAAAGATGTATTTTATCGAATCCATTTTAGATATCAACAGAGTGGTATGGGTCAGCATATACTGTCTCAACCGATGAGCAGCCCATGCTAGAGCGCAACAAGTTTTCTCGAGCAATGAATATCTTGTTTCACAGTCGGTAAACTTTTTGCTCAGGTAATAAATAACATGCTCTTTTCGGCCAGGCTCGTCATGCTGCCCCAACACACACCCCCATTGAGTTTTCTAAAACAGTCAAATATAGGATTAAAGGTCTTCCCTCGACGGGTGGTAACAACACAACAGGCTCTTGTAAGTATTCCTTGATTTTGTCAAAAGCAACTTGGCATTCTTCATTCCATTTGACTACTTGATCTTTCTTCAAGAGCTTGAAGATTGGCTCACAAGTAGCTGTCAGGTGAGAAATGAACCTGGCGATGTAATTCAAACGTCCCAAAAATCCTCTGACTTCTTTCTCAGTACGAGGAGAAGGCATCTCTTGTATCGCTTTAACCTTGGCAGGATCAACCTCGATACCTTTATTGCTGACGACAAAGCCTAGGAGTTTACCAGACCGAACTCCGAACGTGCACTTGTTTGGATTCAATCTCAACTTGTACTTCTTCAGCCTCTCAAACATTTTCTGTAAGTGATCAAGGTGCTCTTTTTCCATTTGCGACCTGGCTATCATATTGTCTACGTATACCTCTATCTCATGATGTATCATGTCATGAAATAAAGCTACCATGGCACGTTGATAAGTTGCCCCATCATTCTTCAGTCCGAATGGCATGACCTTATAGCAAAATGTGCCCCACTGTGTAACAAAGGTTGTTTTCTCCATATCCTCAGGCGCCATTTTGATTTGGTTGTAGCCTGAGAAACCGTCCATGAAGGAAAACACATTGTGTTGTGCCGAATTATCAACTAGAATGTCGATGTGGGGGAGTAGGAAATCATATTTGGGGCTTGCCCTATTCAAATCTCTGTAGTCCACACACATTCGCACTTTACCGTCTTTCTTGGGCACAGGAACAACATTGGCCACCCATTGGGGATAAGAGGTGACAGCCAAAAATCCAGCATTGAATTGCTTCATGACTTCTACCTTGATCTTTTCTGACATATCAGGCCTCATGCGGCGAACCTTTTGCTTTACTGGAGGACAATCTTCCCTTGTAGGCAGACGATGTACCACAATGTCTGTATCAAGTCCCGACATGTCTTTGTACGACCAGGCAAAGACTTCAATATAATCGTGCAGCAACTGAATCAGACGCTCCTTGACATTAGGTTCCAAATTGGCACCCACCTTGACCTCCTTTTTGTCCTCCTCAGTTCCTAAGTTAACTGTTTCAACCAGCTCTTCGTGCGGCTGAATGGCCCCTTCTTCCTGTTGCAACAACCTGGCCAACTCCCCTGGCACCTCACAATCTTCCTCACTTTCATCGTCGGCTTGGTAGATCGTATTTTCAAAGTCACAAGTGGCTATAGCAGAAACGTTACCCATGGGATCCTGAGTGGATGTAGATCTGCATTTTAATATGTGAGTGTGTGTAAGATCATAGCTACCTTTGAAAGAAATAAAATGTAAGAAAGAAAGACAAAGAACACAAAATTTTATGCAAAAACGTCCATGATTCATTAATGACATGTGAGAATGAAGTGACAACCCTCACAAATGGACCGTTGTGCCTCGGGTAAGACACAAGGTTTTAAAAGTCTGAATTGTTTAAATATTACAAGCCTGAAAACGTTAAAAGACAATTACTCTTGAATAAAAGTAATAGGAATGAAATCTTTGGCCTCCCAATTGTTGAGCCCTCCGCCGATGGTTGGAAAAATCCATTCGTCCATGTCACAACTGCCATCATTGTCTTCTACTGCATTGACTCCTTGATTGCTGATACGCAGAGGTGGTCCCCAAGCACGAGAACGTCGAACAACTCTTTGGGCCTCTGAAGTGAACCCCAACCCAAATTTTTCGGACTTGTAGGGAATATCCGGAAGCTAACCCCAGATAGTACATCCTCCTTCTTCAACTACTGCTCGAGCATCTTTCAAAGAGGCCATATTCAGTGGAGGTCTAGTAATCTTTGGGACCTTTGGAGTAGACTTGGTTGCCGCGACCGTTGTTGGAACCTCCTCAAAGTTCTGACAGGGAGTCTCGATGAATTCACCATCCATCTCAACATACCTAAAAGAGTTCAGATGGCTAGCCATGTACTCCTCCTCTCCGTGAACTGTGACAACCTTTCCTCTGATTGGGTATTTTATCATTTTGTGCAAGGTTGAAGTGACGGCACCCGCACCATGGATCCAAGGTCGACCCAATAGACAAAAGTACGAAGGGCGGATGTCCATCACATAGAAAATTGAGTCAAAAGTATGAGTCCCAATTTTTATGGGGATATTAACTTCTCCGTGCACTGTCCTCTTGGAGCCATCAAAGGCCCTTACTATGATGTTGCTAGGTTTCAAGATGAGCCTCTCGCAATCCAGTCGGTCGAGAGCATTTTTGGGTAAAACATTCAATTATGAGCCGGTATCCACCAAAACATAGGTAAGTGTGGTGCCCCTGCATTCAATGGAAATATGCAAGGCATCATTGTGCTTCCTTCCCTTAGAGGTTAAATCAATGTCGAAAAATCCCAATCTGTTATCAGCAGTTAGACTGGCCACACAATTTTCAAATTGGTCGATGGAGGTCTCTTGGGGCACGTGGGCGGTCTTAAGAAACTTTACCAAGGCTTTGGCGTCGGTCTCAGAACACAAAAGAAAGGACAACAATGATATCTTCGAGGGGATGTTCCCCAACTGTTCGACAATGTTGTAGTCACTTTTCTTGATTATCTTCAGTATCTCTTCTATCTCCTTTCTAGAAGCTTCAAGGATGATCTCGGGATGCTCTCTTGCTTGGACAGGCTCAATCAAAGCCTCTTTGCCCCTTGTATCGGAAGCAGTGATAACAGTAGGAGTATCGATGGGAGTGTCGGTAGGAGTGGCAGTAGGAATGATCACGGGAGTAGCAACGGTCTTTGGAGAAATCTCAGGTGAGAAGACTCTTCCACTTCTTGTTATTTTGCTGGTCCCAGTGATGTTACCGATATCGGGATCAATATCTTTCACAACTTTGTCTTTGACAGCCAACTGATCTTGCTTGACGCCATAGTAATAAACGTCAGCCCCGTAACTCAAGGGAACAACTTTGTCCGAAGAGTATGATATTGGTCTCGGCATAGTGATGATTAAAGGTGCGGATCTTGGGACAGATGTAATCCTGACGGGTCTTTTGGTGGAGACCCTGGGAGGATTTTCAGAAATGGTGATTATCGAAACATCTTGATAAGAACTTTTGATAAGAGGTAGCTTTTCAAATAAGATTTCTTTGCTAGTCATCAGGCGATGGACGCCTATCCTTAATAACAAACAACCGTTCGGTAGAGACTTGCACAAGTGATAATTTTCATCGCAACTCAGAAACAGACCGACTTGCAGTAGATTCTGTTTAATGGTCAACAAAGGAGTAATTAAGTCATTCACGGAGGAGACAAAACGATCATCATCAATGGCATTGATACCTTGGCCATGTCTAGGCATTGGTGCCGTTATTACATTAGGCATTTCTGGGAGATCAAACTCAATCTCTTTTGCATCGATAAGGTCTTGCACCTTATTCTTTAAGGCCCAACAGTCATTTGTATTGTGCCCCGGGCTTTCAGAATGGTAGGCACATCGAGCGTTCGGGTTATAGCGAGGAGAAGCAGTATTGGGGTTCTTGGGAGCTTCTTTTAAAGTTGTCAGATTGGTCTTCAAACAGTGTGGCAAAATTTGAGACATGGTCATGTTGATCCGGGTAAACCGTCTCATGGGCGCTTCTGGTTTGCGCTGATAATTTCGCTGTTGATTTGGCACAGGGTTAGAAATCATGACATCCCCTACCGCCGGGCGACGATCAGTTTTTTTTATTTCTATAGTCATATGCAACACTGACCTCTTTCTTTCCAACAAAAGGCTTCTTCATCATGCTCGAGGATGCATCTCTTTGAATTTTACCGCTTTTTATACCTTCCTCGACCCGCTCACCAATCATGATTAATTCAGTAAACCCGGTTGAGGAAATCTCAATTAGGTGGTTGAAAAATGGTCCTGACAAGGTGCCTAGAAACATATCCACTAATTCTCTGTCGGATAGAGGGGGCTGGATATGACTATGCTTTGCATCCTAGTTGGAGCCAAATCAGCATTATACTGATAATTTTTGTAGAAAGCGGCGACCAACTCTTCCTAGTTGCGAACATTGGTCCCTTCCAATTGATAGAACCAATCCAACTCATCCCAGATAAGCTCTCTTGGAAGAAATGAACCCATAGGTTCTTGTCAGCCGTGTGGGGTTAAATCTTTCTGACGTATGACCTTAGATGTAGCTTCGGGAAAGAGATACCGCTATACTTGGCGAAAGTGGGGACCTTGAATTTTCGTGGGATGACAACCCCTGAGATGAGTCTTAATTCTTCAAAGTCCAAACCGGGTACCCTCTGAATCTCCATAGCATTCAAACGATCCTCTAGCTGTTTGTATTTATCATCAATAGGAGGACATTGTTCCTTAGAGTAATCAGGCTCTTCCTCTTCCTCGGATGCTGGATCGTTGTTCACTTCCTGGGTTTGATTATCTCCTTCGCTTGATGATGTCGCAAAGTCTAAAGTTCTTCTGGCTTGACCTTTAAACCTCCTCCCCATGATCACAACACCAGTTGATTTCTTCGCTTTCTTCTTCTTCTCTTTGGCCAGTAGAGTCTTCAACTCCTCTTGTCCTTTTGTCAGAGCCAAGAGCATTTGTTGAAACTGGGTGTTTTGCGCCTGAAGATCTTTCACAGTCTGTTCAACATCCATCTCACTGAAATAAACAGTAGAAGGATAAGGTGACCTGTTATGAGAAACCTGTATGATGTTATGATGAATGAAGATGCAATATGCCAATGATTTCAAGGAAATTTAGAGATTTAAATTTGTTCAAACCAAAAAAGAACACACGTTATATTAATAAGACCAAGTTTTGAATACATCATGCCTCCTTGGGCTTACAATGAAAGAAACAAAATACAACAAAAACTCCTAAGACAGAAAGACTGAACGCATCCTCTTTGGAGCAATGTAGGCATTCAGGTTTTTCTCTTCATGAAGCAGTTTGGTGAGCTCTAGAACCTTCTTCTCACTGGTGTAATACTAGGCTTCAAAGGTGTCTCGCTCTTCCTTCAACTGAACCCAAGATTTCTGCAGGTCTTCGAGAGAGGTAGGCATGTCAGGATGAAGAACGGTGTATGGGACGTCTCCTTCAATAACAGGCTCAATGATGACAGGAAGGATGGAAGGGAAAGGCATCAAGAGACTCTGGGCACGAGCCCGTACCCACCTAAGGTAAGGCTCGAGAGGGATAAAGTTTTTATGTCCCAAAGTCCTACTGTCCACCTTGTTCACCATTCTCCAAGCACGTGTAAACCTCTGGCGGTAACCTTGGTCTTCTTTGTCGTAGTCGAACACCAGACCTTGGATGAGCATCTCATGAGGGTCGTCACTTCGGGCATACCCAAACTGTCGAAGAGCTAAGCATGGTTTGTAGGTGATACCTCCTCTAATACCAAGCAGAGGTACGTTAGGGAACTCCCCACAGCGGTCAATGATAGAGACATCTTCCAAGGATCTCGAACACCAACGGATATCAGAGTGGGAGAGAGAAATCATCCTTTGAGACCAAGTCAGTCTCCGCTCGTTCTTCAATGCTGATTGAGGTAGGTGTAAAGTGAACCATTTTGCGAGTAAGGGGATACAACATAAAAGAGTACTTATTTTCTTCATGGTGCGGGTGTGAAGGTAATGCAAGATGTCTCCTAGTAAGGTAGGTATAGGATTGCGAGAGAGGAAGACTTTGATGGCATTAACGTCTATGAATTGGTCTGAATTGGGAAACAGAACCAAACCATAAATGAGAAGAGCTAGGACGTCTTCGAAAGCTTGGAAATCCATGTCATCCCAGAATGAACGGGCTTTTTCCAATAGAAACTTAGCTAGAAATCCTTTAACCCAGCTTCTTGTTTCCCAATTGGCTATGACGTCGGCCCTCTTCACATGTAAAGCTTCGGTGATGACTTCAGGTTTTAGAATCCCTTCTAGACCGGTGAACGGTATCTGATCAAGCACGTGTACCCTTAAGAGCAGAGAGAACTCTTCCAATGTAGGTACCAACTGATAGTCCGGGAACGTGAAACAATGATGTATGGGATCAAAGAATTGGAATAGTACATACATCATCTCTTCTTGGAAGTTGGATGTAGCAAGCTAAGGAGTCGACCATATTTCTTAGTAAAAGGAGAATCCCCGGGCACTCTTGAGGCTAGCTCTTGAAGTTCAGGATGTGCTTTTACAAAGCTGGTTCGGATGGTGTTTCTTCGGAGAGAATTCATGTCCTACAAAACAGAAACAAAGATAAATTTCTAAATCCTTGAAATGGTTAGTGAGCATGCGTATGATGTTCATTATGTTTATGATGTTTATGTAAAGTAAATATATACACACACAACAAACAAGTCCCTATGTTTTAGGCTTGCATGAGTTTTATAGGTAAGTATCCTCTTGAAGTCTAGTTGGCTCAACCTGTCCTAACAAAAGTGATCGGGTTCTAAAAGATCTCAATATCACCGACCTTTCTCTTGGGTATTGTCTCAGCACAACAATCTTTTCTTGCGGCCGAGATATCCCAAAAGTCTAGCCTCAATGAGTGTAGTATCGAGTATCAACCAATTTTCAGCTCTACACCAAAATCGGTTATCTCACTACGTCCTAATGGCCAGGTTTGTTCAATTAGGGTTCTAAAGTCAATTAGTGCTTCATGACGCCACTCAGCGGCCCCGTATTCTCCTCGATTCACCACGAGGGATACCGGTACCCACAAATGCGTCACACTAATATAGCCATTGTTTCAACCATATCGGTCTACGTCGTACAGTCTCCACAATCTATTGCTATTTACCTAAAATGGTGTCCCAGATCCGGGTAGAGGATCAAAGCAAGCCCAATACAAAGAACTAAAATATAAAGCACACAAATCAAATAATGAAAGCAAGTAAAGGTGATCTAACCCTAAGGTAACCCCACTTTTCAATATTCCCCAACAGAGTCGCCAGTTCTGTGATACGGTGGGAGAACTAACTTGGTGTTTTGCGTTTTGATCGCGTTTATGCGGATAGCAAGAGTCGCCACCGACTTTTCTTTTATCCAAAAGGAAAGGTAAAAAAGCACAGGAAAGACCTTTCGAGATTATTTCTCGGGTTCGGGGGGTAGATTATGAAAAAGGAAGGTATTAGCACCCTTTTCATCCATGGTTTTCCACGGGCTCTTAGTTACTCGTTTAGATCACTTGCTTTTGTTTTGACAGTGTGCTTGTGGTGTGGGCTTCGAAAGTATTTTGAAAAATCTCTTTGTAATGGTTCTCGTTTCTATAAGAACGCGTACAAAGTTTTTGTTTCGAAAGATGGTTCAAAGACGTGTTTGTGGATTGTGTTTTGGAAAGTGTTTTGACAAGATGTTTTGCAATGGTTCTCGTCTCTATAAGAATGTATACAAAAGGTTTTGTCTTTTGAAAATGTTTTGAGATGAAAGTGTTGGTGTAAAATGTTTTTGTCATGAGCAAGCGAGCAACTAGGAGAGAATCTACCTACTCGAAAGGTCTCAAGGTTCTTTTCTTCCTTTTAATGTTGCTATCTTACCATTGATTAGGTAAGAAGACCCATCGTTGGATGTAAAGGGACAGGCGCGGGTCAATTTTACAGTCATCGAAAGCAACTTACGTGACGTTTTAGCAATTTTTGTAAGGGACAAGATCGTTTTATCGAAGGAAACGTCGAGGGTCATTGAGGGACTACGATCTTTTTATCGAAGGGTCATTTGCTAAAATGTCCCATACTCGAGGGACTTGACTGCATTTCCGAGGCAACGAGCGAGGTTACCCTAGAGGTGCGCGTGTGAAAAAGTGTGTTTGATTCAAGTTAATTTGATATTTGAAATTAGGTTAACTAACGATTGATTTTTTTTATCTTGCCATACACGCGTAATTACTATACAATATTGAGTAAACAGTAAAAATGCGGAAATTGAAATTCTACGTTATTACAGAGCTTCGGGAATGGGGGTACAAATTAATGAATGGGGATGATGGTAAGAAATAAATATTTAAATCACGCAATACAAATCCAAACCATTAAATAATTATTTAGGTTAAAACTCTTTTCATTTGATAAGATTAATTAAGGACATAATTTATAATGTCAAACAAAAATTATTTTAAAATTAATAATTATTTAAAACAAATGTTAACATATTTACATTTCTTAAATATATGCTAAAAATAATAATAATAATAATGAAGAAGAAAATATTAACAAACAAAAGTAAAAACAGGGGGTGCAGAAATTAACAAGCCCAAATGCTTCTGGCTAATCCAATACAGCAACTCCCTGGAGGTGTACCAAGGGCATGCATCTAAGACGCGTTGAAAGGATGTGATGACTGATCAAAGGGATAGATAATAAGAGCGCATCACATTACCATGGGGTTGCAAGTGGGGAATCACTCAGGGCAACTAAAGAGGTGGTGACAAGTGTCACCACCGGATTGGACCAGAGTGTTGTTATCAAACAACACAAAAGACACTCACACTAGAGCCATGCCTCATAACTCAACTTTCTTTCTCTCTCTTAAACACTCTGTCCTCTCTCTTCTCTCTTACTATGGGCCTTCACCGGAGAAGACCCTTTGGCCGCGCCAGAAATTGCCTCACGGTGGTGACGAAGGCGGCGTGTGTCAAAACCTTACTTTTCTTGCATTTTTATGATCGTCTCTTACTGCTAGTTACTAATTCGTGACTTATTTCTACAGATTTTCACTTGATGGCTCTAAATCTAGAAAGGGGGAAAGGGAAACCCTAATTTTCGTTTGATGAAAACGGCGAAGATAGTGATGCATGCAACAGTAGATTCAAAGAGAGGGAGGAAAGAGAAGAAAGAGATCATTTGGTGAGGTCCAGATCTATAACCCTACTAACCTCCTGATGTTCTTTTCGGTAAGATGATTCTGACTCTGTGTTGTGGGTGATTTCTTTCTCCTTCTGAGCTTGTGTTACTTTTCTTCTTCTGAGCTTGAATTATTATGTTTATCGGATTAGGGTTTTTGTTGTTTGTTTGTTTGCTACTAATTTGTTGAGTTTGATGACAAGGTTTGAATAGTGGACTTTTGGTTCTGTGTTTTTTGTTATTTGCTGGTTTTTTGATGATGGTTGGATGGTGATGTTGGCTGCTGGTTTTTTACAGTGATGTCTTTTTGTTCTATGATGTTTCAAATAGGTTTGAGACAAAGCATTTTGTTGAATCTCTTGTTCTGAGTTTTTGTGGCTTTGATATTTTTGTTAGTTCTGTATCTGGTTTTTTGTGATGTTTTAGTGATGTTTTAGTTGGGTTTGGAGATGGTTTGATGATGTTCTGTTGGTTTGGATATGGTTTGATGATATTTCAGTTGGTTTTGAACATGGTTTGATGATGTTCTGTATCAGGTTTTTGTGATGTTTGAGTTGGTTTTGGAGATGGTTTGATGATGTTCTGTTGGTTTGGAGATGGTTTTGATGATATTTCAGTTGGTTTTGAAGATGGTTTGATGAGATTTTGTTGGTTTTCTAGTTTGCTAGTTTTTGTTCTGGTTTCTTTGTGATGTATCTCTCTTTAATCTGATGGTTCTCTCCTCTATAAAACAGTAAACTTGTTCTCTGATTAGGGTGAAAAAAATAAGAGGGAAAATCACTTTGAATTTTGACAGTTTTGGCTTTTTTAGTTTTTGGCTTTTGAGTGCAGCTTGGATTGTTTCCATTTTGGTGCAAGTCTGGGCATTTTTGGACTGTATTGCTAACTAGTTGTTATGGTTTATGTTGACATGCTTTTATGCAGAACTTGGACAGGTCTTTGGACTGCTATGGGCAGCATAGGGAGGCTTTTTGAGCAGGTCTTCTTGGACTGTTGCTTATAGCAACCTGCTTGTCTTGGCATTTGCTGGCTAGGTGATATCTTTCCTCTTTCCTCTCTTTGTGAGATAAAGCATTTTTGCTTTTGATGCATTTCTGAAGGGTTTGCTTTATTTCTTTGGGAAGATGATGATGCTGACTTATATTGCAGCATTTGGTGCTTTTGGCTTGTTGTTTGCATATTGTTTGCTTTTTTTCTGTTGTAGTTTTGTATTGCTGCCTTTGATTTCTGATTTGGACAGCTTTCTTTCTGTCTGCTATTTGCAGCTTGTTGCCTTGCATCTTGTTCTGCTGTAATTGCTTTGCAAAGCACTAGTTCTGTTTTGTGATGTAGTTTGGATGTTTGGTATTATTTGACTTGTGCATTTTGACTGCTGCTGTTTGAATTTGTTGCCTTGTCTGTCCAATTTGTATATTTATTTCTTTTTTCTCCTTTTTTTGTGAACCAAAACCTAGGTTTTGATATTTGCAAAAATAGGGAAAAATGGGCAAACAAAATTCTGATTCCTAAAAGAAAACCCTAATGATGAAGAATCAAATTTGCTTGGGCTTTTTAATATTGATTTGTTTTTTGCTAATATTTTCTTTTCTTCTGTCACATGTACAAACAAATGGAAAGCAAGACAAAGGCTAGCAAATGGGGAATTTCTTGAGGATAAAGCAAGGAGTCTTGAAGAAGAAGAAAACTTTCCTTTATAGATTTAAACTTTGCATTTTACTTGTAATTTTTGTAATCACTTGTAATCATTTGTGAAAGACCCACCAAACTGTAATGAACAAAGCTTGAGTAATAATGAAGATTTATTGTACAAAACTTCTGAGTTTTATTTTAATTTTTCAATTCTTGGTTTGAATGTTTTGAATAAGCATCCTAGCTTGATAACTTGCATTTCAAGTAAACATAATATGATAGGATAGATCATGTATCTTGCACTTTTAAACAAAATAAATGTTTAGAAGCTCAAACCCAAATGATTAATTGAACCCTCAATCATGATTTGCTTAAAGATGATAGCCTTAAACTTTGCACCTTATTCAAACAGAACATGCCCTCAAAAGTAACATCAATATTCAGAAGATTATAATTAAGAAAACAAATAGAAATCACACAAATGCCTTTGCAGTTATCTGGGTCATGGATTGGGCAAACCTTTGAGAAGTGCAATACCCTAATTGCTGACTGGTTTCCTAGGAAGAAAATCAGTTTGATCAACTTTTGAGCCAAATTGAATATTTAAGAAACCCTGGGACTTCATCTTGAGTAAAAAAAATGGGAGGGCAAATTTTAGGGTACAAGACCAAGTTTCTTTGGGTCCTTCATAATTAGTGCCTTTCTTTACCCACACATAATGCCCACTTGCCACACTAAAGTTTCTAACATAGCAAGCATTAGGTGTATGGCCTTTAATGCCATAATAAAAACAAGTAGGTTCAAAGTTACTTCTATATCTAGAAGGATAGGATTTCTTCTTAGGAAATGTTTTCTTTTTAGGATAGTGATGAAATATTTTAGGTTTGCTCATTTTCTCTTTGGATGATTGATCACTAGCCTTAACAAAGATAGTTTTATTAGAACTTGGTTTTGAGAACTTTGAATATCCAAGTCCACTTTTATCATTGGAGTATCTTTGTTGGCTAAGAACACCTTCCAATCCAATTTGGCCTTTTTCATATCTTTCAATGACTCTTTTTAATTGGACAATTTGGAAAGAGAGTGATTCACAATTTTTGCATACAAAATTCTGTTTTTGTTCATCACTTGATTTTTGTTTTTCTTCTTTGAAATCTTTTTCTATAGATTCACATTTTTCTTCTAAGGATGAAATTTGTTTCTTTTGTGATGAAATAGTTTTATACAGAATTTTGCATTCATTCAATAGTTCATCTATAGCACCTTGTGCATCACTATCAAAAAGAGAAAATTCATTACTAACCTCATTGTCTTCATCATAGGAGTGGTGTGAGGCCATCAACGCTAGATTTGCACTTTCATCACTATTGGAATCGGATGAGGAACTTATTTCATTATCCTCCCATGCAACATAAGCCTTTTTGTTCTTGAATCCCTTTTTGATTTTGAAGCCACCTTTCTTGGAGATTTTTGGACAATCCGGCTTGATATGACCTTGCTTACCACATTCATAACATGTGATTTCTTGTGTTGATGTGGAAGCTTCCTTTTACTTAAATTGTTTCTTTCCTTTTGAATGAGAAAAGGGTTTGTCATTTCTACCAAAGAACTTACCAAGCCTTTTAACAAGAAGCATGAAATTTTCATCTTCTTCCGGATTGTCTTCCTTTTCAACTTCCTTGGAATCTATCTTCAAAGCAATATTCTTGGATTTCTTCTCTTGATTTTCATGCTTTTCAAGTCTTCTGAGTTTCGTTTCATATTCTTGAAGTTTTCCAAACAATGTTGCGGACGTCATGGAGGAGAGACTTTTCTTTTCTGAAATATCCGTTACCTTTGGTTGCCATTCCCTAGTTAAGGACCTGAGTACTTTCAGATTTAGTTCATCATTCGTCAAATTTTTACCAAGAGCACTTAGATGATTTGTCAAGTGCACAAATCTCTTTTGTAGGTCAAGAATGGTTTCTCCGGGCTACATTTGAAATAATTCGTATTCCTGACTAAGGTAATTTGGTCTTGATCTTTTTACTTCAATCGTTCCTTCATGAGTTTGTACCAAGGTATCCCATATTTCTTTTACTGTCTTGCATGTCGAGACACGGAAGAATTCATCCATGCTAAGTGCATCTTGAAAAAGGTTTGTTGCCTTTTTATCATAGAGAACTTTCTTCTTATCATCATCGTCCCATGCAGTTTTAGGCTTCGATGAGCCAACACCATTGATTACCGTTATAGGGATAAATGGACCATTCTCGACGACATCCCATATTTCTTCTCATTATGCTTCTAGATGTGCCTTCATGTGTATTTTCCAGAAGTCAAAATATTCACCATAAAATAGAGGAGGCTTGTTATTAATACCACCATCTCTGAAAACGGGATTTTGATTTGCGGAAGCCATTATGGGTCTTTTAGGAACAGGTTACCTATAACCTGCTCTGATGTCAATTGTAAGTATGAAGTGCGCCTAAGAGGGGGGGTGAATTAGGTACTTTATAAAATTCTGGTTTTAGTGATGATGGATATTATTTTTCTGGTTAATGGTGAGTTTAGGAAAGAGTAAAGTGCAGAAAAATAAAGAGACACGAGCGTTATATCACGGTTCCCCTCACAGTCCGAGAGTACTCCAATCCCCTTTCAACATGAAAGAGATTTCCTTATTGTGGCAAACTTAAACAAGAACTACCAAAAAGCCAAGAACAATCCTCTTGGACCAAGAACAATCCTCTTGGATTTTAACTATGTCAACAATGAGAACAATCCTCTCAAAGTGACTACACTTGTATCCAACAATCCTGGAAAGACAAGATTTAAAAACCACTTAAACTTATTTCCAACAATCCTGGAAAAATAAGTAAGTAACTATCAATATTTGATTTTGAGTGAGTTGAGTAGTATTGATCACTTAGAGTGATTTAACAATGAATGATCTTCTCTTCCAATGATAATATTGTACAATGACTCAAGATATAAATGCTCAAAGTTTTCTGTTTAACAATGTATGAAAGTGTGCATAAAACTTATGTATGAAAGTGAAGAAAAGCTTGAGTTTGTATTTTGAAAAATTCAGAAAATATATTTGGAAGAGGTTGTTGAAAATGATTTCGAAAATGAATATTTATATGTTCATAGCACCTTTTTGAAACATCATAAAGTTCTGAAAATGAATCAGGAACAAATGCCAAGATTGAGTGAAAGGTTTCAATGAAAAGGTATTATGAACAGGCATGTGCAAAGCTTCTGTTTTTCAAAATTGTGCAGCATGCAATCGATTGCACCCTTTGTGTAAATCGATTGCACGGGGTTTCAACAGCTATATTTTCAAAAGTTTTAAGTGTGCAATCGATTGCACAAGCAATGTAAATCGATTGCATGTGAAGTCAGTAGCAAAAATAAGTGAGTGCAAACGATTTCACAAGCAACGGAAATTGATTGCACTAAGAAAAAGAAGCAAACATTTTGAAAATTTTAAGTATGCAATCGATTGCACAAGCAATGTAAATCGATTGCACTAAGAAATAGAAGCAAAAGATATGAAAAATAGAAGCATGCAATCGATTGCACTAATATGCAAATCGATTTCACTCAAGTGAAAAATGAATTTTAACTTTGAAAAACTTGAGTAATGATTTATAAAACATTTCTTATTCACCATTGAGCATCTATATCTTAAGATCAAAGTAAGTAATACCATTATACCTTGAAGGTTGTTAAGAGCTTTGAACTGAAGATTTTTTCCATAGATGCTTTGAGCTTGATCATAAATCTTTGCCTTCTTTGTCAATCATGGTTTGTCTTCACTAAAATAAAAGTTCATTTGAGAAGCTTGATTTTACATTGTGCACGTACCTCTGGTTCCTCTAAATGTCTTGACGGCTCCTTGGACCTTTGCTATGTAGGGAATTGATATGATTGGGGAAATCAAGCCGACAACCTCCAATGGACACCGCTTCATCCTAGTGGCCATTGACTATTTTACAAAATGGGTGGAGGCAGCTTCCTTCGCTTCCGTTACCAAGAATGTTGTTGCCCGTTTCATCAAGCAAAACCTTATTTGCCGGTATGGTATCCGGGAAAGGATCATCATTGACAATGGTACAAATCTCAGCAACACTATGATCACTTCCTTGTGCGAGCAATTCAAGATTCAGCATCACAATTCTTCTCCCTATCGGCCAAAGATGAATGTTGTTGTCGAAGCTGCAAATTAAAACATTAAAAAGATCATACAGAAAATGACAGTCACATACAAAGACTGGCATGAGATGCTACCATTCGCTCTCCACGGGTATCGTACCATAGCTTGCACATCAACCGGGGAAACACCTTATTCTCTGGTTTACGGCACGGAGGCTGTCTTGCCTATTGAGGTTCAGATCCCCTCTCTGAGGATTATAAAGGATGCAGGGTTGAACGAAGACGATTGGATCCAGACTCGACTTGATCAACTGAACTTGATCGATGAGAAGAAACTTGCTACTGTTTACCATGGTCAAATGTATCAAAAACGAATGATCAAAGCCTTCAACAAAAAGGTCAGATGCCAAGTGTATCAAGTTAGGGATCTAGTGATCAAACGCATCATCTTACCACAAGGTGACCCCATGGGAAAATGGACTCCTACCTATGAAGGACCATTTGTAATCAAAAACATTTTCTCTGGTGGGGCAATGATCTTGACCACCATGGATGGTGACAACCTGCCACATCCTACAAACACGGACATAGTCAAAAGATACTACGCATAAGAGACCCACTAGAATGACATACCTAGACAAAACAAGGGCATCCCGGCGAATCAAAAAGGTTCAGGAAAAAATTAAGGATAAAACAAAATTTTGTACACCCGGCAAGTTGAAAACCTGAAAGGGCGACTTGGGAAAAAAAGGGTTTCCCGGTGGACTGAAAACTCGAAAGGGCGGTCCAGGAAAAAGTTAGGGAATTAAAGCGTATGACTATGTCCCGTTGGATCACTTTAAGGACAACCTTTGGCTTCCACTAACAAAATCAGGTTCTGATCAATTCAATCATCTTTGGACAAAGCAACAAATAGACAATATGCTCAGAGACACGAAGGCTATAGCATAATGGAAACCCCATGGGATTATTACACATAGCTATCTTTTCTTTGTATCAAATTTTCATTTTTTACGACAACATTTATCTTACTAGAATGTTTGTCTCCTTGTACAAAAATACTTATTCAAAGTCAATACAAAGATATTTCTTTGGAAGTACAAAACTATCTGTCTTTCTTTACTCATGTGTTTGTTTGCAAAAGCGTCCAATGATTTATTGTTGAACATATGCATTTGAACATAATTATTGTTTACAAATAAACAAAATAAAAATACAATCACTGGTGGCTTTAAGAGATAAGGAAATCTCTCTAAGACTACCTCCATAAAATCCCCAGCAGAACAAAGCTTCCAGTTATCAAATCCCAATAGAAGTCACCAAATTTCTCTGGATTTCCCAAGCAGAATTTTGCAAACAGTACACGACATTTCCCTTACAACAAAGTTTATTTCTCCAAACAGGAATTCACCAACACTTCAACTTCACAACATGAAGACTTACACTTCAGCAGCAATTAGGGATTTATCTTCCCCAAAATTCAACAAAACAGTGCAACAAATTAGCTCACATACGCATACATCACATCCATATATTCATAAACATTGATAACACGAATGCATTATGCCATGCATTTCATACAAACATAACTTTACATTATAGCTAACATTTTACCCTTTTGAGGATAAGGTTAACAGATGCCATTAACAATGTTCAAAGTTTTCAAATACAGTTCAGATACGCACCAGACACGGACGTCATTTTGATACTCATTCAGCTTTCAGATACAGTTCAAATACGCTCCAGACACGGACGTCATTCTGATACTCATTCATCTTTCAGATACAGTTCAGATACCTTCCAGATACGGATGCCATTCTGATACTCATCGAGATACAGTTTAGATACGCTCAAGACACGGACGCCATTCTGATACTCATTCAACTCTCAAATATAGTTCAGATATGCTCCAGATACGGACGCCATTCTGATATTCATTCAGCTTTCAGATACAGTTCGGATACGCTCTAGATATGGATGTCAT
Organism: Vicia faba; assembly: GCA_948472305.1. Taxonomy (NCBI): domain Eukaryota; kingdom Viridiplantae; phylum Streptophyta; class Magnoliopsida; order Fabales; family Fabaceae; genus Vicia; species Vicia faba. The sequence goes on from OX451741.1 coordinate 1,139,463,683, forward strand.
TCTAATACTCATTCTTTCAGCTTACAAATTACAATTCAGCAATCATTACTAGATGGCATCTACAAGCCCATCTCCAACAACTTTCTATCACCTCTGCAAATGGAATTTTTAATCCCATCTCCTCTACCATCACACCACCGAGTGAAAATTTCTAGGCACTCTAGTGTCCAATCATCTTCCACCTTCAAAGTCACGAATGGCAAAACATGTCAATCTAACTCTTCAGGCTTAAGAAGATTGAACAGGGGCAGCTGTTGTACCCCAAAATTTTCCCTCTCACTTATCAAGAATTCACTCACAAGATCTCCTTGACTCAAGACTGCACTAGGGTTTGATCAGCTCAAGACACCTTCTTGAGCACTGATGACTGAAATTAGGGTTTGAGTTTGCACAAGGATTTTTGAACTTCCAATGCCTCATATGACTTTCATGGATCATCATGGGCCCTCAAGATTACTCAAGTGCATGTTAGGTGTTGTACCCCAAAATTTTCCCTCCCATATTTCTCAACACATGGCAAGTGAGGTCCCCAAATGGTTCAAGGAAAGTCAAGAGTTGACCAGACAAACTCTCTCCTAAGTCAGTCTACCTCAAATTAGGGTTTCATTTTTCATCAGGATATATGAACCACAAAGGACTCAAATTCTCACCATTGTCATAATATGTTCACAAGATCATCCATGTAAAGTTTCAAGCCTTGCAGAAGAAGTTTGCTCAGTTAATTGCTCAAAGGCCTGAAAATTGACTATGCTAGGTCAAAAGTCAACTGTGGCCCACATACAGTCAAACTTCAAGATTTTTGGTCAAAATCATCATTTTGAAGTATCATTCGTCATTTGATCAAGGGTTGATCATGATTCATCAAGGATTTCTCACAATTCATCAAAACCCAAAAGTTGCTAAATTAGGGTTTTGTAGGAAAAGTCAACTAAACTTTGACCAAGCATAACTTTCTCATACTTTATCAAGAATGACCCATCCAAAGCTCATTTTTAAGAGGATGCAATTCCCTACAATTCATATTCATCTCCAAAGTTAAGAATATGCACTCACAAAAAGATATGAATTTTGACATTATAGGTCATTTTGAAAAGTCAACAAAAACACCTTTTGGTTCAAAGCTTCATACATGAACATGGAAGACTCAGTTGATATGATACCAAAAGGGTTGCTTAGGGGACATCCTAAGATTTCTAAAAAGTCCAAGAACACCTCTCTAGGGTCAAAATTGAGAGAGTTATGCATTGGCCAAGTTGCCCTTTTTTGCAAAATTGCCAAAAGACAAATGTGCTCAAATTTGCATTTTTTGTCAAATGGGCCTAGTTTTTCATGATTGAATCTTGCTTATGACATGGTCCACGATCCAAATCAACACCCACACACCGTTTGCTTTATTTATTTATTTTATTTTAATTTTTATCATTTAAAAGTCAAATTAAATCAAATAAATAGCAAAAAATATCAAAGATTTGTTTTGTGATCAGATTTTGGGTGGAATCAAATCCAATTATGCTAACAAATCATATTCAAAACGTGCAAAACAGATTGAACCAAAATTGGCATGATTTGGCTTGATATAGAAAGATATTATACAAAGATAAAGACCAAATCAAATCTTCATAATGGACCAAGATTCAGCTCGTTTTTGTTAACCTAATGTGTTGCATTACATATACAAAACGTATCCAAGGCAAGGGAAGAGGTTGAGCAGTCGTGAAAATACCTAAAGAAAAGCTGGAAATTTCAAGAAAAGTGGGAACCGGTTTTCAACCTGCAAGGAGTTTCAAGGCATTTCAAGAGCCCCAATCTCTTCCCAGACATCCCAGGAAGCGATTCCAATCACTCCCAGGTCTTGAAACGCCTAGAATCGTGTTCTACGCCTCCCACAGTTTGCCCAAAAATTTGATTCTGATTTCATTAATTCACGTATCTTTAGTGCTTTTTATTGCCATACTCATGTTTATCATCATGTTTGCAAGCTAATCATTCTATTCAATTGCATTTTTCATGACTGTATGTGAAATTTCCATGGCTAGGGTTTTGTGTTCTTGTTTAGGGTTTTTTAATGCAGGCAAAATTGGGCATTAATTCTGGTACCATGATACTTGTGAGGATGATACGAGTTGATTGGTACCAGCCATGGTCATTTATCTTGAGCCTATGAAATTCTGTAGATGGACAAGGTTATACCTACAACAAATGTTTGTAGGTAAAAGCTTGATTTGCTAAGGCGACGGAGAGAGGAAGAAGAAGCTGGCGTGGCAACGTGTGATTTGCTTATTTGAATTTCGCGCACTAGATTGGCTCCACTAACTTGTTTTACATATTATGTTATGCTTTTATTTTATTTATAAGTTAACATGCTATATCAGATGGTTGGGGAGAAAGCCTTTGATGCACACGTCCTGGGTTCGATCCCAGGCGTGTGCATTTTATCATTTTCTTGGTTATTTCAGGTAGATCCCATGTCATGCAGTAGCATACGCCTACCATACACTCTTGTGTTCCACCATCAGATCCATCAGCCAGTTGGATCCAACGCCTAGGTAGCAGGAGGATTACCATACACCCCAGGTCAACGTACGCACTGGATCAAGCGAAGTCAAAAGGGCCTGGATGTTGTTGGGCCCAGAAATTCAGTTTCCACCCCCCCTTTTAGCATTGCAACCAGGCTCATTTATTTCTTTTCTTATTTCTTTTCTTTATTTTATTTAATTCTTTTAATTTATTTAATCATTTCAATTAACAAATTAATCTTTTTTTTATAAAAATCATAAAATCAAAATTCATAAAAAAAAATTAGAATTAGTTTTTTTATATTTTATCAAAATTAACTTAATTTAGTTTTAACTTAGGGAAATTGTAATTTATTTTCACAAATAAAATCAAATAGAAATTAGGTTAAAATTCTTGATTTAATTCTTTTAGTTTTCTCAAATAAATAAAATACAAAAAATAGGTTTTAGATTGAATTTATTATTTTCCTTAATTTAAAATCAATTAGAATTTAGGATTTTCTTTTCAATTTAACTATGTCATTATTTTCTTACATAAACAAAAAACTTTTTTTAATCAATCATCGATAAGTTTAATCAAGGTTTAAAACCCTAGTCATTTCGTATTTGATTCATCGCGCGCTAGTTATTTATTTCGATCATATTTTTGTAACTGTTCATGACTTGTGTTGTACCCTAAAACTTACCCTCTTTTCATACACGCATATTATTGGTTTTATGGTTATGGAATAAAGGTATATTTATCAAACTTCTTCAGGTTACAAGTGAAGTTTATTTCGCCAATGGATGTTCTCAGAGTATTTTCCGTGCTGAAGATCGGTTCGCCGTTTTGCAACAATTCAGGGTTCAAAGATTCACAAGTCCAACCCGGCGCATCATATTCAGGTGTTCTTTTGCCAAGATATCTCATAGAATATATTCTCAAATTCAGGTTTGGCTCAAGAGTCAATTCTTTAAAGAAGGTCTCCGAATGTGTGAGTTTTCTCGAAAAAATGTGGTGAAAAAAGTGTGTTGAAAGTGCAGTTTTTACGCACTAAAAAATTCATAACTTGAAGATCGTGGTTTGTTTTGAACCTGTTCCGGTGGCCAAAATTCCGTCTTGACATCATCTACGTTTTCCTCTATCACGGCTGGAAGCCAATTTTGATCAGAAGGTCTTCAAAAATGTGGATTTATCAAGTATTTTCTTACACAAAATTTGTGACAAAAGTTTATTTGCGTCATGTTCAGAAAATCATAACTTGGTCGATTTTCATCGTATCGAGCTGGTTCTAGCGCCAAAATTTCAAAAATTGAGTAGACTACGTTTTCACATGAGGTATCAAGTTCGAATGGTATCCAAAAGGCCTTATTTTTTTGCTCAGAGTGCGTGTGACGCGCCAAAAATCCTGAATGCTGAATATTATTTCATCTGGGTCGAAACTTCGAAAATTCATAACTCGGTCAATTTTTATCGGATCAGGACCATCTTTTTATGCAAGGTCACTGACTCAAAGATATACAACTTTTCTTCCAAAGTCGAGACCGGTCTATGCTCCGATCAATCACATTTTTTTATTGAAGGACATGTCAGAGTTGACACTGGAGCCCAAAATAAGTTTGTCTGAGCCAAAACTTCAAAAATTCATAACTAATTCACCATTTATCCGATTGAGCCTATTTTCGGACAGGAGTTAGTTCTCGATGTAGGCTACATTTTTTTCACATTTCAACTTCAAAAATTGCACTTAAGCCCCTGCGATTTAGCCTGGAACGTGGCAGACTCAAGTGAACATTGGAGGCCCAATTGCACATTCAAATCTCGTATCTATGCTCTAATTTCCATTATATTATCTCATTCTTTTCACACAAATGACAAAAGGAGGAAAAAAACCTTTGCCACAACCCTGTAAGAATATCAATTGTTTTAAAGAACCCTAAAACCTTGAAATCCTTATTACAAATCCCCATCTCACTACAAACAAGCCATCCTTGTCACAAACCCACATCTCACTACTTCTCCAGTAAGGGTAAGGCTGGTTTGATCTCCATGATCAAAAGGGTATAGAAGCATTCATCTCACTACTTCTCCAGTAAGGGTAAGGCTGGTTTGATCTCCATGATCAAAATGGCATAGAAGCATTCATACAACCCATATAGGTTTTAACATTAAAAAATGTTTATATATTTATTTTCTTTGTATTTCATGATATAGTAACTTATTTAATGGGTTCATGAGATTCAACACTGCAGATTTAGACAGGATTCTATGCAGGATTATTACAAAACGCTGATGGCCAAAACAGAAGCTGATGGCCAAAACAGAAGAACCACCAATGCATGGCGAGGCAGACATCCTGAGAAGGTTAAGGGCGTGGGTTCAACAACCACCCCTATTGGTTTTGGTTTTCTTCCTATATTTATCATTTTACTTATTTTCATTCTTTCTGTTTAAAACTTTTTTTTCTTCATAAAACTTAACATTTTTCACAAACCTTTGATTTTTCATAATAAACTCAAATAATTAATTTTAAGGTTTTTTTAATCTAATTTTAGCTTTTAAATTAATTTTTGGGTCAACACCCACTCCTGGCAATATGTATAATTTTGCTTATTTTTAACCCTTTGTGCATCATTTCTTTTTCTTTAATATCTTCCTTAAAAAACCCTATGTTCTTATAAACTCTAATTTTATTTAAATCAAAAACCCTATTAATTGACAAACTTAACCTTTTTTACAAACCCTAATTAATTTAGGTTTTAAATTTTTTATTATTATTATTAACTCTTTAATTTAATTAATTGTTTTTCCTGCAAATTAGGAAAACAATTAGGTTTTAGGTTTTCTTTGTAATTAACCCTTTACTTAACCGTTTTTTTAACAAATTAGGATTAGGTTTTTGTTTTAGTTAGTAACTGAATTTTTTGGCTTTATTTCATTTATTAATAAATTAAGTTAATTAACTTTTTTTTAATTAAAATTAGTTAGAATTAGGTTTTTTAATTAACTTAAAACTATTTTCTACAAAAAAACACCAAAAACATTAACTTAGAATTTTAGGTTTTAATTTTTCCTTAATTTCTTTTTATTTATTCTTTTACATTTTAATTTCTAGGAAAATTGTATAGGTAGCATTATCAAAGTAATAGCGTAGATTTATCTTTTATCGCATTTTTTTTCTAATTATGTAATTGCTTTCGGGATGTAATAGTTTTAGGATTTCTTTTCCGCACTCTTCATTATTATGTAACTGCCTCAAAGCTCTGCAATAGCCTAGGTTTACACTTCCGCATTTACCTTCTACAATTATATTTTATGCAATGCTTAGACTAATAGGATTGTATGGAAAGACCGGTAAACTAATTGAACATAGCATAACCTAATTTCAAGATAAATAACCGAACTGAATCACTTTTGCACACTTGCACCCCTAGGGTACTCCCCACTTGGTTGTCTCAGAAAACAATGGTCATGTACCTCAAACGTAGGGATATCTTAGCAAAATACCCTCAAACTAAAAGTCATAATAAAGATCATAGTCCCTTAATGTCCCTCGAGTTGCCTACGAGAAATGATCTTGTCCCTTGATGTTGCTTACGAATATATGATGACAGTCCCTTCAAAATGCTAAGGTATCCTTACATGTTGCCTTCAATGACCATTACGTCCCTTTCGATAGTCCCTCAAACATCCAACGACTAGGGTTACCTACTCACTAATAGTAGGATAACACGGTCTAAAGGATGGGAGGAAAAGAACGCATTTTTTCGAGTAGGTAGATAACTGTTATGTACTTGCTCAAAATAACAAATCTTTGACACAAACACTTTCCAAACAAAGTTTTCAAAAACAACTTCGTAACATTCTTGAGGACAGAAACAAGGGTTAAAACAAAGTAAAATAAAAACTTTTCAAAGCAAGCACACACAAGCAATTTCAAAATGAGCAAGTACCTAAGAGCCCGTGGAAAACCATGGATAGAAAGGGCCGTACTCAGAAACATCTCGAAAAAGGTTTTTTCTGTTCTTTTTCCTTTTCCTTTGATTGGATAAAATAAAATTTGGTGGGGACTCTTGCTTACCGCAACATTTACGAACAAAAAATGTAAACCAGTATTTAGCAGTCGGTTCTGCAAGTGTATCACAGAATTGGCGACTCTGCTGGGGAGTTATAAGTGGGGTATACCTTTGGATCTAGGTCATTTAAATTGCTTCTCTTGATTTCTTTGTTTGCTTTATTTTTGAGGGTTTTGTTTGGGGTTACTATAGATCCTACACCCGGATCTGAGAAACACCTTTTAGGTAAGTAGCAATAGACTGTGAGGGAACTGTATGGCGTAGACCGATACGATTGAAGCAGTAGCTACGTTGGTGTGGCACTTTGTTTGGTACCGATATCCCTTATGGTGAAACGAGGAGAATACGGGGCCGCTGCGTGGTGTCGTTAAGCATCAACTGACCTTAGAACCTTTAATCACCCAACTTGGCCATTATAAAGTAGTGAGATAGCTGGCCTCAGTGTAGAGCTGAGAACTGGTTAATACTCGATGCTACACTCATTGAGATCATACTCTCGGAATAATTTCGGCCGCAAGAAAAGATTGCGTGAGCTGAAACTATGACCGATGGAGGATGGTCAGTGATATTGAGATCCTCTAGAACCCGGTTACTTTTCTAGGACATTGAACCAACTAAAATTCAAGAGGGTACTACCTTAAAACCCATGCAATCCTAAACCTAAGGCTGTTTGTGTAACTTGTGTGCTTTCAACTTGAACTACTTGCACAGTTTTATTATCTGACAACATGAGTTCCTTGCAGGTTTTGTTTACAATCATTATCCAATAACTTGGATTTCTTGCAGGGATTACTTGCTTACATCACCTTGCACTTTTGATTAAATGCATAGCATACACATCATAACATCATGCCTTAACATTTCCTTAACCATTTCAAGGATCTCAAGGGTTTGTGATGCAGGTTATGATAAATCAGACGTCTAGCAAGGGGCAAGGGGATTTATTTTCCTCTAGCCAATGTCGTCTAGAGATCAAAACACGATAACTTGAGCCAGAGGCTATGACCCACTCGATATGGTGAGCTTGACTCTTGAAGAAGGAATCTTAACGACACGAAGTTTCTTCAATCAAGCTGCAACCAAATTCTAACAGTTTCTTGTTTACCCCGCGAGATCCTTGAAAACATTGCATACATATATCATACATATCATTGCATAACAGGTCTTCCAGTACAAGTATCTCATGTTCTCGCTGTTTATTTCAGCAATGGATCTCAAACAAGACAACAAAGATCTTCAAACTCAAGAAGCTCAGTTCAGAGACATATTCCTAAACCTATCCAAGGGGCAGGAAGAGTTGAAAACACTCCTCGTTGGGAACTTGGTCAAGAAAAGTCCTGAAGACAATAAGGACGAACGACTGGAACAACTGCAAGCTGAGGTAGGTGCAATGAGAACCCAGATGCTGGGGCAGATGGCTCTTAACCAAGGCCTAGCCCGAAGGCAAGAAGAGCTGAAATCCATCATCAACCAACTTCATCAAGACGGATACAACAATATGAAGCAAACAGTCGAGGTCGGGGACCAAGTCATTGATCAACCTCCAAGAAGACAAGAGTTTGGTTTGGTGAAGAGTGGACCTTTCAACTTTCTACTACCTCACGGGTCCAACAACAACCTCGCCAAAAACAACGGGTTAATCAGAGTAAGCCAGATACACCTAAGAGGAAGTTTACCAAACTCAACATGCCGTTGTCTCAAGCTTTACAACACATGTTGAGGATGAATCTGGTTACGTTGATAGGACCTCATCTGAATCCCAAGACTTCTTCGCCTAACTACAATCCTGATGCAAGGTGTGCATATCACTCCAACAGTCTGGGGCATGATACTGACGTCTGTTAGAGGTTGAAATACAAAATTCAAGACCTGATTGATGAAGGAGCATTAGAATTCACACAAGATGGTCAGGCTGAGTTCTTCTACCATCCCTCCAAGGCACATCCTCTGAAGTGACAAGATCAGACGAAGAGGCTCTTGTTCATTATAATTTTCAATTTGCAATTTTCTTTTGATTGTTCGAACATCTATTCATGTAAAACTCGGTTACTTTATCAATGCATTGCATATGTCTGTTTTGAATTAATTCATTCGTATTCACTATATTTAAATTTCTTTCCTTTTTGTGATATTCAACTCTCTAACAAAAGCTTTGAGCCTTTAGAGGGAGGATGACGAAAACGATACCATGATCTCTATAGTATGCTTTTGAACGGACCCCGCTGACGATGTACAGGCGTTGTTTCAAATCCTAAATAGTGGAGTTATAAGGAAGATAATCCCTAGTCAACCCCTTTGAGCCAAAGAAGTAGGAGTTTTTCTTTCACACAAATTAAAACCCTTAATCACAACCTGGGGCAGGGTAGTTTTCTCAGTTAATCCAGGGGCACAATGAATGGCATCAAATATGTCCTTCCAAAACAAAAGACGGTGATGGTTCCGCATAATTGTCAAGACAAGCAGTCATTATCTCTCAAAATAAAATCCCGCTAAGTCAAAACCTATGAAGGAGACTTAAGAAAAAAAACTAGGGCACCCCGCTGACTGTAATCACAAAAGGAACGGTTCAGGCAAAAGACAAGGATAGTAAAACCAAAAAAATAGGTTACTACAAATCCTCGGCAAAAAAAATAATATTACAAAATGACTTCCTTTTCAAGTAAACTTTCAATATCCGAACCATCACCGGAACATCAAGGACAATATTCCAGAACTCAACTGGGATTCTAAACGCACAATTAACTAAGCATATGACTGAAGAACATCACGAAGAGCGGGTGGGTACAAATAAATTTTGAGCCTTTATCCTTTTTTTCTTGAACCGTGAACCAGGACACGTTATAACCCTTAAAAGTCCTAGTTGAAGCACGGGTTAGTTCGAAAGCATACTGTTACAAAAGGTATCCTGAATCCTGTAGGACTTGCTGTAAATCCTGAGTTGACATCACATTTTACAAAATTTGTTTGTTTTACTGAAAAATGCATTTTCAAAAATTTCAAGACAGACATAAGCTTTGCATTCTTAAAATATTATTGTTTGTATATGACTATTTGTTCAACAACATAGAGATTCGCATGACGAATATCTAGTGAACAAAAAAACCTTCTCAATGAAAAGGATCACCTCAAGTGGAAAAACACTTCCAACCAAGGGGCACGGCATGACCATTGTCCATCATCTAGGGCAGTCAAGTCAAGATTCAAGGAATATCTCAAAGATGCCAAATAGCCAGGGGCAGATCTCCATCTTAATCACTTGGGACATTGAGCATGAATTCCAACAGCGAATCCTGTACAATCAAACAAACATCTTCTGGTAGTGTGGCAACACTTACTACTATGGACAATGACAATTCTCCGTACCCGGTGAACGTGGACATAGTCGGAAAATACTACACATGAACAAATACCCGCTAGGTTGACATACCTAGGCAAAAATAAGGGCATCCCGGCGAACCAAAAGGGTTCGGGCAAAAGTTAGGGATATACATATGAAAAATCTGTACACCCGGCAAGTCGAAAACCTGAAAAGGCGGCTTGGGCAAATAAGGTTATCCCGATGGACTGAAAATCTGAAAAGAAAGTCCAGGCAAAAGTTAGGGATTAAAGCGTACGACTATGTCCCATCATCTTGTCACTTGCCTATCAGTAGAAGACTTATCATTCTGATCGGCAGTTACCAAGCACCTCATAAGTTGAGATAACACTCAATCCATAAGGCCTCTGCAAGCACTTTCTCCAACAGGTACAGGGGCAGAAAAGTCCGGATGCAAAGTCATTCTTGTTGTACCCCAAAATTTTCCCTCTCATTTATCAAGACTTTTCTCACAAGATTTCTTTGACTCAAGACTGGATTAGGGTTTGGTCAACTCAAGACATCTCATCATGCACTGATGACCCAAAATTAGGGTTTGAAGCTGCACAGGGATTTTTGGAATATCAATCATATGACTTTCAAACATCATTTTGGATCCCTAAGATCACTCATGACAAGTTTCAAGCCTTGAACCATATTTTTGATCAGTCAATTGGACAGTTGACCTAAAAATCAGATGTATTGGGGAAAAAGCCAACCATGGCCAATTTACAGTCAAACTTCATAATTTTTTATCCACATCAACATTTTAAACTTATATGTATCATTTGGTCAAGTTTGGATCACAATTCCTCAACAAATCTGATCAAATCACCAAAAGGGCAAAATGGTCAAAATTAGGGTTTTGACTGAGAAAGGGAAATTTCTGATTTTTAACCTAGCAAATGACCAATTGAGTTAAAGAATGATTTCAAGGATTCAATTCCATCATCTTGACCTAATGGAATAGTTCAAAACATTGCAATTTAATTGGATTGATAGATGAAATTTACAGTCAACTGATCAAAAGTCGACAATACACTAAAAAGTCTAACTTTGACTTTTTGGTCAAAATCAAGTGCCAAGGGTCATAAATCATCAAAACATGTCAAAATATGAAGCTTGTTCATCAAGAAATCCAAGTTTGAAGATTAGGGTTTGAATTTGAAATTTTTCTTAACTTAGAAAATTTTCTAAGTATAGAAAATTTCTTATTTTTTCTCAACTTTAGGCCACTTTTTCACTATGATGCATATTGATTCAAAGGAAGTTCCCAACATGAAAGTTGTAGACCTCTATAAAATCTACAACTTTTCTTCACACACTTTTCCATAAAGATGCTTGTATCTCAAGATATAAATTTGTGAATACATGGTCATGAACTAAATAACTTAGTGAAATTTTGCCCTAATTTAGGTAGGTTTTGGACCCAACTTCATGGCAATTTTTCACCTAGTTACAAGAGGTATCTCAAAATGCATTTCAAAGATGAGTTATAGATCACATTGCAAGATTTCCAAAATGTCCAAGAACTCCTCAAGATCATTTTTGATTAAGGAGAATCGAAGAGATGAAGTTGGCATTTTCTCACTTTTTGTCCAAGCCATTTCATGAAGAACAAAGTTCCAATCAGTACCTATGTTGCCTAATCCATTCTCTACAGGTCCCAAACTTGTTCCTCACTCCTTAATTTAATGCTTACTCAGTTGACAAAGCTTTAATCCATGCCCTAAAGCCATTATCCAAGTTGCAATTCCATAAATGGCATAAAGTGACCATTGCCATTTTAAAAAAGCACAACTTTTGCCACTTTCCAATTCTTGAGCATTGAACCTGTCTCCATTGCACATACAAGTCTCACAGACCTAAAGCAAATTGTACAAGCTGATACCAACCCTATGAAAGCAAGTACAAGCATCGCAAGCCTTGTCCCTTCACTTTGCTTCAAAAGCAAGAAAGGTAGCCAAAAGGCTAGAACTGACAGTTGTAGGAGGGTTGACATGAAACCAATTCCATACTAATATACAAACATAATACAACTTAGCAGACGATGAGTTAAGGCCTGAAACACTCCCAAGCATAAAAACACCAGAAAACTGTCAAAACTTGCAGTTTTGGCATAAGCATACCCATCTTCCATTTGGCTCATGCGTTTCAAGTCTTGATCATTAAAACATCTTACCTACTTGATATCAAACCAATCCAGACCTTCATCCCTGTTCTGTAACCACTTCTCCATCATCTGCCGTTGTTGCCTTCAAAGCTTGCAGTTTGACTTGGCCAAGGAGTTTCAGGCACTTTCAGAGCAAGACAAGGGTGGGAATACATTCAGGGAAGTTCAAGGAAGCTCAAGCAAGCATCAGGCCTCCATCAAACTGACTCCAGTTCCATCCACGATTCCAACTGAAGGAGGTAAAATCTCAAATTCTATTTCCTTGTACAGGTAACCATTAGCCACGATTTGTGAATAAATAATGTAGTCCTCATTACAACGAAACTGTACATATCTTTATCTTGCATTTATTTTACTTGAGCTGGGAGAATTTAGAACTTGAAGTTTATGAAAATATTAGGGTTAAATTTAGGGCTGTTAAAATTCTTTCTGATCTTTGATTGTTAGATTACATAATTTATATGGTTAGAATCGTGAGATCAAATACTACAACTTTCATGTTATGAGTTTTCATTTTTATGGAAGAATGAGAGAGTTACAGGGTGTCTGGCCAAGCTTGATGAAGAAGATGAAGTACAGGGCAAGGACTTGTTTCATGTTATATTATTTTTTCTTTCCTTAAGACAATGGATGTATAGCCACCCCAGTGGCAAAGAAGCGCGCTGGTGAGACCCATGTCCTGGGTTCGAACCTGGGCGCTACTTTTGTGTTTTTTTCACATTTTTCTCCTTTCCATTTTGCTATTTTTGCACGTTTGGGCTTGGTCTTTTGGGCCATGTTTTTTTTTTTGCTAACATTGCTGCCAGTTTTGCTACATCACCCCCCTGCCAATTTTTTTTAAAATTATTTGTTTTATTTTCATTTTTAATATATTAAATGTTTTCTTTCATGCATAAAAAATCCAAAAAATATAAAATTAATAATATTGCATTTTTATTTTGTTTTGGTTTATTTTTTCACATAAAAATATATTTTATTTTTAATATATATCATGTATTTTCTTAATAACTTGTAAAATATAATCAAAATATATTTAGTTTAATATTATTTATTTATTTATTTTTAATTTCATACTTATAAATATTTATTTTTTGCATATATAAAAATTTTATATTTTCATACAATATTATTTATTATTTTAATACACAAAATACCTAAAAAAATAATATATAAGAACTTTATTTTATTTTAAAATAATAATTAGGGTTAAACCTCCCTTTTAAAAATTAATTTATTTTCCTTATAATTTTAGGTTTAGATTAAATTTTCTTTTACATAAAAACAAAACAACAAAAATCTTTTCTTACATGTACATTATATTACATCTTTGAAATATTGTATTTTATTTATTCTAATTCGCACAAATTCGATTTGGTTGTAATAATTTATTTAGGTTTACATTTTTGCAAATCCCCATTCAAATTTGTATTTCCCCCTCCCATAAAATTGTTGTAATAGCTTAGTAATATTTACAGTACGCAATTTATCGCTTTACATACCATGATTAGTAATTAGGGTTTGTATGATAAGATCGAAACAAAGAAAAATAGAAAACCCTAAATACAAGATAAAACCAAAGCATGAAAATGATACACTTGCACACAAGCATCCTTAGGGTTTATCCACTTGGTTGCCTAAAATCAAAATGGCCATATTACGCATGCGAAGTATCTTGGCAAAACAAAACAAATACAAGATCATGGTCCCTCGATGACGCTATGCAAAAGTTGTCTTACAAAATGATCTTGGTCCCTCAAAATGCTAAGATACTTTGCAAACATTGCTAATCATGGTTATACGATGACCCACGCCCGTCCCATTTACATCTAAAGATAGGGTTGATTACCAAATCAAGGGTAAGACAACAATGTCAAAGGAATAGAAAATACACAAGAAAGACATTTGAGTAGGTAGATTGCTTCTAGTTACTTGCTCCATTTCAAACAACTATCCTTGCTCTTTTCAAAACAAACGCACACACATTTCAAAAACATCTTACAAATATTGAAAACATTTTCAAAAAAGACAAACATCTTTGTATACATTCTTACGAACGAGAATCATTACAAAGATTGCCTAAACGAATGGCCTCTTTTACAAAATACTTTCAAAACCACACCAAACACATTTTCAAACAACAAAAGCAAGTGATCTAAGGAAGTAACTAAGAGCCCATGGAAAACCATGGATGAAATGGGTGCTAATACCTTCCCTTTTCATAATCTATCCCCCGAACTCAAGAAAACATCTCAAAGGTCTTTCCTGTGCTTTTTCACCTTTCCTTTTGGATAAAAGAAAAGTCGGTGGCGACTCTTGCTAACCGCAACATTTATGAACATAAACACAAAACCCTCAAGTCAGTTCTCCCATCGTATCACAGAACTGGCGACTCTGCTGGGGATTTTTATAGAAGTGGGGTTACCTTAGGGCTAGATCACATTTATTTGCTTACATTGTTTGACTTGTTTGCTTTACATTATGGTTCTTTGTTTGGGTTTGAATCCTCCACCCGGATTTGGGAAACATTATAGGTAAATAGCAATACATTATGGAAACTGTGCGGGGTATACCAACATGGTCTAAGCAATAGCTATGTTAGTGTGACATATTTGTGGGTACCGGTAGCCTTTGAGTTAATCAAAGAGAATACGGGGCCGCTGAGTGATGTCATGAAGCACTAATGAACTTCTAGAACCCTTTACTTGACCAACTTGGCCTTTAGGATGTAGTGAGATGACCGGCTTTGGTGCAGTCCGAATTTGGTAGATACTCGATACTACACTCATTGAGGGTTGGTTTCTTGGGATATTTCGGTCGCCATTAAAGAGGCTTGAGCTGAAACAATGACTAAGGAAATAATCCAGTGATATTGAGCTCCTTAGAACCCGGTTACTATAATTAGGACAAGTTGAGCCAACTAAACTTCAAGAGGGTACTTACTTATAAAACCCCATGCAAGCCTAAACTAAGAACTTGTTTGATTTGCTTGTATATGCATACTTGTACATAACATCATGGACATCATGAACATCATATGCATTCACTAACCATTTCAAGGATTTTTGAGATTCATCTTTGTTCCTGTTTTGTAGGATATGGATTCACTCCGCAGGAAAACTATCCAAATCAACCTTGTAAGAATTCCTCCACAACTCAAGGAGCTAGCTTCAAGGATCCCTGAGAACTCTCCATTCACCGAGAGACATGGTCATCTACTCAACTTGGTCACCTCCAACACAGAGGAGTATATGATGAAAGTGATCTTCCAGTTCTTTGATCCTTTGCATCATTGCTTCACATTTCCTGACTATCAGCTTGTGCCCACTTTGGAAGAATTCTCTCAACTCTTGAGGATTCCTATTCTCAATCAACTACCTTTCAACGGTACGGAAAGAGATCCAAAGCCAGAAGAGATTGCTCAAGCTCTGCACTTGCACTCATCTGATGTCACAACTCATTGGGAAACTAGAAGTAGTGTCAAAGGCTTCTTAGCAAAGTTTCTGTTTGAGAAGGCCCAAAGCTGTTGGATTTCCTTAGACTTGCAAGATTTTGAGGAAATTGTGGCTCTTCTTATCTATGGGATGGTCTTGTTCCCCAATTCTGACCAACTCATAGATGTAAGTGCCGTCAAAATCTTCATGTCACGCAATCCGGTGCCTACATTGCTAGGGGATATCCTACACTCTTTTCACACTCGTACAATGAGGAAAAGAGGTGTCCTTATGTGTTGCACTCCTCTCCTGGAAAGATGGTTTATTTCTCATCTTCCCCAATAAGTCTTAAAGAATGAGCAAGGATTAAGGTGGTCACAAAGGTTAATGACGCTCAAACATTCGAATATTTATTGGTGCTCTCGATCCAAAGAGAATGTTATCATTGTTGACCGTTGTGGGGAATTCCCTAATGTACCTCTACTTGGAATTAGGGGAGGCATCACCTACAACCCATGCTTATCTCTAAGACAGTTTGGTTATGCCTGAAGGGATGGCCCGCATGAGATGTTGATTCAAGGCTTGGTATTCTACTATGACAACGACGATCAAGGTCTTCGCCAGAGATTCATCCGAGCTTGGAGGATGCTAAACTAGGTGGATAGCAAGACTTTGGGACACAAGAATTCCATCCCCCTTGAGCCTTACCTCAAGTGGGTACGAACCCGCGCTCAAAGTCTTATGATGCCTTATCCTTCTATTCTCCCGGTGATCATTGAGCCTGTTAAAGAAGGAGAAGTTCCATACACTATCCTATATCCTGACATGCCCACATCTCTTGAAGACCTACAAAGGGATTGGATACAGCTCAAAGGAGAGCGAGATACTTTCGAAGCCCAATTCTACGCAAGCGAGAAGAATGTTTTGGAACTCACTAGGCTGCTTCATGAGGAGCAGACTCTAAATGCCTACATAGCACCAAAGAGGATGCGCACTACTTTTTTTATCTTAGAGTGTTGTATTATTTTGCCCAAGGGGCATTGATGTACTCAAACTTTGTTTTATTAATATAACATGTGTTTCTTTTTGTTTAAAACAAATTTGAATTTTTTAAATCCTTGAAAGCATTGCATGTATACATATCATTCATCATAACATAAACAAGTCTTTTGCAACGAGTTTCCTCATCTCTCTACTGTTTATTTCAGTAAGATGGATCTCGAACAGACGGTCAAAGATCTCCAAGCTCAAAACACGCAGTTTCAACAATTACTCATGACCCTAGCCAAGGGGCAAGATGAGTTGAAGACTCTGTTAGCTAAAGAAAGAAAGAAGAAAACAAAGAAGGTCATTGGGGTCTTGAACATGGGGAGAAGGTTTCAGGGACAGACTAGAAGAACCTTGAATTTTGCAACCACTTCCAGGGAAGGAGAAGGAAAAGGAAAATAAACAGCGGTTCCGTCAGAATCTGAAGAGGAGGAAGAAGAGGAAGACTACTCTGAGGAATAGTACCCTCCGGCTGATGATAAGTACAGACATCTTGAAGAGCGTTTAAGCGCTATGGAAATACAAAGGGTACCAGGTCTAGACTTTGAAGAATTGGGGCTAGTATCGGGAATTGTAATCCCACCAAAGTTCAAAGGGTCGTTGTTTGCAAAATATGATGGGGTGTCATGTCCTAAAATGCACCTCCGATCATACGTGAAAAAGATTCAGCCGCACTCTGCTGATAAAGACCTATGGGTGCATTTTTTCCAAGATAGTTTATCTGGAACACAACTCGATTGATTTTACCAATTAGAAAGGGCCAACGTCCACAATTGGGAAGACCTTGCCGTAGCTTTCTATAAACAATACCAGTATAATGCAGATTTGGCGCCTACCCATACTCAACTTCTGAGTATGGCTATGGCTTCAAATGAGGGTTTCAAAGATTACACGCAGAAATGGAGAGATCTAGCTGGAAGAGTGCAACCCCCTCTGTCTGAAAGGGAGTTGGTGGATATGTTCTTAGCCACTCTATCGGGCCCTTTCTTCAACCATTTGATTGGGAGATCATCTGCTGGGTTTACTGAGTTAATACTGACCGGAGAGAGGGTGGAAGCTGGAATAAAAAGTGGAAAGATTCAGAAGGATTCGTATGCCTCTATAGCTGTGAGAAAGCCTTTCACCAGGAAGAAGGAGGTATCTACTGTTTATCCACAAAGGAACCAAGGAAGAGCTGAGCGCCGACCAATGGTGGGGGCCGTTATGATCCCAAAACCTACATCTGATCAACCAAGAAGTAACCAACCGAGGGTGGAAAGGCCAGTCCGGAAATTCACCAGAATTAATATGACTCTAGCCCAGGTTTTACCACATCTTCTGAAATCTAATCTGGTAACTTTAAAAGAAGCTCCAAAGAATCCAACACGGCGTCCCCTCATTATCACCCAAATGCCAGATGCGCATATCATTCTGAAAGTCCAGGTCACGACACTAACAACTGTTGGGCCTTAAAAAACAAAATTTAAGACCTTATAGATGCCAAAGAAATTGATTTTGATGCGCCCGAGAAACCAAATGTCATTTCCGCTCCTATGCCTAGGCATGGTCACAACGCCAATGCTACCGAAGAAGATTTGTTTGTTGCTATAGTGGATGAACTCTTGACTTCACTCCCAATCATTAAGATAAACTTGTTGAAAGCTGGTATATTCCCAGGTTGTAATGAAGACTACCATCTTTTCTTATCCTCGCCAACTGTTTGCCCTCTGTTGAAGACAAGCATTCAACGCTTGATAGACAACCAAGAGATTCTGTTTGAAAATGCTCCTGTTTCACTTGTTCCTGTTGAAGACGTTTCAATCATAACCATCCCCGCCAATCCTTCTAGGGTCCCCAAAAGACCCGTTATGATTACATCAGTTCCAAAGACTACTCCTCTCATAATTACAATGCTCGAGTCGGTCCCGTATGAATCAGATAAAACAGTACCGTGGAATTACAGTGGAGACATCTACTACCATGTGTTGTACCCCAAAATTTTCCCTCCCATTTTTCACAAAAATCACAACCCTAGGGTTTCTCAGATATTCAAGATTGGCTCAGGAATCGATCAGACAGATTTTCTCCTTTGGCAGTAAACCAACAATTAGGGTTTTTCTTGCAATTCTCACGAGAAATGAATTCTCAAAGATCCAATTGGCTTTCACACATTTTCATACTTTTTCAAGTTTACTGAAAGGTTACTGTTTATTCTCAAGGCATGTTCATTTGGGACAAGAGATTGGATCTAAGACTGTCATTTGGAACATTCATGTTTTGTTTGATTCAGGTTAACCAGATAATTTGCGTCTGTTAAGACATTTGCTTGTTAATGGAATAAATATTTGTTTGTTTATGGAATAAACATTTGTTTGTGGAATACACAGTGCGTGTTTATTTGGAACGCAGTTGCAAGATTACATGATTATTGGAATTTAAGTTATCTTGATTGGAGTTATTGGAATGCAGTTTCAATTATCTTGATCAGGGAATCTTTAAGAATCAGTGAAGACACAAAGAGAGAATTACAAATTATTAACAGTAATGGATTTTATTGGACATCAGATTACCAAATAAAACTTTTTCATTTATTTCAAAAATTGTTACAATACAATTTATTATTTAAATGCTTTAAGTTTTACAACTTATTGTATTTGAAAAATAAATTAGTACAATTGTTTGAGTATTTCTCTCTAAATTACAAAGAAGAAATCTAAGCCTAAGGATGACTAAGCTTCCATTGCTCCCATGCTTGCCAAAGAATCTCTTACTTCCTCTGCTTTGCCACCATCCAGTTTGCGCTCACATGAAAGAAAGAAAGAAAAAGTTAGTACAGTTAATTGGACATAAGCAAAGAATTTTCAAAAGACAGAAAAAGTGTTCATCATTAAAGTTTGCATTTTGGAATCAGAAGGCTATTTTTAATTCATCATGTTTTTATTTTTCCATTTTGCAAATCACAAGAAGATAATTCTTCTTGGTTCACAAAAGAAAAATAAAGAATGCAAGAAAATTGTCCTAATGCAAGCAAATTGTCCAAATGCAACAAATATTCTAAACTGAATGCAACAAATAGCAGCATAGCCAAAACATATTCCAAACTGCAGCAAGCTGCTCAAACAGCATAAGCAAACATGCAGCAAGCTGTCCAAATAGCAGTACAAGCAAGCAGTGCAAGCAAAACAAAGTACAAGTAACAGCAGCATAACAGTTGGGACAAGCAACAACAACATGGAAAAAGTACAATGCAGCAAATTGGACAAAGTAGCATAACAGTACAAACAAACTGCAGGCAAGAAGAAAGCAGTATGGTAAACCAAACAACAAGCAAGGGGCTTGTTTCAATAGCCTTTTCATCATTTTCCAAGATTTTGGCAAACTTTTCAGAAAAAAGGTGAAAAAGCATTTTGCTTTTATCATTGAGAGAGGAGAGAGAGGAAAGAAATCACCTAATTTGTTGGAATTGCATAAAAGGTACAACTTGGCTATTCTGCCCACAGGCTGTCAAAAAGCAAAGCAAATATAACAGTAGGCAAACTGTAAGAAAGAGAGGGAGAACATTTCATAAAACTCAAAAAAATTTAACACCAGAAGTCTCCTCCAAAACCATCAAAAGCATCTGAGTCCAAACAGTTAAAACAAAATTGTAACAAGCAGAACAAACCACAAAATCATCCCAGCATTAAACCTGTCAATACCAAAAATCCTGTAACTCAGTTCAAACATCCAAAACCATCAAAACCAATTTTCAAACTTCCAAAAACTGTGAAACCAGTCCAAACCAAGAAATCACAAAAAACCTGCAAACTGTACAACAACAAACAGCCAAAAATCCCAAAACTGCAGAACAGTTCAAACAACCAAACCTGCATAACAAGTTCAAACAACCAAACCTGCATAATAAGTTTCCACTGTTACAAACCATTTTTCAACATAACCAATATACCAAAACTAGTTTTCAAACTTCCAAAAACATTAAGGTTCAAAACTTCCAAAGTCCTCAAACAGTTCAAAACCATTTCAAACTGTCAACAAAAACATCCATCCAAAACTTGTAATACAATACTAACTCAGTTCAAACACAACAAAACCACAAGAAATCCCAAGCCTGTTAACCAATACATCAAGCTTAATCTCAAACTTATCAAACATACCAAGCAAACTATCCAAAACAAAGAGAAACAGAAAAATATACCGAACTGTAACAAAAAGAACAATTCATACCAAACTGTAACTCAGTTCAATCACAAAACAGTTCAAACAACAATTTCCAAAGTCCCAGATACCCAACAAATCAAAAGAGGAAACCACCAAAGTTTCAAAAACAGAACAATACCAGAATCCATCAACATCATCAAATCATCAACAAACAATATCCTTCAAAGCTCAAGGGACAGAAAGAAGTCACCAGAAAAGCTCACGCCATCATTTCTTCCCTCCCTGTTTCCGGCCTCCAAGGAGCACCATCAGCTCAGTCTCACGTCCTTTTCCATTTCGCAAAAGTTCCAAAGGTATGTTTCTTTTCAAACTGTTTCCTGCATCTCAAAACATAGCACAATAGATTAACAAGCAAAACATAAACAAGATTAACAATAACGGAAATCGTTCAAACTTCAAAATCCACAGAATCGTACCTTTTAAAGAAGCAAAAAACGTTAGCGCTTAGGATGTGAGAGAGAGAGAGAGTGTGTGCTCCGGTGACGGGAATTGGAGGGAGGATCAGATTGAGCTAATTGAACATCTTTGGCATGAATCGAAACTTAGGGTTTCCAGAAAAGAAGGGCAAACCAGAATGAGACCAAGAGGTCAAGGGGTCGTTTCACTCATGAATCAGGGACGAATAGGGACGTTTAAGTGAGAAAGATGAATGAGAGAAAGAAGTGAGAGAGACGAACAGAAGCGGCGGCGCTGTGAAAGGGGAACCACAAACCCTAATTTCGTTTACCCTAATCAGAAACAATTATGCAAGAGTAGTGTATTGGGCCATTTCTTTTCCAATCCCTTTAGGCCCATATACGCGTTTTCTGGTTTCCCCACCCCCCCTTTTTGCCTTATCCTGTTTCAGCAAGACAATAACACCTTTGGGCCTAACACCCTTCAAAACCTTTAAGCCCATTTTCATTCATATTAATTTGTTTTTTTTATTTCTTTTGTTAATAATATACTAGTGATTTTTAAAACTTCATTTTGTAAAATTAATTTGATTTTTAATTAGTTTTATTTTATCATTTTCTTTTTATTAATTTTCTTACACTTAATAAAAACATCAAATTTTAATTTAATTTATTTTCTTTCTTTAAAGTTAGTTTACATAGTTAATAAAAATACAAAGAATAATAATAATAAAGGTTTTTTAATTTAAATCATTTTCTTTTTAGATTATGTTTTATTTTTTCAAGTAAATACATTGCATTTCATACTTTATTGATTTCTTTATTTCATAAATTGTCATAGCTTTGTATTAAATCGCACGACAATTCGATTTGGTTGTATTATTTGGACATTGCTATTTTTATGTGATTCATCCCCATTTGTAATAATTGTACCCCCATTCCCGGATACTTTTGTAATAGCTTAGCATTTTAATTCCCGCAATTTATTGCTCTCTATATACTGTGTAGTAATTAGGCATGTATGGCAAGATTCAAAAATCAATCGCTAGATGACCTAATCCAAGAATAAATAACTTGAAATCAACACACTTCTCACACGCGCACCTCTAGGGTAACCTTGCTTGTTGCCTCGGAAATACAATCATGTCCCTCAATTATGAGACAGTCTAGCAATGACCCTTCAATAAACAAAGATCGTAGTCCCTCGATGACCCTCGATGTTGCCTTCGATAAAACGATCTCGTCCCTTACAAAATTGCTAGAGCGTCTCACAAGTTGCTTTCAATGATTATAAAATTGACCCGCGCCTGTCCCTTTACATCCAATGATGGGGCTTCTTACCAAATCAATGGTAAGATAGCACCATTAAAAGGAAGAAGAAAAGAACAACTTAAGACCTTTCGAGTAGATAGATTCGCTCTTAGTTACTCGCTTGCTCACGACAAAAACTTTTACACTTACACCTCCATTTCAAAACATTTTCAAAAGACAAAATGTTTTTGCATACTATTGTACCCCAAAATTTTCTCTCTTATTTTATCAATATTTCCCCTCATAAGACTCTTTGAACTCCAGAGAGGATTAGGGTTTTGCTCTGCTCAAGACATCTCCTTGCACTGATGACCTAAATTAAGGTTTGAGTTTGCACAGGGATTTTTGGACTTTCAATGCTCAAAGTGACTTTCATACTTCATGTTGGACCTATAAGATTTCCCCTACCAAGTTTCAAGCCTTGAATCAAATTTTTGCCCAGTCAATTGGACAGTTGACTTGGAAATCAGCTATATTGGGAAAAAAGGCAACTATGGCCAATTTACAGTCAAACCTCACATTTTATGATCCACATCAACATTATAAACTCATATGAACCATTTGATCAAGTTTGGACCATAACTCCTCAAGAAATTTGATCAGATCACCAAAAGGGCAAAATGGTCATTTTTTGGGTTTTGACTACAGAAGGGCAATATCTGACTTTTGACCTAGCCAATGGAAAATTAGGTTCAAGAATGGATTCATGGACTCAATGGCATCATCTTGACCTATTCACAAGGTTCGAAAGACCCCACATGCATTGGATTGACAAACAGATTTTCCAGTCAACTGATCAAAATTTGACTGTACACTAAAAAGTCAAACTTTGACTTTTTGGTCAAAATCAAGTGCCAAGGGTCATTTTTCATCAAGATGTGTCAAAACATGAAAATTGTTCATCAAGAAACCCAATTTTGCAAATTAGGGTTTAAGATTGAAAAAATTTCATAACTTAGAATTTTTCTAAGTTATGAAATTTTCTTAATTTTTCCCAACTTTGCCCAACATTTTCACCATGATGCAATTGGATTCAAACAAAACTTCCAACATGAAAGTTGTAGTCCTACACAAAGTCTACAACTTTGATTCACAAAGTTTTCCCAAAAGAAGCTTGGATATCAAGTTATGAGTTTTGGAACAAGGGTCCATGAAACTTTTAACTTAGTGAAATTTTGCCCTAGTCTAGGCAGGATTTTGACCTATCTTCTTGGCAATTTTTCACCTAGTTCCACTTGGAATCTCAAAATTCATTTCAAATATGGATTGTATGTCATGTTACAAGATTTCTAAAAAGTCAAATAACTCTCCAAAATCATTTGTGGTTAGGGAGAATCGAAGGCTTGAAGTTGGCAAAAACTCACTTTTGATCCATGGCATGTTCATATTGATACAAGTTGCAAACTCTAATCAGCCTTGTTTGTACTTGATTACAGGTCCTAAAATCCTTCCATACTCAATAATTAAATTCAAATCCATTGGTCTAAGGCTTTGTTTTGGTCATTAAAGGATTATACATTAGATTAATCCAAAAATAGTAAAAGGTAACTTTGCCATTTTTGTCCAAATCTTGTTTTATGTCAAATAGAATCCTTGAGCCTTGAACAAGATCTTGTACTGCACACAATATCCACCAACTTGAGGGGCCAAGAACATAGAGCACAAGAGGATAAATAGCTTGTACAGGCCTGTCTTGTATCATGGTTCACTTTTGCTTCATATACAAGAAACTTGTAAAACACAACACATCGTGCACATCTGTTGAAACCAACTTTTAAAAACATTTGAGACAAGTTTCACACATCCTTTTGAGTCAAAAATACGAGACTTTGAGCCCTCAAACCTTCCATAGCACAAAATCACCTTCCATTGGCAAAACAGGGCATTCCCTGCAGTTTGACTTCCATAGCAAAAACCCCTCGTGCGTTTTGCCCCAAACTGGTTCAAACACATTCCACATAACCTATCCAAGCTATCCCAACCCTTAAACACTGATTGTAACTCCCTTTACAAGGTTTGCCATTTCTGTTTTCAGCTTGTGCAGGTTGAGTTCTACAAGCTTGTTCAAGCACATTCAAGGCAAGCTAGGAATTAGGGAAGGTCAGAGGAAGTCCAAGCAAGCTCCCAAATATCTCAGGCCTCACTGAAAAGCTCCACATTGCCATACACGAAGTCAACTGAAACAGGTTTTTGTCAACTTCCTATCTCTCTATTTAGGAATCATTAGGCTTAGGATTGTGAATAAAAAATGTAGTATTCATAGCCATGAAGCTGTACATATGCTCAGTTTTCATTTTAGTTAAGCATGTTAAGAGAATTTGATCCATGAACTTCCTGAAAAGATTAGGTTAGGATTTAGGGCCATAGAAATTCTCTCTGGTCTTTGAGAGTTAGAATGAGTTCTTTACATGGTTGGATTCGTCTTGAAAAATGCTACAACTTTGATGTTTTGAGTTTTTCATTAGAGCACGTATGCAGGATCTGGAGATTTGTACAGGGCGCGCGTTTTGTTTTTGACAAAGGTTGAAGATGAAGTCCAAGTGGGCTGGGCTTGGTTTCTGACTCACTTTCTGCACCCCCCCCCCCCCCCCCATTACTGATTGCACCTCCTGGCCCATTTCTTCCTATTTTTATATTTTTTGTATTTATTTTCATTTCTGATTTTATTTTCTTATTTTCCAAACATAAAAAATATCAAAAAATATTTTTTATAAATTTTCACATTTATTTTGTATTTTATTTTTATTTTTTACTAACATAAAAATAATTTAATTAGTATATACTTTTATTTTATTTAATGAAAACTTGAAAATAATACATTAAATATTATACTTTTACTTTTTCCATTATTTATACTTAAATAATATTTTTCTAAATATATTTTATTTTTGTATATACATTATTTTATTTTATTGTACATAAAAAATATATAATATATATTTACTTTCTTAAAAGAAAATTAGGGTTTTTGCCCTTAATAAAAAAAAAATAATCTTTTTATTTCTTTCTTTTTTACATTAAATATTATATTTTTACATATATAAAAATAAACAAAACATTTTTTTTTGCATATTCATAATATTTTGCATATTTATTTAATTGATCATTTAAATATTGTTCATTTATTATTTGTACCATTTATTCAATTTGGATGTAATAGTAAATATTAGGGTTTTTATTTCTTGCAAATATCCCCCATTCAAAAATTATGTCCCTCTCCCCATATCAAATATTGTAATAGTGTAGATTTATTTTACACATTTATGCTTTCAATTATGCCATGATTAGAGATTAGGGTTTGTATGCAAAAATCCAAAATCAAACAAATAACTTGACTAATACAAATACAAAAAAGCATGTAAATTGACAACACAATGCACACATGCAC
Source organism: Vicia faba (assembly GCA_948472305.1). Lineage (NCBI taxonomy): Eukaryota > Viridiplantae > Streptophyta > Magnoliopsida > Fabales > Fabaceae > Vicia > Vicia faba. Next base: position 1,139,489,552 of record OX451741.1, read on the forward strand.
CCCTAGGGTTTCATCCACTTGTTGCCTTTAAAATTGGCCATGTTATGCATGTTGAGTATCTTGGCAAAACAAAAACAAAACAAAAGATCATAGTCCCTCGATGACGCTATCTTGGTTGCCTATACAAAAATGATCTAGTCCCTCAAAAATTTGCTAAAGATACTTAGCACAATTGCTATCATGGTCAATACGATGACCTGCGCCTGTCCCGTTTAACATCCTAATACAAGGTTGTTTACCAAATGCAATGGTAAAACAACACAGTCAAAAGGGTTAAAAATGTGTAGGAAAGATCTTTGAGTAAGATAGGGTAAACAACTCTTAGTTACTTGATCAAAACTTGCAAAAATATCCTTGCTATTTTCAAACACACCTCACAACACAATTTTAAAACATTTCCCAAAACAAACTTTCAAACTTTCAAACATTGAAACATCTTTTCAAAAGACATACATCTTTGTATACATTCAAACAAGAATCATTACAAAGGTTGCCACAACGATGGCCTCTTTTCAAAACATTTTCAAAACCACACACAAAGCACCATTTCAAACAATTGAAAAGAAAAAAACAAGTGATTTAAACAAGTAACTAAGAGCCCATGGATAACCATGGATGAAAAGGGTGATTGCGCCTTCCCTTTTCATTATCTACCCCCCGAACCCAAGAAAACATCTCAAAGGTCTTTCTTGTGCTTTTTGACCTTTCCTTTGGATAAAATAAAAAGTCGGTGGTGTCTCTTGCTAAACCGAAACATTTGCGAACACAAACGCAAAACCTCAAGTCAGTTCTCCCACCGTATCATAGAACTGGAGACTCTGTTGGGGAATATTTGAAAGTGGGGTTACCTTAGGGTTTAGATAACCTTTACATGCTTACTTTGCTTGCTTTGATTGCTTTACAATTGGTTCTACTTGTTTGGGTTTAAATCCTCTACTCGGATTTGGGGAACATTCATAGGTAAATAGCAATACGTTATGGAAACTGTGTGGGGTATACCGACACGGTTGAAGCAATAGCTATATTAGTGCGACATATTTGTGGGTACCGGTAGCCTTTGAGTCAATCAAAGAGAATACGGGGCCGCTGAGTGATGTCATGAAGCACTAATGAACTCTTAGAACCTTTACTTGACCATCTTGGCCTTTTTAGGGGTAGTGAGACGACCGGCTTTGGTGCAGTTCGAAGTTGGTAGATACTCGATACTACACTCATTGAGGGTTGTTTTCTTGGAATATTTCGGTCGTCAGTAAAGTGGCTAAACTGAAACAATGAACACAAAAAATAATCCAGTGATATTGAGCTCCTTAGAACCCGATTACTATTTATAGGACAGGTTGAGCCAACTAACTTCAAGAGGGTACTTACCTATGAAACCCCATGCAAGCCTGAAACTAGGATCTTGTGTGATTTGCTTGTACATATACTTGTGCATACATCATGAACATCATAAAGCATCATATGCATCCACTAACCATTTCAAGGGTTTGGATCTTCATCTTTGTTCCTGTTTTGTAGGTCATGGAATCACTCCGCAGAAAAATAATCCAGGTCAACCTTGTGAGAATCCCTCCTCAACTCAAGGAGCTTGCTTCCAAGATTCCAGAGAATTTTCCCTTCAGTGAAAGACATGGTATACTTCTCAACTTGGTCAACTCCAACATTGAAGAAGACATGGTGAAAGTTCTCTTCCAGTTCTTTGACCCCCTACACCATTGCTTTACATTTCCTGATTACCAACTAGTACCTACTTTGGAGGAATTTTCTCAACTCCTGAGGATTCCTATTCTCCATCAACTACCCTACAACGGTACGAAAAGAGAACCAAAGCCTGAAGATGTTGCTCAAGCCTTACACTTGCAACCATCTGATATCAAAGGTCATTGGGAAACCAGAAGTGGTGTCAAGGGTTTCTTGGTAAAGTTTATGTTTGAGAAGGCACAAGACTGCTGGAATTCTCTAGATCTGCAAGCTTCTGAGGAGATTATAGCACTTCTCATCTATGGGTTGGTCTTGTTCCCGAACCCTGATCAGCTTATAGATGTGAATGCTGTCAAGATTTTCATATCTAGGAATCTTGTGCCTACATTGCTTGGGGATATCCTTCACTCATTTCACACACGAACAATGAGGAAAAGAGGTGTTCTCATGTGTTGTACTCCTCTTCTAGCAAGGTGGTTTATTTCTCACCTTCCCCAATCAGTCTTGAAGAATGAGCAAGGCTTGAGGTGGTCACAACGATTGATGACCCTTACACATTCTGATGTTCATTGGTGTTCTCGGTCCAGAGTCATCATCATTGATCGTTATGGAGAATTCCCTAATGTCCCACTACTAGGAATTAGGGGAGGCATTACCTACAACCCATGTTTAGCTCTAAGACAATTTGGGTATGCCCGAAGGGATGGCCCTCATGACATGTTGATTCCAGACTTGGTTTTTGACTTCGACAACAACACTCAAAGACTTCGACAAAGGTTTATCCAAGCTTGGAGGATGCCCAACAAAGTGGATAGTAAGACACTGGGACACAAGAATTCCATCCCCCTTGAGCCTTACCTCAAGTGGGTACGAACCCGCGCCCAGAATCTTATGATGCCTTACCCCTACATTCTGCCTATGATCAAAGAGCCTGTTGTGGAAGGAGAGGTTCCATACACCCTCCTACATCCTGACATGCCAACATCATTGGAGGATTTGCAAAAGAGTTGGATACAGCTCAAGGAAGAACGAAATACTTTTGAAGCTAGCTTTTACGCCAGTGAGAAGAAGGTTTTGGAACTTACCCGCCAACTCCATGAAGAGCAAACTCTCAACACTTACATCGCACCAAAGAGGATGCGCAACGTCTTTTTACATTAGAATTTTGTATTATTTTGCCCATGGGGCATTTATGTACTAACAAAGTTCTTCTTATTAATATGACGTGTGTTCTTTTTGTTTGCAACAACTTTGAATTTCTGAATCCTTGATTGCGTTACATGAATACACATCATTCATCATATGCATAAACAGGTCTTTGCACCAGGTTTCCTTATCTTTCTACTGTTTATTTCAGCAAGATGGATATAGAGCAGACGGTCAAAGATCTACAAGCACAGAATTCGCAATTCCAACAACTCCTCGTGACCTTGGCAAAGGGTCAAGAAGACCTTAAAGCATTGTTAGAGAAAGAGAAGGAAAAGGAAAAGAAGAAAAATAAAAGAGCGGGTGTAGCTACTTTGGGGAGAAGGTTTGAGAATCAGGCTAGAAGGGTCCTAGATTTTCCCTCGACGTCTGATGAGGGGGTTGGTAAAGGAAAGGGAGTTGCAATGCCCTCCGAGTCTGAAGCCGAAGAGGAAGAAGAAGAGGAGGAGGAGGATTACTCTGAGCAGCAGTACCCTCCTGTGGACGATAAGTATAAGAATCTGGAAGATCGGCTGGCAGCCATGGAGGTGCAAAGAGCACCTGGACTGGATTTCGAAGAACTAGGGTTGGTTGCTGGGATTATCATCCCCCTAAATTCAAAGTGCCTACATTTGCTAAATACGATGGTTTGTCCTGTCCGAAGATACATCTGCGGTCCTACTTCAGAAAGATCCAACCTCACTCTTCTGATAAGGATCTGTGGGTTCACTTTTTTCAAGATAGTTTGTCGGGTACGCAATTGGACTAGTTCTATCAACTTGAGAGATCTGATGTTCATAATTGGGAGGATTTGGCTGCTGCTTTCTATCGATAATATCAATATAACGCAGATTTAGCGCCTACTCGTACTCAATTACAGAGTATGGGTATAGTTTCTAATGAAGGCTTTAAGAAGTATGCTCAGAAGTGGCGGGATTTAGCTGGAAGGGTGCAGCCACCATTGTCTGAAAGAGAGCTGGTTGATATGTTTTTGGGGACCCTGTCAGGTCCATTCTTTAATCACTTGATTGGGAGCTCATCTGCAGGATTCACCGAGCTAATTCTGACAGGTGAAAGGGTCGAAGCTGGCATTAAGAGCGATAAAACTCATAAGGATGCATCTGCTTCCGCCGCTATCAAGAAGACCTTCCCAGCCAAGAAGGAAGTTTCTGCTTTTTACACCCAGAGAAATTAGGGAAGAATGGGCGCCGACCAGCGGTGGGGGCTGTGATGATCCAGAATTCCTCAACCGATCAACCTCTAAGCAGTCAACCTAGAGCTAACCAAACCAGGGTGGAAAGGCCACAACGGCAATTCACTCGGATCAATATGACACCTGCTCAGGTTATCCCTCATCTTTTAAAGTTAAACCTTACAAACTTGAAAGAAGCGCCAAAAAACTCAAATACCTCTTCTCCCTATTATCATTCAAATGCAAAATGTGCATATCATTCACACAGTGTGGGGCACGACACCAACAAATGTTGGGCCCTTAAAAACAAAATCCATGATTTAATAAATGCCAAGGAGGTGGAGTTTTATGCCCTCGAAAAACCTAATGTGATATCCACTCCTATGCCAAAACATGGTCATAATGTCCATGCTATTGTAGAAGATCTTCATGTTACCGTTGTTGATGACTTAATGACTCTGTTGCCAATGATCAAGATGAATCTGTTGAAAGCCGGGATTTTTCCAGGCTGTGAAAAAGATTGTTACATATGTTCGACCTTGCAATCCAACTGTCCGCTGTTGAAGTCAGGCATCCAACGCCTGATGGATACTCAAGAAATCCTCTTTCAGAAAACTCATGTTACTCCTGTTACTCATGTTACTCCAATCAACGATGTTACTATAATCACCATTTCCAACAATCTTTCCAAGGTCTCCAAAAGACCTGTTAAGATTACACCCGATCCAAAGTGTGTACCGCTGAAGATTACTATGTCGGGGCCTATCCCATATAAGTCCAACAAGACAATACCGTGGAATTATGGAGGAGAGATCTTCTACCACGGTGTTAAGCAGATCGAATCAGTTAAAGAAAGTTCCGATGAAGAGACTTTTGATGTGGGAAATATTGCGGGGACAAGTAAGATCACTCGTACCGGAAGAATCTTCTCTCCGGAGATTGCTCCTCCAAGGGCAATCTTCGGACCCTCAAGTGCTCCTGTGCCATTCAAGATATCTATACACAGTCCAGTTATTGAAGAAATTGTTACTCCCGAAACTATACCCTCTGCTGTTACTGCTGATAAAGGTAAGGGGATCCAAGAAGCGCCCGTCAGGACGAGGGCTCAGACTTTGGTTATCCCCGAGACCACCCAAAAGGAAATGGAGGAGATTTTAAAGATAATTAAGAAAAGCGACTATGATGTCGTAGAGCAGCTGGGGAAAACCCCTTCAAAAATCTCTATGCTGGCTCTTTTGCTTTGCTCTGAGGCTCATGCCAAAGCCTTGATCAAATTCCTGAAGACGGCGCACGTGCCTCAAGAAACTTCTACGGATCAGTTTCAAGAGTGTGTAGCTAGCCTTACAGCCGATAATGGTCTTGGCTTCTCCGATGCCGATCTAACATCTAAGGGAAGAAAGCATAATGATGCGCTGCATGTCTCGGTAGAGTGCAGAGGGACCACTCTTGCTCACGTTCTAGTTGATACCGGTTCATCTTTAAATGTCCTACCAAAGAAAGCATTAGACAGATTGGACTGTGAAGGTTTGACATTAAAGCCCAGTAATATCATTGTTAGAGCCTTTGACGGTTCTAAGAGGATGGTTCACGGAGAGGTGGACATCCCAATTAAGGTGGGAACGAAAATTTTCAACTCTACATTTTATGTGATGGACATCCGTCCTTCATATTCATGCTTGTTGGGAAGGCCATGGATCCACAACGCTGGGGCAGTCACTTCTTCTCTACACCAAATACTAAAATATCCAGTCCAGGGTAAAATCATAACAGTTCATGGTGAGGAGGAGTATATGATAAGCCACCTTAACTCTTTCCGCTACATGGAGTTAGATGGTGAATTCATAGAAACACATTTCCAACACTTTGAAGAGGTTTCTCCTGAAGTTGCGGTAGCCAAGACAATGAGTTTTGTGCTCGTCATTAAAAAACCTGTATCTCGGATGGCATCCCTTAAAGATGCGGAGGCTGTAATCAAGGAAGGAGAAAGCACAATATGGGGTCAACTGCCAGATTCTCCTTACAAGACAGATAAGTTCGGTTTGGGTTTCACTGTTGCTAGTCAGAAGGTTGTGCGTCGCTCCCGGGCTGGAGGACCGCCTTTGAAAATCACTCATCATGGAGTTCATGCTTTAGAGGATGATGAAGAAGGAAGCAATTTTGAAGACTGGATCTTTCCAACCATTGAAGGAGGACTGAACAACTGGGAGGTGAAAGACTTCGTTCCCATTACTTTCATCAATCAGTAATTTATCTTTTGAACATTTCCTGTTTGGTCTGTAATAATTATTAAACAATTCGTACACTCTTTTTGCCTTATGCCTTACCCGGGGAATGTAGGTCCATTTATAAGGGTTTTGATTCTTCATTTTCATATGCCATTTTTAATGAATCATGGATGTTTTCATATATAAACTTTTATGTTCATTTTCTTTCTTTTTTACATTTTATTTGTTTAAAGGTGGCTATCCCTTACACACACCCACACTCACAAAATGCAGGTACCCATCCACTCTGGATTCCATGGGTAACAATTCTGCTATGGCCTTCAGTGACTCTGAAGATCTGGTCAATCATGCCAAATACGAAGCTGATGAAGATTTTGAAGTGCCTGGAGAGTTGGCTAGACTTTTGCAACAGGAAGAAAGGGCTATTCTGCCCCATGAAGAGTTGTTAGAGACTATCAATTTGGGTACTGCCGAAGACAGAAAAGAGGTTAAAGTGGGTGCCAACCTAGAGCCGAGTGTCAAAGAGCGCTTAGTTCAGCTTCTGAATGAATATATTGAGATCTTCGCCTGGTCCTACGAAGACATGTCGGGATTGGATACAGATATTGTGGTTCACCGTCTCCCTACAAGAGAAGACTGTCCACCAATCAAACAGAAAGTCCGCCGAATGAGGCCCGACATATCCGAAAAGATCAAAGCTGAAGTGGTGAAGCAGTTCAATGCTGGCTTTCTTGCTATTACTTCCTATCCATAATGGGTTGCTAACATTGTGCCCGTGCCTAAAAAGGACGGCAAAGTCAGAATGTGCGTGGATTACAGAGATTTAAATAGGGATAGCCCTAAAGATGACTTTCCACTACCGCACATTGACATCTTGGTTGACAACACAGCTCAACACAAGGTATTCTCTTTCATGGAAGGATTTTCAGAGTACAACCAGATCAAAATGGCCCCCGAAGACATGGAGAAAACTACTTTTGTTACGCAGTGGGGTACCTTCTGCTATAAAGTAATGCCATTCGGACTGAAGAATGTCGGGGCAACCTATCAGCGAGCCATGGTAGCTTTGTTTCATGACATGATACATCATGAGATTGAAGTCTACGTAGATGACATGATAGCCCGTTCACAAACAGAAGAAGAACACCTCGACCATCTACAAAAGCTGTTTGTCAGGTTAAAGGAATACAAGCTCAGACTGAACCCTAGCAAGTGCACTTTCGGAGTCAGGTCCGGTAAACTCTTGGGATTCATCGTCAGTAACAAAGGCATCAAGGTTGATCCTGCCAAAGTCAAAGCCATACAAGAAATGCCTTCCCCTCGCACTGAAAAGGAGGTCAGAGGTTTCTTGGGACACCTAAACTACATTGCAAGGTTCATCTCTCACCTAACATCTACCTGTGAACCAATCTTCAAGATGTTGAAGAAAGATCAGGTGGTTAAATGGAATAATGACTGTCAAGTTGCTTTCGATAAGATCAAGGAGTATTTGTTGGAACCTCCTATCTTGATGCCACCGTCGAAGGAAGGCCTTTAATCATGTATCTGACTGTCTTAGATAATTCAATGGGGTGCGTACTGGGCCAACATGACGAGTCTGGCCGAAACGAGCATGCCATTTATTACCTTAGCAAAAAGTTTACCGACTGTGAGACCCGATACTCACTTCTCGAGAAAACTTGTTGCGCTTTGGTATGGGATGCTTGCCGTCTAAGGCAGTATATGTTGACACATACCACTCTGTTGATTTCTAAGATGGATCCGATCAAGTACATCTTCGAGAAGCCTGCTTTATCCGGAAGAATCGCTAGATGGCAAATGATCCTCACCGAATATGATATACAGTACACGACCCAAAAAGCTATAAAGGGGAGTGTGTTAGCCGATCATCTGGCCCATCAAGCCGTCGAAGATTACCAATCCATGAGGTTTGACTTTCCCGATGAGGATATTATGACATTGGACAACATTGAAGGTAACAGACTGTATGACGGACCTGAACAAGGATCCTGATGGACTCTGTACTTTGATGGTGCCTCCAACGCACTTGGGAATGGTATCGGCGCGGTACTTATCTCTCCAGAAGGTTGCCATACACCTTTCACTACTAGACTCTGCTTCAGCTGCACCAACAACATGACCGAGTATGAAGCTTGTATCTTCGGTCTCAAGGCTGCTATTGACTTGGGAATCAAATCTTTGATTGTATTTGGGGACTCAACTTTGGTTATCAGTCAAATCAAAGGAGAGTGGGATACTAAGCACCCAAACCTCATCCCTTACAAAGAACATGTCCTGACATTGTTACCACATTTCGAGTAGATTACCTTTGAGCACTTCCCGCGAGAAGAGAATCAGCTAGCAGATGCGCTAGCTACAATGTCATCCATGTTTAAACTTAATTGGGATAATGAGGCACCTTAAATCACCATTGAACGAATGGACGAACCTGCACATTGTCAAGAGATTAATACCAAAGAAGTGGTGGACCAACCTTGGTTTCATGACGTCAAAAGGTATCTCGAAGTACAATAATACCCTGAAGGAGCTTCAGTCAACGATAAAAAGTTCTTAAGGAGGTTCGCGGCCAAGTTCTTTCTGAGCAATGGTATCTTATACAAGCGCAACCTTGATTGTGTCCTACTCCGTTATATGGACAAAGTTGAAGCTGAGCAGATCATGGCTGAACTACATAATGGCACCTTTGGCACCCACTCAAGCGGTCATACAATGGCAAAGAAGATTCTAAAGGCAGGCTACTACTGGTCTACCATGGAAGCTGATTGTCATCAACATTCCCGTACTTGCCACAAATGCCAAATCTATGCTGACAAGGTACATATTCCTCTAGTTCCTCTCAATGTCTTAACAGCTCCTTGGCCATTCGCGATGTAGGGAATCGACATGATTTGAGAAATCAAGCCTACAACATCCAATGGACACCGTTTCATCCTGGTGGCCATTGATTACTTTACCAAGTGGGTCGAAGCAGCTTCCTTCGCATCCGTTACAAAGAATGTGGTTGCCCGCTTCATCAAGCAGAACCTCATATGCCGGTATGGTATCCCCGACAGGATCATCACTGACAACGATACAAATTTGAACAATACTATGATCACCGCTCTGTGCGAGCAGTTCAAGATTCAACATCACAATTCATCTCCCTATCGGCCTAAGATGAACCGTGCTATCAAAGCCGCGAACAAAAATATCAAGAAGATCATTCAAAAGATGACAGTCACCTACAAGGACTGGCATGAGATGTTATCGTTTGCTCTGCACGGGTACCGTACCACCGCACGCACTTCAATTGGGGCAACCCCCTTTTCTTTGGTATACGGCATGGAGGCTACTTTACCTATCGAGGTTCAGATTCCCTCCTTGAGAATCATGAAGGATGCTGGTTTGAATGAAGACGATTGGATTCAGACCCGGCTTGATCAACTTAACTTGATTGATGAGAAGCGACTTACTGCTGTTTGCCATGGTCAGGCGTATCAAAAACGTATGATCAAGGCCTTCAACAAGAAAGTCAAGAGACAAGTATATCAAGTCGGGGACCTTGTAATCAAGCGAATCATCTTGCCGCAAAGTGATCCCAGGGGAAAATGGACTCCTACTTAAGAAGGACCATTTGTGATCAAAAATATCTTTTCTGGTGGGGCAATGATCCTGCCCACCATGGACGGCGATGACCTACTGCATCCTGCGAACGCAGACATAGTCAAAAGATACTACGCATAAACGACCCAACAAGTTGAAAACCCGAAAGGGCGACTTGGCAAAAATGGGCATCCCGGTGAATCGAAAACCCGAAAGGGTGGTTCAGGAAAAAATTAGGCATAAATAAAAAATCTTTACACCCGGCAAGTTGAAAACCCGAAAGGGCAACTTGGGTAAAAAAGGGTTTCCCGGTGGATCGAAAACCCGAAAGGGCGATTCAGGAAAAAGTTAGGGAATTAAAGCGTATGACTATGTCTCGTCGGATCACTTTAAGGATAATCTCTTCACAGACAAGCTCTGGGCTTCTGATCAACCTAATCAACATCGAACGAAGCAATTAATGGATAAGATACTCAGAGTTACGAAGGCTATAGCAGAATGGGAACCCCATGGAATTTTTACACATAGCCATCTTTCTTTGTATAAATTTTTTCTCAATTTTATGACAACATTCTCTTACTAGGATGTATGTCTCCTTTGTACAAAATACTTACACAAAGTTAATACAAAGATACTTCAGAGTATAGAAATTTGTTTGCCTTTTCTTTCCTTTTACACTTATGTTTTATTTGAAAACGTCCAATGATTTATTAAATGAGCATATGCATTTGAATACAATCACTGCTTACAAATAAAATGAAATGAGAAAGGATAATTACTGATAGGTTGAAAGTATAGGAAAATGTCTTTAGGCTATTCCAGAGGAAATCCCCTGCAGTATATCATTCAGATCCTCAACATAACTAAAACCTTGAGATACGTATCCCCAGCGGAGTTAAGTTTCAAAATCCCTGTCAGATTTAAGCTTCCAAACTCCCAATCCCTAGCGGAGCCAGAAAACTTTAAACTGCAAACCCTTAGCGAAGATAAAACTTTCTTCCCCATCGGAGTCCAAAACTTCAAACCCCGGTGGAGTACCATCCATTTTCCTCCAAATCCCCCAGTAGATTGGCATACAACCCAAGCCCTTGAGAACTCTTCAACGGAATAAGCGTTCTCCCCACAAAGTTATTTCCCAGCAGAACGAAGATTCTCATTCTCATTTATCCAGTTGAAGCCTCCCAGGTTTTGATTCCCCAGTAGAGATCGTTAGAGTTTTCCTTATTCCCCAGAAAGTCGTGAAGGATTCTCACATCCCCACAGGTTGCCAAAGATCTTGAATCTCCAACAACGGTCAAGGATTTGTTTTCCCCGTCAGCAGTCAAAGATTGCATTATCTCCAGCTATCAAGGATATATTTTCCTCAGCAAGACAGCTAATCAGCTTACGTGCGCATCCATTACATCCATATATCATAAACATTGACGGAACACATTTTATTACATCATACATGTCATGCAACATAACTTTGTGTTTTAGCTAACATTTTACCCTTTTCAGGATAAGATTAAAAGCTACCTTTAAAAACTCTTCAAAGAGTTCAGATACAGTATGGATACACCCCAGACACGGCGGTCAGTCTATTACTCATTCAGAATTTCAAGTCAAAATACAGTATGGAAACACCCCAGACACGACGGTCATTCTACTACTCATACATACTTCAACAATCAGATACAGACTAGATACGCTCCAGACACGGAAGCCATTCTATTTCTCATTCAGATTTAACTATCAACTTCAGTTTCAGATGCACTCCAGGCACGAAAGGCATTCTATCACTTATTCGGATCCCAGTTACAGTAACAGATACACTCTAGACACGGAAGTCATTATGCTACTCATACAGATCTCAAATTCAGATACAGTCCAGATACGCTCTAGACACGATTTTCATTCTGTCACTCATTCAAACCTATTCCCCAGCCCAGAGATACTCCAGACACGGATGTCTTTCTGTCGCTTATTCAGATTTAAGATTTCGGATACAATACAGATACACTCCAGACACGGCAGTCATTCTGATATCCATTCAAGAATCAAATACAGTTACAGCCCGGATATGCTCCAGACACGGACGCCATTCCTTTGCTCATACGAATCCAATCTCTAGATATAACTCAGATACGTTCCAGATACGGATACCATTTTGATATTCATTCTCCTGATTTTCAACAAACAAGTCTTGGATGGCATCTTTATGCCCATCTCCGACAAGATTCTACCATCTCCAAATGGCATCTTTAAGCCCATTCCCTCAGCTACATTTTGACGAGTGCAAATTTACGGGCACTCTAGTGTCCAATCATCTTTTACCTTTGAGTCACGAAAGGCAAACTCGCCAATCTAACTCTTCAGGTTCAAGAATATTGAACAGGGGAAGCTGTTGTACCCCAAAATTTTCCCTCTTATTTTATTAAGATTTCCCCTCACAAGACTCTTTGAACTCCAAACAGGATTAGGGTTTTGCTCTGCTCAAGACATCACCTTGCACTGATGACCTAAATTAGGGTTTGAGTTTGCACAGGGATTTTTGGACTTTCAATGCTCAAAGTGACTTTCACACTTCATGTTTGACCTATAAGATTTCCCTTACGAAGCTTCAAGCCTTGAATCAAATTTTTGCCCAGTCAATTGGACAATTGACCTAGAAATCAGCTATATTGGAGAAAAAGTCAACTATGGCCAATTTACAGTCAAACCTCACATTTTCTGATCCACATCAACATTATAAACTCATATGAACCATTTGATCAAGTTTGGACCACAACTCCTCAAGAAATTTGATCAGATCACCAAAAGGGCAAAATGGTCATTTTTAGGGTTTTGACTATAAAAGGGCAATATCTGACTTTTGACCTAGCTAATGGAAAATTTGGTTCAAGCATGGATTCAAGGAATCAATGGAATCATCTTGACCTATTCACAAGGTTCAAAAGATCCCAAATGCATTGGATTGACATATGGATTTTCCAGTCAACTGATCAAAATTTGATTGTACACTAAAAAGTCAAACTTTGACTTTTTGGTCAAAATCAAAAGCCAAGGGTCATTTTTCATCAAGATGTGTCAAAACATGAAACTTTTTCATCAAGAAACCCAATTTTGAAAATTAGGGTTTAAGATTGAAAAAATATCATAACTTAGAATTTTTCTAAGTTATGAAATTTTCTTAATTTTTCCCAACTTTGCCAAACATTTTCACCATGATGCAATTTGATTCAAACAAAACTTCTAACATGAACGTTGTAGTCCACCACAAAGTCTACAACTTTGATTCACAAAGTTTTCCCAAAATAATCTTGGATCTAAAGTTATGATTTTTGGAACAAGGGTCCATGAAACTTTTAACTTGGTGAAATTTTGCCCTAGTCTAGGCAGGATTTTTACCTATCTTCTTGGCAATGTTTCACCTAGTTCCACTTGGAATCTCAAAATGCATTTCAATGATGGATTGTAGATCATGTTACAAGCTTTCTAAAAAGTCCAAGAACTCTCCAAAATCATTTGTGGTTAGGGAGAATCGAAGGCTTGAAGTTGGCAAAAACTCACTTTTGATCCATGGCATGTTCATATTGATACAAGTTGCAAACTCTAATCAGCCTTGTTTGTACTTGATTACAGGTCCTAAAACCCTTCCATACTCAATAATTAAATGAAAATCCATTGGTCTAAGGCTTTTTTTTGGTCATTAAAGGATTATACATTAGATTAATCCAAAAATAGTCAAAGGTAACTTTGCCATTTTTGTCCAAATCTTGCTTTATGTCAAATAGAATCCTTGAGCCTTGAACAAGATCTTGTCCTGCATACAATATCCACCAAATTGAGGGGCCAAGAACATAGAGTGCAATAGGATAGATAGCCTGTACAGGCCTATCTTGTATCATGGTTCACTTTTGCTTCATATACAAGAAACTTGTAAAACACAACACATCTGGCACATCTGTTGAAACCAACTTTTAAAAACATTTGAGACAAGTTTCACACATCCTTTTGAGTCAGAAACACGAGCCTTTGAGCCCTCAAGCTTTCCATAGCACAAAATCACCTTCCATTGGCAAAACAGGGCACTCCCTGCAGTTTGACTTCCATAGCAAAAACCCCTCGTGCATTTTGCCCCAAACTGGTTCAAACACATCCAACATAACCTATCCAAGCTATCTCAACCCTTAAACACTGACTGTAACTCCCTTTACAAGGTTTGCCATTTCTGTTTTCAACTTGTGCAGGTTGAGTTCTACAAGCTTATTCAAGCACATTCAAGGCAAGCTAGGCATTGGGGAAGGTCACAGGAAGTCCAAGCAAGCTCCCAAACATCTCAGGCCTCACTGAAAAGCTCCACATTGCCATACAAGAAGTCAACTGAAACAGGTTTTTGTCAACTTCCTATCTCTCTATTTAGGAATCATTAGGCTTAGGTTTGTGAATAAAAAATGTAGTATTCATAGCCATGAAGCTGTACATATGCTCAGTTTTCATTTTAGTTAAGCATGTTAAGAGAATTTGATCCATGAACTTCCTGAAAAAATTAGGTTAGGATTTAGGACCAGAGAAATTCTCTCTGGTCTTTGAGAGTTAGAATGAGTTCTTTACATGGTTGGATTCGTCTTGAAAAATGCTACAACTTTGATGTTTTGAGTTTTTGCATTAGAGCACGTATGCAGGATCTGGAGATTTGTACAGGACGTGTGTTTTGTTTTTGACAAAGGTTGAAGATGAAGTCCAAGTGGGTTGGGCTTGGTTTCTGACTCACTTTCTGCACCCCCCCTCATTACTGATTGCACCCCCTGGCCCATTTCTTCCTATTTTTATATTTTTTGTATTTATTTTCATTTCTTATTTTATTTTCTTATTTTCCAAACATAAAAAATATCAAAAAAATATTTTTATAAATTTTCACTTTTATTTTGTATTTTATTTTTATTTTTTACTAACATAAAAATAATTTAATTAGTATATACTTTTACTTTATTTAATGAAAACTTGAAAATAATACATTAAATATTATACTTTTACTTTTTCCATTATTTATAGTTAAATAATATTTTTATAAATATATTTTATTTTTGTATATACATTATTTTATTTTATTGTACATAAAAAATATATAATATATATTTACTTTCTTAAAAGAAAATTAGGGTTTTTTCCCTTAATAAAAAAAATAATAATCTTTTTATTTCTTTCTTTTTTACATTAAATATTATATTTTTACATATATAAAAATAAACAAAACATTTTTTTGCATATTCATAATATTTTGCATATTTATTTAATTGATCATTTAAATATTGTTCACTTATTATTTGTACCATTTATTCAATTTGGATGTAATAGTAAATATTAGGGTTTTTATTTCTTGCAAATATCCCCCATTCAAAAATTGTATCCCTCTCCCCATATCAAATATTGTAATAGTGTAGATTTATTTTACGTATTTATGCTTTCAATTATGTCATGATTAGAGATTAGGGTTTGTATGCAAAAATCTAAAATCAAACAAATAGCTTCACTAATACAAAGACAAAAAAGCATGTAAATTGACAACACAATGCACACATGCACCCCTAGGGTTTCATCCACTTGTTGCCTTTAAAATTGGCCATGTTATGCATGTTGAGTATCTTGGCAAAACAAAAACAAAACAAAAGATCATAGTCCCTCGATGACGCTATCTTGGTTGCATATACAAAAATGATATAGTCCCTCAAAAATTTGCTAAAGATACTTAGCACAATTGCTATCATGGTCAATACGGTGACCCGCGCATGTCCCATTTAACATCCTAATACAAGGTTATTTACAAAATGCAATGGTAAAACAACACTGTCAAAAGGGTTAAAAATGTGTAGGAAATATCTTTGAGTAAGATAGGGTAGACAACTCTTAGTTACTTGATCAAAACTTGCAAAAACATCCTTGCTATTTTCAAACACACCTCACAACACAATTTTAAAACATTTCCCAAAACAAACTTTCAAACTGTCAAACATTGAAACATCTTTTCAAAATACATGCATCTTTGTATACATTCAAACAAGAATCATTACAAAGGTTTCCACAACGATGGCCTCTTTTCAAAACATTTTCAAAACCACACACAAAGCACCATTTCAAACAATTGAAAAGCAAAAGCAAGTGATCTAAACAAGTAACTAAGAGCCCATGGATAACCATGGATGAAAAGGGTACTTGCACCTTCCCTTTTCATAATCTACCCCCCGAACCCAAGAAAACATCTCAAAGGTCTTTCCTGTGCTTTTTGACCTTTCCTTTGGATAAAATAAAAAGTCGGTGGTGACTCTTGCTAAACCGAAACATTTGCGAACACAAATGCAAAACCTCAAGTCAGTTCTCCCACCGTATCACACATACGTTCTTATAGAGACGAGAACCATGGCAAAACCTCTTTTCAAAACACTTTTCGAAACATGATTCACAAACACCTCTTTGAACTATTTTTTCGAAACAAAACTTTGTATATCTTCTTATAGAGACGAGAACCATTACAAAGAAAATTTCCAAAATACTTACGAAATCCACTCCACAAGCACACAATCAAACAAAAGCAAGTGATATAAACGAGTAACTAAGAACCCATGGATAACCATGGATAAAAAGGGTGCTAGCACCTTCCCTTTTCATAATCTACCCCCCGAACCCGAGAAAAATTCTCGAAAGGTCTTTCCTGTGCTTTTTTACCTTTCCTTTTGGATAAAAGAAAAGTCGATGGCGACTCTTGCTAAACCGTACAAGTGCGAATGAAACGCAAAACCTCTAGTCAGTTCTCCCATCGCATCACAGAACTGGCGACTCTGCTGGGGAATTATCCTAAAAGTGGGGTTACCTTAGGGTTTAAATCACCTTTACATGCTTATCTTGTTTGACTTTTATGCTTTACATTTTGGTTCCTTTTTTGGGTTTGTTTTAAATCCTACACCCGGATTTGGGGACACCTTTTAGGTAAGTAGCAATAAACTGTGAGGGAACTGTGCGGGGTATACCGATATGGTTGAAGCAGTAGCTACGTTGATGAGGCACTTTGGTTGGTACTGGTAACCCTTGAGTTGAATCAAGGAGAGTACGAGGCCGATGCATGGTGTCGTGAAGCATCAACTGATCTTAGAAACTTACTTGACCATCTTGGCCTTTTTAGGACGTAGTGAGATGATCGATTTCGGTGTAGAGTTGAAAATTGGTTGATACTCGATACTACACTCATTGAGGGTTGGTTCCTTGGAATATTTCGGTCGCCGGTAAGAGCTGAATTGAAACAATGAACAAGGAAATAATCCAGTGATATTGAGCTCCTTTAGAATCCGGTTACTATTTCTAGGACAGGTTGAGCCAACTAAACTTCAAGAGGGTACTTACCTACAAACTCCATGCAATCCTAAACCTAAGGACTTGTCTGCTTTGTGTGAATATAATTATTTGTATATAAACTTGATTACTTCGCATATATGTACATAACATCATAACATCATACCATAGCATTTTCAATAACCATTTCAAGGATCTCGAGGGACTTTGATGCAGGGTCACGTTGAACCAGACGTCTACCAAAGGGCAAGAGGATTATTTTTCCTCTAAAAAAACGCCGTCAAAGATCAAGTACAACAACTTGAGTCAAGGGCT
Source organism: Vicia faba (assembly GCA_948472305.1). Classification (NCBI taxonomy): domain Eukaryota; kingdom Viridiplantae; phylum Streptophyta; class Magnoliopsida; order Fabales; family Fabaceae; genus Vicia; species Vicia faba. Next base: position 1,139,507,099 of record OX451741.1, read on the forward strand.
ATGACCCACTTGACATGGTGAGCTTGATTCTCGTGGAAAGACATCCACCGATACGAAGCTCTCCAATCAAATATGTTGATTAAAATTCAACTTCTAACATTTTCTTGTGTTTACCCTGTGAGATCTTTGAAAACATGCATCTGCATATTATGCATCTTATCATGACAGGTTTCTCCCCTTCAAGTATCTTTATCTTCCTACTTTTTATTTCAGTAGAGATGGCTCTAGAGAAGACTATCAAGGACATCCAGGCTCAAAACGCTCAACTTCAAGAGATGTTCTTGAACCTATCCAAGGGGCAGGAAGAAGTAAAATCTCTCCTCACTAGGGGCATGATCATGGGGAATCCTGACAACCACAAGGATGATCAGTTGGAGCTGCTACAAACTGAGATAGCCATAATGAAAATCCAGATGATGGGACAACTGGTGGGCCAGATGGCTCTCATCCAGAACTTGGCACAAGGGCAAGAGGAGCTGAGAGTCCTCATCAACAAACTGCATCGGGATGAATGTAACCAAATGGGGCAGACGACTAAGGTTGAGGATCAAGTCATCATTCAGCCTCCTTTGAGACAAGAAACTGAGAGGAAACCTCCCCAGTTTGCTTCAGGGTCACAAGCCCAATAACAACCTCACCAACGTCAACAGGGTAATCAACGTAAGCAAAATACATCTGAAAAGCGCTTCACTGAGATTAGCATGTCGTTATCTCAAGTGCTGCAATGCTTGTTGGAAGTCAAGCTGATTGTATTAAAGGACCCCCCTCGGAGTCCCAACACAGCCTCTCAAGGGTACAATCCAAATGCAAGATGTGTGTATCACTCCAATAGTCCTAGACATGACACCGATAGTTGTTAGGCATTGAGAAACAAAATTCAAGATCTGATTAAAGAAACAACGCTAGAGTTCACACAAGATGGCCAGATGAAAATCTTCCGCTGAGGGCTCTCCACCTGAAATGACAAGTTCGAACAAAGAGGCTTCTGTTTATTTTGAATTTCCAATTGTAATTTCTTTTGTTATTCAAACAATTATCTATTAATGTCAAACTTTGTTTCATTAATGCATTGCATATGTTTGTCTTGAATTCATGTTTTCGTTTTCACTATTTTTAAACTATGCTTTTATTCTTCTTATGACACAAACCTTTAGAGGGAGGATAACGATAACAATGCCATAATCTCATACAGTATACTTTTGGACAGACCTTGCTGACGATGTACAAGCGTTTCTTTCAAATCCTAAACACTGGAGTTATAAGAAAGATAATCCCTAGTCAACCCCTTTGAGCCAAAGAAGTATAAGTTTTCTGTTTTAACACAAATTGAAACCTTTAATCAAAACCTGGGGCAGGGTGCTCTCTCAGTTAATTCAAACACACGTTAAAGTCGCAAACTCTCATCTTGTAATACAACGAATGACATCAAAAACTTTCCTTTGGAATCAAAAGACGGTGATGGTTCCTTATCACATAAGCAGTCATTATCTCTCAAAAAGAAAAGCCCACTAAGTCGAAACCTACGAAGAAGACTTAAGAAGATTGGGGCATCCCGCTGGCTGTAATCTCAAAAACAGGAACAGTCAGGCAAAAATTACGGATAACAAATCAAAAGAAAGAGGTCACTACAAATTCTTAACAAAAATAATGTTGCAAAAATGACTACCTTCCAACAAACTCAACTTGTTTGAACCATCACCAAAATGTCGTTCCAGACTCATTTGGAGTTCAAACACACAATTAACTGAGTTTAGGTCTGAAGAACATCACGAAGAGCGGGTGGGTAAAAATATACTTTAAGCCTTTATCCTTTGTTTCTTAAAACCGTGAACCAAGCCACGTTATAACCTTTCAAAAGTCCTAATAGAAGCATGGGTTAGTTCGAAAGCACACTGTTACAAAAGGTATCCTGACTCCTGTAAGGCTTTGCATTATTTGAATATCGTTGTTTGCGTATGGCTATTTGTTTGACAGCGAAGAAATTCACACAGTGAATATCCGATGAACGAAAGCTCTCTCAGTGAACAAAATCACTTCAAGTGGGATGACACTTCCGTTGCAAAAATCTCCTATCAACAAGAGGACATAACATGTCATTGTCCGGCACACCTGGGGCAGTCCAGTCAAGATTTCAAGAAATCTCTCAAGTACAGAGTAACCTGGGGCAGTCCAGTCAAGATTTCAAGAAATCTCTCAAGTACAGAGTAACCTGGGGCAATCCATTCAAGATTTCAAGAAATCTCTCAAGTGCAGAATAACCAGGGGCAAGTCTTCGTCCCCGTCACTTGGGGCATTGAACGGCAATCCCAACAAAGGGTTACATACAGTCAAACATTTTCTGGCAAAGCCATAAACACTCGCTACTTGTGGCAGTGGCAAATCTCCCCAAAATCCTTCTCATAAGAGGACTCCCAGCCAGAGTTTCAATAACCTCTTCCCAGCTAAGTCGACCTCAAGAATTCCTGAGAATTTTTTCCATTGAAGTCGCCAGAGTTTTCACTATCGAAAACAAAGAATTCAACTTTTTCGCCAGCACCAATTCGGGATTTATTTTCCCCAGCGAGAGATCATCTTGAAAACATTGCATATCCGTACATCAGGACATCATACAAAAAAATCTCATTTATTTTGAGAACATCATTATTTGATATGTGTCATGCAACTAACATTTACCTTTCAGGAAAGATGCAATCAAATTCTCACAAAATTCAAGCTATGAAGCCTGGACCACGGCTAAATAGTAGTTCATCCAACTTTCCTCTTCAACAGAGAGGATTCCTCATTAGAATAACGGACGATCGAAGTTCCCAAAATTCAACAGAGATGGTTCCTCAGAAGAATAACGGACGACCGAAGTTCCTAAAATTCAACAGAGATGGTACCCCAGTGGAATAACGGATAACTGAAGCTCCTAAAATTCTATTTCTCTCAAGACAAAAGATTAACATTTCCCAGCGGAGTCCTCCTCAAACAAAGACACAGGAATCCTCAGCGGAAATATTCTAAGCAAAGTTTAAAAGACACACATGCTCTTCAACAACAGTCTAGGATTTATTTTCCCCGGCATCTGTTGAAGATTTTCCAAGACTTTCATCTGGCTCAGTCAGATCGACACTAAGATCTCTCTGATTCTTATTCCAGTTGAATATATTCCAAGACTTTCGTCTGGCTCTGTTAATCGATTCTAAGATTTTTCTGATTCTTATCCAGTCAAAGTTAATTCAAGACCTTCTCTGGCTCAGTCAGATCGACACTAAGATCTCCCTGATTCTTATTCCAGTTGAAGATATTCCAGATTTTTTATTATTTCAGATAAACCTCTCAACGGTTTATTCTGATTCACTTCCAGATTTTGGTTGTTTCAGATAAATCTCTCAACGGTTTATTCTGATTCACTTCCAGATTTTGCTGTTACAGATAAATCTCTCAACGGTTTATATTCTGATTCATTTCTTGATTTCGCTAGTTCAGATAAAATCTCTCAACAAATAAATCTCTCAACGGTTTTGTTGTACCCCAAAATTTTCTCTTCCATATTCCTCAAAACATTGCAAGAATAATCTCCAAGTTGCTCAAGGTTGCTCAAAGATTGACCAGACAAGTTCTCTCCTAAGGCAGTCTACACCCAAATTAGGGTTTTGTGTTGCATCAAGATCCTTGAGTCCAAGTGACCCCAAGTGCTCCTAAATGTCCTAATATATTCTCAAGATCATCCATGTCAAGTTTCAAGCCTTGCAGAGAAAGTTTGCTCAATCAATTGCTCAAAGGTCCAAAAATCGACTGTGCTAGGGAAAAAGTCAAATGTGACCCAAATACAGTCAAACTTCAATATTTTTTTTCAAAATTATCATTTTGAAGGATATTTCATCATTTGATCAAGGGTTGATCATGATTCATCAAGGATTGCTCAAAATTCATCAAGATTCAAAAGTTGTTAAATTAGGGTTTTGTAGGAAAAGTATACCCAACTTTGACCAAGCATAACTTTCTCATACTTTATGAGAAATTACCCATCCAAAGATAATTTTTAAGAGGATGCAATCCCCTACAATTGATCTTCATACCCCAATATCAAAATATGCACTCACAAGAAGTTATGAATTTGGACATTATAGGTCATTTTGAAAAGTCAACAAAAACACCTTTTTTTTCAAAGCTTATAACTTGAGCATGGAATATCAAAATGAGATGATACCAAAAGGGTTGATTAGAGGACATCTCAAGATTTCTAGAAAGTCCAAGAACACCTCCAGAAGTTCAAAATTGAAGAAGTTATGCATTATTGGAGTTGGACTTTTTTGCAAAATTGCCAAAAGTCAACTATCCCGAAAACTTCAAATTTTGCCAAATGGGCCCATTCTTTTTCACTTGTTTTGAGTTTTCCCTATAGCCCACGTGCTCTAGATTTAGTCATGTGTCCATATCACATTTTTATTATTTAATTTTATTTTTATTTGAATTAATTCATTTTAAATCAAATAAAATCATATAAAATCTAAAGTATTGATAACACATGATTTTTTTGGCTATTTAAGGCTCCAAATATAGCTATCCTTGCAATCAAATTCGTATCAAGTGAATCATGTGCAAAAAGATGTGATTTAGGCCAAGTTTGGAAAGCTTTTATGGAAGAATCAAATCAAATATGCAATCATCATTGTGGGAAGATTTGAACAACAATTGTTACCCTAATCCAGTGTGTAATACATAAGCAAGCTAAGGATACGAAAATCAGGATTAGAGAACACTTGTGGAGGCAGAGCAAAAACTGAGAAAAATCACAAAAAGTGGGAGATCGAAATCAACCCTAGAGGCGTTTTCAGAGCTGGATATTGGTCCCAATCGATTCCTGGAAACACACACAAGCTAGCTGGATCCAAACCACGCATTCTCAGGCCCCCATACGCACTGTAAGTCTCATGCAAGTTGCCCCTGTTCTTGATTTCGTATCTCTAGAATTAGACATCGTTTTCATGAAATAATTGCATATTCTTAACCTTCACATCATTTGCAAGCTTTTCATAATAATCAATTGCGTTTATCAGGCTTATATGGAGAACCACCATTGTTAGGGTTTAGTTCGTGTTTTTGGGCATTTTCGTTTCAGGTGCAATTGGACCACATGAAGGACGTGGTCGTGATCAGAAGTTTGTCACGAATCCAACCATGGTCCTAGAATCCATTTTTGTGGTCTGTTCAAGATTTTGGAGATGAACAAAGTTGTAGTGACGGAGCTTGGTCCGTTGGTATAGGTCTTCTGCATTTTAGCCACGGTTGGGAGGTCAGGGATGATGCGTGGCATCCATCCATTGGGCCATTCAAATCTTAGCGCTTTTTTTTTATTTTCTGACCACTTGATTTTGTTTTACTATATTATATTTTATTCCTATTATTATAACAAACAAAAACAACGTGGCTTAGTGGTAACCTTGGCAATAGATATCCCTTCAGGACCTGGGTTCGAATCCCAAGTCCCCCTCTTTCTCAATATTATTATTTTTCAAGTTATCACATGCGCGCTCAGGCTTGATCCACACCATGCTCCCTCATCAATCCAAGAGTTAGATGGCCAATGGCCAGATCTGACGGTCAGTGATTGGAGGTCCACCAAGGTGCCAGTCAACGTGTGTGTACCAGATCCAAAAAGTCCACACGGACCAGCTTCTATTGGGCCAAGAAATTACTTCCAACACCACCCAAAATCAGGCCCAATTCTCTCTTTGTCTTTATATTTTCTATTTTTTAATTTAGTTATTTTATTTAATTTTAATTAATTACTAACCAATCATAATTTTTTCCTTTTTATTAAAAACTCATCAAAATATTTTTTTTTATCCAATAAAATTTCAGAATTCTTTTTTTAATAAATACTAATTAATTAATTTAGGTTTTTAATTCTAGAATAACTTTAACCTATTTTGTAAATATCTAAAATAATTAGAATTTATTAGGTTTTATTTCATTTAATTATTTTTAGTTTCCTTCTTAAATTAATAAAAACTCCAAAAAATAATTTATTTTTCATTTAATTAATTTATTAATTTAATTTAGTTATTTATTTTAGAATTTAATTTCTTTCCTTAAATAAAAAACAACAAAAAGCAATTTTCTTTCAAAAGGGTCAAAACCCTAAATTTCGCACTCGATTTAATTTCCCGCGCGCTTTATTTATTTTTATCTAATTATATATCTGCTTACGGATTGTAATAGTTAAATAGGACATTTATTTATTTTAGCACATTATTTTATGTTCAAAGGGTTGCTTTTGGCGATGTAAATACCCGACGCCTTGTAATTTAATTTCCGCATTTTTATTCCACAAACTATAACTGCTAGATGTTTGATAATAGGGCTTGCATGACAAGAATGAATGCTTAATCTTAAAATCAAATTAGATCACCCATAACATGTGCAAAGATAAAAATAAACTGAAAACGACACACTCGCACATGCGCACTCTTAGGGTACACCCCGCTTGGTTGCCTTTGTACACGATCATTGAGTATATGTCACTTTAGAGGTTGCCCTCTTGTCCAAAGATCATAGTTGCCTCGAAACAGTTGCCTCGGATATTGTTGCCTCAAACAAATGATCTAAGACATTAGGGTTACCGCTAAGGCGTCCTAACATTGCTTTAGTGACCGTAAGTCCCTCATTCGAATTGACCCTCAAACTCCAACGACGGTGCTACCCACTCATTAATAATGGGATAGCATAGTCTAAAGGAAATTAGCATAGAACGATTCCTTTTTTGAGTAGGTAGATAGCTCTTAGATACTTGCTCTTTCAAAACAAAACTCTTCACACTTACACTTTTCGAACAAAGTTTTCAAAACACTGTATTACACTCTTGAGGACAAAAGCAAGAGTTAAATCGAAGTTTCAAAACAAAAACTTTTTCAAACCCACAAGCACAAAGAAAATAATTTTGAAAACAATTGAGCAAGTACCTAAGAGCCCGTAGATAACTACGGATAAAAAGGGTACTAATATCTTCCCTTTCTATAATCTACCCCCCGAACCCAAGAAATATCTCGAAAAAAGGAATTTTTCTGTGCTTTTTTCCTTTCCTTATTGGATATAATAAAAGTCGGTGGCGACTCTTGCTTACCGCGACATTTTGCGAAAACAAACGCAAACCAGCATTCCAAAAACAGTCAGTTCTTCCCACCGTATCACAAGTTTATTCTGATTCATTCTCTGTTCAGATCCAGTTCAAAACTTTCCGTCAATAATCACCTTTGGATGGCATCTTTAAACCCATTTCCATACACAATCGCTACAACACGTCAATAAGATCCCCAGCGGAGCTGAAACTATCAACCCACAGCGGAAATCGTCTGGTTTCTCCAATTCCCCGGCAAGTTATCTTAAAGCCTGGAAATCAACCAGATAACAGTTAACTTTATCCCCAACCTAGGATAACTCCTCAGTAGATTGGCATACACCCAAACTCCTGATATCCCCGACAGAATGAAGATTCTCGTTCTTGACTCCCCAGAAGATTGGCATACACCCAAACTCCTGATATCCCTGACAGAATGAAGATTCTCATTCTTGACTCCCCAGAAGATTGGCATACACCTAAACTCCTGATATCCCCGACAAAATGAAGATTCTCATTCTTGACTCCCCAGAAGATTGGCATACACCCAAACTCTTGATATCCCCTACAGAATGAAGATTCTCATTCTTGACTCCCCAGAAGATTGGCATACACCCAAACTCCTGATATCCCCGACAGAATGAAGATTCTCGTTCTTGACTCCCCAGAAGATTGGCATACACCCAAACTCCTGATATCCCCGACAGAATGAAGATTCTCATTCTTGACTCCCCAGTAGATTGGCATACACCCAAACTCCTGATTTTCCCAACAGTATAGTTACTCCCCACAGAGTTTTTACTCCCCAACAGAATGAAGATTCTCATTCTTGATTCCTCGGTGAAGTTGCCAAAGTCTTCATTACTCCCCATATTGAATTTGTCAGAATTTTTAATCCTCTACAGATCGAAGATTCTCATTCACCACTCCTCAACAGATTGAAGATTCTCATTTTTAATTCCCTGCAGGAGCCATCAGAGCCTTCCTTATTCTCTAGCAGATCAAGGTTTTCCTTTGATTGATCCCCGGTAGAGATCACCAAGAGTTTTCCCTATTTCCCAGCTGATTTGATTATCATCCTCCAACTCCAAAGACTTGAAGGATCCCTATATCCACAGAAAAGTCATGAATTATTCTCACATCCCCACAGAGTTGTCAAAGATTTTGAATCTCCAACAGCGGTCATGGATTTATTTTCCCCGGCAGCAGTCAAGGATTTATTTTCCTCAACAATACAGCGAATCAGCTTACATGCGCATACATTACATTCATATATCATAAACACTGATAAAACACATTTTATTGCATCATACATTTCATGCAGCATAACTTTGTGTTTTAGCTAACATTTTACCCTTTTCAGGATACAATTAATAGCTATCTTTAAATATTCAAAGATTTTAGATACAATACGGATACACTTCAGACACGGAAGTCATTTCTGATACTCATTCAAGTTCTCAACTTCAGATACAATCTAGATACGCTCCAGACACGGTAGCCATGCTGATCACTCATGCTGATGTTCCCCAGTCCAGATATACTCCAGAACAGAAGTCATTTCTGATACTCATTCAAGTTTTCAACGTTCAGATACAGTCCAGATACACTCCAGACACGGTATCCATGCTGTCACTTATTCTAACTTTTTCCCCAGCTCAGAGATGTTCCAGACACAGATGCTATTTTGTCGCCTATTCAGATTTCAGATTCAGATACAATACAGATACACTCCAGACGCGGCAATCATTCTGTTATTCATTCAGATCTAATACAGTTACAGCTCAGATACGTTCCAGACACGGACACCTTTCTGATGATCATTCTCCTGATTTACAATAAACGTTCTTGGATGGCATCTACAAGCCCATCTCCGACAAGATCCTGTCACCTCTCCAAATGGCATCTTTAAGCCCATTCCCACAACTACAATTCGACGAGTGCAAATTTACGGGCACTCTAGTGTCCAATCATCTTTTACCTTCGAGTCACGAACGGCAAAACTTGCCAATCTAACTCTTCAGGTTTAAGAATATTGAACAGGGGCAGCTGTTGTACCCCAAAATTTGCCCTCCCATTTTTCACAGAAATCACAACCCTAGGGTTTCTCATATATTCAAAATTGGCTCAGGAATCGATCAGACAGATTTTCTTCTTTGGCAGTAAACCAGCAATTAGGGTTTTTCTTGCAATTCTCACGAGAAATGAATTCTCAAAGATCCAATTGGCTTTCACACATTTTCATGCTTTTTCAAGTTTACTGAAAGGTTACTGTTTGTTCTCAAGGCACGTTCATTTGGGACAAGATATTGGATCTAAGACTGTCATTTGGAACATTCATGTTTTGTTTGATTCAGGTTAACCAGATAATTTGCGTCTGTTAAGACATTTGCTTGTTAATGGAATAAATATTTGTTTGTTTATGGAATAAACATTTGTTTGTGGAATACACAGTGCGTGTTTATTTGGAACGCAGTTGCAAGATTACATGATTATTGGAATTTAAGTTATCTTGATTGGAATTATTGGAATGCAGTTTCAATTATCTTGATCAGGGAATCTTTAAGAATCAGTGAAGACACAAAGAGAGAATTACAAATTATTAACAGTAATGGGTTTTATTGGACATCAGATTACCTCATAAAACTTTTTCATTTATTTCAAAAATTGTTACAATATAATTTATATTTAAATGCTTTAAGTTTTACAACTTATTGTATTTGAAAAATAAATTAGTACAATTGTTTGAGTATTTCTCTCTAAATTACAAAGAAAAAATCTAAGCCTAAGGATGACTAAGCTTCCATTGCTCCCATGCTTTCCAAAGAATCTCTTGATTCCTCTGCTTTTCCACCATCAGGTTTGCGCTCACATGAGAGAAAGAAAGAAAAAGTTAGTACAGTTAATTGGACATAAGCAAAGAATTTTCAAAAGACAGAAAAAGTGTTCATCATTAAAGTTTGCATTTTGGAATCAGAAGGCTATTTTTAATTCATCACGTTTTTATTTTTCCATTTTTCAAATCACAAGAAGATAATTCTTCTTGGTTCACAAAAGAAAAATAAAGAATGCAAGCAAATTTTCCTAATGCAAGCAAATTGTCCAAATGCAACAAATATTATAAAATGAATGCAACAAACAGCAGCATAGCCAAAACATATTCCAAACTGCAGCAAGCTGCTCAAACAGCATAAGCAAACATGCAGCAAGCTGTCCAAACAGCAGTACAAGCAATCAGTGCAAGCAATACAAGCAAGCAAAACAAAGTACAAGTAACAGCAGCATAACAGTTGGGACAAGCAACAACAGCATGGCAAAAGTACAATGCAGCAAATTGGACAAAGTAGCATAGTAGTACAAACAAACAGCAGGCAAGAAGAAAGCAGTATGGTAAACCAAACAACAAGCAAGGGGCTTGTTTCAATAGCCTTTTCATCATTTTCCAAGATTTTGGCAAACTTTTCAGAAAAAAGGTGAAAAAGCATTTTGCTTTTATCATTGAGAGAGGAGAGAGAAGAAAGAAATCACCTAATTTGTTGGAATTGCATAAAAGGTACAACTTGGCTATTCTGCCCACGGGCTGTCAAAAAGCAAAGCAAATATAACAGTAGGCAAACTGTAAGAAAGAGAGGGAGAACATTTCATAAAACTCAAAAAATTTTAACAACAAAACTCTCCTCCAAAACCATCAAAAGCATCTGAGTCCAAACATTTAAAACAAAACTATAACAAGCAGAACAAACCACAAAATCATCCCAGCATTAAACTTGTCAATACCAAAAATCCTGTAACTCAGTTCAAACATCCAAAACCATCAAAACCAATTTTCAAACTTCCAAAAACTGTGAAACCAGTCCAAACCAAGAAATCACAAAAAACCTGCAAACTGTATGTTGTACCCCAAAATTTTCCCTCCCATATTTCTCAACAAATTGCAAGAAAAATCTCCAAGTGGCTCAAGATTGCTCAAGAGTTGGACAGTCAAGTCATCTCCTAAGGCAGTCAACCTCAAATTAGGGTTTAGTGTTGCATCAATATCCTTGAGTCCAAATGACCTCAAGTGCTCCCCAATGTCCTAATGTATTCTCAAGTTCATCCATGTCAAATTTCAAGCCTTGCAGAGGAAGTTTGGTCAGTCAATTGCTCAAGAGGTCCAAAAATCGATTGTGCTAGGGCAAAAGTCAACTGTGACCCAAATACAGTCAAACTTCAAAATTTTTTGTTAACATTCTAATTTTGAAGGATATTTCATCATTTGATCAATGGTTGATCATGATCCATCAAGGATTGCTCAAAATTCATCAAGACTCAAAAGTTGCTAAATTAGGGTTTTGTAGGAAAAGTCAACTCTACTTTGACCAAGCATAATTTTCTCATACTTTATGAGAAATGACCCATCAAAAGCTCATTTTTAAGAGGATGAAATTTCATACAATCCATCTTCATACCCCAAGATCAAGAAATGCACTCACAAAAAGTTACAAATTTGGACATTATACGTCATTTTTGAAAGTCAACAAAAACACCTTTTTTCCAAAGCTTATAACGTGAGCATGGAACATAAAAATGAGAGGATACCAAAAGGGTTGGTTAGAGGACATCTCAAGCTTTCTAAAAAGTCAAAGAACACTTCCAAAAGTTCAAAATTGAAGAAGTTATGCATTGTTGAAGTTGGGCATTTTTGTAAAATTGCCAAAAGTCAACTATCCCCAAAACTTCAAATTTTGTCAAATGGGCCTATTCTTTTCCACTTGATTTGATCTTGTCACACTGCGCACGTGTCCTAACTTCAGCCTTGTGTCCATTTATTAATTTTTCTATTTTATTTGATTTTTTATTGAATTAATTCATTTTAAATCAATTTAAATCAAATAAAATCCAAATATTGATTACTTAGGATCTTTTTTGGTTGTTATAGGTCTTAATTAACATTATGATCAGCATCAAATTCATATCTCACCATATCATGAACAAAAAGATGGATTTTTGGCAAAATTGGAAGGTTTTCAATGTAGGATCAAATCAAATCTCCAAGCCATAATGCACAAGGATTCAGTCCAAAATTGTTGACCTATGCACTCCTTATTACATATACAATGCAAAGGCACGAGTTTTAGAGGTTAGAGGCTACAAGAACACAAAAACCAAACTTGAGAAAACTTGAAAAAAGGGTGAAACTGAAATCATGCTTAGAGGTAGTTTCAACACCAAAGCTTAACACCAATCCATTGTTGGGTGTCTACTGAATCTCCTACAATTAAAAGCACGCTCGCATACCCTCTCAATCGCGCTGTAAGTCCCTAAAAAAACCACCCTGTATTCGAAATTGTATCCTCAAATTCTTGCATTTTCTTGGCAAATTGTTGACATATTCATGATCCTTGTGCAATTTCTAAACTTTCTGCATTATTTGATTGCATTTATATAGCCTGTAACCCCCTAGCCAAATCTAGGGTTCTTGGTTTGTATTTTTGGGGTTTTCTTGTACAGGCGAAATCAAGGTCCAAGAATGGTATAGGTGTACTCAGGATGCCCAGACAAATAGAACCATGGTCTTGGGGTTCGTTTTCATGGCCTAGGTTTGATTTTTGGAATGGCATACGGATTTAGCTGCGGATATAAATCCGCAGGTAAATAACTAGGTTTCAACGAAGAAGACAATGACGCGTCTCCCTCCCATTGGTTGATTCAAACTTCGCGCTTTATTTTTTTAATTCTGGCATATTGTTTGTTTTTCCCATATTATATTTGTTGTCCACTATGTTAACAAATGAAGCACATTGGTTCAGTGGCGAAGGCGTTAGTGCAAGATCCAACAGGACCTGGGTTTGAATCCCAGGTCCCCCTATGCATTTGTATTATTTTTCAACAGGCTATTCAATGCAATACCAGGCGCGCAGTACATCATATTCTCTCACTCAGATGCTTGCCAGATGGCCCCAGGCCAGATCTGGTGGTCCAGATTGAACGTGCACCATACGCCCTAGTCAACCAATGCACATGGGAGTCCAGAAGTCAACCAAGCCTGCTTGTATTGGGCCACCAAAATTGCTATCCCAACCTCCCAAAATCAGGCCCAACCTCTAACTCACTCTATTTTCTATTTTATTTCTTTATTTTGTTTAATTATTTTTTATTTTTTAACTAACCAATTAAACTTTTTCTTAATAAAATTAAAAACCAAAAACATATTTTATTTATTAAATTAATTTTCAGCATTTTATTTTTATAAATAAATATTAATTTAATTGATTTAGTTTAATTAGGAGATAACCTTAATCCTTTTTTGTAATAATTAAAATCAACTTAGATAATTAGTTTTTATTAACTTTGATCAAAAAAAAAATTTATTTCTTCAAATATCAAAAATTCAAAAATCATTTTTATTAATTAATTAATTAATTTGTTAATTTAATGCTTAACCTAATTTAATTTCTTTTTTATTCAAAAATAACCAAAAAATGCTTTCTTTCAAAAAAGGGGCAAAACCCTAAAACATGCGCCCGATTTAATTTTCCCGCACGCGATTCATTTTATCATAATATTGTATCTGTTTCCCGGAATGTAATAGTTTAATAGGGCTTTTAATACTTTTATCGCTTTATTTATTTTCCGCATTTTAATTTCAAGGGTTGCTTTTGGCGATGTAAATACCGACGCCTTGTAATAGTTAGTTTAATTTCCGCAATTTAATTTCCGCAACTTATAAATTGTTAGATGTTTGATAATAGGGAATGCATGACAAGATTAAATGTTAAACCTAAAATCAACATAGATAACCATTGACATGTACAAAGACAAATTAACTGAAAATAACACACTCGCACATGCACACTCTTAGGGTACACCTCGCTTGGTTGCCTTCGAACATGGTCATTGAGTATAGGAAATTTTAGAGGTCGCCCTCTTGTCCAAAGATCATAGTTGCCTCGAAACAGTTGCCTCGGAAAAATGATCTAAGACATTAGGGTTACCGCTAAGGCGTCCTAACATTGCTTTAGTGACCACACGTACCTTAATCGAATTGACCCTTAAAACTCCAACGACGATGCTACCTACTCATTCATAGTGGGATAACATTGTCTAAAGGACATTAGCACAGATTGATTCCTTTTTCGAGTAGGTAGATGGCTCTTAAGTACTTGCTCTCTCCAAAACAAAACAAAACTTTTCGCACTTACACTCCTTTTCAAACAAAAAACTTCTTCAAACCCACAAACACAAAGAAAAGCAAATTTTGAAAACAATTGAGCAAGTACCTAAGAGCCTGTGGATAACCACGGATAGAAAGGGTGCTAGCACCTTCCCTTTCTATAATCTACCCCCCGAACCCGAGAAACATCTCAAAAAAGGAATTTTTCTGTGCTTTTTTTCCTTTCCTTGTTGGATAAAATAAAAGACGGCGGCGAATCTTTCTTACCGCGACATTTTGCAAAAACAAACGCAAAACGTGAACCAGCATTTCCAAAAACAGTCAGTTCTCTCCCACCGTATCACAGAACTGGCGACTCTGCTGGGGACATATTTTATAAGTGGGGTGTACCTTAGGATTAGATCATTGTATTTTCAATTATTTGCTTTGTATGCTTTATATTTGTGGGCTTGTATCGGAGTTACTATAGATCCTAACCCGGATCTGGGGATACCCTTTAGGTAAGTAGCAATAAACTGTGAGGGAACTGTAAGGCATAGACCGATACGGTTGAAGCAGTAGCTACGTTGGTGTGGCACTTTAGTCTGTACCGATATCCCTTGTGTTAGAACAAGGAGAATATGGGTCTTCTAAGGGGTCATTAAGCACCAACTGACCTTAGAACCTTTAAATTGACAACTTGGCCATAGAACAGTAGCAGTATGCTACACTCATTGAGACTAAACTCTCGCGATGATTCCGGCCACAAGAAAAGGTTGCTAAACTGGAATTATTACCGATTGAGGGTAGTCAGTGATATTGAGATCCTCTAGAACCCGGTTACTATTCTTAGGACAGGTTTAAACCAACTGAACTGAAAGAGGGTAGTACCTAAGCTCCTTGCCAGCCTGAAATCTAAGGGCTCTCTGTGTGACTTGTGTGCCTTTACCATGTTTGCTATTTGTCGATAATTGTGGTTTACTTTCTATCATGACATCATGACATCATAACATTGCATACATCTTGCATTGGACTAACCTATTTCAAAGACAGGAGGGATTCATCTTTGTTCTGTTTTGTAGGTCATGATGCCCATGGGTAGGAATACCATCCGGATCAACTTTGTCCAGGTTTCCACTGTGCTTAAGGATTTGATTGCAAAGATGCCTGATACTACCTCCTTCGTCAGGAGACATAGTTACCTTCTCAGTTTGGTCACTTCCAAATTGGACGAGCAGATGATGAGTGTCTTGGTTCAGTTCTATGACCCGTTGTACCATTGCTTTACTTTTCAAGACTACCAGTTGGTTCCCACCTTAGAAGAGTTCTCTGAGCTGCTCGGTATCTCTATCTTGGAGCAGACCCCTTTTACTGGTTGGGAGAAGATTCTGAGACCGGAAGAGATTGCTTCAGCCCTTCATATGACAAAGGATGAGGTAATGGATAATTAGGAGACTAGAAGTGGAGCAAAGGGCTTTCTGACTAAGTTCTTGGTTGGTAAGGCTAACTATTTTTGGGATAGTCTAGACTTCAAGGCATTCGAATATATTCTGGCTCTTCTAATATATGGATTGGTATTGTTTCCGAACTCTGACTCCTTTGTTGATGTGAATGCGGTGAAAATCTTCATTTCTCGTAATCCTGTGCCCACTCTCTTGGGTGACATTCTTCATCAGCTTTATGCCCGTACAACCCGAAAGCGGGGAACCTTGATGTGCTGTGCTCCGTTATTGGCGAGGTGGTTTATTTCGCACCTCCCCAAATCAGTGATGAAGAACAAAGAAGGCATGGGCTGGGCCTATAGGGTGATGTCCCTCTCTCACAACGACATCATTTGGACTCTTAAGGGTATGGGCGAGGTGGCTATTATTGATCGTTATGGGGAGTACCCCAATGTTCCACTGATAGGAACCCATGGAGGAATTTCTTATAATCCGTGCTTGGACTTATGTCAGTTTGGGAGAGCCAGAAGAGAAGGACCTCATGAGCTGTTAATGCCTAGTATCATCTTTGATTTTCAAGGGGATAGCGACGAGCAACGCCGCAGATTCATAAGGGCTTGGGATAGAGTTCACAGGTCTGACCCACATGAGCTGGGCCCTAAGACTTCTCTTCCAATGGAGCTGAGATTGGGGAACTGAAAAGGTCTTGGATGCATCTGAGAGAAGAACGGGATGCTTACCGAGAGAAGTTTAATGAGAAAGAGCAGAAGATCCAGAAGTTGACTAGGCAGCTGGAGAACGAGCGGATTCTCAATGACTATGTTTGCACTGACAAGAAGAGACCATGGGAGCACTGATTGTCCTTTGATTATTTCCTTTCCAGTTTTTATTTACTTTTCAGTATTTCCTTTCTTGTAAACGCCTTAAGGGCATCTGTTAAACAATTTGAATTTCAAAGTTAATCTAATAAAAGTGTGTTTCTTTTCTTGTTTACAAATTTGAATCTCTCGATTATCTTTGAAATCATGGCATACGCATTTCATCCCATGCACTTCATAACAGGTACCCATTACAGGTCTCTTATCTTCTTCGTTGTTTATTTCAGCACTCATCATGTCTGCTGAACCTTCAACTGAGCAAGCAATCAAGGCCCTACAGGCCCAGAATGCCCAATTCCAAGAGATGTTCATGAATCTAGCTAAGGGTCAGCAAGATCTGAAGACCCTGATTTTGAAAGAGAAGAAGAAGAAGAAGAAGAAGAAGAAGAGGACAATCATGTTTAACACAGGTCACAGGTTTGGAAACAGGCTACAGAATGAAGTTGATTTGACCACCTCATCCGGAGGGAAAGATAGTCAGGAAGAAAGGAGGGCCCCTAGCCCTGTGGTCTCAGACAATGAGACGGACTTCGACGAAGACCAGTATCCTCCGGCTGAGGATAGATACAAGCAACTGGAAGACCGGTTGAGTGCGATGGAGGTTCAAAAAGTGCCTGGTCTGGATTTTGGTGATCTAGGTCTATCATCTGGGGTGGTGATTCCCCACAAATTCAAAGCACCTGCCTTTGCTAAGTATGACGGAGTTTCTTGTCCGAAGTTGCACCTCCGGTCATATGTACGGAAGATTCAGCCATACACCGCTGATAAGAACCTATGGATCCACTTCTTTCAAGACAGTCTCTCAGGGACTCAGCTTGAATGGTTTTACCAGTTGGACGGAGCCAGTATTCGCAGTTGGGAGGATTTGGCTACTGCTTTCTACAGGCAGTACCAATACAATTCCGACCTCGCTCCCACGTGTACCCAACTCCAGGGTATGTCAATGGGCACGGGCGAAGGTTTCAAAGATTATGCTCAGAAGTAGAGGGACCTCGCCGGAAGAGTACAACCACCATTGGCTGATCGGGAGCTTATGGATATGTTTCTGGGGACCTTGTCTGGTCCATTTTTCAACCATCTGATTGGAAGCTCTTCGTTTGGGTTTACAGGGCTAATTATGACTGGTGAGAGGATTGAGGCTGGTATTAAGGCTGGTAAGATACAGAAGGGTGCCTCATCAAGCACCGAGAAGAAGCCTTTTAAGAAAGAGTCCAGTGCTGTCTATAGTTCGAGAAGCCAGAGTAGACCTGAACGCCGCCAGGCTGTTAATGCGGTTGTTATTTCAAAACCTGCTGGTGCTCCTCAGCACAACAATCAACAAAAGGACGAGAGACCTCAAAGGCAATTCACCCGTCTCAACATGACCTTATCTCAGATACTGCCACAATTGTTAAAGACCAACCTGGTGATTCCAAGGGAAGCCCCGAAGAATCCAAATATAACATCACCGAAGTACAACCCTAATGCCCGCTGTGCTTTTCATTCTGATAGCCCGGGGTATAATACAGATGATTGTTGGTCTTTGAAGAATAAGATACAGGACTTAATTGATGCTAAGGAGATTGAGTTCGAGGCTCCCGAAAGACCTAATGTTGTGACTGCTCCTATGCCCAAGCATGGAGTAAATGCTATAGATTAAGACTCGTTTGTGGTTTTTGTGAATGACATTGTTACCCCTTTGATGAATGTAAAAAAGAACCTTTTGCTAGCCGTTTTATTTCCGGGTTGTGACGAAGGTTGTCGTATGTGTTATACCCTACCAACTGGTTGCCCACTTCTGAAATCAAGTGTCCAACGCCTGATGGATAGTAAAGAAATTCTGTTTGAGAAGATCGTTGTTCCTTTAGTTCATACTGAAGAAGTTTCCATCATTACCATTTTCGACAATTCTTCCAAGGCTCCCTTGAGGAAGCCTGTTAGAATTACATCTGTTCCGAGAAACGCACCATTGATCATCACTATTCCTGGGCCTATCCCCTACACCTCTGATAAAGCTGTCCCTTGGCATTATGAGGCTGATGTTTATTTTCATGGAGTTAAACAAGAGTTGGATGCTGATACTGACGTCAGCAATATTGTTGGACCTGCTAAAGTCACTCGTTGCGGAAGACTTTTCTCACCTGATATCTTTCCACCAACTTCCCGAAAGCTTGTTGTTATCACACCTGCCAGTGTACCTGCTACCATTCCTGTTCAAGTTCCTATTCTTACCCCTGTCGCCGAGTCATCTGACACTCGGGGAAAAGGGATCACCAGTGAGCCTGCCCAGACGGAGGCACTGAAGACGATTACTGTTGAAGCTTCTAAACAAGAGATGGAAGAGATTCTGAAGATCATCAAAAAGTGACTACAATGTAGTTGAACAGCTGGGGAAAACCCCGTCCAAGATTTCTATGTTGTCACTGTTGCTATGCTCAGAGGCCCATGCCAAGGCTCTGATTACATTTCTGAAGACTGCACACGTACCACAGGAGACATCAGCTAATCAATTTAAAGATTGCATGGCCAATCTGACTGCTGATAATGGGTTGGGTTTTTCTGACGCCGACTTGACTGCTAAGGGGAAAAATCACAATGATGCCCTGCATGTCTCCATTAAATGCAGGGGAACTACTCTTGCTCATGTATTAGTAGATATTGGTTCCTCATTGAACGTCTTGCCTAAGAAAGCTTTAGACCGGTTAGATTGTGAAGGGTTCGAGTTGAAACCAAGCAACATTGTCGTCAGGGCCTTTGATGGGTCTAAGAGGATGGTGCACGGAGAAGTTGATATCCCGATTAAGGTTGATTCTCAGGTTTTCAATTCTACATTCTATGTGATGGACATTCGGCCATCTTATTCTTGTTTGCTGGTGTTGTACCCCAAAATTTTCCCTCTCATTTCATCAACATTTTCTCATCACAAGACTCTTGGAGCTCAAGATCAAGTTAGGGTTTGCTCTGCTCAAGACCCCTCCTTGCACTATTGACCCAAATTAGGGTTTGAGTTTGCATAGGGATGTTCTGACCTAAAATTCCCAAAGTGACTTTCATGCTTCATGTTGGACTCACAAGTTTATCCATACCAAGTTTCAAGCCTTGATTCCAATCTTTGCCCAGTCAATTGGTCAGTTGACCTGAAAATCAGCTGTATTGGGGAAAAAGTCAACTTTGGCCAATTAACAGTCAAACCTCATAAATTTTGACCCACATCAACATATTTAACTCACATGAACCATTTGGTCAAGTTTAGATCACAATTCCACAAGAAATTTGATCAGATTACCAAAAGGGCAAAATGGTCATTTTTAGGGTTTTGACTGCACAAAGGCAATTTTTGACTGTTTGACCTAACCAATGGCAAACCAAGCTCATATATGGACTCAAGGATTCAATGTAATTGTCTTGAACCATTCAACAAGTTCAAAAGATCTCAATTGCATAGGATTGACAGATGAATTTTTCAGTCAGCTGATCAAAATTTGGTTGTACGCTGAAAAGTCAAACTTTGACTTTTTGGTCAAAATCAAGTGCCAAGATTCATTTTTCATCAAGACTTGTCAAATTATGAAACTTGTTCATCAAGAAACCCAAAATTGCAAATTAGGGTTTAAAATGAAAATTTTCATAACTTAGAAATTTTCTAAGTTATAAAATTTTCTTATTTTTTCCTAACTTTGTCCCATTTTTTCACCAAGACGCAAATGGATTCAAACAAAACTTGAAACATGAAAGTTGTAGTCCATTGAAAAATCTACAACTTTGATTCACAAAGTCTTCTCAAAGGAAGCTTGTATCTCAAGTTATGATTTTTGGAACAAGGGTGCAAAACACTTTTAACTTAGAGAAAATTTGCCCTATTCTAGGCAGGATTTTGGTCCAACTTCTTGGCCATTTTTCACATGGTTCCACTTGGAGTTTCAATTTTCATTACAAAGATGTATTTTAGTACATGTTCCAAGCTTTCCAAAATGTCCAAGAACTTCTCAAACACCCTTGTGGTTAGAGAGAATCGAATTCACAAAGTTGGCCAAAACTCACTTTTGTTCATGGCCAAGGCTTGTTCATAACAATTGCATTTTTCAAATCAGCATGGTTTATGCTAGCTTGCAGGCCTCTAAACCTCTTCACACTCAATAATTTAATGCCTAACCATTGTGTTAAGGTATTATTTCTTCCATTTGGGCATTACACATAGAATTAACCCTTAATTAGAAAAAGCAAAGTTTCCATTTTGATAAAGTATCACTTTATGTCAAATTCCAAATCCTTGAGACATAGGCCAGATCTTTAAGGCAAGAGTGAGTACACAAATCCCATTTACCAAGGGAAAATGCTGCAGCATACATGATAGAGGTCACTGGTCTGCATTATCAAGTTGAACATCTTGGCTTCAAAAACAAGCAACTTTGCAAAACAGATACAACTTTCATTTTCCTGTAAACACAAGCCAGAACAAACCTTGTATTCATCTTCCATACATCCCAACTGACCAAAAACACGACTCAACCACCCCTCACACCTCCTAATACACCAAAGCACCATCTTACTGCAAAAACAGGGCATCTGCTGCAGATTGAGGTCCACAACTCAATCCACTCGTGCACTTCTGCTAAAAACCTTTCAAACACCTTACATACCATCCACCTAAACTATTCCAAGCCTTACACACCAGCTGTAACACCTCTAACCTCATTTGCCATTTTCATTTTCAAGTGTTGCAGGTGAACTTCTACAGCACAATACAGAGTGTTTCAAAGCAAGCCAGACATTTGGGAAGCATCCTTGGGCTTCAGGCAAGCTCAACATAAGCTCAAACTCCATTGAAGGTTGCTACATTGCTCTATCCAAGTCAAGCTGAAACAGGTAATCTATGGACTTCTATCTCTCTATCCAGGCATGATTAAGCTTAGGTTTGTGAATGAAACATGTTCTACTCATAGCCCTGAAGCCATACATGTGGCCATTTTTCATTTATATTAAGCATGTTGTGAGAATTTTAACCATGAATATTTGAAAAAAGCTAGGTCAGAAATTGGGGGTGATGAAATTCTCCCTGGTTTCTTAGAGTTAGGTCAAGTTTTTTACATGTTTGGAATCGTGATTTGATGCTCTACAATGTTTGTGTTATGAGTTTTGGCTAAAAATCAAAGAATCGGGAGTTTGTATTTTGAACAAGGAAGCGCGCGTTTGACAGTGCTGGAGGTTGAAGAAGGTTGGCTTGGGTTGGGCTTGAGTCAGTTTTGCTGTTTGCACCCCTTTTTTCAATTTGCACCCCCCTGGCCCATTATGTGAAATATTTGACATTTTTGCATTTTTCTTTTTTATTCTGACTTTATATTTTTGACTCAAACATAAAAAACACCAAAAATATTTTTCCACATTTTTTTTCATATTTATTTGACATTTATTTACTTTCAAGCATATGTATGTAAATAAATATCAATCCTTTTCATTTAAAAAACCTAAAAAAATAATACAAAAATAGTCATCTTTTGGTTATTATTTTTTATTTACATGTTGAAAACATTTTCTAAAATATACATTTTTGTAAATAATTAATATTTTATTTTTGTACATATTTAGCATATTTAATATATAATATATAAATACTTGTATATTTTATTTTATTAGATAATTAGGACAAAAATATAGAAATAATACATTTTTATTTTTATTTAATATTTGACACTAAAATACTTTTTTGACAATATACTTTTTATATTTTTGTATAAATTAATATATATTGTACATAGTTAATAAATAATACTATTTATTCAAAAATTAGGGTTTTGCCCTAAACAACAAAAATAACCAAAAAATGACTTTTTTTATATTTTGTTTATACTTCAAACATGAAAACTTTTTCACATACATAAACAATCTTTTTTTTGCATAATACATTGCATTTTAATATTTATTTAATTGTATTTATTTAAATGTTAAATATTAATTTGTATATTCGATGTCGTTGTAATAATTTAGCATTTATTTCCTTGTCAAATATCCCCCAATTCAAACTTGTATCCCCATCCCCATAATCATGTTGTAATAATCTAGGACTTTAAATTCTCGCACATTTAAAATTTTCCAAATTATGTCATGATAGACTTAGGGCTTGTATGCAAAATCAATCAACAAATAGCTTGACCTAATCCAAAGATAAACATGCATGAAAAACAAACACAATGCACACTTGCACCCCTAGAGTTTCATCCACTTGTTGCCTTCAAAAATGGGCCATGGTTGCATGTTGAGTACTTTGGCAAAACAAAAACAAACAAAAAGATCATAGTCCCTCGATGACGCTATCATAGTTGCCTAGAAAATGATCAAGTCCCTTAAAGAAAATTGCCAAAGATACTTGACACTATTGCTTTCATGGTTTATACGATGACCCGCGCCCGTCCCGTTAACATCCTAACACAAGGTTGTTCACCAAATACAATGGTGAAACAACACTGTTAGAAGGGTTAAAAACATAAGGAAAGATTTTTGAGTAAAAATAGGGTAGACAACTCTTAGTTACTTGATCAAACTTGCAAAGAAAACATCCTTGCTACTTTTCAAAAACACACATCACAACACAATTTCCAAACAACTTTCAAAACATTGAAAACTTTTCAAAAGACAAAAACACCTTTGTATATACTCAAACACGAGTCATTACAAAGGTTGCCACAACAATGGCCTCTTTTCAAAACATCTTTCAAAACCACACACAAATCACCATTTCAAAATAATTGAAAATGCAAAGCAAGTGATCTAAGCAAGTAACTAAGAGCCCATGGATAACCATGGATAGAAAGGGTGCTAATACCTTCCCTTTCTATAATCTACTCCCCGAACCCACAAAAACATCTCAAAGGTATTTCCTGTGCTTTTTAACCTTTCCTTAGGATAAATAAAAATTCGGTGGCGACTCTTGCTAAACCGAAACATTTGCGAACACAAACGCAAAACCCAAGTCAGTTCTCCCACCGTATCACAGAACTGGCGACTCTGCTGGGGAAAAATTTTTAAGTGGAGTAACCTTAGGGCCTATATCACCCTTTTGCATGATTAATTGTTTGTTTTGATTGCTTTACATTTTGGTTCTCTTGTTTGGGCTTGAAATCCTCCACCCGGATTTGGGAAACATTCATAGATAGCAATACGTTGTGGAAACTGTGCAGGGTATACTGACACAGTTGAAGCAATAGCTATATTAGTGCGACATATTTGTGAGTACCGGTAACCCTTGAGTTCAATCAAGGAGAGTACGGGGCCGCTGAGTGATGTCACTAAGCACTAATGACCTAGAACCTTACTTGACCATCTTGGCCTTTTATTAGGGGTAGTGAGATGCCCGGCTTTGGTGCAGTCCGAAGTTGGTAGATACTCGATACTACACTCATTGAGGGTTGTTTTCTTGGAATATTTTGGTCGCTAGTTAAGTGGCTAAACCAAAATAATGAACATAGAAAACAATCCAATGATATTGAGCTCCTTAGAACCCGGTTACTATTTAGGACAGGTTTTAAGCCAACTAAACTCAAGAGGGTACTTACGTATGAAACCCCATGCAAGCCTGAAACTAGGGTTTTGTGTGACTTACTTGTACATGTGTTTGTGCATACATCATGAACATCATAAAGCATCATATGCATCCACTAACCATTTCAAGGGTTTGGAGCTTCATCTTTGTTCTTGTTTTGTAGGTCATGGAATCTCTTCGCAGGAAAACCATTCAAGTCAACCTTGTGAGAATCCCTCCTCAACTCAAGGAGCTTACATCCAGAATTCCAGAAAATTCTCTCTTCAGTGAAAGACATGGTAGACTTCTCAACCTAGTCAACACCAGCATTGAAGAAGACATGGTGAAAGTGTTGTTCCAATTCTTTGACCCCCTTCACCACTGTTTCACCTTCCCCGACTACCAATCGGTGCCTACTTTGGAGGAATTTTCTCAACTCCTGAGAATTCCTATTCTTAATCAACTACCCTACAATGGTACGGAAAAAGAACCAAAGCCTGAAGATGTTGCTCAAGCACTACACTTGCAACCATCTGACATCAAGGGGCAATTGGAAACTAGAAGTGGTGTCAAAGGTTTCTTGGCAAAATTCTTGTTTGAGAAGGCACAAGAGTGTTGGAATTATTTGGATCTACAAGCCTTTGAAGAGATTGTGGCACTCCTCATTTATGGGTTGGTCTTGTTCCCAAATCCTGGTCAACTTATAGATGTGAATGCTGTCAAGATTTTCATGTCCAAGAATCCCATACCTACATTACTTGGGGACATCCTACACTCATTTTACACACGAACAATGAGGAAAAGAGGTGTTCTCATGTGACATACTCCTCTCTTAGCAAGGTGGTTTATTTCTCACCTTCCACAATCAGTTTTGAAGAACGAGCAGGGTTCAAGGTGGCCACAACGATTGATGACCCTCACACATTCTGATGTACATTGGTGTTCTCGGTCCAGAGAAAGTATCATCATCATTGATCGTTGTGGTGAGTTCCCTAATGTTCCATTACTTGGCATTAGGGGAGGCATTACCTACAACCCTTGTCTAGCTTTAAGACAATTTGGATACGCTCGGAGGGATGGCCCTCATGACATGCTGATTCCTGACCTAGTTTTTGACTTCGACAATGATGCGCAAGGACTTCGCCAAAGATTCATCAGAGCTTGGAGGATGCCTAACAAGGTAGATAGTAAGACACTGGGGCACAAGAACTCCATCCCTCTTGAGCCTTACCTCAAGTGGGTACGAACCCGCGCCCAGAGTCTTATGATGCCTTACCCTCACATTCTCCCTTTGATCAAAGAGCCTGTTAAGGAAGGAGAGGTTCCATACACCATCCTACATCCTGACATGCCAACATCATGGGAGGAAATGCAAAAGAGTTGGATCCAACTCAAGGAAGAACGGAATAATTTCGAAGCCAGATTCTACGCCAGTGAGAAGAAGGTTTTGGAGCTTACCCGCCGACTTCACGAGGAGGAGACCCTCAACACTTACATCGCACTAAAGAGGGTGCACAACGTCTTTTTACCTTAAGAAGTTTTTGTAATATTTGGCCCATGGGGCATTTATGTACTGACAAAATTTCTTCTTATTAATATGACGTGTGTTCTTTTTGTCTGCAACAATTTTGAATTTCTAAATCCTTGAATGCATTACATGAATAAACATATCATTCATCATATGCATAAACAGGTCTTCACACCAGGTTTCCTTACCTTCCTGATGTTTATTTCAGTAAGATGGATATTGAGCAGACGGTCAAAGATCTGCAAGCCCAAAACTCGCAGTTTCAACAGCTTCTCATGACCTTGGCAAAGGGTCAGAGGGATCTTAAAGCACTGTTAGGGAATAAAGAGCAAGAAAAAGGAAAAAAGAAAAAGAAAAGAGTTGGGGTAGCTACACTGGGAAGAAGATTTGAGAATGAAGCTAGGAGAGTTCTATAATTCCCCTCAACATCTGACGAGGGGACCGGTAAGGGAAAAGGAGTTGCATTACCTTCTGAGTCTGAGGCTGAATAGGAAGAGGTTGAAGAGAATGAAAATTATTCAGAGCAGCAATACCCACCAGCGGACGACAAATATAAAAATCTGGAGGATAGACTGGCAGCCATGGAGTTGAAAAGGGTTCATGGGTTAGATTTCGAAGAATTGGGATTGATTGCTGGGATTGTTATCCCTCCCAAGTTCAAGGTGCCAACTTTCGCCAAATATGACGGTCTTTCTTGCCCAAAGATGCACCTGAGGTCATATGTCAGAAAAATTCAACCTCATTCATCCGATAGAAATCTTTGGGTACACTTCTTCCAGGACAGTTTGTCCGGTACTCAGCTAGATTGGTTTTACCAGCTTGAGAGGTCAGAAGTTCATAATTGGGAAGACTTGGCAGCTGCCTTCTATCGCCAGTATCAATATAACGCTGACTTGGCGCCGACCCGTACTCAGCTACAAAGTATGGGGATGGCCTCAAATGAGGGGTTCAAAGAATACGCCTAGAAATGGCGCGACTTGGCCGGAAGGGTACAACCACCGCTTTCAAATAGAGAGCTAGTTGATATGTTCTTGGGGACCCTATCTGGCCCTTTCTTCAACCATTTGATCGAGAGCTCTTCTGCAGGGTTTGCCGAACTGATTCTGACTGGCGAACGGGTGGAAGCTGGTATTAAGAGCGGAAAAATTCAAAGGGATGCCTCTGCGTCCACAGCTGTTAAAAAACCGTTCCCGACCAAGAAAGAAGTGGTTGTTATATACTCTCAGAAAGGATTAGGAAGAACTGAGCGCCGACCAACTGTAGGGGCCGTGATGATTCAAAATTCGTCAAATGACCAGCCTCGTAACAATCAGTCTAGACCTAAACAGCAATAGGGAGAACGGCCACCACGGCAGTTCACCCGCATTAACATGACGCACGCACAAGTTCTTCCTCATCTGTTGAAGCTGAATTTGACCAGTTTGAAAGAGGTGCCAAAGAATGTGAATACAACCTCTCCATCTTACAATCTGAATGCTAAATGTGCCTATCATTCTGACAGCGTCGGGCACAACACCAACGATTGCTGGGCGCTTAAGAATAAAATTCAAGATTTGATATATGCTAAAGAAGTTGAGTTCGACGCCCCTGAGAAGCCGAATGTAATCTCCGCTCCAATGCCAAAGCATGGCCACAATATCCATGTTGTTGAAGAGGATCTATTTGTTGTTGTTGTTGATGATCTGATAACTCCACTACTGACAATCAAGTTAAATTTTTTAAAGGCTGGGATTTTCCCAGGTTGTGAAGAAGATTGCTACTTTTGTTCCTCCTTACCAACCGACTGTCCATTGCTGAAGATAGGCATCCAACGCCTAATGGACAACCAAGAAATTCTTTTCGAAAAGACTCCTGTTACTCCAACTCCTATCAATGAAGTTTCAATAATAACCATTTCCGCCAATCTTTCCAAGGTCCCCAAAAGGCCTGTTAAGATTACATCCGCTCTGAAGACTGTACCCTTGAAGATAACCATGCCCGGGCCCGTCCCGTACAAATCCAACAAATCAATACCGTGGAACTATGGTGGAGAAATCTACTACCACGGTGTTAAACAAATTGAATTAACCGAAGAAAGCTCTGATGAAGAGACTTCCGACATTGGAAACATTGCTGGAACGAGAAAAATTACCCGAAGTGGAAGAATTTTCTCTCCAGAGATTGCCCCTCCAAAGGCAATCTTTGGACCCTCAGCTGCTTCCAAGGTTACCCCTGCACCGATAAAAATATCTGCAAGAACGCCAATGATTGAAGAAGTAGAAACTCATGTGGTTGTCCCTTCTGCTGCTGCTAATGATAAAGGGAAAGGGATCCAAGAAGAGCTCTTCAAGACGAGGGCTCAGCCATTGGTTATCCCTGAAACCTCTAAAAAAGAAATGGAGGAGATTCTGAGAATAATCAAGAAGAGTGATTATGATGTGGTAGAACAACTGGGGCAAACCCCCTCAAAAATTTCAATGTTGGCCCTGTTGCTTTGTTCGAAGGCTCATGCCAAAGCCTTGATAAGATTTCTGAAGACGGCCCATGTGCCCCAAGAAACCTCAGCCGACCAATTTCAAGATTGTGTAGCCAGTCTCACCGCCGACAACGGTCTGGGTTTCTCCGATGCTGACCTGACTCCTAAGGGAAGAAAGCACAATGACGCATTGCATGTGTCGGTTGAATGCCGAGGAACCACTCTCGCCCATGTCTTGGTCGATACTGGTTCTTCCCTAAACGTGTTGCCTAAGAAAGCTCTGGACCGGTTGGATTGTGAAGGCTTGGAGCTGAAACCGAGTAATATCATTGTCAGGGCCTTTGACGGGTCTAAAAGGATGGTGCATGGGGAGGTCGACATTCCCATCAAGGTAGGCACTAAAGTATTCCACTCAACCTTCTACGTGATGGACATCCGTCCATCATACTCTTGCTTGCTAGGAAGACCGTGGATTCATAATGTTGGGGCAGTCACTTCCTCTCTACATCAGATGCTGAAGTACCCTGTTAAGGGTAAAATCATAATTGTACACGGTGAGGAGGAGTACATGATCAGTCATCTGAATTCCTTTCGGTATGTGGAAGTGGATGGCGAATTCATCGAAACACCCTTTCAACACTTCGAGGAAGTTTCTCCCGAAGTTGTAGTAGCAAAGGCAGTAGCTGAGGTACCCAAGCAGGTGGCCAGGATGGCATCTCTGAAAGACGCAAAGGCTGCAATGAAGGAGGTAAAGAGCACGACATGGGGACAATTGCCTGACTTTCCCCACAAGACAGACAAGTTTGGGTTGGGGTTTACCGCTGCGGGGCAAAAAGCTATGCGTCGCTCCAAAATTGAAAAGACACCCATCAAGATTTCTCCTCATGGAATCAATGCTTTAGAAGACGAAGACGAAGAGGGTAACGTTGAAGATTGGATCTTCCCAACCATTGAAGGGGGACTGCACAACTGGGAGGCGAAAGACTTCGTTCCCATTACTTTCATTAATCAGTAATTTATCTTTCGAACATTTCCTGTTGGTCTGTATTAATTACTAAAACAATCCGCACACTGTTTTTCACCTCATGCCTTGCCCGGGGCATGTAGGTCCATTTGTAAGGGCTTGATTCTCTTCATAATCATATGCCATGTTTAATGAATCATTGGACGTTTTTCATTTATAAACTGCTGTGTTCATTTTCTTTCCTTTTGCATTTTTGTTTGTTTAAGGATGGCTATCCCTTACACACACACACACACTCACAAATGTAGGTACCCATCCACTCCGGATTCCATGGGTGACTATTCTGTTTTATCCTTCAAAAACTCTGAAGATTTGGTCAATCAGGCTGAGTACGAAGATGACGAAGATTGTGAAGTACCGGGAGAGTTAGCCAGACTTCTACAACAAGAAGAGAGGGCCATCTTACCTCATGAAGAGTTGTTGGAAACCGTCAACTTAGGAACAGAGGAAGACAGGAAAGAAGTCAAAGTGGGTGCCAATCTAGAACGAAGTGTCAAGGAACGCTTAATACAGCTGTTGAATGAATACGTTGAAATCTTTGCCTGGTATTATGAAGACATGTCGGGGTTAGACACAGATATTGTGGTTCATCGTCTCCCTACAAGAGAAGATTGTCCACCGATCAAGCAAAAAGTCCGCCGAATGAGGCCCGACATGTCTGAGAAAATTAAGGCTGAAGTAATGAAGCAATTCAACACTGGCTTTTTGGCTGTTACATCCTATCCACAATGGGTTGCTAACATCGTGCCAGTACCTAAAAAAGACGGCAAGGTCAGAATGTGTGTAGACTATCGGGATTTGAATAGGGCTAGCCCTAAAGATGATTTTCCGCTGCCGCACATTGACATCTTGGTTGACAACACAGCTCAGCACAAGGTATTTTCCTTCATGGACGGATTCTCGGGCTACAACCAGATTAAAATGGCCCCAGAGGACATGGAGAAAACTACTTTTGTTACACAATGGGGTACCTTCTGCTACAAGGTGATGTCGTTCGGACTGAAGAACGCAGGGGCAACTTATCAACGCGCCATGGTAGCTTTGTTTCATGATATGATACATCATGAAATCGAAGTTTACCTAGACGATATGATAGCTCGATCACAGACAGAAGAAGAACACCTTGAACATTTACAGAAGTTGTTCGCCAGGTTGAAGGAGTACAAACTCAGACTGAATCCAAGCAAGTGCACTTTTGGAGTTAGGTCTGGTAAACTTCTGGGATTTATTGTCAGCAACAAGGTCATTGAGGTCGACCCAGCGAAAGTAAAGGCTATACAAGAAATGCCTGCCCCCTGCACTGAAAAGGAGGTTAGAGGATTCTTGGGACGCTTGAACTATATCGCCAGGTTCATCTCTCACCTGACATCTACCTGTGAGCCAATCTTCAAGCTATTGAAGAAAGATCAGGTAGTTGAATGGAACGATGATTGTCAAGTCGCTTTTGATAAAATCAAGGAGTATTTGCTAGAACCTCCTATCCTGATGCCACCCGTCGAAGGAAGACCGTTGATCATGTATCTGACTGTTTTGGATAACTCGATGGGGTGCGTGCTGGGCCAACATGACGAGTCTGGTCGAAAAGAGCATGCCATTTATTACCTTAGCAAAAAGTTTACCGACTGTGAGACTCGCTACTCACTGCTCGAGAAAACTTGTTGCGCTTTGGTATGGGCTGCTCGCCGACTAAGGCAGTATATGTTGACTCATAGCACTTTGTTGATTTCCAAAATGGATCCCATCAAGTATATCTTCGAGAAGCCTGCTTTATCTGGAAGAATCGCTAGATGGAAAATGATCCTGACTGAGTATGATATCCAGTATACTACCCAAAAATCTATAAAAGGGAGTGTATTAGCTGACCATCTAGCTCATCAAGCCGTCGAAGATTACCAATCTATGAGATTCGACTTCCCAGACGAGGACATCATGACTTTAGACAACATCGAAGGTAACAGACCGTATGACGGACCTGAACAAGGATCCCGATGGACCCTGTACTTTGATGGTGCTTCAAATGCACTCGGCAACGGTATCGGTGCAGTACTCATTTCTCCGGAAGGTTGTCATACACCTTTCACGGCCCGACTTTGTTTCAGCTGTACCAACAACATGGTCGAGTATGAAGCTTGCATCTTTGGTCTCAAGGCTGCTATAGACCTGGGGATCAAATCTTTGGTTGTATTTGGGGACTCGGCTTTGGTTATCAGTCAAATCAAAGGAGAGTGGGACACCAAACATCCTAATCTTATCCCATACAAAGAACATGTCTTGACATTGCTGCCTCATTTCGAGCAGATTACTTTCGAGCATTTCCCGCGAGAAGAAAATCAATTAGCAGATGCTCTGGCTACAATGTCTTCCATGTTTAAACTCAACTGGGATAACGAGGCTCCCCAAATCACCATCGAGCGAATGGATGAACCTGCGCATTGTCATGAGATTAACACCGAAGAAGTAGTGGAACAACCCTTGTTTCATGAAATCAAAAGGTATCTCCAGACTAGAGAATATCCCGAAGGAGCTTCCGTCAATGACAAAAAGTTCTTAAGGAGATTTGCGGCCAAGTTCTTCCTAAGCAATGGCATCCTTTATAAGCGCAGCCATGATTGTGTTTTACTTCGTTGTGTGGACAAAGCTGAAGCAGAGTTGATCATGACTGAGATACACAGCGGCACATTTGGCACCCATTTGAGCGGACATACGATGGCTAAGAAGATTCTAAGGGCAGGCTATTACTGGTCTACCATGGAAGCTGATTGCCATCAACATTCCCGTACTTGTCACAAAGGCCAAGTCTATGCCGACAAAATACATATTCCTCCTGTTCCTCTCAACGTTCTGACCGCTCCTTGGCCATTCGCAATATGGGGCATTGACATGATTGGAGAGATCAAGCCCACGGCATCCAACGGACATCGCTTCATCTTGGTCGCTATTGACTATTTTACCAAGTGGATTGAAGCAGCTTCCTTTGCCTCTGTTACAAAAAATGTGGTTGCCCGCTTCATCAAGCAGAACCTCATATGTCGGTATGGTGTCCCCGACAGGATCATCACAGACAACGGTACAAATCTGAACAATACTATGATCACCGCTCTATGCGAACAGTTCAAGATTTATCATCATAATTCATCTCCCTATCGGCCGAAGATGAACGGTGCTGTTGAAGCTGCAAACAAAAACATCAAGAAGATCATTCAGAAAATGACAGTCACCTACAAGGACTGGCATGAGATGTTACCGTTTGCTCTGCATGGATATCGTACCACCGCACGTACTTCAACAGGGGCAACCCCATTTTCTTTGGTATATGGCATGGAAGTTGTCCTACCTATGGAAGTTCAGATTCCTTCTTTAAGGATTATGAAGGACGCTGGTTTGAGTGAAAATGATTAGATTCATACCCGACTTGATCAACTCAATTTGATCGACAAAAAGTGACTCACTACTATTTTCCATGGTCAGACGTACCAAAAACGGATGATCAAGGCTTTCAACAAGAAAGTAAGACGTCAGGTATATCAAGTCAGAGATCTTGTAATCAAGCGGATTATCTTGCTGCAAAGTGATCCCAGGGGCAAATGGACTCCTACTTATGAAGGACCATTTGTGATCAAGAGCATCTTTTCTGGTGGTGCAATGATTCTGACCACCATGGGCGGCGACGATTTGCCACACCCTGCGAACGCAGACATAGTCAAAAGATATTACGCATGAAACAACCCGACAAGTCGAAAACCCGAAAGGGCGACTTGGGCAAAAATAGGCATCCCGATGAACCGAAAACCCGAAAGGGTGGTTCAGGAAAAAATTAGGGATAAAACAAAAAAATATGTACACCCGGCAAGTTGAAAACCCAAAAGGGCGACTTGGGCAAAAAAGGGTTTCCCGGTGGATCGAAAACCCGAAAGGGCGATCCACGCAAAAGTTAGGGAATTAAAGCGTATGACTATGTCTCGTCGGATCACTTCAAAGAACAATCTCTTCATCAACAAGCTTCGAGCTTCTGATCAATCCAATCATCGGCGGACGAAGCAATGAATGGACAAGATATTCAGAGTTGTGAAGGCTATAACAGAATGGGAATCCCATGGAATTGTTACACATAGCCATCTTTCCTTTTGTATAAATTTTTCAATGTTTACGACAACGTCCTCTTACTAGGATGTCTGTCTCCTTTGTACAAAGATACTCATAAAAAGTTAATACAAATACTTTTCCAAATACAGAAATTTGCTTTGTCTTCCTTTTCCTTTTACACTTATGTTTTATTTGAGAAACGTCCAATGTTTTGTTAAATAGGCATGTGCATTTGAACATAATCATTTGCTTACAATTTAAGAAAAGATGATTGCTGATAGGTTGAAGGTATAGGTAGATATCTTGACGCCCTTCAGAAGAAATCCCCAGCGGAATTAAACTCCAAGATCCTCAACTGAGTTAAGATTCGGAATATACTCCCCCAACAGATTTAAACTTCAAAATCCTCAGCAGAGCAGATGCTTTCTAAAGTTGGATTCTCCAGCTAAGCTGAATTTCAAGATTCCCCCCAGAGTTAGGTTTCAAGATTCCCAGTGGAGCCAAAACTGTTAATCCCCAGCGGAGCTAAAACTTCCAACTATCAATCCCCAGTGGAACCAGATTAGTGAACATTCTCCCCACAGAGATACTTCCCATCAGATTGAAGATTCTCAGTCTCACTTCTCCAGCATAAGCCTCCCAGGTTTTAAATTCCCCAGTAAAGATCGTCGGAATTCTCATTTCCCACAAGTCACCAAGGATTTTCAATCCCCAGCAGTGGTCCTAAGATCCCTCAACAATTGAAGATCTTTGTCCCTCAAGCAGTCAGCAGTCAGCAAGGATTTCTCATCTCCAGTAATCAGAGATCTTGGGAATCCCCAGCTTCGATCATGGATTTATTTTCCCCAACAACAATCAAAGGATTTTCAAATCCCCGGTAGCAGTCCAGGATTTATCTTCCACAGCAAGACAGCTACTCAGTTTACATGCATAATCATTACATTCATATACCATAAACATTGATGAAACGCAATTCATTGCATCATACATATCATGCAACATAACTTTGTGTTTAGCTAACATTTTATCCTTTTCAGGATGAGATTAAAAGGCTATCATTAACAGTTATTCAGATACGGTATGGATACACCCCAGACACGGCGGTCATTCTATTACTCATTCAGAACTTCAAGTCAAATACAGTACAGATACACCCCAGACACGGCGGTCATTCTACTACTCATTCAGACTACAGCAATCAGATACAGTCCAGATATGCTCCAAACACGGTTGCCATTCTGTCACTTACTCAGATCCCAGTTACAGTTTCAGATACACTCCAAACACGAAAGTCATCCTGCTACTCATACAGATCTCAAATTCCAAGATACAGTCCAGATATGCTCCAAACACGGTTGCCATTTTGTCACTTACTCAGATCCCAGTTACAGTTTCAGATACACTCCAGACACGGAAGTCATGCTGCTACTTATACAGATCCCAGATCCCAGTTACAGTTTCAGATACACTCCAGACACGGAAGTCATGCTGCTACTTATACAGATCTCAATCCCAGTTAAAGTTTCAGATACACTCCAGACACGGAAGTCATGCTGCTACTTATACAGATCTCAGATCCCAGTTACAGTTTCAGATACACTCTAGACACGGAAGTCATGTTGCTACTTATACAGATCTCAGATCCCAGTTACAGTTTTAGATACACTCCAGACACGGAAGTCATGCTGCTACTTATACAGATCTCAGATCCTAGTTACAGTTTCAAATACACTCCAGACACGGAAGTCATGCTGCTACTAATACAGATCTCAATCCCAGTTACAGTTTCAGATACACTCCAGACACGGAAGTCATGCTGCTACTTATACAGATCTCAATCCCAGTTATAGTTTCAGATACACTCCAGACACGGAAGTCATGCTGCTACTTATACAGATCTCAGATCCCAGTTACAATTTCAGATACACTCCAGACACGGAAGTCATGCTGCTACTTATACAGATCTCAATCCCAGTTACAGTTTCAGATACACTCTAGACACGGAAGTCATGCTGCTACTCATACAGATCTCAAATTCCAAGATACAGTCCAGATATGCTCCAAACACGGTTGCCATTTTGTCACTTATTCAGGTCCCAGTTACAGTTTCAGATACACTCCAAACACGGAAGTCATCCTGCTACTTATACAGGCCTCAACTCCAAGATACGGTCCAGATATGCTCCAGACACGGTTGCCATTTTGTCGCTCATTCAGAATTTAATCCCAGCACACAGTTGCTCCATGCACAGATATTTCTCTGTTAACCAGATACACTCCAGACACGGCAGCCATTCTGATATTCATTCTACTTTCAAGCACAGTTACAGCTCAGATACGCCCCAGACACGGAGGCCATTCTTTTGCTCATACAAACTCAGTCTCCAGATACAGTTCAAATGCATTCCCGACACGGATACCGTTTTGATCCTCATTCTTCTGACCTATCACATTGCAATTCGACGAGGACTCTTGGATGGCATCTTTAAGCCCATCTCCAGCAAGACTCTACCATCTCCAAATGGCATCTTTAAGCCCATTCCCGCACCTATTGTTTTGACGAGTGCAAATTTACGGGCACTCTAGTGTCCAATCCTCTTTTACCTTCGAGTCGCGAAAGGCAAACCTGCCAATCTAACTCTTCAGGTTCAAGAAGATTGAACAGGGGCAACTGTTGTACCCAAAAATTTTCCCTCTCATTTCATCAACATTTTCTCATCACAAGACTCTTGGAGCTCAAGATCAAGTTAGGGTTTGCTCTGCTCAAGACCCCTCCTTGCACTGTTGACCCAAATTAGGGTTTGAGTTTGCATAGGGATGTTATGACCTAAAATGCCCAAAGTGACTTTCATGCTTCATGTTGGACTCACAAGTTTATCCATACCAAGTTTCAAGCCTTGATTCCAATCTTTGCCCAGTCAATTGGACAGTTGACCTAAAAATCACCTGTATTGGGGAAAAAGTCAACTTTGGCCAATTAACAGTCAAACCTCATAAATTTTGACCCACATCAACATATTGAACTCACATGAACCATTTGGTCAAGTTTGGATCACAATTCCACAAGAAATTTGATCAGATCACCAAAAGGGCAAAATGGTCATTTTTAGGGTTTTGACTGCACAAAGGCAATTTTTGACTGTTTGACCTAACCAATGACAAACCAAGCTCACATATGGACTCAAGGATTCAATGGAATTGTCTTGACCCATTCAACAAGTTCAAAAGATCTCAATTGCATAGGATTGACAGATGAATTTTTCAGTCAACTGATCAAAATTTGGTTGTACGCTGAAAAGTCAAACTTTGACTTTTTGGTCAAAATCAAGTGCCAAGATTCATTTTTCATCAAGACATGTCAAATTATGGAACTTTTTCATCAAGAAACCCAAAATTGCAAATTAGGGTTTAAAATGAAAAATTTCATAACTTAGAAATTTTCTAAGTTATAAAATTTTCTTATTTTTTCCTAACTTTGTCCCATTTTTTCACCAAGATGCAAATGGATTCAAACAAAACTTGAAACATGAAATTTGTAGTCCATTGCAAAATCTACAAATTTGATTCACAAAGTCTTCTCAAAGGAAGCTTGTATCTCAAGTTATGATTTTTGGAACAAGGGTGCAAAACACTTTTAACTTAGAGAAAATTTGCCCTATTCTAGGCAGGATTTTGGTCCAACTTCTTGGCCATTTTTCACATGGTTCCACTTGGAGTTTCAATTTTCATTACAAATATGGATTGTATTACATTTTCCAAGCTTTCCAAAATGTCCAAGAACTTCTCAAACACCCTTGTGGTTAGAGAGAATCAAATTCACAAAGTTGGCCAAAACTCACTTTTGTTCATGGCCAAGGCTTGTTCATAACAATTGCATTTTTCAAATCAGCATGGTTTATGCTAGCTTGCAGGCCTCTAAACCTCTTCACACTCAATAATTTAATGCCTAACCATTGTGTTAAGGTGTTATTTCTTCCATTTTGGCATTACACATAGAATTAACCCTTAATTAGAAAAAGCAAAGTTTCAATTTTGATAAAGTATCACTTTATGTCAAATTCCAAATCCTTGAGACATAGGCCAGATCTTTAAGGCAAGAGTGAGTACACAAATCCCATTTACCAAGGGCAAATGCTGCAGCATACATGATAGAGGTCACAGGCCTGCATTGTCAAGTTGAACATCTTGGCTTCAAAAATAAGCAACTTTGCAAAACAGATACAACTTTCATTTTCCTGTAAACACAAGCCAGAACAAACCTTGTTCTCATCTTCCATACATCCCAACTGACCAAAAACACGACTCAACCACCCCCTCACACCTCCTAATACACCAAAACACCATCTTGCTGCAAAAACAGGGCATCTGCTGCAGATTGAGGTCCACAACTCAATCCACTCGTGCACTTCTGCTAAAAACCTTTCAAACACCTTACATACCATCCACCTAAACTATTCCAAGCCTTACACACCAGCTGTAACACCTCTAACCTCATTTTCCATTTTCATTTTCAAGTGTTGCAGGTGAACTTCTACAGCACAATACAGAGTGTTTCAAAGCAAGCCAGGCATTTGGGAAGCATCCTTGGGCTTCAGGCAAGCTCAACATAAGCTCAAACTCCATTGAAGGTTTCTACATTGCTCTATCCAAGTCAAGCTAAAACAGGTAATCTATGGACTTCTATCTCTCTATCCAGGCATGATTAAGCTTAGGTTTGTGAATGAAACATGTTCTACTCATAGCCCTGAAGCCATACATGTGGCCATTTTTCATTTATATTAAGCATGCTGTGAGAATTTTAACCATGAATATTTGAAAAAAGCTAGGTCAGAAATTGAGGGTGATGAAATTCTCCCTGGTTTCTTAGAGTTAGGTCAAGTTTTTTACATGTTTGGAATCGTGATTTGATGCTCTACAATGTTTGTGTTATGAGTTTTGGCTAAAAATCAAAGAATCAGGAGTTTGTATTTTGAACAAGGAAGCGCGCGTTTGACAGTGCTGGAGGTTGAAGAAGGTTGGCTTGGGTTGGGCCTGAGTCAGTTTTGTTGTTTGCACCCCTTTTTTCAATTTGCACCCCCCTGGCCCATTATGTGAAATATTTGACATTTTTGCATTTTTCTTTTTTATTCTGACTTTATATTTTTGACTCAAACATAAAAAATACCAAAAATATTTTTCCACATTTTTTTTCATATTTATTTGACATTTATTTACTTTCAAGCATATGTATGTAAATAAATATCAATCCTTTTCATTTAAAAAACCTAAAAAAATAATACAAAAATAGTCATCTTTTGGTTATTATTTTTTATTTACATTTTGAAAACATTTTCTAAAATATACATTTTTGTAAATAATTAATATTTTATTTTTGTACATATTTAGCATATTTAATATACAATATATAAATACTTGTATATTTTATTTTATTAGATAATTAGGACAAAAATATAGAAATAATACATTTTTATTTTTATTTAATATTTGACACTAAAATACTTTTTTAACAATATACTTTTTATATTTTTGTATAAATTAATATATATTGTACATAGTTAATAAATAATACTATTTATTCAAAAATTAGGGTTTTGCCCTAAACAACAAAAATAACTAAAAAAATGACTTTTTTTATTTTGTTTATACTTCAAACATGAAAAAAAAATTTCACATACATAAACAATCTTTTTTTTGCATAAAACATTGCATTTTGATATTTATTTAATTGTATTTATTTAAATGTTAAATATTAATTTGTATATTCGATATGGTTGTAATAATTTAGCATTTATTT
This sequence comes from Vicia faba, assembly GCA_948472305.1. Classification (NCBI taxonomy): domain Eukaryota; kingdom Viridiplantae; phylum Streptophyta; class Magnoliopsida; order Fabales; family Fabaceae; genus Vicia; species Vicia faba. The sequence continues at coordinate 1,139,546,035 of OX451741.1, forward strand.
CCTTGTCAAATATCCCCCAATTCAAACTTGTATCTCCATCCTCATAATCATGTTGTAATAATCTAGGACTTTAAATTCTCGCACATTTAAAAGTTTCCAAATTATGCCATGATAGACTTAGGGCTTGTATGCAAAATCAATCAACAAATAGCTTGACCTAATCCAAAGATAAACATGCATGAAAAACAAACACAATGCACACTTGCACCCCTAGGGTTTCATCCACTTGCTGCCTTCAAAAATGGGCCATGGTTGCATGTTGAGTACTTTGGCAAAACAAAAACAAACAAAAAGATCATAGTCCCTCGATGACGCTATCATAGTTGCCTAGAAAATGATCAAGTCCCTTAAAGAAAATTGCCAAAGATACTTGACACTATTGCTTTCATGGTCTATACGATGACCCGCGCCCGTCCCGTTAACATCCTAACACAAGGTTGTTCACCAAATACAATGGTGAAACAACACTGTTAGAAGGGTTAAAAACATAAGGAAAGATCTTTGAGTAAAAATATGGTAGACAACTCTTAGTTACTTGATCAAACTTGCAAAGAAAACATCCTTGCTACTTTTCAAAAACACACATCACAACACAATTTCCAAACAACTTTCAAAACATTGAAAACTTTTCAAAAGACAAAAACACCTTTGTATATACTCAAACATGAGTCATTACAAAGGTTGCCACAACAATGGCCTCTTTTCAAAACATATTTCAAAACCACACACAAAGCACCATTTCAAAACAATTGAAAATGCAAAGCAAGTGATCTAAGCAAGTAACTAAGAGCCCATGGATAACCATGGATAGAAAGGGTGCTAATACCTTCCCTTTCTATAATCTACTCCCCGAACCTACAAAAACATCTCAAAGGTCTTTCCTGTGCTTTTTGACCTTTCCTTAGGATAAATAAAAAGTCGGTGGCGACTCTTGCTAAACAGAAAAATTTGCGAACACAAACGCAAAACCCAAGTCAGTTCTCCCACCGTATCACAGCTGGGTCGTACATGGATCCACAAAGCTGGGGCCGTAACCTCAACGCTCCACCAGAAGCTGAAGTACCCGGTCAAAGGGAAGATTGTGACAGTACAAAGAGAGGAGGAGTACATGGTGAGCCACCTCAACTCTTTCCGATATGTAGAGATGGATGGGGAGTTCATTGAGACCCCGTTTCAGCATTTTGAAGAGGTTCCCCAGACACTGGTGTCAGCTAAGGCTGTTGTTGAAGATTCTCCTATGAAGATGGCTTCCTTTAAGGATGCACGAGCTGTTGTCGAGAAAGGTGAGTGTGCAAATTGGGGGCGACTCCCTGATTTTACGCAGAAGACTAACAAGTTTGGTTTGGGTTTCACTGTAGAATCTCAAAGGGCTGTTCGGAATGCACGGATCGGAAGACCTCCCGTGTTCATCAGCAACTCGGGAGTGAATTCCATTGAAAACGATGTTGAAGAGTCTGAGTTCGACAGCTGGATCTATCCTACGACCGACGGTGGAATAAGCAACTGGACAGCAAAGGACTTCATCTCTATTTCTTTTGTTACCCAGTAATGAAACTTTTTGTTTTGAATTTGTAACAAATAATGTTTGAAACTTTATGGCCTGGTGTCTTATCCGGGGCACTGTGGCTTCATTTGTGAGGGCTTTATGTGTGTCATTTTCATATATCATTAATAAAAGCATTGGACATTTCTTTCATTTCAAATCTTGCGCTCCTTGTTTTTCTTTATTATATATTGCAAAACAGCTATTTTACACACACTCACATATACAGGTCTACATCCACTCTGGATCTCACTGGTAACGACTCTGCTACTGCCAGTTATAACTTCGAAAATCCGATCAACTTAGCCGAAGACGAAGGTGAAGATGATTGTGAAGTGCCTGGTGAACTTGCAAGACTGCTACTCCAAGAAGAGAGGGCTATACAGCCACATGAAGAGCCAGTGGAAACGGTGAATTTGGGTACAGAGACAGACAAGAAAGAGGTCAAGATCGGTGCAAATCTGGAGCTTAGTGTGAAGTAACGGTTGATTCAGATGTTGTATGACTACGTTGAGATCTTTTCCTGGTCTTACGAAGATATGCCGGGGTTGGATACCGATATTGTGGTTCATCGCCTACCTACCAAGGAAGACTGTTCTCCCGTGAAACAGAAGGTCCTCCGAATGCGCCCAGAGATGTCTGAGAAGGTCAAGGCTGAAGTTATGAAACAGTTTGACGCCGGTTTTCTAGCAGTTACTTCTTACCCTCAGTGGGTGGCCAATGTGGTTCCTGTACCAAAGAAGGATGGTAAGGTTCGAATGTGTGTTGACTATAGGGATCTGAACAGGGCGAGCCCCAAGGATGACTTCCCTCTACCTCATATCGACGTTCTGGTTGACAACACCTCTCAGCACAAGGTATTCTCCTTTATGGATGGTTTCTTCGGTTATAATCAGATTAAAATGGCTCCCGAAGACATGGAGAAGACAACTTTTGTTACTCAGTGGGGTACTTTCTGCTACAAGGTCATGCCTTTTGGACTGAAGAATGCTGGGGCAACGTATCACCGTGCCATGGTTGCCTAGTTTCATGACATGATCCATCATGATATTGAGGTATACTTCGATGATATGATTGCAAGGTCCCAGACTGAGGAAGAACACCTTGACCATCTCCATAAGCTGTTTGACAGGTTGAAGTTGTACAAGCTAAGGTTAAACCCGAACAAGTGCACCTTCGGGGTGAGGTCTAGTAAGCTACTGGGTTTCGTGGTAAGCGATAAAGGTATTCAAGTGGATCCTGCCAAGGTGAAAGCCATACAAGAGATGCCAGCTCCCAAAACAGAGAAGGAAGTCAGAGGCTTCCTGGGACGACTGAACTACATTTCCCGATTCATCTCGCACCTGACTGCTACTTGTGAGCCAATCTTCAAGCTGCTGAAGAAAGATCAAGTAGTACGTTGGAACGATGAATTCCAGGCCACTTTCGAAAGGATCAAAGAGTATCTCCAAGAGCCACCTATTCTGATGCCTCCAATTGAAGGAAGACCTCTGATCTTATACTTGACAATACTTGATAACTCAATGGGGTGTGTGCTGGGTCAGCATGACGAGTCTGGCCGAAAAGAGCATGCTATTTATTACCTTAGCAAAAAGTTTACCGACTGTGAGACCCGATACTCACTGCTCGAGAAAACTTGTTGCGCTTTGGCATGGGCTGCTCGCCGACTGAGACAGTATATGTTGACTCACACTACTCTGTTGATATCAAAGATGGATCCAATCAAGTATATCTTCGAAAAGCCTGCTTTGTCCGGAAGAATAGCAAGATGGCAGATGATCTTGACTGAGTATGACATCCAATATATGACCCAAAAGGAAATCAAGGGAAGTGTGTTGCCAGGCCATTTGGCACATCAGGCAGTGGATGATTACTAGTCTATGAACTTTGAATTTCCGGACGAGAATATCATGTTGGTAACTGATTGTGAGGAACCTGGACCGGATGAAGGACCTGAGAAGGGATCCCGATGGTCTATGTACTTTGATGGAGCTTCAAACGCTTTGGGTAATGGCATTGGCACCGTGATCATATCTCCTAAAGGCTCTCATACTCCGTTTACCGCCCGACTATGTTTTAACTGCACCAACAATATGGCGGAGTATGAAGCATGCATTATGGGTCTTCGAGTAGCCATTGACCTAAGGATTAAGTTTCTAAGTGTCTTCGGAGATTCCGCTCTCGTGATCAGTCAGATCAAAGGCGAGTGGGATACGAAACACCCGAACGTTATTCCTTACAAGGAGTATGTATTGACGTTGCTTCCCCATTTCGAGGAGATAACCTTTGAACACTTCCCTAGAGAGGAGAATTAGTTGGCGGACGCGCTAGCTACGATGTCTTCTATGTTCAAGGTCAATTTGGACAACGAAGCTCCCCGGATCATCATTGAAAAACTGGACGAACCTGCACATTGTTGTGACATTGAGACTGAAGAGGTAGCAAATAAACCCTGGTTTCATGAGGTGAGGAGGTATCTTGAAACTCAGGAATACCCCGAGGGTGCATCTGTTAATGACAAGAAGTTTCTTAGGAGGTTCGCAGCGAAGTTCTTCATCAGCAATGGTATCCTTTACAAGCGTAACCATAATTCGACCTTACTGCATTGTGTGGATAAAAGTGAAGCAGAAAGGATCATGGCGGAGTTACATGAAGGTACTTTCGGAACTTATTCCAGCGGACACACCATGGCAAAGAAAATCCTTCGGGCAGGATATTATTGGTCCACAATGGAAGCCGACTGTTATCAACATTCTCTGACATGTCACAAATGCCAAGTCTGTGCTGATAAGGTGCACATACCTCCAGTACCTCTAAACGTCTTGACGGCACCTTGGCCTTTTGCAATGTGGGGAATTGATATGATCGGCGAGATCAGACCTACGGCATCTAACGAGCATCGTTTCATCCTAGTGGCAATTGATTACTTTACGAAGTGGGTTGAAGCAGCTTCCTTTGCTATTGTAACCAAGAACGTCGTGGCACGGTTTATTTGGCACAATCTGATCTGTCGATACGGGGTACCAGAGAGGATCATTACGGACAATGGTACCAATCTCAATAACAAGATGATCACCGAGCTCTGCGGGCAATTCAAGATACAGCATCATAACTCTTTTCCCTACCGGCCGAAGATGAATGGGGCTGTCGAAGCGGCTAATAAGAACATTAAGAAGATTGTGCAGAAGATGACAGTGACATATAAAGACTGGCACGAGATGTTACCATTTGCTCTTCATGGGTACCGTACCTCAGCACGGACGTCAACAGGGGTAACACCATATTCCTTGGTATATGGTATGGAGGCAGTCTTGCCCATTGAAGTTCAGATACCCTCTCTTCGGATCATGAAGGATGCAGGTTTGAGAGAAGATGACTGGATTCAGACCTGGCTTGATCAGCTGAACCTAATCGACAAAAAGAGACTTACTGCTATTTGTCATGGTCAGACGTACCAAAAACGGATGATCAAGGCATTTAACAAGAAAGTCAGACGACAAGAGTATCAAGTTAGGGATTTGGTTATCAAACGCATTATATTACCTCAAGGTGATCCCAGGGGCAAATGGACCCCTACTTATGAAGGGCCATTTGTGGTTAAGCATTTTCTCAGGCGGAGCTATGATTCTAACCACCATGGATGGTGACGACCTTCCTCACCCCGTCAATACAAACATAGTGAAAAGATACTACGCATAATCAAAGACCCGCTAGGTTGACTGACCTAGGCAAAAATAAGGGCTTCCCGGCGAACCAAAAGGGTTCAGGCAAAAATAAGGGATGAAAATGAAAAAATCTGTACACTCGGCAAGTCGAAAACCTGAAAAGCCGGCTTGGGCAAAAAAGGGTATCCCGGTGGACTAAAAACCCGAAAGGGCGGTCCAGGAAAAAATTAGGGATCAAAGCGTAACACTATGTCTCATTGGATCACCTTGCATCCAGACTTCAGTATCAACTATCAAGCTCGGACGGCACTAATCAATCTGATCTACCTTCAACCAAGTAGCAAAGTGATGAGATGCTCAAATACATAAAGGCAATAGCAGAGTTGGAACCTAGTGGGATTATTCACATAGTTGTTTTGTTTTCTTTTTTACAAACTGTGTAAATTCTATTATTCGGTGGCGTTCTCTTACTAGGACGTCAGCCTCTTGTACAAAAATGCCTATTTACAGGCCAAACTTCAAAATAAACACAATCCATTTTCAAAGAAATTTCAAATTGTTTTTCCTTTATCTATTTTGATTTGCAAAGAACGTCTGTTGTACCCCAAAATTTGCCCTCGCATTTTTCCACAAGAAATCTCAGCTTCAGGCGTTTCCTGATTTTTCAAACTGGCTCAAGAATCGGTCAAACAGACTTTTCTCGTCAGTCAGGACACAATTAGGGTTTTACTGATTTTCAGGGCTCCGGAATGTTTCACCCAAGTTGGCTTAGGGTTTTGGTTGATTCTGGCTCAATTGTGATCAGGTGAACGTTCTTTGGCATTTAATCAGGAATTAAGGTTTTATGGGCATATTCTCAGAAAGATTAAAATTCCACAGCACTTTGCAAGTTGTTCCAAGATTCAAGTTGAATTCGCATTGTTTTGATTTAATCAGTAAAAGAGGCAGTTGGTTTGAATTCACGTTGTTTTGTTTGAGCCAGTCAAAAGAAATACGCAGTTTGGATTTACAGTGTTTGTTGAAAATCAGTGAAGAGGGAATGCGCCTGGTTGGTTTGTTTCGGTTAACTGTTACTTTGCTTTGGACATTGGAAAGGCCAGGATTAACTGATCAATTACTAAGGCATTGTTTTATTTAAATTATTTATTATTCTAAATTAAGTGATTGAAATTTATTTTTCAATTATTTTAATTCAAAGAGTTTTAAATAATAAATAAACAATAAAGAGAAAAACAGAATTAATCGGATAATGGAAACTTTTATTTATTCTTAAATTGACTGTACAATTATTGTTTATAATTTAATTACAAACAATGGTTTTACATCAATTTAACTTTAAATAAAAAAAGAAAACTGTCCTATTTCTTCTAATTCTTCAGTCTTCATTTAGTACCCCTCCATCCATTTTTATTCGTCTGCAAAAGAAAAAGAGAAAAGTCAAAAAGCAGATAAAATAATAAACGACAGAAGAAATTCATCATTAAGGGCCACTGATTGGGATCAGTTAACCCTCTCTGCAAATCACGGGATTTCTCCCGGTTCACAAAGAGGGAAGAATTTTATGCAAAGTTGAGAAAAAATGCAAAGTGTCAAAATACATAAGTTCAAAATGTCAAACTGCACAAACTCAATCTCAAACTCCAAGTTCAAACCAAACTGAAAAAATCCAGATTACAACTTTCTATCAAAGGCCAAAAAGTGCAATTTACTGTCAAAATGCCAAGAAGTCTACTCAAAGCTGTCAAGAAAAAGATTTGGCAAAGATATCAAAGAAGATAAAAGTACAAAAGCTGTCAAAGAAAAGAAAAGAATGCAGAGGAAATCTATTATGCAAGCAAGCTTTTTCTTTTCATCATTTCCCAAATGCAATGGCCCTTTCAGAACTAGGTACAGCACAAAACATATTAAATATTTAACTGTACTAGAAGAGAGAGAGAAAGAGAAGAATGCAGGTTTTAGGCTTTAGGCAGGCATAGGAAGAAATATATACAAAAAGACTAGACACAGAAGGAAAAAGAAGAGGAGAAATAATACAAACTGAGATACAAACAGCTAAGCATCCACCTGCACAAAACCTCAAGCAAAACCTGCATATGCAAGTTACACACATAACCTGCTGAAGCCAAACCATTACCTACTGTCAAACATAAAAACTTGCATTAGCTCAAACCAACAGGCATTAAGCCTCAAACCTCATACTGTAAAAGAACCAAAGTCCAAGAAAGCCAAAAACCTTGTATCAGAAAAACATACAAAAATCAATCAACAAGCTTAACCAGAAACACATAACCTGCATCAGCATAAACCTGCTAAAGCCCTTTAAGCTGTTAAGGCAAAAACCAGCAATGCCTGTCAATAACTAAAAACCTCCAGCCAAATACATAACCCTCAAACCTGCTGAGCCTCAAGAACCCAACCTGTCCAGTTCAAACCTTAAACAACTCAAAGCCATACCAGCATATACCCTTAACCCTGTCAAAACCCACAAACCCTCAGATTTACATCATCATAGGGTATTCCAAGAACCATCCTAAGCCAACATTCCAAAAGCAATGAGCAACCCAGGCAACACAGGCCAGAAAGAGAAGGAGAAAGTCATTAAGCAAGCATATTCATAAAGCAACTCAAGGCTACTGAAAGAGAAGAGGAAAAGAAGCATTCAAAATCAAATCCCACGAGCCCTCAGGAAGATAACATCATTGGGCAATCAAAATAAGCAACCTAATCAAGCGTACAACAAATACGTTCAAGGCAACAAGCACCAGAGGCGAAGAAGAGAGAAAATCAGAGGCAAATCGTTCAAAAGTGTACAGAGGCACATAAACAAAAGGCATCTCAAAGCAACAAGCTTTAAAGGCAACAAGATAAAGAGTACCCGGAAGTCTACAAATCCGTCATCATCTCGCTCCGCCCTTGGCCGCCTGGGCGCCTCCACCTCCGTCCCTCCTCCGTCTCCTCAGAAAGGTATAGATTCTTTCCCTCTTCGCGTACCTCGAACCAAAGAAGCACATAATCCGAATCAATAAACAAAGAACTAAGCATGCAAAAATACAAGATCCCTAATGCGTTTGAACGAATTCGTACCTTTTTTATATTGCCGTTGGAACGAGTGTAAGGAGGAGGGAGATAGGTGGCGCCGGTGGCCTCGAACGAAGGGAAGTACCGAGACATGCATGAGGACGAACGGAGAAGACGAAAACCTCCATGAACGGCGCGCTGTCTCCAAATCCTAAGCATATTCCCAATTGCAAACAATTCTCACAAACCCTAAAAGATGTTTGTCCCAAACGGGCCTAACCCGTTCCTAACGCAAGGCCCACTGCATTCCAACTCACACCCCCCACCTCTGAAGTGCCTAAAAGCCCATTCCTGATTTTTCTTGTTTCCAACCTTTTTTAAAAAAAACATCATTTTCCCTTCTTTACATTTAAATTAACAAAACTCTTTTTCTTTTATTATTTATTAACATCAAAATATTTTTTAATAATTGAAATACATTTTTTATACAATACAATAAAAATGTAAAACCTTTTCTTTTCTTTTAAGAAAATACCATTCTTTGTACATAAATTTTAAAACATTTAATTTAAATATAATTTTGTACATATCATACAATATAATTAAAATTGAAAATACCTTTTTCTTTTAAATATTCTTTTTGTACATAACAAATGAAAAAATACTTTTTGTATATATAATTAAATTGAAAACATTTTCTTTTCATTAAAACATTCTTTTCATACATATCAAAATACAAGATTACAAGACTAATTAATTAAATAGACGTTTAATTTTTCTTTAGGTCAAAACAAATACCCTAATACACATTTAATTTCATATTGTCGCACATGTAAATAATCACTTACACAATACATCTCATACTTACACAATACAAATACACAATATATTGCTCCTATACACACTTGTTTATCTTATGCATTGATATACATTATTTACATTTGATCGCAAATTCGATTTGGTTGTAACTTATTGGATACTATAAGTCTCATCCCCATTTGTGAATATTGTACCCCCACTCCCGGATACTATTTTGTAATAGCGTAGATTTTACATTTTCGCAATTTACCGCTTTCAATTATACCATGGTTAGACCTAGGGTTTGCATGTATATAAAATCAAACGCTAGATAACCTAATACAAGACAAATACATGAAATCAATACACAATCACACTTGCACCCTCTAGGGTAATCTCACATGTTGCCTTCCAAAATGGGCCATGCTTGCACGTCGAGTATCTTTGGCAAAACAAAATCAAATGATCATAAGTCCCTCAAAGTGTTGCCTAAACGGAATGATCATAGTCCCTTCAAAACAAATTGCCAAAGACACTTGGCATCATTGCATTCATGGTCCATACGATGACCCGCGCCCGTCCCGAATAAACTTCCTAAACGCAAGATTGTCCACCAAATTCAATGGTGGAACAAAATTGTTAAAAAGGGTTAAAACATAACAAAAACCTTTGAGTACAATAGGGTAGATAAAAACTCTTAGTTACTTGAGATCAACTTGAAAAAACACTTGCCTTCTTTTCAAAAACCACAATCCACAACACTTTCAAACAAACTCTCAAAAACATTTTGAAACATCTTTGCGAAAAGATCCACACTTTCGTAAAACACTCAAACATGAGTCAAATACATTGGTTGCCTAAGACAAGGCATCTCTTCAAAAACATTTTCAAAAAACACACACACGCACACCATTTTTCAAGCAATCGAAAATCAAGGCAAGTGATCTAAAAAACCAAGTAACTAAGAGCCCATGGATAACCATGGATGAAGAGGGTGCTAATACCTTCCCTTTTCATAATCTACCCCCCCGAACCCACGAAATATCTCAAAAGGTTTTTGTTGTGCTTTTTTAACCTTTCCTTTAGGATAAAATAAAAAGTCGGTGGCGACTCTTGCTCAACCGCATAAGTGCGAATACGAACGCAAAACACTAGTCAGTTCTCCCACCGTATCACAGAACTGGCGACTCTGCTGGGGACTACTACTCAAAGTGGGGTTACCTTAGGGTTTAGATCACCTTTATTTTCAATTGATTGCTTTGTTTTCTTTTACATTTGTGGGCTTTGTATCGGAGTTTCATAGATCCTAACCCGGATCTGAGGAAAACCTTTTTTAGGTAGCATAATCTGCGAGGGACCTGTCCGGGGTATACCGACATGGGTGAAGCAGTGGCTACGTTGGTGTGGCGCCTTGGTCTGTACCGATATCCCTCGTGTTGAAACGGGGAGAATATGGGTCTTCCAAGGAGTCATTAAGCACCAACCGACCTTAGAACCCTAAATTGACCCAACTTGGCCATTAGAACAGTAGCAGTATGCTACACTCATTGAGGCTAAACTCTCGCGATGGTTCCGGCCGCAAGAAAAGATAGCGATGTTGGAGTTATGACCGATCGAGGGTAGCCAATGATTTGAGATCCTCTAGAACCCGGTTACTTTTGATAGGACAGGTTTTAACCAACGAACTGAAAGAGGGTAGTACCTGAACCCCATGCAAGCCTAAACCTAAGGACTTGTTTGCTTTGTGTGAATATGTTTGCCTGTATATACACTCACTTGCTTTTCACATACATGTACATGACATCATGACATCATACCATAGCATTTTCAATAACCATTTCAAGGATCTCGAGGGTTCTTTTGATGCAGGGTTATGTTGAACCAGACATCTACCAAGGGGCAAGAGGTTTCTCCTCTAAACAAATGCCATCAAAGATCAAGTACAACAACTTGAATCAGTGGCTATGACCCACTCGACATGGTGAGCTTGATTCTCGTGGAAAGATATCCGCCGATACAAAGTTCTCCAGTTAAAGTTCAAATACAACAACTTGAATCCATGGCTATGACCCACTCGACATGGTGAGCTTGATTCTCGTGGAAGGACGTCCACCGGTGCAGAGATCTCCAATCCAAGAGCAAAGTTCAACCTCTAACATTTTATTGTGTTTACCCCAAGAGATCCTTGAAAGCATGCATCCACACGCCATGCATTGCATTTTGACAGTCTTTCCTTTTCCAGGTCTCCTTACTCTCCTGTTGTTTATTTCAGCAAGAGATGGCTCTAGAAAGGTCTGTCAAAGACATCCAAGACCAGACTGCTCAGCTGCAAGAGATGTTCCTGAACTTGTCTCTGGGGCAAGAAGAGATGAAAGCTCTCCTCATAAAGGGTTTGGAGAATTCCAACAATGCCAGGAGTGACCAGCTTGCGGAGCTGCAGTTTGATCTGACAACCTTGAGGACCCAAGTGATGGGACAGTTGGTGGGCCAGATGGCTCTCATCCAAGACCTATCTCAAAGACAAGAGGAACTCAGAGTTCTTGTCCGCCAATTGCTTCCAAATAACCAACTGGGGCAAGCATCTGAGGTCAAAGAGCAAGTCACCTCTCAACCTCCATCCATTCAAGAAGACAAAGGGAAAGCTCCTTTACTTGCTACAGGGTCACAAACCCATCAACAACCTCGCCAGCGTCAACGGGGAAATCGGCGTAAGCAAGAAAAGTCGGGAAGACAGTTTACGGAGACTGAAATACCATCATTCTTCATACTGAAGGGCCTGATGGAGGTCAACCTGCTCACCCTGAAGGATCCTCCTCAGAAGCTCAATACCTCCTCTCCTAACTATCATCCCGACGCATTCTGTGTTTACCACTCCTACAGCCCGGGGCACGACACCAACGACTGTTGGGCCTTGAAGAACAAGATTCAAGATCTGATCGACATTGGGGTGCTAGAATTCATGCCAGACGGCGACATGAAAATCTTCCGTTAAAGGGTTCTCCGCTTGAAGTGACGAAGCCCAAGCTGAAAGACTTTTGCTTCTTTTTGAATTTTCAAAGTTGTAATTTCTTTTGCTGTCAAACAATTATTTGTTGATGTTAAACTCTGTTTTCATTAATGCATTGCATATGTTTGTCTTGAATTCCTCCATTCGTTTCACTACTCTTATGCTTTTCTTTATGATATTTGACTCTTGATAAAAAGTTGTAAGCCTTTAGAGGGAGGATGACGAAACAATACCATGATCTTATACAGTATGCTTTTGAACAGACCTTGCTGATGATGTACAGGCATTTCTTTCAAATCCCAAACACTGGAGTTATAAGGAAGTTAATACCTAGTCAACCCTTTCGAGCCAAAGAAGTAGGAGTTTTCTGTTCTGAACGATCAAAACCTTTGATATAAACCTGGGGCAGGGTAGTATCTCAGTTAATTCAAGAGAAAATGCGCATTGAAGTCGCAAACTCTCAGTTCTTAATACAATGAACGACGTCAAAAAAGAAAGCATTCCTTTGGAATCAAAAGACAAGGGTGGTTCCCTATCACATAGACAGTCAATCTCTCAAAAAGAGAAAGCCCGCTGAGCCAAAACCTATAAAGGAGGCCTTAGAAAGCTGGGGCATCCCGCTGACTGTAATCCCGGAAAACGGTAACAGTCAGGCAAAAGTTAGGGATAACAAATCAAAATCAAAATAGTGAGGTCATTACAAAATCCTCAACAACATGAAAAATGTTGAAAAAGAAAAAAGGAGATGATGACTGTCTCCCCAAATTCAACTGGTGAACCATCGCCCAGAAGTCGTCCGAAACTCAAAACAGAGTATGACGCAATTAACTGAGCTTAGGTTGGAGAACATCACGAAGAGCGGGTGGGTACAAATATACTTTGAGCCTTTATCCTTTGTTTCTTAAACCGTGAACCAAGCCACGTTACAACCCTTCAAAAGTCCTAATTGAAGCATGGGTTAGTTCGAAAGCATACTGTTACAAAAAGGTATCCTGACTCCTGTAAGGCTTTACTCTAAATCTTGTGTTGATTTGTCTTATAAAAAGTTTTCTGCTAAAAACGCATTTTTCAAAACTTCGAGACAAACATAAACTTTGCATTGCTTGAATATCACTGTCTGCATTTGGCTTTTTGTTTGACAGCGAAGAATTTCATACCACGAATGTTCGGAGGAACGAAAACTCTCTCAATAAGTAAAAATCACTTCAAGAGGATAACACTTCCTTTGCAAATCTCCTATCAACAAGGGGCATGACATGTCACTATTCAATTAACCTGGGGCAGTCCAGTCAAAGTCCAACGGATCTTTCAAAGTTCAGTTAACCTGGGGCGGTCCAGTCAAGATTTCAAGAAATCTCTCAATATGCAGAGTAATCCGATTCAAGATTCCTTCATCACCACTTGGGGCATTCGAATGTCAAAAGTGTTCAACAAATCAACTATTACATTTCCAGACTCGATTCCTGTATCTAGCCAGGGCACGTCTGAAGAGTTTGAAGATTCGATTCCTGTATCCAGCCAGGGCATATCTATCAACTATCACAATTCCAGATTCGACTCCTGTATCCAGCCAGGGCATATCTGTTGACAACATTTCCAGACTCGATTCCTGTATCTAGCCAGGGCACGTCTGAAGAGTTTGAAGATTCGATTCCTGTATCCAGCCAGGGCATATCTGTTAACTATCACCTTTCCAGACTCGATTCCTGTATCCAGCCAGGGCACGTCTGAAGAATTCCGGATCAACACCTGTAACAAGCCAGGAAAACATCTGTGGACGACCGATTGTAGACCAACACCTGTAACAAGCCAGGAATTTATCTACATCACCACTTGGGGCATTCAAATGTCAAAAGTGTTCAAAAACCCGATGCAGTTTTACACGGACTCATCGTCAGGAAATCCTACACGGATCTCCTCAAAATAGGAAGACCCCAGTAGTTTGGCATACAACCCAAGCTTCTGATTCTCCCAACAGTGGTCCCAAGACCTCTCATTTTTAACAATTGAAAACTCTTGCCCTCCACAGCAGCAGCCAAGGATTTATTTTCCCCGGCAGCAATCAAGATGCTTTTATCTTCAGCCATCTCAGATTCATTTATCCTCAGCAAGATAGTTCATCAGCTTACATGCACATTCATGTCATAACCATTAATGTCACATACATTGCATCAAGCATCATAAAATTGCATACAACTAACCCTTTGCCTTTTCAGGTAAGATCAGTCGACAGACACATATCATCTTTCGAGATTCATCCAGAAATAGTTCAGATGTGACCCGGACACGGCAACATTCTGATACTTATTCCAGATTCATCCAGATGCAGTTTTACACGAGCTCATCATCAGGAAACCCTACACCGGTTCCTCTTCAAAACGTCTGAAAACAGTTTACGGATTCTTCCCAACAACGGATGTCAATCTACCAACTTGTTCAGACGCAACTTCTGAAAACAGTTTACGGATTCTTCCCAACAACGGATGTCAATCTACCAACTTATTCAGGCGCCATTTTTGAAAACAGTTTACGGACGCGTCCCAACAACGGATGCTTCTCTATTGCTTATTCAACTTCAAGACTTCTGAAAACAGTTCACGGGTTCTCCAAGTAACGGATGTTAACCTATCACTTGTTCAGATTCTTCCCAAGACTTCTGAAAACAGTTTACGGATTCTTCCCAACAACGGATGTTAATCTACCAACTTGTTCAGACTCTTCTCAACTTTTGAAAACAGTTTATGGACGCTTCCCAACAACGGACGTTGCTCTATTGCTTATTCAATCTCAAATAGTTTATAAATTCTCCAGACATGGATGTCGATCTATTGCTCATTCGGACCCCCAATTCAGAGATGTTCCAAAACATGGATGCCTTTCTGATACTTGTCCACTCACCATTGACATACAGTTCAACATAACCAGATGGCATCTATAAGCCCATCCTCCTACCAGCAGTCACCAGATGGCATCTTTAAGCCCATTCACCTCTACCATCACATCGTCGAGTGAAAATTTTCTGGGTACTTTAGTGTCCAATCTTATTTTGCCTTCAAGTCGCGAAAGGCAAGCTTGCCAATCTAACTCTTCAGGTCCAAGAAGATTGAACAGGGGCAACTGTTGTACCCCAAAATTTGCCCTCGCATTTTTCCACAAGAAATCTCAGCTTCAGGCGTTTCCTGATTTTTCAAACTGGCTCAAGAATCGGTCAAACAGACTTTTCTCGTCAGTCAGGACACAATTAGGGTTTTACTGATTTTCAGGGCTCCGGAATGTTTCACCCAAGTTGGCTTAGGGTTTTGGTTGATTCTGGCTCAATTGTGATCAGGTGAACGTTCTTTGGCATTTAATCAGGAATTAAGGTTTTATGGGCATATTCTCAGAAAGATTAAAATTCCACAGCACTTTGCAAGTTGTTCCAAGATTCGGGTTGAATTCGCATTGTTTTGATTTAATCAGTAAAAGAGGCAGTTGGTTTGAATTCATGTTGTTTTGTTTGAGCCAGTCAAAAGAAATACGCAGTTTGGATTTACAGTGTTTGTTGAAAATCAGTGAAGAGGGAATGCGCCTGTTTGGTTTGTTTCGGTTAACTGTTACTTTGCTTTGGACATTGGAAAGGCCAGGATTAACTGATCAATTACTAAGGCATTGTTTTATTTAAATTATTTATTATTCTAAATTAAGTGATTGAAATTTATTTTTCAATTATTTTAATTCAAAGAGTTTTAAATAATAAATAAACAATAAAGAGAAAAACAGAATTAATCGGATAATGGAAACTTTTATTTATTCTTAAATTGACTGTACAATTATTGTTTATAATTTAATTACAAACAATGGTTTTACATCAATTTAACTTTAAATAAAAAAAGAAAACTGTCCTATTTCTTCTAATTCTTCAGTCTTCATTTAGTACCCCTCCATCCATTTTTATTCGTATGCAAAAGAAAAAGAGAAAAGTCAAAAAGTAGATAAAATAATAAACGACGGAAGAAATTCATCATTAAGGGCCACGGATTGGGATCAGTTAACCCTCTCTGCAAATCACGGGATTTCTCCCAGTTCACAAAGAGGGAAGAATTTTATGCAAAGTTGAGAAAAAATGCAAAGTGTCAAAATACATAAGTTCAAAATGTCAAACTGCACAAACTCAATCTCAAACTCCAAGTTCAAACCAAACTGAAAAAATCCAGATTACAACTTTCTATCAAAGGCCAAAAAGTGCAATTTACTGTCAAAATGCCAAGAAGTCTACTCAAAGCTGTCAAGAAAAAGATTTGGCAAAGATATCAAAGAAGATAAAAGTACAAAAGCTGTCAAAGAAAAGAAAAGAATGCAGAGGAAATCTATTATGCAAGCAAGCTTTTTATTTTCATCATTTCCCAAATGCAATGGCCCTTTCAGAACTAGGTACAGCACAAAACATATTAAATATTTAACTGTACTAGAAGAGAGAGAGAAAGAGAAGAATGCAGGTTTTAGGCTTTAGGCAGGCATAGGAAGAAATATATACAAAAAGACTAGACACAGAAGGAAAAAGAAGAGGAGAAATAATACAAACTGAGATACAAACTGCTAAGCATCCACCTGCACAAAACCTCAAGCAAAACCTGCATATGCAAGTTACACACATAACCTGCTGAAGCCAAACCATTACCTACTGTCAAACATAAAAACTTGCATTAGCTCAAACCAACAGGCATTAAGCCTCAAACCTCATACTGTAAAAGAACCAAAGTCCAAGAAAGCCAAAAACCTTGTATCAGAAAAACATACAAAAATCAATCAACAAGCTTAACCAGAAACACATAACCTGCATCAGCATAAACCTGCTAAAGCCCTTTAACCTGTTAAGGCAAAAACCAGCAATGCCTGTCAATAACTAAAAACCTCCAGCCAAATACATAACCCTCAAACCTGCTGAGCCTCAAGAACCCAACCTGTCCAGTTCAAACCTTAAACAACTCAAAGCCATACCAGCATATACCCTTAACCCTGTCAAAACCCACAAACCCTCAGATTTACATCATCATAGGGTATTCCAAGAACCATCCTAAGCCAACATTCCAAAAGCAATGAGCAACCCAGGCAACACAGGCCAGAAAGAGAAGGAGAAAGTCATTAAGCAAGCATATTCATAAAGCAACTCAAGGCTACTGAAAGAGAAGAGGAAAAGAAGCATTCAAAATCAAATCCCACGAGCCCTCAGGAAGATAACATCATTGGGCAATCAAAATAAGCAACCTAATCAAGCGTACAACAAATACGTTCAAGGCAACGAGCACCAGAGGCGAAGAAGAGAGAAAATCAGAGGCAAATCGTTCAAAAGTGTACAGAGGCACATAAACAAAAGGCATCTCAAAGCAACAAGCTTTAAAGGCAACAAGATAAAGAGTACCCGGAAGTCTACAAATCCGTCATCATCTCGCTCCGCCCTTGGCCGCCTGGGCGCCTCCACCTCCGTCCCTCCTCCGTCTCCTCAGAAAGGTATAGATTCTTTCCCTCTTCGCGTACCTCGAACCAAAGAAGCACATAATCCGAATCAATAAACAAAGAACTAAGCATGCAAAAATACAAGATCCCTAATGCGTTTGAACGAATTCGTACCTTTTTTATATTGTCGTTGGAACGAGTGTAAGGAGGAGGGAGATAGGTGGCGCCGGTGGCCTCGAACGAAGGGAAGTACCGAGACATGCATGAGGACGAACGGAGAAGACGAAAACCTCCATGAACGGCGCGCTGTCTCCAAATCCTAAGCATATTCCCAATTGCAAACAATTCTCACAAACCCTAAAAGATGTTTGTCCCAAACGGGCCTAACCCGTTCCTAACGCAAGGCCCACTGCATTCCAACTCACACCCCCCACCTCTGAAGTGCCTAAAAGCCCATTCCTGATTTTTCTTGTTTCCAACCTTTTTAAAAAAAACATCATTTTCCCTTCTTTACATTTAAATTAACAAAACTCTTTTTCTTTTATTATTTATTAACATCAAAATATTTTTTAATAATTGAAATACATTTTTTATACAATACAATAAAAATGTAAAACCTTTTCTTTTCTTTTAAGAAAATACCATTCTTTGTACATAAATTTTAAAACATTTAATTTAAATATAATTTTGTACATATCATACAATATAATTAAAATTGAAAATACCTTTTTCTTTTAAATATTCTTTTTGTACATAACAAATGAAAAAATACTTTTTGTATATATAATTAAATTGAAAACATTTTCTTTTCATTAAAACATTCTTTTCATACATATCAAAATACAAGATTACAAGACTAATTAATTAAATAGACGTTTAATTTTTCTTTAGGTCAAAACAAATACCCTAATACACATTTAATTTCATATTGTCGCACATGTAAATAATCACTTACACAATACATCTCATACTTACACAATACAAATACACAATATATTGCTCCTATACACACTTGTTTATCTTATGCATTGATATACATTATTTACATTTGATCGCAAATTCGATTTGGTTGTAACTTATTGGATACTATAAGTCTCATCCCCATTTGTGAATATTGTACCCCCACTCCCGGATACTATTTTGTAATAGCGTAGATTTTACATTTTTGCAATTTACCACTTTCAATTATACCATGGTTAGACCTAGGGTTTGCATGTATATAAAATCAAACGCTAGATAACCTAATACAAGACAAATACATGAAATCAATACACAATCACACTTGCACCCTCTAGGGTAATCTCACATGTTGCCTTCCAAAATGGGCCATGCTTGCACGTCGAGTATCTTTGGCAAAACAAAATCAAATGATCATAAGTCCCTCAAAGTGTTGCCTAAACGGAATGATCATAGTCCCTTCAAAACAAATTGCCAAAGACACTTGGCATCATTGCATTCATGGTCCATACGATGACCTGCGCCCGTCCCGAATAAACTTCCTAAACGCAAGATTGTCCACCAAATTCAATGGTGGAACAAAATTGTTAAAAAGGGTTAAAACATAACAAAAACCTTTGAGTACAATAGGGTAGATAAAACTCTTAGTTACTTGAGATCAACTTGCAAAAACACTTTCCTTCTTTTCAAAAACCACAATCCACAACACTTTCAAACAAACTCTCAAAAACATTTTGAAACATCTTTTCGAAAAGATCCACACTTTCGTAAAACACTCAAACATGAGTCAAATACATTGGTTGCCTAAGACAAGGCATCTCTTCAAAAACATTTTCAAAAAACACACACACGCACACCATTTTTCAAGCAATCGAAAATCAAGGCAAGTGATCTAAAAAACCAAGTAACTAAGAGCCCATGGATAACCATGGATGAAGAGGGTGCTAATACCTTCCCTTTTCATAATCTACCCCCCCCCCCCCCCCCCGAACCCACGAAATATCTCAAAAGGTTTTTGCTGTGCTTTTTTAACCTTTCCTTTAGGATAAAATAAAAAGTCGGTGGCGACTCTTGCTCAACCGCACAAGTGCGAATACGAACGCAAAACACTAGTCAGTTCTCCCACCGTATCACAACGTCCAATGTTCATTTTTGATATATGCATTTGACATTAATTGCTGCTCATAAATATTTACATGCGAAACAAAAGACGATTACGGGTAACATCAGAAACAGGGGAAATAAAAATTGTCCAAACTGTACAGTTGCTCTATCCACCAGGTATAAAGATAGATTCATCTAAAGAATATGTCCAAGATACCTTCACTCTCTGCAGAGTAAGACAGTAATGATAGCTCTCCCAGCTGAGACTTGCAACTATGAACGAATCAGCATTTCTCTCCCCAAGCAGAGTTGATCTACCATCAGCACTAGAAAGGTTTGAATCCTCGGCAGTCTTAATATTCCCTGGAAGAGTATAAGGATGTTCCCCGGTCGAATACAAGACACCCCCAGTGGAGTCAATATTTCCCCAGCACGGTCTGAAAAAGCTTCCCCAACGGAGTTGAATCATCATCCCCAGTAGACTCCAGAAGTTTATCCCTAGCGGAGTACAAAAATAAATTTTCCTAGCCAAGTTCAAAGGATCATGCCCAGCAGATTTCAGAGGATTATCCCCACAAGAGTCTAACAGGGTTATCCCCAGCAAGTTGCAACTGAAGGATCGTCCCCAGCGAAGTTCTTTCCTTTCACAAACAGGAGTTCAATCCTCAACAGATTTAGTATCACCAGCAACGGTAATCTATCCCCAATAGAGTTTATCAGTGGAGTCCTCAGTAGAGCATATCTACCCCACAGAGTAACCTCCTCATCAGTTTATTCCCCAATGGAGTTCTCTTCTCATGCAGGTTTATTCTCGCAATCACCTTCGTTCACCATCCCCAGCGGAAACGAAGAATTCAACTCTGTCTCCAGCAGCTATCCGGGATTTATTTTCCCCAGCCAAAACATTACATTTCCATACATCATGATACATGCATATACGCATCATACCACACAATCTCATTTAATTTGAGAACATCATTGCTTGATCCATATCATGCATTACATATGACTGACCTTTACCTTTCAAGAAATATGCAATTAAGTTCTCAGCTATGTCGAAGACCTCCTCTGGTTCAGTCAGATCACCGATAAGATCTCCCTGATTCGTATTCCAGTTGAAGTTATTCCAAGACCTTGTTTGGTCCAGTTAAATCGATTCCTAAAGATTTTTTATGATGCCGATCCAGTCAAAGTTATTCCAAGACCTTGTTTGGTCTAGTTAAATCGATTCCTAAAGATTTTTCTGATGCCGATCCAGTCAAAGTTATTCCAAGACCTTGTCTGGTCCAGTTAAATCGATTCCTAAAGATTTTTCTGATTTCGATCCAGTCAAAGTTATTCCAAGACCTTGTCTGGTCCAATTAAATCGATTCCTAAATATTTTTCTGATGCCGATCCAGTCAAAGTTATTCTAAGACCTTGTCTGGTCCAGTTAAATCGATTCCTAAAGATTTTTCTGATGTCGATCCAGTCAAAGTTATTCCAAGACCTTGTTTGGTCCAGTTAAATCTATTCCTAAAGATTTTTCTGATGTCGATCCAGTCAAAGTTATTCCAAGACCTTGTCTGGTCCAGTTAAATCGATTCCTACAGATTTTTTCTAATGCCGGTCCAGTCAAATTTAATCCAAGACCTCCTCTGGTTCAGTCAAATCGCCGATAAGATCTCCCTGATTCGTATTCCAGTTGAAGTTATTCCAAGACTCTTGTCTGGTCCAGGTAAATCGATTCCTAAAGATTTTTCTGATGCCGATCCAGTCAAAGTTAATCCAAGACCTCCTCTGGTTTAGTAAGATCGCCGATAAGATCTCCCTGATTCATATTCCAGTTGAAGTTATTCCAAGACTTTCGTCTGGTCCAGTTAAATCGATTCCTAAAGATTTTTCTGATGTCGATCCAGTCAAAGTTAATCCAAGACCGTCTTTGGTTCAGTCAGATCGATGATAAGATCTCCCTGATTCATATTCCAGTCGAAGTTCAGACCACCTATCAACAATCTCCAAATGGCATCTGTAAACCCATTCCCGACATCATAATGCTGATACCACTTCAGGCGAGTGCAAATTTCTAGGAACTCTAGTGTTCAACCATCTTCAACCTTCGGATAACGAAAGGCCCGAAAGCCAATATATATCCTAAGGTTTAAGAAAATTGAACAGGGGAAGTTGTTGTACCCTAAAATTTGCCCTCCCATATTTCTCAAGACATTGCAAGAAAAATCTCCAAGTGGCTCAAGATTGCTCAAGAGTTGGACAGTCAAGTCATCTCCTAAGGCAGTCAACCTCAAATTAGGGTTTAGTGTTGCATCAAGATCCTTGAGTCCAAATGACCTCAAGTGCTCCCCAATGTCCTAATATATTCTCAAGTTCATCCATGTCAAATTTCAAGCCTTGCAGAGGAAGTTTGGTCAGTCAATTGCTTAAGAGGTCCAAAAATCGATTGTGCTAGGGCAAAAGTCAACTGTGACCCAAATACAGTCAAACTTCAAGATTTTTTGTCAACATTCTCATTTTGAAGGATATTTCATCATTTGATCAAGGGTTGATCATGATCCATCAAGGATTGCTCAAAATTCATCAAGACTCAAAAGTTGCAAAATTAGGGTTTTGTAGGAAAAGTCAACTCAAATTTGACCAAGCATAATTTTCTCATACTTTATGAGAAATGACCCATCCAAAGCTCATTTTGAAGAGGATGCAATTTCCTACAATCCATATTCATACCCCAAGATCAAGAAATGCACTCACAAAAAGTTATAAATTTGGATCATGATCAGTAATTAGGGTTTGTATGATAAGATTGAAACAAAGCAAAATAGAAAACCCTAAATACAAGATAAAACCAAAGAATGAAAATGATACACTTGCACACAAGCATCCTTAGGGTTTCTCCACTTGGTTTCCTAAAAACAAAATGGCCATAGTACGCATGCAAAGTATTTTGGCAAAACAAAAAAAATACAAGATCATAGTCCCTCGATGACGCTATTCAAAAGTTGCCTTACAAAATTATCTTGGTCCCTCAAAATGCTAAGATACTTTGCAAACATTGCTAATCATGGTTATATAATGACCCATGTCCGTCCCGTTTACATCCAAAGATAGGGTTGCTTACCAAATCAATGGTAAGACAACAATGTCAAAGGAATAGAAAATACACAAGAAAGACATTTGAGTAGGTAGATTGCTTCTAGTTACTTGCTCCATTTCAAACAACTATCCTTTCTCTTTTCAAAACAAGCACACACACATTTCAAAAACATCTTACAAATATTGAAAAAAATTTCAAAAAAGACAAACATCTTTGTATACATTCTTACGAACGAGAATCATTACAAAGATTGCCTAAACGAATGGCCTCTTTTACAAAATACTTTCAAAACCACACCAAACACATTTTCAAACAACAAAAGCAAGTGATCTAAGAAAGTAACTAAGAGACCATGGAAAACCATGGATGAAAAGGGTGTTAATACCTTCCCTTTTCATAATCTACCCCTCGAACTCAAGAAAACATCTCAAAGGTCTTTTCTGTGCTTTTTCACCTTTCCTTTTGGATAAAAGAAAATTTGGTGGCGACTCTTGCTAACCGCAACATTTGCGAACATAAACGCAAAACCCTCAAGTCAGTCCTCCCACCGTATCACAATTGTCGTATCCTCAGCATACGACCCTGTGACATCTACACTCCCCACAGAGTAGAGGAAACTAAAGCTTTGACATCAGCTTCCCCAAACAGGAGCTATGTTCCCCAGAAAAGTTCCTTCAGAGAATCGACATCTATATTCCCCTATCGAATTTCATAATCGCAAGCGGTTCGTAAAGTTGTCTCCCAAGAAGAGTTCATTTCTCTGAATACAAAAGCTCAATCCCCGACAGAGTTTATCCCTTCATCTATGGAAGCTTCTCTCTCCAACGGAATTATTCCCCCGCAGAGTTGTTCTCAAGCAGAATCTCTCCTCGGCAGAATATCTGTAAACAAGGGGCAAATCCCCAGCATAGTCATCTCTGGTTCAATATCTCTAGCGGAAGTAGAAGAACCACTTTTTCTATGACGGTCAGGAACTCAATTTCCGTTACTCTCCAGCAGCGGTCAGGGATTTATTTTCCCACTCGGATATGTCATAATAGCATTTCATGTTCATATATCATGACGTGCGCATACACATTGCATACAGGATAGTCTCATTTATTTTGAGAATGTCATCGTACAATGCATTTCATGCATCATATACGATTAATCATGTACCTTTTCAGGAAAGATGGTTATCATCAACAACTTCCAGCAAGTTCAAGATTAGCTCCTGAAATTAAACAGAGTAATTATCTGCACGATCAAATGCAGCTTTACACGGGTTCGTCACGAAGCAATCTTACACGGGTTTCTCCTAAATGCAGCTTCACACGGGTTTATCCTGAAAAATCTTACACGAGTCCTTTCTCATACATTTATAAATGAAGTTTTACACGAACTTATCACAAAGTAACTTTACCCAGGTTCCTTCTAAAGTTTTGCACGAACTTATCACAAAGTAACCTTACCCAGATCCCTCCTGAAGTTTTACACGAACTTATCCCAAAGTAACCTTAGCCAGGTTCCTTCTGAAGTTTCACTCAGACTTATCCCAAAGCAACCTTACCCATGTTCCTTCTCGGTTCAGATGCAGTTTTACCAAAACTCCTCATGAAACAACCTTACCCAGGTTTCTTCTCAAAGCCCTACTATCCAGGCTTTCATATCGAAGTAACCCTACTATCCAGGTTCCTTCTCACAACCCTACTATCCATGCTTTCATATCGAAGTAACCCTACTATCCAGGTTCCTTCTCACAGCCCTACTATCCAGGTTCCTTCTCACAGCCTTACTATCCAGGTTCCTTCTCACAGCCAAACTATCCAGGCTTTCATATCGAAGTAACCCTACTATCCAGGTTCCTTCTCACAGCCCTACTATTCAGGCTTTCATATCAAAGTAACCCTACTATCCAGGTTCCTTCTCACAGCCCTACTATCCAGGCTTTCATATCAAAGTAATCCTACTATCCAGGTTCCTTCTCACAGCCCTATTATCCAGGCTTTCATATCAAAGTAACCCTATTATCCAGGTTCCTTCCCACAACCCTACTATCCAGGCTTTCATATCGAAGTAACCCTACTATCCAGGTTCCTTCCCACAGCCCTACTATCCAGGCTTTCATATCGAAGTAACCCTACTATCTAGGTTCCTTCTCACAGCCCTACTATCCATGCTTTCATATCGAAGTAACCCTACTATCCAGGTTCCTTCTCACAGCCCTACTATCCAGGCTTTCATATTGAAGTAACCCTACTATCTAGGTTCCTTCTCACAGCCCTACTATCCATACTTTCATATCGAAGTAACCCTACTATACAGGTTCCTTCTCACAGCCCTACTATCCAGGATTTCATATCGAAGTAACCCTACTATCCAGGTTCCTTCTTACAACCCTATTGTCCAAGCTTTCATATCGAATTAACCCTACTATCTAGGTTCCTTCTCACAGCCCTACTATCCAGGCTTTCATATTGAAGTAACCCTACTACCCAGGCTCCTTCTCACAGCCCTACTATCCAGGTTCCTTCTTACAGCCCTACTATCCAGGCTTTCGTATCGAAGTAACCCTACTATACAGGTTCCTTCTCACAGCCCCACTATCCAGGCTTTCATATCGAAGTAACCCTACTATCCAGGTTCCTTCTCACAGCCATACTATCCAAGCTTTCATATCAAAGTAACCCTACTATCTAGTTTCCTTCTCACAGCCCTACTATTCAGGCTTTCATATCGAAGTAACCCTACTATCCAGGTTCCTTCTCACAGCCCTACTATCTAGGCATTCATATCAAAGTAACCCTACTATCCAAGTTCCTTCTCACAGCCCTACTATCCAGGATTTCATATCGAAGTAACCCTATTATCCAGGTTCCTTCTCACAGCCCTACTATCCAGGCTTTCATATCGAAGTAACCCTACTATCCAGGTTCCTTCTCACAGTCCTACTATCCAGGATTCCATATCGAAGTAACCCTATTATCCAGGTTCCTTCTTATAACCCTACTATCCAGGATTTCATATCGAAGTAACCCTATTATCCTGGTTCCTTCTCACAGCCCTACTATCCAGGCTTTCATATCGAAGCAAACCTACTATCCAGGTTCCTTCTCATAACCTTACCATCCAGGTTTCTTTTCTCTTATCTCCAGACAGCAGTACACAACACTGTAAGACCTGGACCTGATCAAACACGATTGGTTTCGCATTTCCCCAGTAAGTCGCGGTGTAGCTTGTACCCTGACCAAATATGCAGTTCACTTCTGCTTCTCACAGCCCTACTATTCAGGCTTTCATATCGAAGTAACCCTACTATCCAGGTTCCTTCTCACAGCCCTACTATCTAGGCATTCATATCGAAGTAACCCTACTATCCAAGTTCCTTCTCACAGCCCTACTATCCAGGATTTCATATCGAAGTAACCCTATTATCCAGGTTCCTTCTCACAGCCCTACTATCCAGGCTTTCATATCGAAGTAACCCTACTATCCAGGTTCCTTCTCACAGCCCTACTATCCAGGATTCCATATCGAAGTAACCCTATTATCCAGGTTCCTTCTTATAACCCTACTATCCAGGATTTCATATCGAAGTAACCCTATTATCCTGGTTCCTTCTCACAGCCCTACTATCCAGGCTTTCATATCGAAGCAAACCTACTATCCAGGTTCCTTCTC
Organism: Vicia faba; assembly: GCA_948472305.1. Taxonomy (NCBI): domain Eukaryota; kingdom Viridiplantae; phylum Streptophyta; class Magnoliopsida; order Fabales; family Fabaceae; genus Vicia; species Vicia faba. The sequence goes on from OX451741.1 coordinate 1,139,572,308, forward strand.
ATAACCTTACCATCCAGGTTTCTTTTCTCTTATCTCCAGACAGCAGTACACAACACTGTAAGACCTGGACCTGATCAAACACGATTGGTTTCGCATTTCCCCAGTAAGTCGCGGTGTAGCTTGTACCCTGACCAAATATGCAGTTCACTTCTGCTTCCTCAAGCAAGAGTTATTTCCCCAGTAGAGTAACGGATAACTGAAGCTCCTAAAATTCTATTTCTCCCAAGACAGAGACCAACATTCCTCAGTAGATTCCTCCTCAACGACAGGAAAATGAATTCTCATTAAAGGACTATCTCAGGAAATCAACATCCTTTAGATGGCATCTTTAATCCCGTCTCCGACGATTCTCCGTCCTATCTTCCGGATGGCATCTTTAAGCCCATCTCCGATGACCTTCTGTCATCTCCTCCAAATGGCATATGTAAGCCCATTCCTGATACTACCTACACAGTCAAGCATCATTACAGACGAGTGCAAATTTCTGGGCACTCTAATGTTCAATCATCTTCCACCTTCAGATCACGAAAGGTAGACAAGTCAATCTAAATCTTCAGGTTTAAGAAGATTGAACAGGGGCAGCTGTTGTACTCCAAAATTTACCCTCTTTTCATACACGCATATTATTGGTTTTATGGTTATGGAATAAAGGTATATTTATCAAGCTTCTTCAGGTTACAAGTGACGTTTATTTCGTCAATGGATGTTCTCAGAGTATTTTCCGTGCTGAAGATCGGTTCGCTGTTTTGCAACGATTCAGGGTTCAAAGATTCACAAGTCCAACCCGGCGCATCATATTCATGTGTTCTTTCGCCAAGATATCTCAGATAATGTATTCTCAAATTCAGGTTTGACTCAAGAGTCAATTCTTTAAAGAAGATCTCCGAATGTGTGAGTTTTCTCGAAGAAATGTGGTGAAAAAAGTGTGCTGAAAGTGCAGTTTTTACGCACTAAAAAATTCATAACTTGAAGATCGTGGCTTGTTTTGAACCCGTTCTGGTGGCCAAAATTCCGTCTTAACGTCATCTACATTTTCATCTCTCACGACTGGAAGCCAATTTCGATCAGAAGGTCTTCAAAAATGCGGATTTATCAAGTATTTTCGTAAAGAAAATTTGTGACAGAAGTTTATTTGCGTCATGTTCAGAAAATCATAACTTGGTCGATTTTCATCGTATCGAGCTGGTTCCAGCGCCAAAATTTCAAAAATTGAGTTCATTACGTTTTCATAAGAGGTATCAAGTTCGAAAGGTATCCAAAAGACCTTCATTTTTTGCTCACGGTATGTGTGACGCGCCAAAAATCCTGAATGTTGAATATTATTTCATCTGCATCGAAACTTCGAAAATTCATAACTCGATCAATTTTTATCGGATTGGGCCCATCTTTTTACACAAGGTCACTGACTCAGAGATATACAACTTTTCTTCCAAAGTCGATACCGGGTTATGCTCCAATTAATACCAGTTTTTTATTGAAGGACGTGTCAGAGTTGACACTGGAGCCCAAAATAAGTTTGTCTGAGCCAAAACTTCAAAAATTCATAACTAATTCACCTTTTATCCGATTGAGCCCATTTTCGGACAGGAGTTAGTTCTCGATGTCTTATACATTTTGTTTTCACATTTCAACTTCAAAAATTGTACTTAAGCCCCTGCGATTTAGCCTGGAATGTGATGGACTCAAGTGAATATTGGAGGCCCAATTGCACATTCAAAGTCTGTATCTTTGCTCTAATTTCCATTATATAATCTCATTCTTTTCACACAAACGACAAAAGAAGAAAAAAAACATTTGCCACAACCCTGTCAGAATATCAAATTCTTTCAAGAACCCTAAAACCTTGAAATCCTTATTACAAATCCCCATCTCACAACAAACAAGTCATCCTTATCACAAACACATATCTCACTACTTCTCCAGTAAGGGTAAGGCTGATTTGATCTCCATGATCAAAAGGGCATGAAAGCATTCATCTCACTACTTCTCCAGTAAGGATAAGGCTGGTTTGATCTCCATGATCAAAAGGGCATAGAAGCATTCATACAGCCCATATCGGTTTTAACATTAAAAAATGTTTATATATTTATTTTCTTTGTATTTCATGATATAGTAACTTATTTAATGTGTTCATGAGATTCAACACTGCAGATTTAAACAGGATCTCATGCAGGATTATTACAAAACGCTGATGGCCAAAACAGAAGTTGATGGCTAAAACAGAATAACCAGCAATGCATGGCGAGGCAGACATCCTGAGAAGGTTAAGGGCGTGGGTTCAACAACCACCCCTATTGGTTTTGGTTTTCTTCCTATATTTATCCTTTTACTTATTTTCATTCTTTCTGTTTAAAACTTTTTTTTTATAAAACTTAACATTTTTCACAAACCTTTGATTTTTCATAATAAACTCGAATAATTAATTTTAAGGTTTTTTTAATATAATTGTAGGTTTTAAATTAATTTTTGGGTCAACACCCACTCCTGACAATATGTATAATTTTGTTTTTTTTAACCCTTTGTGCATCATTTCTTTCTGTTTAATATCTTCCTTAAAAAACCTTAAGTTCTTATAAACTCTAAGTTTATTTAAATCAAAAACCCTATTAATTGGCAAACTTAACCTTTTTTACAAACCCTAATTAATTTAGGTTTTAAATTTTTTATTATTATTATTAAATCTTTTTTTATTAACTCTTTAATTTAATTAATTTTTTTTTCTTCTGCAAATTAGGAAAACAATTAGGTTTTAGGTTTTCTTTGTAATTAACCATTTAATTAACCGTTTTTTTAACAAATTAGGATTAGGTTTTTGTTTTAGTTAGTAACTGAATTTTTGGCTTTTTTTCATTTGTTAATAAATTAAGTTAATTAACTTTTTTTTATTAAAATTATTTAGAATTAGGTTTTTTAATTAACTTAAAACTATTTTCTACAAAAAAAAAAACACCAAAAATATTAACTTAGAGTTTTAGGTTTTAATTTTTCCTTAATTTCTTTTTATTTATTCTTTTACATTTTAATTTCTAGGAAAATTGTATAGGTCGCATTATCAAAGTAATAGCGTAGATTTATTTTTTCTCGCATTTTTTTTCTAAGTATGTAATTGCTTCCGGGATGTAATAGTTTTAGGATTTCTTTTCCGCACTCTTCATTATTATGTAACTGCCTCAAAGCTCTGTAATAGCCTAGGTTTACACTTCCGCCTTTACCTTCTGCAACTATATTTTATGCAATGCTTAGACTAATAGGATTGTATGGAAAGACTGGTAAACTAATTGAATATAGCATAACCTAATTTCAAGATAAATAACCAAACTGAATCACTTTTGCACACTTGCACCCCTAGGGTACTCCCCACTTGGTTACCTTGGAAAATAATGGGCATGTCCCTCGAACGTATGGATATCTTAGCAAAAGACCCTCAATCTAAAAGTCATCATAAAGATCATAGTCCCTTAATGTCCCTCGAGTTACCTACGAGAAATGATCTTGTCCCTCGATGTTGCCTATGAATATATAATGACACTCCCTTCAAAATGCTAAGGTATCCTTACATGTTGCCTTCAATGACTTTTACGTCCCTTTAGATAGTCCCTCAAACATCCAACGACTAGGGTTACCTACTCACTAATAGTAGGATAACACAGTCTAAAGGATAGAAGGAAAAGAACGCCTTTTTTTAAGTAGGTAGATAACTGTTAGGTACTTGCTCAAAACAACAAATCTTTCACATAAACACTTTCCAAACAAAGTTTTCAAAAACAACTTTGTAATATTCTTGAGGATAGAAACAAGGGTTAAAACGAAGTAAAATAAAAACTTTTCAAAGCAAGCACACACAAGCAATTTCAAAATGAGCAAGTACCTAAGAGCCCTTTGAAAACCATGGATAGAAAGGATGCTAACACCTTCCTTTTCTATAATCTACCCCCCGTACTCAGAAACATCTTAAAAAAGGTTTTTTCTATTCTTTTTCCTTTTCCTTTTATTGGATAAAATAAAAGTCGGTGGCGACTCTTGCTTACCGCAACATTTACGAACAAAAAATGCAAACCAGTATTTAACAGTCGGTTCTGCTGCCGTATCACAGCTTGTAACAGTTTAATTTAGGGTTTTATTTATTGTTTAAATTCCCAGGTTTTTTTTGGCTATGTAATTAATCCCCCATCCCGAAGCCTTGTAATAGCGTAGATTTATTTTATCGCATTTTTAATTCCTGCAAATATTTAACTGTTAGATGTATGCTAATGGGATTGTATGGCAAGAATGCATGATAAATTAATACGGTTAGAAAACCCTAATGTGCAAAGATTAAATAAATTGAAAACAGATCACTCGCACATATCGCTCTTAGGGTATACTCTCACTTCGGTTGCCTTCGGTAAACGATCATTAAGTATAGGATGCTTTAGTGGTTGCCCTCCTGTCTAAAAAGATCTAATATCTCGTTCGAACGTTGCCTCAGAAATGCTGCCTCGAAAAGATCTTAAGACTCTAGGGATATTACTAAGGTATCCTAACATTGCTTTAGTGATCGTACGTTCCTTTCGAATTGACCCTTACAAACTCCAACGACGGTGCTACATATTCCTCAATAGTGGGATAGTGTTGTCTAAAGGAAACAAGAATAGAAACGATCTTTTTTCGAGTAGGTAGATGATAGTAGGTACTTGCTCAAATCAAACTTTTTCACACTTACACTTTCCAAACAAATTTTTAAAACAACTTCTTCACACCTTTGAGGACTAATACAAGGGTTATCACGAAGTAAAACATTTTTAAAAACAAAGCACACACACAAGCAATTCAAAAAGATGAGCAAGTATCTAAGAGCCCGTAGATAACTACGGATAGAAAGGGTGCTAACACCTTCCCTTTCTATAGAGCCTTGATAGCTTGATCAGTTGATGTTTCAGCAGACATGATGCTGAAATAAACAGCGAAGAAGATGAGAAACCTGTAAGGGTACCTGTAATGAGGTTATTGGAATGAAATACGTATGATATGATTTCAAAGACGTCGAGAGATTCAAATTCGTAAACCAAAATGAAACACACTTTTATTAGATAAATAACTTGAAACAATGTTTGATAAATGCCTTTAAGGTGTTACAAAGGGAAAAACTGAAAAGTAAATCAAAACTAGAAATAACAAAAGACATCAGTGCTCCCATGGTCGTTTTCTGTTGGTGCTGACATAATCATTGAGGACCTTCTCATTCTTCAGCTGTCTTGTAAGCTTTAGAATCTTCCACTCCTGCTCGTGATACTTTTCTCTGTAAGTATCTCGCTCTTATCTTAGCTGCATCCAAGACCTCTTTAATGCCCCAATGTCAGTAGGCATGTACGGATGGAGGATGGTAGGAGGAACCCCTTCTCCATCAGCAATCTCAACAATCACAGGCAAGACAGCTTCGTACGGCATTCCTAGCTTTTGGGCACGGATACGAACCCATCAGAGATACGGTTCCATCGGAAGAGAGGTCTTCATCCCTAACTCATGCGGATCAGACTGGTGCACCCTGTCCCAAGCTTGTATGAACCTGCGGCGACGCTCGTCACTATCCCCTTGGAAGTCAAAGACAATGCTTGGCATCAGCAACTCATGAGGTCCTTCCCTCCTAGCTCTCCCAAACTGTCGTAAGGCTAGACAAGGATTATAGGTGATCCCTCCTCGAATTCCAAGTAGTGTAACATTGGGATATTCCCCACAGCGATCAATAATAGCCACTTCTTCCATGTCTTTTGTGCTCCAGATAATGTCAGTGTGAGCGAGAGACATAATCCTGTAGACCCAACCCATGCCTTCCTTGTTCTTCAAAACTGATTTGGGGAGGTGAGAAATAAACCACCTCGCCAGCAATGGTGCATAACACATAAGGGTTCCCCGTTTCCGAGCAGTACGGGCATAAAGAGAGTGTAGAATGTCACCCAAGAAAGTGGGCGCCGGATTACGAGACATGAAAATCTTCACCGCATTCACGTCGATGAAAGAATCTGAGTTAGGAAACAACACCAAACCATATATGAGAAGATCCAGAATGTCCTCGAATGCCTGAAAATCCAAATTGTCCCAAAATTGATTAGCCCGATCAACCAAGAACTTAGCCAAGAAGCCCTTTGTCCCACTTCGAGTCTCCCAGTTAGACATTACCTCAGCCTTTGTCAGATGGAGGGCTGACGCAATCTCTTCCGGCCTAAGGACTTTCTCCCAACCTGTAAAAGGGGTCTGCTCTAAAATAGAGATACCAAGTAGATTAGAGAATTCCTCCAGAGTAGGGACTAACAGATAGTCCGGGAAAGTGAAGTAGTGGTATAATGGATCAAAGAACTGGCACAAAACACTCAACATCTACTCATCCATCTTGGAAGTGACCAACCCAAGGAGGTGACCATGTCTTCTGATAAAGGAGGAAGTATCTGGAACCTTTGCAACCAAATCTCTAAGCTGAGTAGGAATCTGTACAAAGCTGATCCGAATAGTGTTTCTACGCATGGGTGCCATGACCTACAAAACAGAACAAAGATGAATCCCCTCTGTCTTTGAAATAGGTTAGTCTTGATGCAAGATGCGTGCAATGTCATGATGTGTGATGTTATGATAGAAACACACCACAAGTATTCACAGATAGCAAACATGGTAAGGGCAAACAATTCACACAGATAGCCCTTAGATTTCAGGATGGCAAGGAGTTTAGGTATTACCCTCTTTCAGTTTAGTTGGTTCACACCTGTCCTAGTAATAGTAACCGGGTTCTAGAGGATCTCAATATCACTGACCACCCTCGATCGGTCATAATTCCAGTTTGGCAACCTTTTCTTGCAGCCGGAATCATCACGAGAGTTTGGTCTCAATGAGTGTAGCATACTGCTACTGTTCTATGGCCAAGTTGGTCAATTATAGGTTCTAAGGTCAGTTGGTACTTAATGACCCCTTAGAAGACCCATATTCTCCTTGTTCCACCACAAGGGATATCGGTACAAACTAAAGTGCCACACCAACGTAGCTACTGCTTCAACCGTATCGGTCTATGCCGTACAGTTCCCTCACAGTCTATTTCTACTTACCTAAAGGGTATCCGCCAGATCCGGGTTAGGATATATAGTAACTCCAATTCAAACCCGCAACGATAAAGCATACAAATCAAGAAATTGAAAACATTATAATGAACTATTACTAAGGTACACCCCACTTATATTTCCCCAGCAGAGTCGTCAGTTCTGAGATACGGTGGGAAGAACTGACTGTTTTTGGAATGCTGGTTTGCGTTTTGCGTTTGTTTTCGCAAAATGTCGCAGTAAGCAAGAGTCGCCACCGACTTTTATTTTATCCAACAAGGAAAGGAAAAAAGCACAGAAAAATTCCTTTTCAAGATTTTCTAGGTACGGGGGGTAGATTATAGAAAGGGAAGGTATTAGCACCCTTTCTATCCGTAGTTATCTACGGGCTCTTAGGTACTTGCTCATCATTTTCAAAATGTTTTCTTTGTGCTTGTGGGTTCGAAAAAGTTTTTGTTTTTAACTTCGATTTAACTCTTGCTTCTGTCCTCAAGAGTGTAATGAAGTGTTTTGAAAACTTTGTTTGAAAAAGTGTAAGTGTGGAAGAGTCTTGTTTTGGATGAGCAAGTATCTAAGAGTTATCTACCTACTCGAAAAAAGAATCATTATATGCTAATTTCCTTTAGACAATGTTATCCCACTATTAATGAGTATGTAGCATCGTCGTTGGAGTTTGAGGGTCAATTCGAATGAGGGACTTACAGTCACTAAAGCAATGTTAGGACGCTTTAGCGGTAACCCTAATGTCTTAGATCATTTGTTTGAGGCAACCATTTCGAGGCGACTATGATCTTTTAGACAAGAAGACGACCTCTAAAACGACCTATACTCAATGACCGTGTACGAAGACAACCAAGTGAGGTGTACCCTAGGAGTGCGCATGTGCGAGTGTGTTGTTTTTCAGTTTATTTTTATCTTTGCAGATGTTAAGGGTGATCTAACTTGATTTTAGTTTAAGCATACAGTCTTGTCATGCAAACCCTATTATCAAACATCTAGCAGTTATAATTAGCAGAAATTAAAATGCGGAAATTAAATTACAAGGCGTCGGGTATTTACATCGCCAAAAGCAACCATTTGAAAATAAAATAAAGCGGTAAATAAAATTTCCTAATTATCTATTACAAACCGGGAGCAAATACATCAATATGATAAAAATAAATAAAGCGCGCGGGAAATTAAATCGAATGCGAGTTTAGGGTTTTGACCCTTTGGATTAAAGAAAATGCTTTTTTCTGTTTTATTTAAGAAAAGAAATTAATCCTAAATTAAATACTAAATTAGTTATTAAATAAATTAAATGAAAAAATAATAAATGATATATTTTTTGAGTTTTTGATTATTTAAGAAAGAAATTAGAAATAATTAAATTAATTAAAACCTAATTAATTCTAATTAATTTTATTTATTTACAAAACAAATTAAAGTTATTCTAGAATTAAATCTAATTAATTAGTTAGTATTTATTAATAAAAAATAAAAGCTCTAAAATTTTATTGGATAAAAAAAAGTATTTTTACGATTTTTTTGATAAAAAAGAAAATTTGTTATTGGTTAATAAATTAATTAAATAAAATCAAGTAAATAAATTAAAGTAAATAAATATAAGAGAAAGAGATAATGGGCCTTTTATTTGGAGGGTGTGGGTAGCAAGTTTGTTGGCCCAATAACGCTGACCCAATTGACTTTTTCGGATCCAGTACACGCGTGTTGACCTGGCTTATGGTGTACCCTTGAAACTTGACCACCAGATCTGGCCATCTGGCACCTGGATGAGGGATGAACATGGTGGAACTCCTGGCCTAGGCGCATATGGGATTACCTAAAAACAAATAAGAAAATGCAACTTGCTGGAGGCAGGGATCGAACCCCTGACCTCCAGCCTATGAATCCTTGACGCTTATGTGGCCACCACTAGGCCAACTTGTTTTATTTGTTATAACAATATAAACATAGTATAATATATAGAAACAAAGTATATGGCCTGAAATTAAAAGAAAAACGTGCAAAATATTTGAATGGCCCAATGGATGGAAGACACGAGTTCGTCCCTGTCCTCCCAGCACTGTAACTTTACCTGCGGATTTTTATCCGCAACAAAAAACGCAGCTTCATTCCAAAATCCTCCTCAGGCTATGAAAACGATTTCTAAGGACATGGTTGAGTTCGTCTCAAACCACTGATCACAACCATGACCAATATGATGGCCAATTTTCCCTGAAACAGAAAACCCCAAAAACAAACAACGAAACCCTAATAATGGTGGGTCTCGTTACAGGTCACGAAAATGCAATTGAATGATACCAAATGCTTGCAAATGGTTTATAGATTCAGAATATGTTGTCCATTCATATCAACCATGCTTAAATTGAGAAATACGAAATCAAGAACAGGGCCATGTTACGAAGGACTTACAGCACGTATGAGGGCCTGAGAATTCCTGGTTTGGATTGGGTTAGCTTGTGAGAATTGCCAAGAAGCGATTGAGACCAATATCAAGTCCTGAAAATGCCTCTAACCTTGATTTTGATCTCCCACTTTTTTGTGATTTTTGTTAGTTTTGTTCTGCCTCCATAAGTGATCTCTAACCCTTATTCTTGTATGATGCGCTTGCTTATGTATTGTGCAATACATTAGGTCTCAATTTGCTGTCCAAATCTCTCTCCATTAAGGCTTTGATATTTGATTTGATTTTCCTTTACAAACTTTCCAAATTGGCTTGATTTCAATCTTTTTGTGCATACAAGTCTTGATTCTAGTTTGATGAGGTACTAGCTGTCCATTGGAACCTGAAATCATTAAAAATTCTTTGGTTATCAATATCTTTGATTTTATGTGATTTTATTTGATTTAAAATGAATTAATTCAAATAAAAATCAAATTAAATAATAAAAATAAGATATGGACACATGGCCAAGTCTAGGGCACGTGTGTAATAAGTCAAACTCAAATCAAGTGAAAAAGAATGGGCCCATTTGGAAAAATTTGATGTTTTGGGGATAGTTGACTTTTGGCAATTTTGTAAAAAAGTCCAACTTCAACAATGCATAAATTCTTCAATTTTTAACTTTTGGAGGTTTTCTTTGACATTTTTAGAAAGCTTGAGATGTCCTATAATCAAACCTTTTGGTCTCGTCTCATTTTGATATTCCATGCTCAAGTTAGAAGCTTTGACAAAAAAGGTGTTTTTGTTGACTTTCAAAAATGACCTATAATGTCAAAATTCATAACTTCTTGTGAGTGCATATTCTAATCTTGGGGTACGAATATGGATTGTAGGGAATTTCATCCTCTTCAAAATGATCTTTGGATGGGTCATTTCTCATAAAGTATGAGAAATTTATGCTTGGTCAAAGTTGAGTTGACTTTTCCTGCAAAACCCTAATTTAGCAACTTTTGAATCTTGATGAATTGTGAGCAATCCTTGATGAATCATGATCAACCCTTGATAAAATGATGAAATATCCTTCAAAATGAGAATGTTGACAAAAAATCTTGAAGTTTGACTGTATTTGGGTTACATTTGACTTTTGCCCTAGCACAGTCGATTTTTGGACCTTTGAGCAATTGACTGAGCAAACTTCCTCTGCAAGGCTTGAAATTTGACATGGATGATCTTGAGAACATATTAGGAAATTTGGGAGCACTTGAGGTCATTTGGACTCAAGGATCTTGATGCAACACAAAACCCTAATTTGGGTAGACTGCCTTAGGAGAGAGCTTGTCTGACCAACTCTTGAGCAACCTTGAGCAACTTGGAGATTTTTTCTTGCAATGCTTTGAGAAACATGGGAGGGAAAATTTTTGGGTACAACAGCTGCCCTTGTTCAATCTTCTTAAACCTGAGGATGTAGATTGGCTTTCATGCCTTTCGTGATCCGAAGGTGGAAGATGATTGAACACTAGAGTGCCCGGAAATTTGCACTCGTATGAAGTGGTAGTTACTTTGTGATGTCGGGAATGGGCTTACAGATGCCATTTGGAGATTGCTGACGGGAGGATGGGCTTAAAGATGCCATCTGAAAGAGTGTCGATCGCATAAGAAATTCCTTAGCGAGAGCTTGTATACCTGTTGTTGTAGAAGATTCCGCTGGGGAAGTCTGATCTTTGTTGAGATTTAGGAATTTGTCTGTAATTCAACTGAGGTGTCGAGATTTAGGAACTTTCCCGTAATTCAACTGAAGGGGGGGGGGGGGGGGGAAACATCTTCGTTGAGATTTAAGAACTTGCCCGTAATTCTACTGAGAAAACTTCTCTGCTGAGATTTAGGAACTTGTCTGTACTTCAACGGAGGAACTTTGTCGAGATTTAGGAACTTGTTTGTACTTCAACTGAGAGAACATCTCTGCTGAGTTTTAAGAACTTGTCAGTAATTCGACTGGAGGGAAACATCTTCGTCAAGATTTAAGAACTCGCCCGTAATTCAACTGAGAAAACTTCTCTGCTGAGATTTAGGAACCTGTCTGTAATTCAACGGAGGAACTTTGCCGAGATTTAGAACTTTGTCTGTAATTCAACTGAGAAAAAAAACTTTGTTGAGATTTAAGAACTTGTCAGTAATTCAACTTGGGGAAACATCTTCGTCGAGATTTAAGAACTTTCCCGTAATTCAACTGAGAAAACTCTGCTGAGATTTAGGAACTCGTCTGTAATTCGACGGAGGAACTTTGCCGAGATTTAGGACTTTGTCTGTAATTCATTGAGAAAAAAACTATGTTTGGATTTAAGAACTTGTCAGTAATTCGACTTGGGGAAACATCTTCGTCAAGATTTAAGAACTCGCTCGTAATTCAACTGAGAAAACTTCTCTGCTGAGATTTAGGAACCCATCTGTAATTCAATGGAGGAACTTCTTTGTCGAGATTTAGGACCTTGTCTGTACTTAAACTGAGAAAAACTCCGTTGAGATTTAAGAACTTGTCAGTAATTCGACTGAGATAAAAGCTTCATAGCTTTGAATTTTATGAGAATTTAACTGCATCCTTCCTGAAAGATAAAGGTTAGTTGTATGTAATGCATGATATGGATCAGGCAATGATGTTCTCAAAATAAATGAGATTATGTTGTATGATGCGCATATGCATGTGTCATGATGAATGAAAATGTAATGTTTTTAGCTGGGGAAAATAAATCTCGGGTAGCTGCTGGAGAAAAGAGTTGAATTCTTCGTTTCCACTGGGGATGGCGCACGAAGATGATTGTGAGAATAAACCTGCATGAGAGGATAACTCCACTGGGGAATAAACTAATGAGGAGATTACTTTATGGGGAAGAGATGCTCTTGTAGAGGATTCCGCTGATAAATTCTGCTGGGGATGAATTATCGTTGCTGGTGATACTGAATCATGTTGGGGATTGAATTCCTATTTGTGAAAGGAATGAACTCCGCTGGGGATGATCTTCAGTTGCGACTTCACTGGGGATAACCCTCTTAGGCTCTACTGGGGATGATCTTCCAAAGTCTACTGGGGATGATTCTCCAAACTTCACTAGGGAAGCTTTTTCAGACTGCGCTGGGGAAAATTTCCAAACTCTACTGGGATATTTTATACTCCGCTGGGGATGATAAGACTTTCAGTGCTGATGATAGATAAACTCTGCTTGGTGAGAGTATTACCGATTCATTCGCGGTCATGAGTCTTAGTTGGGGAAAGCTAACATTACTGCCTTTTCTTACTCTGCGGGGAGTGAAAGTATTTCAGCCATGTTTTTCAGCTGAATTTATCCTTGTACCTGGTGGACAGAGCAACTGTAAAGCTTGGACAATTCTTATTGCCCCTGTTTCTAATATTATGAGTAATTGTTTTTTGTTTCGCATGTAAATATTCATGAGCAGCAATTAATGTCAAATGCATATATCAAAGATGAACATTGGACGTTCTTTGCAAAACAAAATAGATAAAGGAAAAACAGCTTGAAATTTCTTTAAAAATGAATTATATTGACTTTGAAGTTTGGCTTGTGAATAGGCGTTTTTGTACAAGAGGCTGACGTTCTAGTAAGAGAACGCCGCCGAACAATAGAGTTTATATAATTTGTGAAAACAAAGAAAAACAGCTATGTGAATAATCCCACTGGGTTCCAACTCTGCTATTGCCCTTATGTCCTCGAGCATCTCATCACTTTGCTACTTGGTTGAAGGTAGATCAGATTGATTAGTGTCGTTCGAGCTTGATAGTTGATACCGAAGTTTGGTTGCAAGGTGATCCAATGATACAAGTGTTACGCTTTAATCCCTAATTTTTGCCTGGACCGCCCTTTCGGGTTTTTAGTCCACCGGGATACCCCTTTTTGCCCAAGCCGCCTTTTCAGGTTTTCGACTTGCCGGGTGTACAAATTTTTTATTTTCATCCCTTATTTTTGCCCGAACCCTTTTGGTTCGCCGGGAAGCCCTTATTTTTGCCTAGGCCAGTCAACCTAGCGGGCCTTTGATTATGCATAGTATATTTTCACTATGTCTTCATTGACGGGGTGAGGAAGGTCGTCACCATCCATGGTGGTTAGAATCATAGCTCCTCCTGAGAAAATGTTTTTAACCACAAATGGCCCTTCGTAAGTAGGGGTCCATTTTCCCCTGGGATCACCTTGAGGTAGAATAATGCGCTTGATAACCAGGTCCCCAACTAAATACTCTTGTCATCTGACTTTCTTATTAAATGCCTTGATCATCCATTTTTGGTACGTTTGACCATGGAAAATAGCAGTAAGTCTCTTCTCGTCGATTAAGTTTAACTGATCAAGCCGAGTCTGAATCCAGTCATCTTCGCTCAAACCTGCATCCTTCATAATCCGAAGAGAGGGTATCTGAACTTCAATGGGCAAGACGGCCTCCATGCCATAAACCAAGGAATAGGGTGTTGCCCCTGTTGACGTCCGTGCTGAGGTACGGTACCCATGAAGAGCAAACGGTAACATCTCGTGCCAATCTTTGTACATCACCGTCATCTTCTGCACAATCTTCTTAATGTTCTTATTAGCCACTTCAACAGCCTCATTCATCTTCGGCCGGTAGGGAGAAGAGTTGTGATGTTGTATCTTGAACTGCTTGCCGAGTTCGGTGATCATCTTATTGTTGAGATTTGTACCATTGTCCGTAATGATCCTCTCTGGTACTCCGTATCGACAGATCAGGTTGTGCCGAATGAACTGTGCCACGACGTTCTTGGTTACGGTAGCAAAGGAAGCTTCTTCAACCCACTTTGTAAAGTAATCAATAGCTACCAGGATGAAAAGATGCTCGTTAGATGCAGTAGGTCTGATCTCGCCGATCATGTTAATGCCCCACATTGCAAAAGGCCAAGGTGTTGTCAAGACGTTCAGAGGAACTGGAGGTATATGCACCTTATCAGCATAGACTTGGCACTTGTGACAGGTCCGAGAATGCTGATAACAGTCGGCTTCCATAGTAGACCAATAGTATCCTGCCCGAAGGATCTTCTTTGCCATGGTGTGTCCATTGGAATGAGTTCTGAAAGTACCTTCATGTAACTCTATCATGATCCTTTCTGCTTCATTCTTATCCACACGTCGCAGCAAGGTTGAGTCATGGTTACGTTTGTAAAGAATACCATTGTTGATGAAGAACTTCACCGTGAACCTCCTCAGAAACTTCTTGTCATTAACAGATGCGCCCTCGGGGTATTCTTGAGCTTCAAGATACCTCTTTACCTCATGAAACCAGGGTTTATCTGCTACCTCTTCAGTCTCAATGTCGTAGTAATGTGCGGGTTCGTCCAACCTTTCAATGGTAATTCGGGGAGCTTCGTTGTCCCAATTGACTTTGAACATAGAAGACATCGTAGCCAGCGCGTCCGCTAACTGATTCTCCTCTCTAGGGAAGTTTTCAAAAGTTATCTCCTTGAAATGTGGAAGCAACGTCAACACATACTCCTTGTAAGGAATAAGATTAGGGTGTTTCGTATCCCACTCGCCTTTGATCTGACTGATCACGAGAGCAGAATCTCCGAATACACTTAATAACTTAATCCTTAGTTCAATAGCTGCTCGAAGACCCATAATGCACGCTTCATACTCCGCCATGTTGTTGGTGCAGTTGAAACATAGTCGGGCGGTGAACAGAGTATGAGAACCTTCAGGAGATATGATCACGGCGCCAATGCCATTACCCAAAGCGTTTGAAGCTCCATCAAAGTACATAGACCATCGGGATCCCTCCTCAGGTCCTTCATCCGGTCCAGGTGTCTCACAGTCAGTTATCAACATGATGTTCTCATCCGGGAATTCAAAGTTCATAGACTGGTAATCATCCACTGCCTGATGTGCCAAATGATCTGCCAACACACTTCCCTTGATTGCTTTTTGAGTCGTGTATTGGATGTCATACTCAGTCAAGATCATTTGTCATCTTGCTATTCTTCTGGACAAGGCAGGCTTTTTGAAGATATACTTGATTGGATCCATCTTTGATATCAATAGAGTAGTGTGAGTCAGCATATACTGTCTTAGCCGGCGAGCAGCCCATGCCAAAGCGCAGCAAGTTTTCTCAAGCAACGAGTATCGGGTCTCGCAGTCGGTAAACTTTTTGCTAAGGTAGTAAATAGCATGCTCTTTTCGGCCAGACTCGTCATGTTGCCCCAGCACGCACCCCATTGAATTGTCGAGTACTGTCAAGTATAATATCAGAGGTCTCCCTTCAACTGGAGGCATCAGAATGGGTGGCTCTTAGAGATATTCTTTGATCCTTTCGAAAGCGGCCTGACATTCATCGTTCCATCTTACCACTTGATCTTTCTTCAGTAACTTGAAGATTGGCTTACAAGTAGCAGTCAGGTGTGAGATGAATCGGGTAATATAGTTCAGACGTCCCAGAAAGCCTCTGACTTCTTTTTTTGTCCGGGGACCTGGCATTTCCTGTATAGCCTTCACCTTGGCAGGGTCCACCTGAATACCTTTATCACTTACGACGAAACCCAGCAGCTTACCAGATCTCACCCCGAAGGTGCACTTGTTCGGGTTTAACCTCAGCTTGTACAACTTCAACCTGTCAAATAGCTTCTGAAGATGGTCAAGGTGTTCTTCCTCAGTCTGGGATCTTGCAATCATGTCGTCAACGTATACCTCGATCTCATGATGGATCATGTCATGGAACAAAGCGACCATCCAACGCTGATACGTTGCCCCAGCATTCTTCAATCAGAAAGGCATGACCTTGTAGCAAAAGGTACCCCATTGAGTAACAAAGGTTGTCTTCTCCATGTCTTTGGGAGCCATTTTAATCTGATTATAACCGGAGAAAACATCTATAAATGAGAAGACCTTATGTTGTGCGGTGTTGTCAACCAGAACGTCAATATGAGGCAGAGGGAAATCATCCTTGGGGCTTGCCCTGTTCAGATCCCTATAGTCAACACACATCCGAACCTTACCATCTTTCTTCGGCACGGGAACCATGTTGGCCACCCACTGTGGGTAAGAAGTAACTACTAGAAAACCAGCGTCAAATTGTTTCATAACTTTAGCCTTGATTTTCTCAGAAATCTCTGGGCGCATTCGGCAAACTTTCTGCTTCACTGGAGGGCAGTCTTCCTTAATTGGCAAGCGGTGAACCACAATACCGGTATCCAACCCAGGCATATCTTCATAAGACCAGGCAAAGATCTCAACGTAGTCTCGCAGCATCTGAATCAACCGTTGCTTAACACTAGCTTCCAGATTTGCACCGACCTTGACCTCTTTCTTGTCTTCCTCTGTACCCAGATTTACTGTTTTCACTGGCTCTTCATGCGGCTGTATGGCCCTCTCTTCCTGAAGTAACAATCTAGCAAGTTCACCAGGAACTTCGCAATCATCTTCTCCTTCGCCTTTGGCTAAGTTGATCGGACTTTCGAAGTCATAACCGGCAGTAGCAGAGTCGTTATCAGTGGAATCCAGAGTGGATGTAGACCTATATATGTGAGTGTGTGTGTAAAATAGCTGTTTTGCAATATATAACAAAAGAAAGACAAGGAGCGCAAAATTTGAAATGCAAGAAACGTCCAATGCTTTTATTAATGATATATGAAAATGACACACATAAAGCCCTCATAAACGAAGCCACGGTGCCTCGGGTAAGGCACCGGGCCGTAAAATTTAAAAATTGTCTGTTACAAATTCAAAGAAAAGTCTCATTACTGGGTAATAAAAGAAATTGGGACGAAGTCCTTTGCTGTCATGTTGCTTAGTCCGCCATCAGTAGTCGGGTAGATCCAACTGTTGAACTCAAATTCTTCAACATCGTCTTCAATGGCATTTAATCCTGAATTGCTGATAAACAGGGGAGGTCCTCCGATCCGTACACATTGTACAACCCTTTGAGCTTCTGCAGTGAAACTCAAACCAAACTTGTTAGTCTTATGTGCAAAATCAGGGAGTTGGCCCCAATTTGCACACCCACCTTTCTTAACAACAGCCCGGACATCCTTTAAGGAAGCCATCTTCATTGGAGGATCTTCAGTAATAATTTCAGTTGATGCCAGCGTCTGGGGCACTTCTTCGAAATGTTGAAACGGGGTCTCAATGAACTCCCCGTCCATCTCCACATACCGGAAAGATTTGAGGTGGCTCACCATGTATTCCTCCTCTCCTCGTACCGTAACAATTTTCCCCTTCACTGGGTATTTCAGCATCTGGTGAAGCGTAGAAGTCACTGCCCCAGCTTTGTGGATCCACGGGCGACCCAGGAGACAAGAATAAGATGGCCGAATGTCCATCACATAAAATGTAGATGCGAAGATCTGAGAACCAACCTTAACTGGAATATCCACTTCTCCATGTACCATTCTCTTGGACCCATCAAAGGCCCTAACTACAATGTTACTTAGCTTCAGCTCTAACCCTTCACAGTTTAACCGGTCCAAAGCTTTCTTGGGTAAAACGTTCAACGAAGATCCAGTATCCACCAATACATGAGCTAGAGTAGTGCCCCTGCATTCAATGGAGACATGCAGGGCATCATTGTGATTCTTCCCCATAGCAGTCAAGTCTGCGTCGGAGAAACCCAACCTATTATCGGTTGTCATACTAGCCACACAATCTTTAAACTGATCAGCTGAGGTCTCCTGCGGCATGTGCGCAGTCTTCAAGAAAGCAATCAGAGCCTTAGCATGGGCCTCTGAACACAACAATAAGGACAACATAGAGATCTTCGACGGGGTTTGCCCAAGCTGTTCGACTACATTGTAGTCGCTTTTCTTGATGATCTTTAGAATTTCCTCTATCTCCTGTCTAGAGGCCTCAACAGTAATCTTCCTCGGTGCCTCCGTCTGGGCAGGCTCACCGGTGGTCCCTTTGCCCCGAGTGTCAGCTGACTCGGTGAAAGGAGTAAGAATTGGAACTTGAGCAGGGACAGTAACAGATGTACTAGCCGGCGTAATAACAACAGGCTTCCGAACGATTGGTGGAGAGATCTCAGGGGAGAAAAGTCTTCCGATGTGGGTGACTTTACTAGATCCAACAATATTGCTGACGTCAGTATCAGCCTCTTCAATACTCAAATCTTATTTAACCCCGTGATAATACACGTCAGCCCCATAGTGCCATGGGACAACTTTATCTGATGTATAGGGGATAGGCCCAGGAATGGTGATGATCAACGGGGCGATTCTTGGAACAGATGTAATTCTAACAGGCTTTCTCGAGGAAGCCTTGGAAGAATTGTCGAAAATGGTGATTATAGCAACTTCTTCAACAGGAACCAAAGGAACAACAGTCTTCTCAATCAGAATTTCTTTATTATCCATCAGGCGTTGGACACCTGACTTCAAAAGATGGCAACCGGTAGGTAGGACGGAACACAGACGGCAACCTTCGCCATAACCCGGAAATAAACCAGCTAACAGACGGTTCTTCTTCACAGTCATTAAGGGAGTAGCAATGTCTTTCACAGAAACCATAAATGAGTCTTCCTCTACAGCATTCACTCCATGCTTGGGCATAGGAGCAGTCACAACATTAGGCCTTTTCGGCGCTTCGAACTCAATCTCTTTAGCATCAATTAAATCATGTACCTTATTCTTCAGGACCCAGCAATCATTTGTATCATGCCTCGGGCTATCAGAATGAAAAGCACAGCTGGCGTTCGGATTGTACAGCGGTGATGTTGTATTAGGATTCTTTGGGGCTTCCTTCGGAATCAACAAGTTGGTCTTTAACAACTGCGGAAGAATCTGAGACAGGGTCATATGAAGCTGAGTGAATTGTCTTTGCGGCCTCTCGGCTCTTGGCTGATTGTTGTGTTGTGTGGCAACAGTTGGTCTTGATATAACAACCGCATTTACTTCTTGGCAACGCTCAGGTCTATTATGGCTCTTTGAACTGTAAACAGCGTCGGATTCCTTCTTAAAAGGATTATTCTCGGTACTTGATGAAGCACCCTTCTGTATCTTACCGCTCTTGATATCGGCCTCAATTCTTTCCCCGGTCATAATCATCTCAGTAAACCCGGACGATGAACTTCCAATCAGGTGGTTGAAATACGGACCAGACAAGGTCCCCAAAAACATATCCACTAACTGCCTGTCAGCCAGCGGGGGTTTTACTCTTCCAGCAAGGTCCCTCCATTTCTGAGCGTAGTCTTTGAAACCTTCGCTCGCACCCATAGACATACCCTGAAGTTGGGTACGCGTGGGAGCGAGGTCGGCATCATATTGGTACTACTTGTAAAAAGCAGCATCAAGGTCTTCCCAATTACGGATACTAGCTCCTTCCAGCTGGTAAAACCATTCAAGTTGAGTCCCTGAGAGACTATCTTGAAAGAAGTGGATCCAGAGGTTCTTATCAGTAGTGTATGGATGGATCTTTCTAACATAGGAACGGAGGTGCAATTTTGGGCAAGAAACCCCGTCGTATTTAGCAAAGATTGGTGCTTTAAACTTGTGGGGAATCACCACCCCAGATGACAAACCCAAATCACCAAAGTCCAATCCCGGTACCTTCTGGATCTCCATCGCACTTAACCGGTCTTCAAGTTGTTTATACCTATCCTCAGCCGGAGGATACTGGTCTTCGTCAAAGTCAGTCTCATTGTTAGAAACCACAGGGCTATGAGCCCTCCTTTCTTCCTGATTCTCTCCCCCTCCAGATAAGTGGGATAAATTTACTTCATCTCGCAAATTGTTACCAAATCTACGACCCATGTTCAGGAGGACCTTCTTCTTCTTCTTCTTCTTATCCTTCAAGATAAGAGTCTTCAGATCTTGCTGACCCTTAGCCAAATTCATGAACATTTCCTGGAATTGAGCGTTTTGAGCTTGTAGAGCCTTGATAGCTTGATCAGTTGATGTTTCAGCAGACATGATGCTGAAATAAACAGCGAAGAAGATGAGAAACCTGTAAAGGTACCTGTAATGAGGTGCATGGAATGAAATGTGTATGATATGATTTCAAAGACGTCGAGAGATTCAAATTCGTAAACCAAAATGAAACACACTTTTATTAGATAAATAACTTGAAACAATGTTTGATAAATGCCTTTAAGGCGTTACAAAGGGAAAAACTGAAAAGTAAATCAAAACTAGAAATAACAAAAGACATCAGCGCTCCCATGGTCGTTTTTCGTTGGTGCTGACATAATCATTGAGGACCTTCTCATTCTCCAGCTGCCTTATAAGCTTTAGAATCTTCTGCTCCTGCTCGTGATACTTTTCTCTGTAAGTATCCCGCTCTTCTCTTAGCTGCATCTAAGACCTCTTTAATTCCACAATGTCAGTAGGCATGTACGGATGGAGGATGGTAGGAGGAACCCCTTCTTCATCAGCAATCTCAACAATCACAGGCAAGACAGCTTCGTACGGCATTCCCAGCTTTTGGGCACGGATATGAACCCATCGGAGATACGGTTCCATCGGAAGAGAGGTCTTCATCCCTAACTCATGTGGATCAGACCGGTGCACCCTGTCCCAAGCTCGTATGAACCTGTGGTGATGCTCGTCACTATCCCCTTGGAAGTCAAAGACAATGCTTGGCATCAGCAACTCATGAGGTCCTTCTCTCCTAGCTCTCCCAAACTATCGTAAGGCTAGACAAGGATTATAGGTGATCCCTCCTCGAATTCCAAGTAGTGGAACATTGGGATATTCCCCACAGCAATCAATAATAGCCACTTCTTCCATGTCTTTTGTGCTCCAGATAATGTCAGTGTGAGCGAGAGACATAATCCTGTAGGCCCAACCCATGCCTTCCTTGTTCTTCAAAACTTATTTGGGGATGTGAGAAATAAACCACCTCGCCAGCAATGGTGCACAACACATAAGGGTTCCCCATTTCCGAGCAGTACGGGCATAAAGAGAGTGTAGAATGTCACCCAAGAGAGTGGGCACCGGATTACAGGACATGAAAATCTTCACCGCATTCACGTCGACGAAAGAATCTGAGTTAGGAAACAACACCAAACCATATATGAGAAGAGCCAGAATGTCCTCGAATGCCTGAAAATCCAAACTGTCCCAAAACTGATTATCCCGATCAACCAAGAACTTAGCCAAGAAGCCCTTTGTCCCACTTCGAGTCTCCCAGTTAGACATTACCTCAGCCTTTGTCAGATGGAGGGTTGAAGCAATCTCTTCCGGCCTAAGGACTTTCTCCAAACCTATAAACGGGGTCTGCTCTAAAATAGCGATACCAAGTAGATCAGAGAACTCCTCCAGAGTAGGGACTAACTGATAGTCCGGGAAAGTGAAGCAGTGGTATAATGGATCAAAGAACTGGCACAAAACACTCAACATCTTCTCATCCATCTTGGAAGTGACCAACCCAAGGAGGTGACCATGTCTTCTGATAAAGGAGGAAGTATCTAGAACCTTTGCAACCAAATCTCTAAGCTGAGTAGGAATCTGTACAAAGCTGATCCGAATAGTGTTTCTACGCATGGGTGCCATGACCAACAAAACAGAACAAATATGAATCCCATCTGTCTTTGAAATAGGTTAGTCTTGATGCAAGATGCGTGCAATGTCATGATGCATGATGTTATGATAGAAACACACCACAAGTATTCACAGATAGCAAACATGGTAAGGGCAAACAAGTCACACAGATAGCCCTTAGATTTCAGGCTGGCAAGGAGTTTAGGTATTACCCTCTTTCAGTTTAGTTGGTTCACACCTGTCCTAGTAATAGTAATCGGGTTCTAGAGGATCTCAATATCAGTGACCACCCTCGATCGGTCATAATTCCAATTTGGTAACCTTTTCTTGCGGCCGGAATCATCACGAGAGTTTGGTCTCAATGAGTGTAGCATACTGCTACTGTTCTATGGCCAAGTTGGTCGATTATAGGTTCTAAGGTCAGTTGGTGCTTAATGACCCCTTAGAAGACCCATATTCTCCTTGTTCCACCACAAGGGATATCGGTACAAACTAAAGTGCCACACCAATATAGCTACTGCTTCAACCGTATCGGTCTACGCCGTACAGTTCCCTCACAGTCTATTTCTACTTACCTAAAGGGTATCCCTCAGATCCGGGTTAGGATCTATAGTAACTCCGATTCAAACCCGCAATGATGAAGCATACAAATCAAGCAATTGAAAACATTATAATGAACTATTCCTAAGGTACACCTCACTTATATTTCCCCAGCAGAGTCGCCAGTTATGAGATACGATGGGAAGAACTTACTGTTTTTGGAATGCTGGTTTGTGTTTTGCGTTTGTTTTTGCAAAATATCGCGGTAAGCAAGAGTCGCCACCGACTTTTATTTTATCCAACGAGGAAAGGAAAAAAGCATAGAAAAATCCTTTTCGAGATTTTCTAGGTACGGGGGGGGGGGGGGGGGGGGGGGGGTAGATTATAGAAAGGGAAGGTATTAGCACCCTTTCTATCCGTAGTTATCTACGGGCTCTTAGGTACTTGCTCATCATTTTCAAAATGTTTTCTTTGTGCTTGTGGGTTTGAAAAAGTTTTTGTTTTTAACTTCGATTTAACTCTTACTTCTGTCCTCAAGAGTGTAATGAAGTGTTTTGAAAACTTTGTTTGAAAAAGTGTAAGTGTGGAAGAGTTTTGTTTTGGATGAGCAAGTAGCTAAGAGCTATCTACCTACTCGAAAAAAGAATCGTTCTATGCTAATTTCCTTTAGACAATGATATCCCACTATTAATGAGTAGGTAGCACCGTCGTTGGAGTTTAAGGGTCAATTCGAATGAGGGACTTACAGTCACTAAAGCAATGTTAGGACGCTTTAGCGGTAACCCTAATGTCTTAGATCATTTGTTTGAGGCAACAATATCTGAGGCAACCATTTCGAGGCGACTGTGATGTTTTAGATAAGAGGACGACCTCTAAAACGACCTATACTCAATGACCGTGTACAAAGGCAACCAAGTGGGGTGTACCCTAGGAGTGCGCATGTGCGAGTGTGTTGTTTTTCAGTTTATTTTTATCTTTGCACATGTTAAGGGTGATCTAACTTGATTTTAGTTTAAGCATTCAGTCTTGTCATGCAAACTCTATTATCAAACATCTAGCAGTTATAATTAGCAGAAATTAAAATGCGGAAATTAAATTACAAGGCGTCGGGTATTTACATCGCCAAAAGCAACCCTTTGAAAATAAAATAAAGTGGTAAATAAAATTTCCTAATTATCTATTACAAACCGGGAGCAAATACATCAATATGATAAAAATAAATAAAGCACGCGGGAAATTAAATAGAATGCGAGTTTAGGGTTTTGACCCTTTGGATTAAAGAAAATGCTTTTTTTTTGTTTTTATTTAAGAAAAGAAATTAATCCTAAATTAAATACTAAATTAGTTATTAAATAAATTAAATGAAAAAATAATAAATGATATACTTTTTTAGTTTTTGATTACTTAAGAAAGAAATTAGAAATAATTAAATGAATTAAAACCTAATTAATTCTAATTAATTTTATTTATTTACAAAACAAATTAAAGTTATTCTAGAATTAAATCTAATTAATAAGTTAGTATTTATTAATAAAAAATAAAATATCTAAAATTTTATTGGATAAAAAAAAGTATTTTTACGATTTTTTTGATAAAAAAGAAAATTTGTTATTGGTTAATAAATTAATTAAATAAAATATAGTAAATAAATTAAAGTAAATAAATAAAAGAGAAAGAGAGAATGAGCCTTTTATTTGGAGGGTGTGGGTAGCAACTTTGTTGGCCCAATAACGCTGACCCAATTGACTTTTTCTGATCTAGTACACGCGTGTTGACCTGGCTTATGGTGTACCCTTGAAACTTGACCACCAGATCTGGCCATCTGGCCATCTGGCACCTGGATGAGGGATGAACATGGTGGAACTCCTGGCCTAGGCGCATATGGGATTACCTGAAAACAAATAAGAAAATGGAACTTGCTGGAGGCAGGGATCGAACCCCTGACCTCCAGCCTTTGGATCCTTGGACGCTTATATGGCCACCACTAGGCCAACTTGTTTTATTTGTTATAACAATATAAACATAGTATAATATATAGAAACAAAGTATATGGCCTGAAATTAAAAAAAACACGCAAAAGATTTGAATGGCCCAATGGATGGATGACACGAGTTCGTCCCTGTCCTCCCAGCACTGTAACTTTACTTGCGGATTTTTATCCGCAGCAAAAAACGCAGCTTCATTCCAAAATCCTCCTCAGGCTATGAAAACGATTTCTAAGGACATGGTTGAGTTCGTCTCAAACCACTGATCACAACCATGACCAATATGATGGCCAATTTTCCTTGAAACAGAAAACCCCAAAAACAAACGACGAAACCCTAATAATGGTGGGTCTCGTTACAGGTCACGAAAACGCAATTGAATGATACCAAATGCTTACAAATGGTTTATAGATTCAGAATGTGCTGTCCATTCATATCAACCATGCTTAAATTGAGAAATATGAAATCAAGAATAGGGCCATGTTATGAAGGACTTACAGCGCGTATGAGGGCCTGAGAATGCCTGGTTTGGATTGGGTTAGCTTGTGAGAATTGCAAGGAAGCGATTGAGACCAATATCAAGTCCTGAAAATGCCTCTAACCTTGATTTTGATCTTCCACTTTTTTGTGATTTTTGTTAGTTTTGTTCTGCCTCCACAAGTGATCTCTAACCCTTATTCTTATATGCTGCGCTTGCTTATGTATTGTGCAATACATTAGGTCTCAATTTGCTGTCCAAATCTCTCTCCATTAAGGCTTTGATATTTGATTTGATTTTCCTTTACAAACTTTCCAAATTGGCTTGATTTCAATCTTTTTGTGCATACAAGCCTTGATTCGAGTTTGATGAGGTACTAGTTGTCCATTGGAACCTGAAATCATTAAAAAATCTTTGGTTATCAATATCTTTGATTTTATGTGATTTTATGTGATTTTATTTGATTTAAAATGAATTAATTCAAATAAAACTCAAATTAAATAATAAAAATCAAATTAAATAATAAAAATAAGATATGGACACATGGCCAAGGCTAGGGCACGTGGGTAATAAGTCAAACTCAAATCAAGTGAAAAAGAATGGGCCCATTTGGCAAAATTTGATGTTTTGGGGATAGTTGACTTTTGGCAATTTTGCAAAAAAGTCCAACTTCAACAATGCATAACTTCTTCAATTTTGAACTTTTGGAGGTGTTATTGGACTTTTTTAGAAAGCTTAAGATGTCCTATAATCAACCATTTTGTTCTCATCTCATTTTGATATTCCATTCTCAAGTTAGAAGCTTTGACAAAAAAGGTGTTTTTGTTGACTTTCAAAAATGACCTATAATGTCAAAATTCATAACTTTTTGTGAATGCATATTCTGATCTTGGGGTATGAAGATGGATTGTAGGTAATTTAATCCTCTTAAAAATGAGTTTTGGATGGGTCATTTCTCATAAAGTATGAGAAAGTTATGCTTGGTCAAAGTTGAGTTGACTTTTCCTACAAAACCCTAATTTAGTAACTTTTAAATCTTGATGAATTGTGAGCAATCCTTGATGAATCATGATCAAACCTTGATCAAATGATGAAATATCCTTCAAAATGATAATGTTGACAAAAAATCTTGAAGTTTGACTGTATTTGGGTTACAGTTGACTTTTGCCCTAGCATAGTCGATTTTTGGACCTTTGAGCAATTGACTGAGCAAACTTCCTCTGCAAGGCTTGAAATTTGACATGGATGATCTTGAGAAAATATTAGGACATTGGGGAGCACTTGAGGTCATTTGGACTCAAGGATCTTGATGCAACACAAAAACCTAATTTGGGTAGACTGCCTTAGGAGAGAGCTTGTCTGACCAACTCTTGAGGAACCTTGAGCAACTTGGAGATTTTTTCTTGCAATGCTTTGAGAAACATGGGAGGGCAAATTTTTGGGTACAACAATGAGGCTTTGAGATGAAATGTGAGGCTTTGAGATGAAATATCAAAAGGATTCAAAGCATTTTGTTTTTGAGATACTGAAGAAAGATGAGAATGGTCTTCAAGCACCGTTTCTTTTTTTAGATAAATCAATTAGTTCTTATCTTAAGTTCTAATACACTTTTTTAAAAATTCATCATTTTTTCCATGTTTTAAGAGTTGCAATTTTAAAAGCCCATGTCATTCTTCATTTCCAATTTCTTTCATTTAGAACCAACAACTTTTGCAATTTTGTGATATCATTCTCAAAATTAAAATTATACATTCCTCGAAATTAGTTTGTTTATTGCAAGATTCAAAAATCAAACAAAGAAAGAAGTCCAATATATTTTTTCCTATGTTTCTATTACAAGGCATAATACAAAGTCTTCATGTTCCTAGCCTTCAAGTGTTTTCAAGTCTTGCCACAGTCTTCTTGCCATCTTCCTCTATTCTTCATTACCTTTACCTGAAACAAAACAGAAAAAAATCAGTGATCAAATGAATTCAAATTTACAAATAAGCTATTCTAAATCATCATGAGGGTTTGGTTATTGGAATCAGAAAAGGTTTTTAAGCCATGTTCTTGTACCCAAAACAGCCTCATACTAAGAAGTTAATCATAGGCCTGAAAAATTGAAAATCACAAATAAATTGGTCCATAATGGATTAATTCAGAAAGTGCAAAAGCAGAACAAATTCCCAACCCAACAGATTTCAAGCTCGAACAGAATTCACACCATAAGTCAGCAAAGCTAACTTGTAAAGCCTCAAAGTAATGTCTTATCATAGGCCTCAAAGAAAAGAAAACATTTCAAATCACAAGACTTGATTCATAAGCAAGATAGCACGGAGCAGTAGGAGCCTCAACTCCATCATTGGCTAGAAGTAATCTTCTGCAAAACCTAACAATTGGTTCACAAAAGTTAACGAAAATCAGTTGCCATCATATTTTCACAACCAAACAAGAGAAGCTTAATGTTGTTTCATTTCAAAACCAGAGTTCAAAAATTAGATCATAGGCCTAGGGGGTTTCACTGCAAATCCCAAACAAAAGGTTTTGTTCACAGCAAAAAAGCAAGAAAGAAAAAGTTTTGGCAAAACTTTCACTACAGCCTCAAACAAACATTATCCTATCACTGGCCTAAAAATATCTTTTTCAAATCACAATCAAAACTTGGTTCACAAAAGACAAAAGACAAATCAGAAAAAGAAGCCTCATATTTGTTGGTCTCAATCAAAAAATCAGAACTACAATAGTAAAGTCATAGGCTAACTGTATTGCAAATCTTAAAGTAAATATTTTGTTCACAGCAGAGCCAGCAAAGTCAGAAAAGTATAACAACAAGTATAGAAAACTGTAAAAGGAAAAGATAGTACAGCAGACATTGTACCAGCAACCAACAAGCAAAGTCAACTAGCAAAGTTGATTTATTAAAAACCAGTACAAGCAACAAAGCCAGCAGTATTTTGTCACTATTTTATCACAAATCAACCAATATAAAAGGGCAACAATATTGTGCAAGAAGGGGAGAGTTTTTTGGCCAGCAAGAATAATATACAGAAAAGATAAAAGTCCAGCCACTGTTTTCATCAAACTCAAAGACCCTCAAAGATCACTGTCAACAAGCCACAGTATACCAAAACACAACAACAACGTAAAGAGGTAATTTCTCAAACTATTTTCAGATTCTTTTCATAGAAATATGCAAAACTTTTGAAACTTTTTCTTAGCTTTCTTTTACAAAACATATAGTTTAGGGTCAATTAAAAGCCAAATAGAATACATAGGGACAGAAAAACTTGTAACATAAGTGAACACAAATCCATCATTCATTTATCTCAAGAAAAGATCAGCAACCACATCATTTTTCTTTTCAATTTTACAAAGAAAACATACAGAGATTCCAAACCCCAAACTAACAATAAACCTTTGTCTCAGAAGATGTATAGAGAAAACAAAAAACCCAGAAAATAACACAAACAACTAACTTAGTTCATCAGAGCCATCACCATTCATAAATATACAAAACATCATTAGCAACATTAAACTGTCAAAACCCTCAAAATCATTTCAATTTTTTTTCCAGCAAGTCAACAAGATATACAAAATATACAAAGCCATAATCTCGACAAACAGAACCAAAACCCTCAACAATCATTCATCAGCAAATATACAGAAACATGCAAAACCCTAAACAAATTTTCCATCATTTTCCAAAACCTAAATCCCTTCAGAAGTTTGTAAGAAAGAGAGAGAAAAGGAACGATCTCACCTAAACAAAGTCGTTTCTGTGAAATCCAAACCCTAGGGTTTCGTTGCTTCCCTTTAAGATCTACGCGAAATCAGTTACTGTCTATAAAAATAAGCACCAGATTAGGATAGATGAGAGAAAGACAATTAAGATAATGTAAAAAAATAGAGATTTGAACCCAGCAGCCGCCGTCACTGCCGTGAGGCAATTTCCGGCGCGATTCTGTTTCTTCTTCGGTGAAGGAATCATAGAGAGAGAGCGAGAGAGTCAGAGAAGTGAGAGAGAGAAATGTTTTGGCCAAATGAGACTGGGTCTCATAACCTGGTTTTTTTGTTCAAAACAACCAGGCCCTTCATTAGCCAGGACCAAACCCTTTATCTAATCCCTCCTCCCATTTTGCGTGTAAACCCCCCCCCCCCCCCCCCCTTCAGCTCCAGGCCTTCAAACAAGCCAGTCCCAAAATCTCTTTCACTACCACGCACCCCCCCATTTCCCATATACCACGCAGGCCCAATTTCATTTTTTATTGTTTTTGTTTGCTGTGTACAAAAAGGCAATATGGGCCTAACCACGGATTTTTACTTCACTCACACACCATAATTTAATTTTTACACCCCATACTTTCCTTTTCATATTTTTCATTTTTTCTATTATTTACTTTTTACTATTAATAATGTTAATTTTATTTTTACTTTTATTAATAAGAAAAACAATAAAAATATTTATTTATCATGTAGTTAGTAATATATGTATTTATTTTCATTATTTTCTAGATTAAAGACAATAAATATATATTTTTTTAAATAAATTTAGCTCTTTTTAAACTTAGGTTTATTTTAATAAAAATTAAATTAGAATTTAGAACTTTATTTTCATTAATTTTATTTATTTACTAATTTAATTAAATTCACAAAAAAAACCCTAAAAAACAAAAAAAAAACTTGTTTTCTTTGATAAATTAATTCTTTTATTAATTTCATTTTTATTTTAGTTAATTATTTTCTTTTAATTAAGTCAAAATCTTTAACACAAAAATACACTTTATATTCATCCCATTGCTTGTACATTATATTCATATCATTATTTATACATTATATCATTATTTGTATATTCCATTTCTGGTACATAATGTTTATTTCAATTTTTGTACATTATTCAACATGGTTGTAATAGATAATTAGGTTTAACTTTCTTGCAATCCCCATTTGTAAAAATGTATACCCCATCCCACCAATGATGTAATTGCATAGGATATTTAATTCTCGCAATTTATCGCTTTCATATAATGCTAGTAATTAGGGTTTGTATGGAAAGACAAAATCAAACTTAGCAAACCCTAATCCAAGAAAGCAATGCATGTAAATCAATCCACTTGCACACTTGCACCCTTAGGGTAATTCCACTTTGTTGCCTTACCAAAAATGGCCATGTTATGCATGTGGAATATCTTAGCAAAAAGCAATAAAAAATACAAGATCATAGTCCCTCGATGACGCTATCAATGTTGCCTTTTAAATGATCTTAGTCCCTTAAAAAGAATTTCTAAGGTATTTCACAACATTGTTATCATGGCTATACGATGACCCATGCACGTCCCTTTACATCCAAAGATAGGGTTGCTTACCAAATCAATGGTAAGATAACAATGTCAAAGGAAAAGAAAATGAATAAGAAAGACATTTGATTAGGTAGATTGTTCCTAATTACTTGCTCTATCTCAAAACAAACACACTTGCTATTTTTTTAAAAACAAACACTTACAAAAACATCTTACAAAATTGAAAACATTTTCAAAAAGATCAACATCTTTGTATACATTCTTACGAACGAGAATCATTACAAAGATCGCCTAAACAATGACCTCTTTACAAAATACTTTCAAAAAACACACAAAGCACAATTTTAAACAAAAGCAAGTGATCTAAAAAGTAACTAAGAGCCCATGGAAAACCATGGATGAAAAGGGTGCTAATACCTTCCCTTTTCATAATCTACCCCCCGAACTCAAGAAATAATTTCAAAGGTCTTTCCTGTGCTTTTTCACCTTTCCTTTTGGATAAAAGAAAAGTTGATGGCGACTCTTTCTAACCACAACATTTGCAATAAAACGCAAAACGATCAAGTCAATTCTCCCACTGTATCACACTTATGTTATGAAGAAGTCAGATTTCTTGGTTGCATTCTTAAGGAGTGAGAGTATTTGACTTTGATTTGACTCTATTGAGGGAGTCTGGGTTCAGCATATGCGGGAATTGATGTCCTTCAATATGAGAGAATGAAGTTTTTCATGTGTTTTCATCTAGTGCTCAAGTTTTCATCTTCAGCTGGAGCATTGGTTATTCATGACAGAGGGAGTCATGTATTTGTCTGTGGATTGTTGTTGCAATGGTATAGATATTGTTTGGGTGTTGTTCAAGCTTGTGGAGATCTTATGCCTCTTTTGAGGGTGTGATGTCAGACAACATGTTGTGCCATTATGAAGTTTGTTGTGATCTTGACAAGGCATGGTTGGTTCTTAGCCATGTAAAGTTGGGTGTTTAAATAAGGAATGCACGTATCTCTCCAAGTGATCTAATGGTTATGTCTGAGAGAATTTATTTTTCTCTGCATATTCTATATTATTTTTAGAGGTGTCACAAATGTGATATTTTGATGTCTTGGTGTGTGTCACTAAGTCTAAGTGAAAGGAGAACACTTAGAATCCAGTGGAAGACAATATGGTTGAATATGTGTTGGTCAATGTGTAATTAAAAAAACAATGCCTGACTGGATGTCAGGACATTATTCAAGACATGTTTCTTGTGTGATCAACAAAGGGTTTTTGTGAACAACTTGATCAAACACGTGTCAGAAGGTGTGTTTGACTATACATGTGCATGTATTGGGACTAGTTCTTTTCAGTAGAAATAGTCCAGAGCTATTAAAGATGTTCAAAGTTGTTCTTGGACGGTGCATATTGCTTTTGGTGACAGTTTCTCCTCAAATAACATTACCTTTGACCAAGATTATTGCTACATCTAAGGATCGTTATTTCCCAAGTAAATGACCATCTATTTATAGAGGGTTCTCCTGTCCTCTTTCACTATAGAAGTGCTCATCATCATAATAGGCTTTATTCGATTTTGGGCAAGTTGTTCCTGGTTCTGGTGTTGTGAAGGCTTTCTTTGCCAAGTTTTGGCTAAAAAGGGGGAGGAATGTGATGATCAAAGTGCTCGAGGTGCTCGGTTGGTTAATATGGAGTCTTATTTTCCAGATCTATCACAAACATGTTAGATAGGATGTTCCATCATGTTGTGTTTGAGTTTGTGACTTATGATCTGAGTTATGAAAACAGTTGTGACTTGTGTTCTGAGTTACCAGGAGTGGTGGTTGATTTGTCTAGGTCGACTGGTGGTTGTTGATCAAAAAGTGGTTAAGTAATCTCTTATGCCACCATTGGTCTTCTGTGGCAAGAAATGGTTCTTGGTTTGAGGTGGGTGTCATCTATCTTCTTCCTCATGTACACCAAATGACTTCGGGACTTTCTACTCCTTTTCTTGAAGGTGCTATTCTTTGGTGACAAGTTTGGTACTGCAATGGAGCTTATCCAAATTTTGGAAAGAAGATGTCGAACAAGATGTCCTGACATCTTATCTGAAGAGTGACTCCATGGTGTTGTACTGCTGAATTCAGTAGTTGTTGAAGACTACTGTTGAAGGATTTTTTTTGTTATTGATGTAATATTGGTTTGTAATTTTTTATTTATTTGTTTTAGCCAAAATTTTCCAAAGGGGGATATTGTAAGTTCTCTATTTTTAGGATTGACATTAATTTTTGTAAAAAAAAATAAGACAACAATATGTTAGATAGGAGGTGCTAAATTGCTAACATGAACAGGTTGAACAAGAAGTCCTATCTTATGTTGAGACATGTTGAGATGAGAAGTTCTCATCATCTGAAACAACATGTCGGATAAGATGTCCTATGAAGAAGCATATGACATCGTACATGAGCTGAAGTGGACAGTTAGATTATGTTATGATTTAATAGATGCAGATTATTCTGGGAATATTATGCAATATTATATGGCGCTGATTTAAAGGTCAAGAATAATCAAATCAAAATATTGAAGAATATGCAGTTTCTAATATGGAGATATTTTAGGAAACTAATGATTAAAGACCTTGTTTGTAGTAGAAGTTACTACTGGTTGTTACAACTGATATTCTGTATTTTGAAGGCCCAAATCTAGTTGGGTATAGGTTATAAATAGAAGCCTTTGTAACCTAGGAAAGGTACAAGTTCAAGATGTAGAAGTCTAGGGCTTTGTCCTTTTGTCGCTCTCTAGGAGAGTTGGTGTAAGTGAACCACTCGGGTTTGAGATGGTCATTGTGTTCTCACTCAGAAACCTGTAGGTAATGAGTTGAGTATTGTTCTTGGAGGAAGCTTTGGAGTAACTCCAAGTTGTGTTCTTAGTCAAGATTCTTGGCTAGAGATTGTCATGGAAGTGTTCCTTCCCGTTTGTTCAGAATTATTTTGTGTCCAATCGGTGTCTGTGATTGAAGAGGGATTGAGGAGGGCCTCATATCTAGGCGAGTCTTAGATAGAAATCTATAAAGGGCAGTGATTAAGTGATTAGGCTGTAAACTAGAGGTTTAATGTAGGGTCTATGAATTGATATTATTTGAGTGGATTTGTCCCTGGCTTGGTATGCCCCCAAAGTAGGAGAGTTGCTTCGAACCGGGTTAACAATGTTGGTATGTTGCTTATACTTTTCAGTACTATTTTGTATGCTTATACCTTTTCTATTTGTTTATGTCGGATCAGATGTCTCAACATGTCATATGACATCTGAGTTCTGTCATACCGGAATTTTAACATAGTTTACAACAAGGATGTTGTGAAAGATGTTCTAATATGCTAGTCAGGTTCATTTGAAGGCAGATATTCTGGCAGATGTTGTAATATGTTGTACCAGAACATGTGCAATTTGTTTTAAATCTTGACATATTTAATTAGATTCTGCTATATTCCTTTTGGATATGCCTCAGTAAATTCCGCAGGTCAAGAAGATTTAATCTGAAACACATTTTATACTCCAACTATACATAAGTTACTAAATTAGGCCTTGAGACAATTTAGGAAACTTGGTATTGTTTGTTCCAATATTTAAAGAGATTTTGCTGCACACTTGGTGTATCCCTCAACTTGTGGATCAAGAAATATCTGGATGCATATTTTGAAGCCCGTGGATTAGAGAGGTGTATTTAAGGAGAAAACCTAAACCTAATGTATCAATTCTTTCAATTAATTTTTTCATAATTTGTAAATTAGGGGAAGCTTATAGTCTTAGGTTTTGAGAGTCTCTTGTATGGGTGTAAGTCATCCTTGTATATTTTTATACTTGTGGTATACGTAGTGTTCTCACTCAGAAGTCTTTAGGTAATGAGTTGAGTATTATTCTTGGATGAATCTTTTAAGCAACACCAAGTTTTGTAGGAAGCGAGATGGTGATTTCTTATATCTAGATGATGACTTCTAGGTATAAGTGGCACTGGGTAGAGATTAAGTGAGAAGTTGTAAACTGTACTGTTTAGGCTTTAAATTGATACTACTAATAGTAGATTTCTTTCCTGGCCCGGTAGCCCCAAAATTAGGTGATGTTGCACCGAACTGGGTTAACAATTCTCTATGTTCTTTATCACTTTGCAATTTAATTTCAGTATCAATCACAACTTGATAAATTTGTTCATTTTGTCAACAGATGTTGTAACATATGTCTTGATATTGTTCTGATGTTGGGATATCAGTATGGACATGTGTTGCTTGTACCCGAATTTTAGATTTGGTTTCATAAAAATCAACTTTTAAGACTTTTTAGGAAACTTTGAAGATTATTTCCTATTTTTGTTAAAGATCTTGCAGTTGATTTAAAATTAGAAGATTGAATTTGATTGAAGAGTCCAAGCCCATTCTGGAAGAGTCTATATATAAGGACTTACTAAACCTAAAAATAGCAAGCATTCACATAAAAAACAATGGGTGCATAAAATAAGGGTTTAGGGTTTTGAGAGTACTTTAGGTGCTTTGTTTGTTTTTATGTGTTACCCGTGTATCTTTTTTATACATTGTGGTAGATTGATTGTTCATTGTTACTTGCCCATCACTCATGAGCTTTTAAGTAAATAGTTGATTGTGTGTCAAGTTATTTTTCTTAGAACTAAGTATTGTAATTGGAATTTTTTTCTTCTATTTTTGTTATTGTCACTAAGGTAATCGTGGGAAGTGAGAATGGGATTTCATATCTAGAAGTTTTCTAGGTAGAAGTTGCACAAGGTAGTGAGTATGTGATGTCTTGTAAACTAGGGTTGTTTAGATTTGAACTAATATTATCATAGTGGATTTCCTTCCTGGCTTGGTAGTCACCAGAGTAGGTGATGTTGCACTGAACTAGGTTAACAATTAACTATGTTATTTTACCTTATGTACTTTAATTCTACATAGTTTACTGTTTAGTAAAATTATTCTGTCAGCAGATGATGTCTTAATATTCATCTTGGCATTGTGTTTTGGTGTTGGGACATCAGTCTTGATATCTATTTTAAAGTGCCAGAATTTCAAGAAATACTATTAGGAAATCAAAGAACCCATATAATAAGACAAGTTTATGGTATGATCTACCAAACAATAGTAAGAAATTAGAAATTGTGTGTAGAAGAAATACAACGCCCCATTTCACAAAGTTTAAATTTAGATATTGTAAGAAATAAGGTCATATATAAGAATTTTGTTTTCTAATGAAAAATCATGAGAATAAAGAAGGACACTTACCCTCATATTTTTACAATAAATATCTTGAACATAAAAATACGTATGCATTTCATCTAATAAGGAAAATTGTTTATACTAACGAAAAAGCACCCAAGATGTATGGGTACCTTAAGTTAGGAACTAACCTTTTTTTTTGCAGGAAAGCTTTACAGCCTCGTACACTAAATGGTATCTTGATAGTGACTATTCAAAGCATATGACAAGTGACAAAAGCCTGTTTTATACCTTCTTTCCAAAATAAGGAGGGTATGTCTCTTATGGTGATAATAACAAAGGATAAATACTAGGTTATGGAACCATTGGTAAGGACCCTAATCCAAAGATCGGGGAAGTCCTCTTGGTAAAAGGACTAAAACATAATTTGATTAGCATAAATCAACTATGTGACAAAGGTAATAATGTGACATTTAATTCTTCTGGTTGCAGGGTTATAAAATCAAATTCAAATGAGACTTTGTTTACTAGCTCAAGAAGTGGAAACACTTACACAATAAATCTAAACAAAATTCCTTCAAGTGATGCATGTGTCCTTATCAACAAAGATTAATCTTGGCTATGGAATATGAGAGTAGCACACATATACATGGACCATTTAAATAAATTGGTCCAAAAAGAGCTTGTAAATGGTTTTCCAAACTTATGATTTGAGAAAAGTAGACTATGTGATGCTCGCTAAAAAGGAAAGCAAGTAAGAGCTTCTTTTAAACCTAAGAACATGGTTTCTACAAATCGGCCCTTACAACTGCTTCATATGGATCTTTTTGGCCCATCAAGAAACGTAAGCTTAGGCGGAAACGTTTAAGCTCTAGTAATTATAGATGACTACTCTTGATATACCTAGACAAAATTCTTATCTCAAAAAAGAGATGTGTTTGCTGCCTTTAGAAAATTAACCAAAGTTATCCAAAATGAAAAATGAACTAGCATTGCATTAATAAGAAGCGATCACGGATGAGAGTTCCAAAATGAGGAATTCAAAAAAATTTGTAATGAGAATGGTGTTCGGAAAACTTTCTCCACTGCTAGAACTCCCCAACAAAATGAAGTAGCAGAAAGGAAGAATAGATCTCTAATAGAGCTAGCAAGGGCGATGCTCAATGAGACAAACCTTCCCAAATACTTATGGGATTGATGTTGTTTACACAACTTGCCATGTATTGAATTGTGTCTTGATACGACCCATTCTAAAGCGAACACCCTATGAATTATATAAGGGGAAAAAGTCGAGCGTCTCTCATTTTCATGTCTTTGGATGCAAATGCTATATCCATAATAACAAAAAGCATAACTTAGGAAATTTCGATGCAAAAGTTGGTGAAGGCATATTCATAGGATATTCCACTTCGAGCAAAGCCTTTAGAATTTATAACATAAAAAACAGAACAACCAAAGAATCAATTCATGTTACCTTTGATGAAACTAACCCCAAAATTGTAGAAGTTATTGTTGAATGTACAGGTACTCTTGAAGATATTTCATAACCAATCCATAACAAAAATAATGATGCAGTTATAATTGAAGAATCAAATTAAGAATCAAATCTGGATACTCAACCAGAGACTCAAAATCTTCAAAAATAATGGAGGATAACAAAAGATCGTCCAATACAAAATGTGATTAGAGACATCTCTAAAATAGTGACCACCAGGCGGTCACTTAAGAAGGTATGTAATTTTGTGGCTTTTGTTTCACAAATTGAGCCAAAGGAATTCGATGATGATATCACCTATAAACATCAGTCTCTTTCTATGCAAGAAGAGTTAAATCAATTTGAGCGAAACAATGTTTGGGAACTTGCTCCCAAAGATTCAGCTAATCTGGTTATTGGAACCCAATGGGTTTTTCGCAACAAGCTTGATGAAGAAGGAAATGTTTTAAGAAGTAAATCTAGGCTAGTTATGAAAGGATATAGTCAATAGGAGGGAATAAATTTTGATGAAACCTATGCTCCAATAGCCAGATTGAAGCCATAAGAATGTTATTAGCTTTTTCATGCATCATGAATTCTAAACTATTTCAAATGGATGTAAAAATTTCCTTCTTAAATGGATATATTCAAGAGGAGGTATTTGTAGACCATCCTCCTGGATTTATTAATCCCACCTTTCCAGATCACATGTTTAAACTTAAGAAGACACTATATGGCCTAAAAAGAGCTCATAGAGCATGATATGATTGCTTAAGTAAGTTTTTACTTGAAAAAAACTTTGAACGAGGGCAAGTTGACAAAACTTTTTTCATTAAGAAAACATAACATGAAATTCTACTAGTAAAAATATATGTTGATGATATCATTTTCGGTGCTACTAATCAATCCTTCTACAAGGAATTTTCTAAAATAATGCAGAATAAATTTGAAATGTCTATGATAGGAGAGTTAAAGTACTTTCTAGGACTTCAGATTTCTCAAACTAAAGGATGGACATTTATAAACCAAGCTAAATATTGCAAAGAATTACTTAAAAGGTTTGATATGGAAAATTCAAAATTACTAGCAACATCAATGTCAACATCATGCTCCCTAAAAAAAGAGGAAAACAGAAAGTCAGTTGATGAAAGAAAATATCGAGGTATGATAGGATAACTATTATATTTAATGGCGTCTAAACCTGATATATGTTCTCAGTATGTATGTGTGCACGCTTTCAAGCATCTCCCAAAGAATCACATTTTCGCATTATAAAGCACATAATGAGATATCTCACTGGCACACAACAAATGGGTCTATGGTACCCCAGAGGAACCGAATACAACTTGGTAGGATACTCAGATTCTGATTTGTAGGATGTAGATTAGATAGAAAAGTACAAGTGGTACATGTCACCTGCTAGGAAACTCACTTGTTTCTTGGCACAGTAAAAAACAATCTATTGTATCCCTACCTAAAGTTGAGGCAAAATATGTCACTGTCGAAAGCTGTTGTGCCCAAATAATATGGATGAAACAACAATTAAGTGATTATGGGGGTAAAAGTAGGAGTCGTAGCGATAAAATATGACAACACTGGTGCAATTAATCTCACCAAAAACCCTACTTAATTCTCGTGCAAAACACATTGACATTAAGCACCACTTTATTAAGGATCATATAGAAAAAGGTGAATGCATGCTTAATTTTGTAGACTCATACAATCAACTCGCATATATATTCACTAAATCACTTCCAAAAAAGAGATTTTTTTTCATAAGAGTAGAACTTGGAATCTTAAATCAATCGTGAATAAATAACTACATGTGAATCTATGTTCCTTTCTTATTTTACCTTTTTGATTATACCAAAGGGAGAGAAGTACACTCTCAGGGGGAGAGCATATCTTCTATCTAACTCAGAGGGAGTTTGAGACACTCCAAAAATATATTCTCCTTACTATTATTTACCACACTCTCTGAGAGATGCATTGCCATCATTAAAAGAGGGAGAAT
The DNA here is from genome assembly GCA_948472305.1 of Vicia faba. Classification (NCBI taxonomy): domain Eukaryota; kingdom Viridiplantae; phylum Streptophyta; class Magnoliopsida; order Fabales; family Fabaceae; genus Vicia; species Vicia faba. The sequence goes on from OX451741.1 coordinate 1,139,611,186, forward strand.
CTGAATCTATGTGCTTGTAGGTAACAATCAAGTTTTGATGACGACAACACATCCAAAGTACTCAAAGACAATTGGCGTCAACAAGAGTCTCAAAAAGAAAGATGTGAAAGATTGTATAGTCTTGTCATAATATTTGTGAGCGAACTAAGTATTTGTAAAAATGAAACAATAACTTAAAAATACTAAGGCAACTCACACACACACACAAAAACATTTTTCATAAAAATAAATTAAGCCAAAATAAACTAAAGAGCCTTAAAAATCCTTTTAAGCTAAATTTAACACTATTTAATCGATTAAGCTAATCGGTTTAATTAGTACAAACTTGCGCGGAAAAACGCATATCAAACGTCATAAATATGACATAAAGGCTTTATATCCAATTCTTCATTCATGGGCGTTATAATTCATTATATAAAGGATTTAATCGATTGAATCAATCGATTAACTCTTTAATTCGGCTCATGAATTATTTCCTTTATTGGAGAATCCAACTATTATATAAAGGAGTGATTTCCTCACTAGAAATCACGCCACTTTCCAACGTTTTCATTTTGTTTGAAATTTATCTCTCTAAACTCTCTCTTTCTCTCTTTAAGAGATTTCTCTATTTCTTCACTCTTGGTTGCCTATGTGTTTTGGAGTGAGCCTTCATTTGTGAGTGTATTATTTTTGTAAGTGGTGGTGCTGATTATATATGTTCTTAAGGTATACATCCTTACACTACAACAAATAATGCATTTCATGACAGAGCTTTCACATCATCCAGAAAAACAACGAGGTACTAAGCCTAAGCGCACCATGTTTTTATATTTTTTTAATTATAAAAATAACAACTTGTCTCGGTTTCTAATACATCCGACAGGTAAAACTAATATAGACGTGCTTTGATTCCAAACTTTTGTAGTTTATATTTTATTTTGATTATAATTGTAAACTAAAACAACAAATCCTTCAATTTTTTGATATAACCGAGAGATCAACTAATCAGATTTTATTATAAAAGAAAAAAGATTTTACCCTAATCCTTACTTATTTGTAGCCACCCCAAACCCGCAAGCATCATTCTTTGGGATGAATTGCAAGACAGAAAAAACCTTCAATATTCTTATAGAACAATATTTTTCTACCCTTGCAATCTATCTCATATAATGGTGTTGATATTGTTGTTGGTGTTGGTGTTGTTTTTGTTGTTGTTGTTGTTGTATTTTTTGCTCATTAGATAGATTGTAAGTGCAGAAAAATCATTTTTGATTCAAGGAGACAATGAAGGAAGCTTCATTCTCTTTTTAACTATCAGATGATGAATATCAGCAAAGATATTCATTCAAAAGAGCAAAAATTTGTTTTAAACCATTTATTTTAATATTTTGTGTAAACAATATAAATTCAAAAAAAAACTTTTCACCTTGATTTTTTAAAAAACGAGGTGATAGCTATAATCAGAAGATTTATTACCTCAGTTTTATGCTAACGCTGAGGGGTAAAGATCATATTTTACTATAAATACCTTTTTTAAACAGATTTTACCCTAAATCTAGCTATAATCAGTGTCCATTGTCATGAAAACTTTTGATCTAGAATCGCTTAAGGAGAGATCTCTGAGATGGATTGCATGTGCAGAAAATAAAATAACTTATTCGAAGTTGGATAAGTTGTGAAGTGCTTTTTGGATATGCAACATAAAGGTATGCAACAAAATTTGGATTCCATCAAAGATCTGTTGTTGAAAACACTTTCTCCTTTGAATTTGTCTACTTGCCGATAGATTTCTGGTACACTGCCAAATTCCTTCTCTAGAACATTTAGTGTTCATACTATTCTCTAAAAATAATGATGATTGATGATTGTGTGTTGTGTGTTGTTTACTATTAATTTGCAGAATTGGGCTGAATAAATGATATGCTTTTGTTAATTTCACTAAGCCTAAATCAGAAGTGGGAGTTTGTTGTAATATTTTTTGTAAACAATTTAACTTTAAAAAAAAATCTTGCACATCAGTGTTCCTAAAAAACGAGGGGACATTTTAGTGTTAAAGTTGAGGATATTTGTCACCGTCCTTAATCAAATTCCCGCCGTCCATTTCATGACTATCAATACTCAAGACTATCATTAGTGATATGCATGAAACCTATGTTAACTTCTATTATAAAAGCATTATGAATCTCAAAAATTGATAAAGAAACATCATGAAACGCTTGAAACTATCCTCCACTTTAAGATATGCAAGAGTCTTTGTCATGAAGAGTTCTTTATGATGGATTGCAAGAGCAGGAAAATATATGGGTTTAAGGTTTGTGTACTTAAATATTTATTTGAGAAGAAAATTATTTATTTATCTAATTCTTTTTTTATCTAATCATTTTTTTGTTGATAACAGAGACAAATGCAAGGAAAAACATAGAAAATATATTATTTTTCAGCAAATGATTTTTCCAGGAATATCAAGGATTTAAAGATTCAACATATGATCTTCATGGACAATTTAATTTTTATTTTGATATTGTGTAAACAATATAACCAGTTTAATATTCTGGGTAAATATTGTATTTTGTAAACAAATTATTTTATTAATTTTCTGTGTAAGCAATGTAACCAGTTTAAATTTAAAAAAAATACAAATACTTTATCCCTCGGTTTTATTAAAAACCTGAGATACATAAGGCGATACTATTATAAATAATAAAAATGCAGTTGGTGGGGTTTGAACACATGCACAATTACAATACCCCTCAGTGTTTTAAACACCAAGGTGCTAATTCCATATTTTTTATGAGACCTTATTTACATCGCTACTGTAACCAAGGTAAAATGCATCTCGCGTCCGACATTACAAGGACTTTTTATAGTAGTGTTAAGAGATTATTTTATTGGTTCTTGAGATAAACCGAAAAATCTCTATCATTGATTTAGTGACCTTAGCTGGTAAAAAACTCTATTATTGGTTGAAAATATCTAAAAGTGTCATAAGACCTGATTGTATTAAGGTTTGTTGGCATAACCGAAAAAGCTCACAAGTTCATAGTGAAAATTTTCAAGAAGAATTCTTATGGACATGATTAAGCCAACTTTTGGCTAAACCTCGATAACTCTTTGATGTAATCTTTCTATCCTTACTCTCTTTAATTATTTTTAATATATTTTATTTACTTTACTTCCGCTATGTTTTATTACTCAAAAACATTACTAATATGGTCTTAATTGAGAAAGGGAAAAATATCCACACTTTTCAAAAACTACAATTCACTCCCCTTGTGCTCGTGGTCACTTGTCAACATGAAGGTGTTTCACTTGGCAGCGATCAAGAGAATTCTAAGATATGTCAAAGGATTTGTTTACTGCGGAATTCTCTTTTCTGCAGCGAACACGGATAAAAAATGTAATTTACTCAGTTTCACCGATTCTAATTCGTGCAAAGATAAAAATAATGAAAAGTCTACAACTGGATACATCTTTATGTTCGGTGAAGCACCAATCTCGTCGTGTTTGAAGAAGGAATCAACAATAACACTCTCTTCTTGTGAGGTCGAGTATATTGTCGCTTCTTTGTGTGCGTGCCAAGTCGTATGGTTTATGAATATTTTGAAGGAGTTGGGCAGCGATGAGGGTGACACTGTAACGCTTATGGTTGATAAGGTTTCCACTATAAACCTTGCTAAGAACCCAAGTGCACATGGGAGGAGCAAACATATTGAGATGAGGTTTCACTAGAGCTTGTTAGTGAAGGAAGATTGAGATTGTGATATCGTAGAAGTGAAGACCAAATAGATGATTTGTTGATCAATAGAGTCACAATCAAAGTGTTTAAGAGATTGAAGATGAATATTGTTTACCCTCAAATTTTGGTAAACAACAACTGATCTTCCAAATCCTTTCACGGATCTAATTACTTGCGAGATTGATCAGATTGATCTCAGGAAACGAGTGTCTTTATTAATCTTTTAACTTGATTGTTGTATTTAACATGTTTTGTATATGAAGACAAATGGCTTCAAATGTCGAATTAAAATGCATATAAAGTGAAAGTAAAATTACTTCTAAACTTGAAATGGTAAAAGACTTAAGTAAATGTTACTGGAAATTCTGCAGAAAGTAAATGCATTTATATTAAATGGGTGTATCATACGTACATCCTCAATAAACTCGTTTCTCTTTAACACTTGGTACTTTGAGTAATTTCTGAGTAATTTGAACAAAGATGTTCACCACCTAAATCGAAATACTAAAGTCACTATTTATACTACTTCGACCCTAACGGTCTTCTACACGAACTAATGCCACGTTTCTATTTGCATGTCTTCAACGAACTCAGAGCCTTCCACGCGTCTTTTCGGATAAGATCAAAATATTTAAATTTGAATCTCCTTCTTATCTTGAGCGCCAATCTCTGAAGACGGTCGAATGAAAAAATGTTTGAAATCTTAGCCACATTTCGAATAACAATCTTTATTCAATAATTCGAATTGGTAAACCTTTCCAACGAATTTTACTCAATTCGAATCTCAACCTTTATGGCTTTACATAAATAAAGTAGTGGAATATTATTAAGTATATTCAAGTCTAACTTTAAAATCCTTAGTCGAAATTTCCAGCTAACAAATTGCCCCCAAGAAATATTTATTTCGAAACAAGAAATGTATATTTTTTGCAACCTCTTCAAAATTTTGACTCCCTAAACATGCTGTCAATCTTTCAACTACTCTGACGTCATCCTCATTATGATCTTTAATCTCAAATTTTCAAATCACAGCATGGGTATCTATAAATTCCATCATTAGCTACAATGACTAGTTCCTGTACTGGAACTCACAAAACCGTTCATCAGCATGCAGGATCATGCTACACGTGTCCCACTATGTAGATTGGATAGTGCTATGTAAGCCTCACTTTCCCCTAAACATTTTAATAAAACTCCCTATGGGGTTTTCTTAAAAAATTCGTTGTCTATTAACACATAACTCAAGGCTCTATATTTTACTTTTCTTTCTGCATCCACTGTTGGATCCTTCAAATAGTTTATTATTGGACTTTTCCAATTTGTATCTGCTAAACTATCTATGGTTAAAACCTTAAAATATGCATCATTCACATAACCTAGCCTTGAATTCTTTAAATCTGTTGGAGAAAGTTTAGTTTCTAGTACCTTACCACCTACTTCGATTAGGCCTTCTAGTCTTTCTTTCGACACTTTATATCCTGAAGCTATCTGATCCAGATCATTTGCTTCTTGATTCTTTAGTCTGGGGATGTGCTTGATGTCTACGTATTTGAACTTTCGAAGCAGCCTATTTGCCATCACAAAGTAGAACATCAAGTTTTCTTTTATGCACTTGTATTCTTTGGTAATTTGCTTGATTACTAACTCAGAATCTCCCATTATTTCGACTCTAGTTGCCCCCAATTCCAATAAAGTCTCAAGTCCTGCTATGAGTGCTTCATACTCTGCTTCATTATTTGAGCAACGAGAACCAGTTATCTTATACTTGAGCTTTATTGGAATTCGATCTGGAGAAATAATCAAGATTCCAATCCCACTTCCATTTTTATGTGCAGAGCCATCAAAGAATAATTTCCACGGTTCTGGTTCCACAAAGTTTTGAGATATTCCGACCACTTCATGGTCGACAATGAAATCAGAGACTACTTGCCCCTTCATTGCTTTCAAAGGCATGAAATTTAAAGAGTACTCCGTTAAAGCCAAAGCCCATTTACCAATTTGACTGTGCAAAATTGGTTTGGACAACATATGTTTAATAACATCAAAGTGTGAAGAAACAAAAACATCAACTGGCTTTATATAATATTTTAATTTTGTACATGAGAAGTATAGACAAAGACATATCTTTTCTATATTTCTATATCTAGTTTCTGCGTCATTTAAGACCATACTTAAGTAGTAAATGGCTCTTTCGGCACCATTATCATCTTCTTGGGCCAACATGCTTCCAATCGTTTCGTCTGACGCTGAAATGTACAATCTCATGCACTTGTTTCTTATTGGAGGAGAAAGAATTGGTGGATGCACCAAGTATTAATTGATCCTTTCGAATTCCTCTTGATGTTCTTCGTTCCATACAAAGGCCTCTTATTTTAATCGTAAGAGTGGGGAAAAGGCTTGAGTTCGACCACTTAGGTTGGATATAAACCTTCATAAGAAATTTATCTTTCCTAAGAGTGATTGCAACTCTTTCTTTGTCGATGGCGCCTTTGCCTCCAAAATTGCCTTTGTCTTATTTTGGTTGATTTCTATACCCTTCTTATGGACCACAAAGCCCAGAAAATCACCTGCCTGCACAAAAAATGCACACTTAAGGGGATTCATTTTTAGGCCATGCTTTCTCATTCTTTCGAATGATTGTCGAAGGTGATCCAAATGGCTTGGCCCTGATATAGATTTCACCACTATGTCATCAATATAAACCTGCATAAAGGTCTCAATCAAATCATGGAATATTGAATTCATTTCCCTTTGATAGGTTGCCCCAACATTTTTTAGGCCAAAGGGCATAACCACTCATTCATAGGTGCCTATTGCGCCAGGGCATCGAAACGCTGTCTTTGGCACATCTTCTTCTGCAATAAAAATCTGGTTGTATCCTGAATAACCATCTAACATACTAAGGTATTCATAACCAGCAGCAAAACCTACTAACATTTCAGCCACATGCATTGGGTATTCATCTTTAGCTGAATTTATATCACGGAAATCTATGCATACTCTAAGAGAACTGTTTTTCTTAATTATAGGAACTATATTAGCTATCCATTCGACATACCTTGTGGTCCTAATGAACTTGCAACGTAGGAGTCTTTCGACTTCCTCTTTTATTTTGGACAGGATTTCTGGCGCGAATCTCCTTGGGTTCTGCTTGATGGGCTTCTTGCCATCCTTTATTGGCAGCTTCAATTCGACCAGTTCTCTGCTTAAACCAGGCATTTCGTCATAGTCTCAGGCGAAACAATCTTTATACTCCTTGAGCAATTGGATCACTTCTGCTCTTACTTCTAGGTTCAATTTCGCGCTGACGTATGTTGGCCTCCTTTGAGTTCCATCTCCTAGATCCACTTCCTCGAGAGGGTCTTGCACCATCATCTTCGTGTTGGATGCCGCTGGATCCTTCTCGAATCCCAAAGGCTCGTCGTCATAGATGGCATCAAGCCTTTGGTCGTTGTCTTCGACAAGTGTGTCTTCGTCAGGTGGTTCATGTTTGAAGAAAATTCCTGGCCTCTTGTTGTGAATTCCTTCAGCCTTGGCTTCAACAGCCATAATTTTAACTTCGGCTTCCAAAGCCGTTTTCATCCTATTTTCAGCCAAATAGGCTGAAATCTTCTTGAAGTAAGAAGACTCGGACATGGACATGGTCTTCGTCTTCCCAACCAGTTGGCCACATTCTTGGGACTCCAAGCATGTCTTCGTCAGGTCCCATGTTTTCCATGTCCCAATAAAATCCATGTGTTGGGTGAAGGGTAAGGAAATACATTGCATTATTACTTGGTGCTGATGCACCTTCTGCTGCAGTGCATGGCCCAATGTTGGCCAAATTGCTGTCAAAATTCCTTCTATCGACATGATTAACCTCAGCCATAAAATAGCTTTGGTTTGCTTCTATGTTTTCGATAATCCCATCATCTCTCCATATTTCCACCCTTTGGTGCATTGAGGATGGAACTGCCCCGATTCCATGTATCCATTCACGGCCTAGAAGAAGATTGTAATTTGTCTTCGCCGCAATTACCATGAACATGGTGGGTCTTGTTATGGTACCTACAGTTAATTCTACTTGGACCACTCCTAGAGTTTGTCCAATTTTGCCTTCATAGTTTGACAGCACCATGTTGTTTGGTTTAATGTCGGTGTCGAACATCCCAATCCTCTTCAATAGGAATTGAGGCATCAAGTTCACTGCTGCCCCACCATCCACCATAACTTTGTTGATGCCCACCTGTTCAATTTTAGCCTTAATAAATAAAGGCTTAAGGTGGTTTTTGATACCTGCATCTGGCCTTTCAAAGAAGGCGTTATGCTCTTCAACGACGCCATTATTCATGACATAGTAACATACAGGTTTGTGTTTTGTCATTTCCAATTCGTCAGCCTCTTCGGAGTCTTCGACCTCAGTAACCTGGTCGTACTCATGTGGTAAGACAAAAACCACATTGAAATTTATTTGCAAAGATGATTCTCCATCGGAATTGAAGTTATCTGTTGACATATCTTCATCATCTACTAGCCCATTGTTGGCTAGTTTGTTGTTGTCCCCTTCGCCAAGGACCTTCATCTTGGTAGGAGAGAAAAGTTTCCTCCTTGTTGGGGACTTCTTTTCCATTGCTGGGACAATCGAAGTTTGGTTGGTGCTTAACTCGCTAACTTTCTTGTTTGTAAGCTCCCTTTGGGCTTTCTTGTTTCGTTGGTGTCGCCTCCATTGGGACCTAGACATGGGGTTCTTCCCCTTGTAGTTCTCCGACACATGAGATTGTTGCTTATTGTAGTGAAACTGCCTCCTGAAGGCCCATGCAGTACATCCACCTTCTTCGAAGCTTCTCCACTTCGACTTTCCTTTGGCTTCAGTTCTATTTTGTCCTGCTTTCAGCCATTTTCCCATTGGCATGTTTGCTGGGGGCTTAAATGTTGCCTGTTTGCATGCCCTAAAGTGTGGGATATCTTCCCTTTTGGGGATGCCTCTTGCATTATTGACGTAGCATTCCCTATTCCAGCTTTGATTGTTCCAACACTAAGAGTATGGAATCCTTTTGTAAGCTTCAACAGTCCTTCCGTCATATAGCGCGTTACACCATGGGCACATAAGAACTTATGAACCCATTTTGTGACAACGAACTAAGAATCCCATGAGACTCTCTCCCATATGGGGGTAAGGTAAGAGTTCCTTCTCCCTTTGCCAGTTGTTTCTGACCTTCTCCTGATAGACCCTTTGGTAGGTAGCAGCCGCTCCTTGATCATTCATGATGCTGCACCTTGGGCACACAATCCCCTTTGGGTTCTTCGAGTGACAATGGAATAAGTAATCCACCAAACTCACCTTTTGGTCGCCTGCCTTTATCTTTTCATTCTCCATTTTGAGTCTCTTTTCTATCTCCTCCATTTCTGGGGAGAATTGGTTCAGGTCCACCATGTTCACTTTGAATTTTGGACCCTCAGCAAGTTTCATTCCTTCGAACTTGACCCTAAGACCATCAATAATCCTGGTCTTCATTGCATTCTTCATTGCGCCATCAGTAGCGCTTGTTTCCTTCTCCACCACGAGATCATCAACAAACCCTGGCTTTGAGGCTTTGTCAGACCCCTGGTTTTGTTCTGGTTTCAACCCTTCGACTCCAGCAATGTCCACCATGTTGATGGCAGCAGGCTCAGCATAATTGGTCTCGACAACCTGCATAGGGTCAACATCAATCCTCATTTGAGGTTTGGGTTTTTCCCCAAACTTCAGCCTTCCATCCTGAATTTCTTTTTATATCAGATCCCTGAAAACAAAGCATTGTGAGGTTTTGTGGCCTAAGAAATTATGATACTTACAGAAACCCCTTTTCTTCTGTTGTTCTAACGGAGAAATTTTAGCACCAGGGGGCACTATCATTTGGCCATCTTTAAATAGTAAGTCAAAAATTTCATCACACTTGGTGATGTCGAACGTATAAGATTCTCTTGGAAATTTGTCGCTCCTTTCTGGTTTGACAGGATATTTCTCATTCGCAGGAGTCAACATTTTGCAAGGGTACGGTGGTCCTTGCTTCAACTCTGCAATATCTATTTCGTGCTCTTTGACTTCTGAGAAATCCTCTTCGACTTCTCTTTCGTATGAGCAGGCTTCGATATAAGCCACTCTTTCTTTTCTATGACTTGTTTCGCCCTAGCCTTTTCGATCTTCAAATGCTCAAATTATCGAACCCTATCAGCCAATTGCGCCATATCCCTCAAATAATGGGGATCTAATTTTTTTCTGATAGAAAAGACCAAACCTCTTGCTGCCATTTCGACCAACTCGTGTTCTGGGACTTGTGTGAAGCATCTTGCCTTCAACAAACGGAATCTGTTGAGGTAATCATCTATGGGCTCACTAAATTTTCGCTTGGCATTTGCCATTTCGCTTAGACTAATCTTGGTTTGTCCTACATAAAATTGTTCATGAAACAGCCTCTCCAAACGAGTCCAATCATGGATGGAATTCGCCGCGAGGGTGGTGAACCAAGTAAAAGCATTTTTTTTCAGCAAATAATGGAAGTATTTAATCCTTAGGTTTTCATTATTTTCTATATCTCCTGCCTTTGTAAGGTATCTGGCGATATGTTTTATGGTAGATTTGCTAGTATCACCAGAAAACTTGGTGAATTCAGGTACTTTCCATCCCCTTGGCAATTCAGTTTGTTGAATATATTCTGACAAAGGGGATGTATAATTTGTTCTACACATACCTAAATTTACCCCATTTCGTGCCATAATCCTTTCGACTAAGGATGCTAGGTTATTGTTTCCCACCATATCATTATGTCGACAACCCTGAAGGATTTCATCAGCATCTTGGTTTCGATTCACCAAAACTACCCTTCTCCCTGGTTCCTCCCTAGGGATAGCCTGTTGGGGTCTGGGTGGTTCCTCCCTTCGAATTGGTTGTTGGACTTCGGCTTCAGGGTGAATCAAAGGTTGGGCCTGGTTTATGGTTGGCTCTTCTTGGAATATGATGCCTTGATTCTCCCTTACCCATGTGGGTTGTGGGGGTGACTGTCGAACTGCTTCTCTGGGTGCACCAAAGAAATCTGCAAGCTGCCCTATTTGTGCTGCCATCTGTTGGTTTGCTTGGGCATTCTGCAAGTAAGTTTGTGTAGTGCTTTGAATTAAAGGGTTGAAAATCGTACCCATCTGTTGGGACAATACGCCCAACATCTCGTGGTTGATATCGTCCATTTATTTCCTTATGACTGCTTGTGTATTTGTGGTGATAGCAGGTATTTGGATTAGCTGCGAATTGTTTCTAGCCATATGGTTTATCCCAGACCCTGATCCTTGCAATGGTGATAAAGTAGATGTTACAGGACGGGTGTATGTCGACGTATTATTTTGAAATCCCGTCATGAACGAAGTTGGCATGCCATATATAGGATCTGATGTTGGAATTGTAAATCCTGGTGGAAAAGTTCTAGACATACCTATCGAAGGCCTGGGTGTTAATGGTGGATTTTGATTGGCCATAGACATAATGGTATGTTCGTTATGGGTGTTTAATGATATAGTTGAAGCGTTTATATTTTGGGGTATAACCGCAGTGCTGGTTGTCGAAGGGATCGTTGCAGTCCCTTGACTCGCCGTCATCACTTCTGTGATATGATGGCAGAACCGACTGTTTAATACTGGTTTGCATTTTGCGTTTTGTGTTTGCAAAATGTCGCAGTAAGCAAGAGTTTCCACCGACTTTTATTTCATCCAACCGGAAAGGAAAAAAGTACAGAAAACATCCTTTTTCAATATTTTGAGTACGGGGGGTAGATTATAGAAAGGGAAGGTGTTAGCACCCTTTCTATCCATGGTTTTCCATGGGCTCTTAGGTACTTGCTCATTTTTAAATTGCTTGTGTTTGTGTGCTTTGTTTTTGAAAATGTTTTACTTTGTGATAACCCTTGTGTCAGTCCTCAAGGATGTGACGAAGTTGTTTTGAAAATTTGTTTGAAAAGTGTAAGTGTGAAAAGTTTTGATTTGAGCAAGTACCCACTAGCATCTACTTACTCGAAAAAAGATCATTTCTATTCTTGCTTCCTTTAGACAACACTATCCTACTATTGAGAAATAGGTAGCACCACCGTTGGAATTGGTAAGGGTCAATTCGAAAGGAACGTACGATCACTAAAGCAATATTAGGACACCTTAGTAGTAACCTTAGAGTCTTAAGATCTTTCTCGAGGCAACATTTCTGAGGCAACATTCGAATGGGACATTAGATCTTTTTAGACTTGAGGGCAACCACTAAGACACCCTATGCTTAATGATCATTTACCGAAGGCAACCGAAGTGAGAGTATACCCTAAGAGTGATATGTGCGAGTGATTTATTTTCATTTATTTATCTTTGCACATTAGGGTTTTCTAACCGTATTAATTTGTCATGCATTCTTGCCATACAATCCTATTAGCATACATCTAGACAGTTAAATATTTGCAGGAATAAGAAATGCGAGAAAATAAACCTACGTTATTACAAGGCTTCGGGGAGGGGGATTAATTACATAGCCAAAAAACCCGAGGATTTAATAGTAAATAAAACCCTAAAATAACTATTACAAACCAGTGAACAGTTACAAAATAATGGCCAAAATAATTAACAAGCGCGCGGCGAATTAAATGCGAGGCGATTAGGGTTTTGACCCTTTGACTAATCCTATTTGCGATTGATTAAAGAAAAAAATGTTTTTTGTCATGTTTTGTTATTTGAGAAAATAATGAATAATTAAATTAAAAGAAAATCCTAAATTCTAATTAATATTAATTTTGAAAATAAATAAATTAAGTTAACCTACTTTTTGTGTTTTTGTTTACTTGAGAAAAAAAAGAGAGAAAAAATTAAATCAAGAATTAACCTAATTTTCTATTTGATTTTTATTGTGAAAAAAACAAATTAAAGTTACCCTAAATCAAATAAACTAATTAATTAAAAAAACATTTATTAAGAAAATAAATCTTTTTTTGTGATTTTTGATTAGTTAATTTAATAAAATAATTTTTGGATTGATAAAAAAACAAAATAATTAAAGAAGAGAAATTAAAGAAAAATAGTAGAAATAACCAAATGGGCCTGCTGTCAGCAGATCTGGCTGGAGATGGATCTAGAAGATGATGACTCTCAGAAGGTGAGGTGCGCTGGATCTGGTTCTGGTTGTTGGATCCAGAAGATGATGACCCTCAGAAGGTGAGGTGCGCTGGATCTGGTTCTGGCTGATGGATCCAGAAGATGATGACCCTCAGAAGGTGAGGTGCGCTGGATCTGGTTCTGGATTATGGATCCAGAAGATGATGATTCTTTGAAGGTGAGGTGCGTTGGATTTGGTTCTGGCTGATGGATCCAGAAGATGATGACCCTCAGAAGGTGTATGTGCTGGATCTGGTGAAAATAATGGAGAAAATGCTAAAAGCTCACGCCTGGGATCGAACCCAGGACATGAGCTTCTGACTTCCTTCCTCTGACCAACTGTGTTGGATGTTAACTTGTTAATATAATAAAAACAAAAAATATATTGGAAAACAAGTTAGTGGCTAGAATAATGCGCCAGAATTTAAACCAGCCAGTCAGGTTGTGACACGTTGTTGTCTTCTTCCCTAGAACCGTCGTTTTAGGCTATGAACCTTTACCTATAGACGCAGGTCTGTTGCTGAAAGCCTGTGTCATTCAAAAATTCCATACAAGCATGACAAATCAATTGTGATGGTACCAATCAACTCGTCTTGGTCTCACGAGTATCATGGTAACCATTATCAGGCCTAATTTTGCTTAAAATCATAAAACCCTAAATTGGAGCACAAAACCCTAACAACGGCAAAAGCTTATTCCTGCATTGTAACTTAAATCAAACTATCCAGAAACATTGCAAACATGATGATGAACATAAATATGCAACTTAAACATGCTAAAGATGCAAGAATTACAGTAATCAAATTTGGATAATTTTACAAATCGTGAGAGTGATTATGGACGTGTAGGGGCGTGTAATCGATTGGAGAAGCTTCCTGAGATGCCCAGGAATGTATTGCTAGCCTTGAAACTCCTTGAGGACGGCTCTATGAATTTCAATCTCATACTTTTTGTCCAAAGTTTTGAGTTTTATTCTGACCATTTCACGCCTCTAACTCCTTCTGACATGCTTTGTTCTTGTCCATTATATATCTAGGAATGCATTAGGGTTACAAACTTGGATTAAATCTTGAAACTTGATGAGATTTGATTTGATTCTTTAACCATATGCAAACTTTATATTTTGATCCAAATCTTCCCTTTCTTGTACCAATTATGCCTTATTCATTTTGGCCTTGATAATTCAACATATTTTGATTGCCAACTTGTCCAAAAACCAAATCAAATCGTATCTTTGCTATTATTCATCAATTATTTGATTTAATTCATTTTTTAATTAACAAAAAATCAAAATAAATTGAAAAATGAAGCAAATAATGTGTGGGTGAATGTTTGAGTCGTGGACCACATTATAGGTGAGGTGCAAACATAAAAAGTTGGGCCCATTTAGCAAAAAAAATGCAAATTTGAGCACATTTGACTTTTGGCAATTTTGCAAAAATGGTCAACTTGGCCAATGCATAACTCTCTCAATTTTGACCCTAGAGAGGTGTTCTTGGACTTTTTAGAAATCTTAGGATTTCCTCTAAGCAACCCTTTTGGTATCATCTCAATTGAGTCTTCCATGTTCATGTATGAAGCTTTGACGCAAAAGGTGTTTTTGTTGACTTTTCAAAAGGACCTATAATGTCAAAATTCATATCTTTTTGTGAGTGCATATTCTGAACTTTGGAGCTGAAGATGAATTGTAGGGAATTGCATCCTCTTCAAAATGAGATTTAGATGGGTCATTTCTGATAAAGTATGAGAAAGATATGCTTGGTCAAAGTTGAGTTAACTTTTCCTACAAAACCCTAATTTAGCAACTTTTGGGTTTTGATGTATTGTGAGAAATCCTTGAGGAATCATAATCGACCCTTGATCAAATGATGAATAATACTTAAAAATGAGGATGTTGACCAAAAATCTTGAAGTTTGACTGTATGTGGGCCACAATTGACTTTTGACCTGGTACAATTGATTTTCAGGCATTTGAGCAATTGACTGAGCAAACTTCTTCTGCAAGGCTTGAAACTTGACATGGATGATCTTGAGAACATATTAGGACAATGGTGAGCATTTGATTCCTTTGTGGTTCACACATCTTGATGAAAATAGAAACCCTAATTTGAGGTAGGCTACCTTAGGAGAGAGTTTGTCTGGTCAACTCTTGAACTTCCTTGAGCAATTTGGGGACCTCACTTGAAATTTGTTGAGAAATATGAGAGGGCAAATTTTGGGGTACAACATGTGCCCCTATTCAATCTTCTTAAACCTGAAGATGTAGATTGGCTTGTATGCCTTTCGTGATCTGAAGGTAAAAGATGATTCAACACTAGAGTGCCCATAAATTTGCACTCGCATGAAGTGATACTTGATTTGTGATATCGGGAATGAGCTTATAGATGCCATTTGGAAGTTGCTAGATAATTGTTAGAGATGGGCTTAAATATGCCATCCGAAGAGGTGTCGATCGCATAAGAGATTCTTTTGAGAGAACATGTGTTCCTGTTGTTGAGGAATTCGTTGGGGAATGTTGGTCTTCGTCTTGAGAGAAATAGAGTTTTAGGAGCTTCAGTTGTCCATTACTCTACTGGGAATAACTCTAATTCAGGAAGTGGAAGTGAACTTCGTATCTGGTCGGGGTATATGCTGCACCGCGACTTTCTGGGGAAATGTGAAATCAATTGTGTTTGATTGGGTCTCGGTCTTACAATATTGTGGACTGCTGTCTGGGGATAAGAGAGGAAGAACCCGGATAATAAGGTTATGAGAAGGAACTTGGATAGTAGGGTTACTTCGAGATGAAAGCCTGTATAGTAGGGCTTGAGAAGGAACCTGGATAGTAGGGTTACTTCGATATGAAAGCCTGGATAGCAGGGCTGCGAGAAGGAACCTGGATAATAGGGTTACTTCGAGATGAGAGCCAGGATAGTAGGGCTATGAGAAGGAACCTGGATAGTAGGGTTACTTCGATATGGAAGCTGGGATAGTAGGGTTGTGAGAAGGAACATGGATAGTATGGTTACTTCGATATGGAAGTCGGGATAGTAGGGCTGTGAGAAGGAACCTGGATAGTAGGGTTACTTCGATATGAAAGCCTGGATAGTAGGGTTGTGAGAAGGAACCTGGATAATAGGGTTAATTTGATATGAAAGTCGGGATAGTAGGGCTTTGGGAAGGAACCTGGATAGTAGGGTTACTTCGATATGAAATCCTGGATAGTAGGGCTGTGAGAAGGAACCTGGATAGTAGGGCTACTTCGATATGAAAGTCGGGATATTAGGGTTGTGGGAAGGAACCTGGATAGTAGCTGTTGTACCCCAAAATTTGCCCTCTCATTTCTCAAGATATTTCCTATAAAGATCTTCAATGCCTCAAGTTTGCGCAAGTATCGACTAGGTCAAACAATTTTCCCAACACTGATACCTCAAATTAGGGTTTGGGATTGTACAAAGGCAGTTGGATTGCTAATGTTTCGAATGACTTTCATGAATCATTATGGACCCTCAGGATTATTTTTGTCAAGTTTCAAGTTTGGGATCACAATTTTCCAAGAAAGTCATTCAAATTACCAAAAGGGACAAAATGGGCGAAATTAGGGTTTTGACTGAAAAATGACCGAACTTTGATTTTTTACCTAATAACTGGCTTATTGGTTGGAAGCATGATCTCAAGGATCCGAGCGCGTCATTTTGACCTAATTTCATATTTCAATTCATCTCCTGAGATTAGTGGATTGATAGACAAATTCAGTCAACTGGTGAGAAAAGTCAATTGTACACTAAAAAGTCAAACTTTGACTTTTTGACGAAAGTTGAGTCCCAAAAATCATATTTCATCAAGACATCCAAAATATGAAATTTGATCATCAAAAATCAAGAGAATCAAAAATCCAACTTTGCAAGACTTTGAAATTTTTCTAAGTATTTTCTATACTTGGTTAATTTCATTTGCTTCGTGACATTTTTTACTACAATTCCAAATAATTCAAAACGAT
Source organism: Vicia faba (assembly GCA_948472305.1). Lineage (NCBI taxonomy): Eukaryota > Viridiplantae > Streptophyta > Magnoliopsida > Fabales > Fabaceae > Vicia > Vicia faba. Next base: position 1,139,628,015 of record OX451741.1, read on the forward strand.
GCAAGTAATTAAAGTTATTACAAAGTGGCATTTTTGCAAGTTTACAAATCCTAAACTTTGTATTGCTTGGACTTTTTTACTTTCATTCAAAACCTTGCCACAATGCTTTGTCCTTGATACAATATGCATAAATTGCTCCACAAACCAAACTTGTTTCATACTACAAACTATGCTACCTAAGTTATTGCTGAACAAAAAATGATATGTTACTTCTATACTTTGCCACAACACTCAAAACCCTTGCTCATTTGCTGTCTTACAAAACCTTGTGCCATGCTGCACCATAAACCTATCACAAAACTTGTATTGTTGTCCTATACAATCCAAAATATGTCCACAAAACCAGTCAAAAACTGCTCTATGCAGTCTGCCCCAAGCTTGCATCATAACAGCCCCAAAATTGCCCCAAAATGGCAAAGGAAATTCGTGTGCAGAAAGTATCAAAAACAGTAGGCAAAAATAATTCAAAATAACTTATTTGATTTCCCCCCTAAATCACAGTAAAAGGTCTACAAAAGGGGACAGTCTCATAAGACATAGAGGTTAGAATTTTTGGAGAGAAAAACAGAAATTTTGTTAAACTCTGCTCATTCATAAAACCTGGCTCATTTCATAAAAAAATGAGTTCATCCATAAATACTTTGCTCATTTTCAACTTTGTTTTCACTCACAAAAACAGAAAAAATCCTCAATCCATTGTTGTACAACCTTGCAAACTTTCCCCTAAACCAACTACCCAAACACCTCATATACATCACATGGAGATTGTTTTAACATAAGAACAATTTCTGTAACACCTTTATCATCACCTTCCAAGCATAAACAAAAATAGTACTTTACACCTTTGACTAGGTTGGAGCGATTCTGAAACTTGGTCACACATAGCAAGGATTGGAGTAGCTCTAAAGAGGAGTTCGGTCATTCATCACTTTGCATCTGGAGATATCCATACGTATTCTAAAGTTTCACTTCAAGAGGTATATTTTTCTTCAAACTGTAATATCTTTTTCCATACATCATTTTTTGTTTGTGTCCAAAAGATATGTGAAAGATAAATCCAAAAAAGGGAAAACTCAGTAAAAAAGAGCATGGCAGGGGCTGACACGGGTGCCCGTGTCACATGACACGACCGTGTTAGCTCCTCTGTTGAAAAGAATCTCACAAAAATGCAGGTCAAGGGCTGACACAGGTGCCCGTGTCACAGGACATGGCCGTGTCAGCCATACTGGAATTTTACACTAACAAAAATGCAGGTCAGGAGCCAACACGGGTGCCCATTTCACTGGACACAGCCCGTGTCATTTTAGCTGGTATAGAAAAGGAAAAGAGGAACATGGACCATTACAGAAGCTAACACGGGTGCTTGTGTCATAGGACACGGCCCGTGTCAGACCAGACAGCATAAATTTTGATTTTTCTTTTGATTTTTTGCTTTTATTTTCATTCAATTTGGTTGTAATAATTAGGAATTTTATTTTTTGCAACCCCCACGTGTACACTTGTATACCCCATCCCTCAAAAAGAATGTAATAGCGTAGGACCTTTATTTTCCTCATTTTTGCTTTCATAAATGTTAGTAATTAGAGTGTATGGCAAGATAAAACCAACAAGTAGACCACCCTAATCAAAGACTAAACGCATGCAATCAAACACACCATTCACACATGCACCTCTAGGGTAATCTCGCTTTGTTGCCTATCAGAAAAATAGTCATGTCCCTCGAACATGGGAGTTTTAGCAAAAGACCCTCGATCAAAGATCGTAGTCCCTCGATGACCCTCGATGTTGCCTTCAGTAAACGATCTAGTCCCTAAAACGACATTGCTAAAACGTCCCATAAGTTGCCTTCTATGCCTATTCAAACGTCCCACGTCCGTCCCTTCACATCCAACGATGAGGATTATTACCAAATCAATGGTAAGATATCCATATCTAAAGGAGAAGGAAAAGCACGTTTAAGACCTTTCGAATAGGTAGATTCGCTCCTAGTTACTCGCTTGCTCACGACAAAAACATTTTTACACATCAACACTTCCATTTCTAAAACATTTTCAAAAAGATAAACATTTTGTATACGTTCTTATAGAGACAAGAACCATTGCAAAATATCTTTCCGAAAACCACTTTCCAAAACACAATCCACAAACACGTCTTTGAACTATCTTTCGAAACAAAACTTTGTACGCGTTCTTATAGAAACGAGAACCATTACAAAGATATTTTCAAAACACTTTCAAAGCCCACATCAAAAGAAAATTGTCAAAGCAAAAGCAAGTTGATCTAGCAAGTAACTAAGAGCCCATGGAAAACTATGGATGAAAAGGGTTCTAACACCTTCCCTTTTCATAACCTACCCCCGAACTCAAAAACATCTCTAAAGGTATTTCCTGTGCTTTTTCACATTTCTTTTTGGATAAAAGAAAAGTTGGTGGCGAATCTTGCTAAACCGAAACATTTGCGAACACAAACGCAAAACCTCAAGTCAGTTCTCCCATCGTATCACAGTAGGGTTACTTCGATATGAGAGTCGGGATAGTAGGGCTTGAGAAGGAACCTGGATGGTAGGGTTACTTTGATATGAAAGCTTGGATAATAGGGCTGTAAGAAGGAACCTGGATGGTAAGGTTACTCCGATATGAAAGCCTGGATAGTAGGGCTGTGAGAAGGAACCTGGATAAGGTTGCTTTTGCCGCACCGATGATTAATTTGTTTAGCTTCGAGTGTTGATCATGGACCTGCTGGAAATTGTTGATAATAATTGTCTTTCCTGAAAGAGATACATGGTTAGTTATGTGTGATGCATGAGATGCATTGTGATGAGGTTCTCAAAATAACTGAGATTATGTTATATGTAATGTATGAACATGTTATGATGTATGAACATGAAATGACAACATAATAATCTGAGTCTGGGAAGATAAACCCCTGACTGCTTGTTTGGAGAGTATGAGAAATGGTATTCTTGACTGTTGTAAAAAACATAGTTCCTCTACTTATGTTGGGGATGGTGAACAAAGATGACTAACTGGGGATTCACATCCATTCAGCTAGTGAATATTCTGCCGGAAGAGATCCTATATGAGGATAACTCTGCGGAGAATAACTCTGTTAGAGAGGAGATACTTTGTTGATAGATCTTCTGACTTGGAGAAATAAACTCAGCTGGGGATGAATTTCCGTTGCCGGTGATAATGAATTATGTTGGGGATTGAATCTCTGCTTGTGAGAGAAATAAACTCTGCTTGGGGAAAAATTTACTGACTCACTCGCGACTGTGAGCCTCGGCGGGAGAGAGTTATGTCTTGTTCAGGAAATTTAACATCACTGTCGTTGGATACTTTTTGCTCTGTGGGGAGTGTATGAACCACTACTCATGTTTTCAAGCTGGCTTTATCCCGGTACCTGATGGGCGGAATAACTGTAAGGTTTGGGCACTTCTTATTTTCCCTGTTTTTAGCATTACGAGTAATTGCCTTTTGTTTCTTATGTAAATATTTATGAGCAGCAATTATTTTCAAATGCATATATCAAAAATAAGTCATTGAACGTTTTTGCAAAACAAAACAGAAAAAGAAAAACAAATTGAAATTTCTTGTGAAAATGAATTGTATTGATTTTTGATGTTGGCCTGTAATAGGCGCTTTGCACAAGGAGGCTGACGTCCCGGTAGGAGAACGCTGCCGAAAGATGGAAATTATACAATTTGTGTAAAAGAAAGAAAAACAGCTATGTGAAATGATCCCATCAGGTTCCGACTCTGCTATTGCCTTTATATCTTCAAGCGTATCATCACTTTGTTGCTTGGTCGAAGGTGGATCAGATTGATTGGTGTCGTCTGAGCTTGATAGTCGATACTGAAGTCTGGTTGCGAGATGATCCAATGAGACATAGTGTTACGCTCTGATCCCTAATTTTTGTTTGGACCGCCCTTTCGGGTTTTCAGTCCACCGGGATACCCTTTTTTGCCCAGGTCGCCTTTTCAGGTTTTCGACTTGCCGGGTGTACAACTTTTTTTCATTTTCATCCCTTACTTTTTCCCGAACCCTTTTGGTTCCCCGGGAAGCCCTTATTTTTGCCTAGGCCAGTCAACCTAGCGGGTTTTTGATTATGCGTAGTATCTTTTCACTATGTCTGCATTGACAGGGTGAGGAAGGTCGTCACCATCCATGATGGTTAGAATCATAGCTCCTTCCGAGAAAATGTTCTTAACCACAAATGGCCCTTTGTATGTGGCGGTCCATTTTCCCCTGGGATCACCTTGCGATAGTATGATGCGTTTGATCACTAGATCCCCGACTTGATATTCTCGACATCTGACTTTCTTGTTAAAAGCCTTGATCATTCACTTTTGATACGTCTGACCATGACAGATAGCAGTAAGTCTCTTTTCATCGATTAGATTCAGCTGATCAAGTCGGGTTTGGATCCAGTCGTCTTTGTTCAAACCCGCATCCTTCATAATCTTGAGAGGGGGTATTTGGACTTTAATGGGTAGGACTGCATCCATGCCATACACCAAAGAGTGAGGTGTTGCCCCTGTCAATGTTTGTGCTGAGGTACGGTACCCATGAAGAGTGAATGGTAACATCTCATGCCAGTCTTTATATGTCACTGTCATCTTCTGCACAATTTTCTTGATGTTCTTGTTAGCTGCTTCAACAACGCCATTCATCTTCAGCCGGTAGGGAGAAGAATTATGATGTTGTATCTTGAACTGTTTACAGAGCTCGGTGATCATTGTATTATTGAGATTTGTACCATTGTCAGTAATAATCCTATGTGGTACACCGTATCGACAGATCAGATTGTGTCGGATGAACCGCGCCACGACGTTCTTGGTTATTGTAGCAAAGGAAGCTACCTCAACCCACTTCATAAAGTAATCGATTGCTACCAGAATGAAGTGATGCCCGTTAGACGCTGTAGGTCTGATCTCGTCGATCATGTCGATGCCCCACATTGCAAAGGGCCAAGGAGCCGTCAAAACATTCAGGGGAACCGGAGGTACATGCACCTTATCAACCTAGATTTTGCATTTATAACAGGTTCGAGAGTGTTGATAACAATCGGCTTCCATAGTGGACCAGTAATATCCTGCCTGTAGGATTTTCTTCACCATGGTATGTCCACTGGAATGAGTTCTGAAGGTACCTTCATGTAACTCTATCATGATCCTTTCTGCCTCGCTCTTGTCTACACACCGCGGTAAGGTTGAATGATGGTTACGCTTATAGAGGATTCCATTACTGATGAAGAACTTCGCAGCGAACTTTCTCAGAAACTTCTTATCATTAACAGATGCCCCCTCGGGGTATTCTTGAGCCTCAAGATACCTTTTTACCTCGTGAAACCATGGTTTATCTGCTACCTCTTCAGTCTCAATGTCACAATGATGTGCAGGTTCATCCAACCTCTCAATGGTAATCTGGGGAGCTTCATTGTCCCACCTAACTTTGAACATAAAAGACATGGTAGCTAGCGCGTCCGCCAACTGGTTCTCTTCTTGTGGGAAATGTTCAAAGGTTATCTCCTCAAAGTGTGGGAGCAATGTCAATACATATTCTTTGTAAGGAATAAGATTCGGGTGCTTCGTATCCCAATCGCCTTTGATCTAACTTATCACTAGAGTGGAATCTCTGAGTACACTCAAGAACTTAATCCTTAGGTCAATAGCAGCTCGAAGACCCATGATACATGCTTCATACTCCACCATGTTGTTGGTGCAGTTGAAACATAATCAGGCGGTGAACGGAGTATTACAGCCCTCAGGAGATATAATTACAGCACCAATGCCATTACCCAATGCGTTTGAGGCTCCATTAAAATACATAGACCATCGGGATCCCTCCTCGGGTCCTTCATCCGGTCCAGGTTTTTCGTAGTCGGTTACCAACATGATATTCTCATCTGGGAACTCGAAATTCATGGACTGGTAGTCATCCATGGCCTGATGCGCCAAATGATCTGCCAATACACTCCCCTTGATTGCTTTTTGGGTTGTGTATTGGATGTCGTACTCAGTTAAGATCTTTTGCCATCTTTCTATTCTTCTGGATAAGGTGGGCTTCTCGAAAATATACTTGATCGGATCCATCTTTGATATCAACAAGGTAGTGTGAGTCAGCATATACTATCTCAGTTGGCGAGCAGCCCATGCCAAAGCGCAGCAAGTTTTCTCGAGCAATGAGTATCGGGTCTCATAGTCGGTAAACTTTTTGCTAAGGTAGTAAATTGCATGCTCTTTTCGACCAGACTCGTCATGCTGCCCCAGCACACACCCCATTGAAATGTCTAGAACTGTTAGGTATAATATCAAAGGTCTTCCTTCAACTGGAGGCATAAGAATTGGTGGTTCTTGAAGGTATTCCTTGATTCTTTCAAAAGCGGTCTGGCATTCATAATTCCACTTTACCACTTGATCTTTCTTCAGCAGTTTGAAGATTGGCTCACAAGTAGCAGTCAGATGTGAAATGAACCTGGCGATGTAATTCAGACGTCCCAAGAAACCTCTAACTTCTTTCTCTGTGCGGGGAGCCAGCATCTCTTGTATGGCTTTTACCTTTGCAGGGTCCACCTAAATACCTTTGTCACTGACAACAAAACTCAGAAGCTTACCAGAACTTACCCCGAAGGTACACTTGTTCGGATTCAACCTCAGCTTGTACGTCTTCAACCTATCAAACAGTTTCTGGAGATGATCAAGGTGCTCTTCCTCGGTCTGGGACCTGGCTATCATATCATCAACATAAACCTCGATCTCGTGGTGAATCATATCATGGAACAAAGCAACCATGGCACGCTGATAAGTTGCCCCAACATTCTTCAACCCAAAAGGCATTACCTTGTAACAGAAGGTGCCCCACTGTGTAACGAAAGTTGTCTTCTCTATGTCCTCAGCAGCCATCTTGATCTGGTTGTAGCCATAAAAACCATCCATGAAGGAGAAGATCTTGTGTTGCACGATGTTGTCGACTAGAACATCAATGTGAGGAAGTGGGAAGTCATCCTTGGGGCTTGCCCTGTTCATATTTCTGTAGTCCACACACATCCATACCTTACCGTCCTTCTTAGGTACCGGAACGATGTTAGCAACCCACTGCGGATAAGAAGTGACAGCTAAGAATCCTGCGTCGAACTGTTTCATGACCTCTGCCTTGATTTTCTCTGACATTTCAGGGCGCATACGGTGGACCTTCTGCTTTACCAGAGGGCAGTCTTCTTTAGTCGGCAGGCGATGTACCACAATATCAGTGTCCAAACCAGGCATGTCTTCATAGGACCAGGCGAAGATCTCAACATAGTCGTGTAGCATCTGTATTAACCGTTGTTTGACGCTAGGCTCCAGATTCGCACCTATTTTAACCTCTTTCATGTCTTCCTTTGTACCCAAATTCACTGACTCAACCGGCTCTTCATGAGGCTGTATGGCCTTTTCTTTCTGTTGTAATAGTCTAGCGAGTTCTCCAGGCACCTCACAATCATCCTCACCTTCGTCCTCAGCTTGGTTGATCGGATTTTTGAAGTCATAATTGACAGTAGCAGAGTTGTTATCAATGGGATCCAAAGTGGATATGGATCTACAATATGATACGTGAGTGTGTGTAAGAGAATAGTTGTTTTGATAAAGTGAGAGACAGAAAAGAAAAACAAGGATCGCAAAATTTGTAATGCAAGAAACGTCCAATGCTTTATTAATGATATATGAAATAACAAATAATAAGCCCTCACAAGCAAAGCCAATGTACCTCGGGCAAGGCATCGGGCCGTAAAGTTTCAAATTGTTTATTACAAATCTTAAAACAAGAGTCAATTACTGTGGAATAAAAGAAACAGGTATGAAGTCCCTAGTCGTCCAGTTATTCAGTCCACCGTTGGTTATTAGGTAGATCTAGCTGTCGGTGTCTAAATCCTCTTCACTGTCTTCAATTGCATTAATTCCCTGATTGCTGATGTGTAGAGGAGGTCTTCCAATCCGAGCGTGCCTAATAGCCCTTTGAGCCCCTGTAGTAAAGCCCAAACCAAATTTGTCAGTTTTGTGAGTGAAATCAGGGAGATGACCCCAATTGGTACACCCACCTTCTTCAACCACAGCCCTGGCGTCCTTTAGAGAAGCCATCTTCAATGGAGGTTTGTTGGTAGTAACTTCAGTTGATGCCAAGATCGGAGGGACCTCTTCGAAATTCTGATAAGGAGTTTCTATGAATTCCCTGTCCATCTCCACATAGCGGAAGGAATTGAGGTGACTCACCATATATTCCTCTTCACCTCGCACTATGACAATCTTTCCCTTCACTGAATACTTCAGCATTTGATGGAGTGTGGAAGTAACTGCCCCAGCCTCATGGATCAAAGGAAGACCCAACAAGCAAGAATACAACGGCCTAATATCCATCACGTAGAAGGTAGACCCAAAAGTCTGAGAACCCACTTTGATAGGGATGTCTACCTCCCCGTGCACCATTCTCTTCGATCCGTCAAAAGCCCTTACCACAATGTTACTAGACTTTAGAGTCAAACCCTCATAATCCAAACGCTCCAACACTTTCTTCGGCAGAACATTCAGTGAAGACCCAGTATCTACCAGCGTATGAGCCATAGTGGTGTCCCTGCACTCAATCGAGACATGCAGAGCATCATTATGATTCCTTCCCTTTGGGGTCAGATCCGCATCTGAAAAACCCAGCCCATTGTCAGCAGTCAGGCTGGCCACACAATCTTTGAACTGATCTGCTGAAGTTTCCTGCGGCACATGCGCAGTCTTGAGAAATGCAATCAAAGCCTTCGCATGGGCTTCAGAACACAACAACAGAGACAACATGGATATTTTTGATGGGGTCTGCCCCAGCTGCTCGACCACATTATAGTCGCTCTTCTTGGTAATTTTCAGTATTTCCTCTATTTCTTGTTTAGAGGCTTCCACAACGATTTTTCTAGTCGCCTCCGTCCGGGCAGGCTCACCTATAATTTCCTTGCCCTGAGTCCCAGATGGCTCAGCAGCAAGGGTGATAACTAGAGTAAGCACAGGAATGGTAGTTGATGTACTAGCGGGAACAGCAGGCGGTATGACAATAGGTTTATTGACAGACTGAGGGGAAATCTCGGGAGAGAAGACCCTTCCACTTCGGGTAACCTTACTAGTCCCAACAATATTACTGACATTAGTATTAGCTTCTTCATTCTTCAGATCTTGCTTAATGCCATGATAGTACACATCAGCACCATAATGCCATGGGACAGCCTTGTCTGAGGTGTACGAGATGGGACCAAGAACAGTGATTATTAGCGGAGCAATTCTTTGAACATGTGTAATCCTAACAGGTCTTCTCGAGGAAACCTTGGAAGGATTGGTGAAAATGGTTATAATGGCAATGTCTTCATTTGGAACAACAGGAATCATAGTCTTCTCGAACAGAAACTCTTTATTATCCATCAGGCGTTGAACACCTGACTTCAACAAGCGGCAGCCAGAAGGTAGAATCGAACACATATGGAAACCTTCACCACAACCTAGAAATAAACCGGCCAACAGCAAATTCTTCTTAACAGTCATAAGAGGAGTAGAAATTTCTTTAATAGAGGTCACAAACAAATCAGTGTCAATAACTCCACGATCGTATTTGGGCATAGGAGCAGTTATAACATTCGGATTTTCTGGAGCATCGAACTCTATCTCCTTGGCTTCAAGCAAGTCTTGTACTTTGTTTCTCAAAGCCCAATAGTCATTGGTATCGTTTCCAGGACTCTCAGAATGGTAGGCGCACCGCGCGTTGGGATTGTATCTGGGAGAGGTAGTGTTTGGATTTTTGGGAGCCTCTCTCAAGGTCGCCAAGTTGGATCTCATCAGGTGAGGTAGCACTTCAGCCAATGTCATGCTAATGCGGGTAAACTTCCACTGTGGTCTTTCCACCCTTTGTTGATTGTTGCATTGTGGAGCAACTGCAGGTCTTGGTATCATTACAACATTTACCGTTTGACGGTGTTCAGATCTGCTTTGGCCCCTCGGGCTATATACTGCACTGGCTTCCTTCTTACTAGTAAAAGGCTTCTTTACCGAACTTAAAGGGGCATCCTTCTGTATTTTACCACTCCGAATTCTAGCTTCTACTCTTTCTCCAGTTAAAATCAGCTCGGTGAAACCAGATGACGAGCTGCCGATTAAGTGATTGAAGAACGGACCAGACAACGTACCAAGAAACATATCAACCAACTCCCTATCAGACAACGGGGGTTGAACTCTTCCATCCAAGTCTCTCCATTTTTTAGCATTATATTTAAAACCTTCCCCTGCACCCATGGACATACTCTAGAGCTGAGTACGAGTGGGAGCAAGGTCGGCATTGTATTGATACTGCTTGTAGAAAGCAACAACAAGATCTTCCCAGTTTCGGACACTGGATCCCTCCAACTGGTAGAACCATTCAAGATGAGTCCCTGACAGACTATCTTGAAAGAAATGCACCCACAAATTTCTATCAGCGGTGTGGGGTTGAATCTTCCTGCCATACGAGCGGAGATAGAGTTTTGGGAAGGACAATCCATCATACTTGGCAAAAACCGGAGCTTTGAACTTCTGAGGGATGACCACTCCCGATACCAGTCCCAATTCTCCAAAATCCAAACCAGGTATCTTCTGAACTTCCATAGTACTCAGACGGCCTTCTAGCTGTTTATATCTATCCTCAGCAGGAGGATATTGCTCATCATCATAATCAATATCATTGTTAGAGACTGCAGGACTAGGGTCCTTTTCTCCTTCTTGGTTCTCCCATTCCTTGGATGAAGAGGTCAGATCAGTTTGATGCTTCAACCTTTCTCCAAACCTTCTGCCCATATTTAGGATACCAGTCTTTCTTCTTCTTCTTCTTCTTCTTTTTCAGAGTGAGGGCTTTCAGATCCTCTTGCCCCTTTGCCAGACTGATGAACATCTGTTGGAACTGGGCGTTTTGTGCTTGAAGATCTTTGATGACTTGATCGGAAGACATTTCTACTGAAATAAACAGCGAAGAAGATGAGAAACCTGTAGTGGTACCTGTAATGATGTGTATGATAATGGGATGCACATGTAATGATTTCAAAGACTTCGGGAAATTTAAATTTGCAAACCAAAAATAAAAAAAACTTTATTAGCTTAACTTTTAAGGTTCAACATGCCTTTAAGGCGTTACAAAATAAGTAAATAAAACAAATCTAAAACTAGAAAAGAAAAATCAAAACTCCCATGGACGCTTTCTCTTTGTGCTGATATAATCATTGAGTAATCTTTCTTCCTCGAGCTGCCTGGTGAGCTTTAAAACCTTCCTCTCTTGATCATGGAACTGTTCCCTGTAAGTATCTCGCTCATTCTTCAGCTGAATCCAAGACCTCTGTAACTCCCCAATATTAGTGGGCATGTAAGGATAGAGAACCGTATAAGGAATGCCTTCTTCAGTAGTGGGCTCCACAATCACTGGTAATACGGCCACGTAAGGCATCATAAGCTTCTGGGCACGAGCTCGGACCCATTGGAGGTAAGGCTGTATAGGAATGGAAGTCTTCGGTCCTAACTCTTTGGGGTCAGATCTATTTACCATGCCCCAAGCTCGTATGAATCTCCGGCGATATTCTTTAACATCATCCTCATAGTCGAATATAATGTCCTCGAGAAGTAACTCATGGGGACTATCCCTTCAAGCACGACCAAATTGTCTCAAAGCTAGATAAGGATTGTAAGTTAAACCCCCATCTGATACCAAGTAATGGGACATTAGGGTACTCCCCACAGCGATCAATAACAGCAGTGTCTTCCATAGCTCAGGAACACCAAAGAATATTCGTATGAGCGAGTGACATTATTCTGTGTGACCAACCCAAACCTTCTTCGTTCTTCAGTATAGACCTAGGGAGGTGAGAAATAAACCACCTCGACAACAACGGTATGCAGCACATAAGAGTCCCTCTTCTCTTCATGGTACGAGTATGGAGAGCGTGCAAAATATCTCCGAGCAAGGTTGGCACAAGGTTGTGAGAAAGGAAAATCTTGATAGCATTCACATCTATGAAAGAGTCTGTATTAGGGAAGAGAACTAAACCATAGATAAGAAGAGCCAAGACATCCTCAAAAGCCTAAAACTCCATATCATCCCAAAATAGTTGAGCTTGGTCTATCAGAAATTTGGCTAGAAAACCCTTGACTCCGCTTCGAGTTTCCCAATTGGATACCACGTCGGCCCGTTACAAATGTAAAGCTGAGGCAATGACTTATGGCTTAGGAACTTCTTCTATACCTGTGAAGGGTACCTATTCAAGAATGGATATGCCCAATAGATGAGAGAATTCTTCCAAGGTGGGTACCAACTGATAATCTGGAAAGGTGAAGCAATGATGCTTAGGATCGAAGAATTGAAAAAGTACGCTCATCATCTGTTCATCAGGGTTTAAAGTAACCAGGCTGAGAAGTTGATCGTGTTTCTTAATGAACATAGAAGTTTCAGAAATTCTTGATACTAGCTCTTTGAGTTGGGAAGGTATCTCCACAAAGCTGATTCGGATAGTATTTCTACGCACGGAAGCCATGATCTGCAAAACAGAACAAAGATAAATTCCCTTGGTCTTTGAAATGGTTAGTGTAATGAATCATGAATGCCATGTTATGATGCATGATGTCATGATAAACCACAGGTATAGCAAACACAAGTATTGCAAACACATTCAATTCACACAAAGCCCTTAGGTTTAAGGCTTGCATGAGGTCAAAGGTAATACCCTCTTGAAGTTAAGTTGGTTTCAAACCTGTCCTAGAAAAGTAACAGGGTTCTAGAGGATCTCAATACCACTGACCAACCTTCATCGGTCATGGTTTCAGCTCACGCAATCTTTTCTTGCAGCCTAAATATTCCAAGAGTATGATCTCAATGAGTGTAACATCGAGTATCAACCGGTTATCAGCTCTACACTGAGGTCGGCTATCTCGTTACTTTCTAATAGCCAAGTTGGGCTATTAAAGGTTCTAAGGTCAGTTGATGCTTAACGACACCATTCATCAGCCCCGTATTTTCCTCGTTTCTCCATAAAGGATACCGGTACCAACCAAAGTGCCACACCAATGTAACTACTGCTTAACCGTATCGGTCTATGCTGTACAGTTCTCTCACAGTCTATTGCTACTTACCTAAAAGGTGTTCCCCAGATCCGGGTGTAGGATCTACAGTAACCCCAAACAAAACCCTCAAAAATAAAGCAAACAAAGCAATCAAGAGAAGCAATTTTAATGACCTAGATCCTAAGGTATACCCACTTATTAACTCTCCAGCAGAGTCGCCAGTTCTGTGATACGGTGGCAGAACCGACTGTTTAATACTGGTTCGCATTTTGCGTTTTGTGTTTGCAAAATGTCGCGGTAAGCAAGAGTCGCCACCGACTTTTATTTCATCCAACCGGAAAGGAAAAAAGTACAGAAAAAATCCTTTTTTGAGATTTTGAGTACGGAGGGTAGATTATAGAAAGGGAAGGTGTTAGCACCCTTTCTATCCATGGTTTTCCATGGGCTCTTAGGTACTTGCTTATTTTTAAATTGGTTGTCTTTGTGTGCTTTGTTTTTGAAAATGTTTTACTTCGTGATAACCCTTATATCAGTCCTCAAGGATGTGACGAAGTTGTTTTGAAAATTTGTTTGAAAAGTGTAAGTGTGAAAAGTTTTGATTTGAGCAAGTACCCACTAGCATCTACTTACTCGAAAAAATATCGTTTCTATTCTTGATTCCTTTAGACAGCACTATCCTACTATTGAGAAATAGGTAGCACCATCGTTGGAATTGGTAAGGGTCAATTCGAAAGGGACGTACGATCACTAAATCAATATTAGGACACCTTAGTAGTAACCATATAGTCTTAAGATCTTTCTCGATGCAACATTTTCGAGGCAACATTTGAATGGGACATTAGATCTTTTTAGACTGGAGGGCAACCACTAAGACACCCTATGCTTAATTATCGTTTACCGAAGGCAACCGAAGTGAGAGTATACCCTAAGAGTGATATGTACGAGTGATTTATTTTCAGTTATTTATCTTTGCACATTAGGGTTTTCTAATTGTATTAATTTGTCATGCATTCTTGCCATACAATACTATTAGCATACATATAGACAGTTAAATATTTGCAGGAATAAGAAATGCGATAAAATAAACCTACGCTATTACAAGGCTTCGGGGAGGGGGATTAATTACATAGCCAAAAAACATGGGGATTTAATAGTAAATAAAACCCTAAATTAACTATTACAAACCAGTGAACAGTTACAAAATAATGGCCAAAATGATTAACAAGCGCGCGGCGAATTAAATGCGAGGCGATTAGGGTTTTGACCCTTTGACTAATCCTATTTGCAATTGATTAAAGAAAAAAAAATGTTTTTTGTCATGTTTTGTTATTTGAGAAAATAATGAATAATTAAATTAAAAGAAAATCCTAAATTCTAATTAATATTAATTTTGAAAATAAATTAATTAAGTTAACCTACTTTTTGTGTTTTTGTTTACTTGAGAAAAAAAAGAGAAAAAAGATTAAATCAAGAATTAACCTAATTTTCTATTTGATTTTAATTGTGAAAAAAATAAATTAAAGTTACCCTAAATCAAATAAACTAATTAATTAAAAAAACATTTATTAAGGAAATAAATCTTTTTTTGTGATTTTTGATTGGTTAATTTAATAAAATATTTTTTGTTTTGATAAAAAAACAAAATAATTAAAGAAAAATAATAGAAATAACCAAATGGGCCTGCTGTCAGCAGATCTGACTAGAGATGGATCCAGAAGATGATGACCCTCAGAAGGTGAGGTGCGCTGGATCTGGTTCCGGCTGATGGATCCAGAAGATGATGACCCTCAGAAGGTGAGGTGCGCTGGATCTGGTTCTGGCTGATGGATCCAGAAGATGATGACCCTCAGAAGGTGAGGTGCGCTGGGGTTTTTAACCTCCACTACCTCCTGCAAGGAAAAATAGCGATTAGGCACACAACAATCATAAATGTTTTGCGAGGTGTGTGTTCCAACCGTCTTGGCCTCACGAATTCAACCATGTATCTCATTGGTCCCAATTATTCCTGGTTTAGAAAGCCCTAATTTAAAGCTTGAAAACCCTAGAAATTCAGTCATGGCATATCTCGATTCAGGGCACTATAGTTCAATTCAACCATTCCATTAGCTTTGTATGATCTCTAACAACACAAATCAATCACAAAAACATGCTAAATGCATATGAATTAAGAGATACGATTTGGAATTATAAGAGCAAACCGTGAAACTATAGGTCGTGATTCCTTGAGCTTTGATGCTTGAATTTGATTGCAAATCGTTCCTGGTCCCTCCTGCAATATGTTTGAAAGGACAAAACTCCTTGAATTAGCCTAGGATGCAAGAACAGGTTTTTAGTTTTCTTGAAAATTCTTGAATTTGACAGGGTCGTTTCTGCAGCTTTCAGTCGTGTCCTAGGTCATGGTTTACTTGCATACATATAGGAGAAACAAATTAGGTCAAAGTTTTGGATCCAATCCATGTGCATTGAACATTAAATCCTTGATTGAAAATCAAATATTCTTGATTTTCCATGATTGAACAATGTTGCCAAAATTGGATTTTTTGTATCTTTTTGATTGTGCACGAATTGGTCAGCATATCTTGATCATATTTGCTTCACAAATTGATTTAAAAAACAAATCTTCTATTTTCTTATAATTTAAATTAATTAAATGAATTAATATATATTAAAAATCCAATTAATCAATAAAAATAAGAAAATAAATCCAATTCCTCTTGGTGGGTCGTGCATAAGTCATGGGTGAAGTTTCAAGAAGAGATTTGAGGCCCATTAGCAAAAAGAAGGTGTTTTGAGCAAAGTTGACTTTTGCAAATTCATGAAAATTTCCCAACTTCTCCAATGCACAACTTGCTCAATTTTGATCATATGACCATGTTCTTTGACATTTTGGAAAGCCCTTGAAGTCCCCTAACCAATGCTTTTAGTCCCATGTCATTTGGATTTACCAATCTCAAGTTATGGCCTTTGCCTCAAAGTGTACTTTTGTTGACTTTTGAAATTGACCTATAATGTAAAAATTTATAACTTTTTGTGAGGGAATTTCTTGAACTTGGAATGTGAAGATGGATTGTAGGAAATTGCATCCTATTCAAAATGAGCTTTGGATGGAATTTTTCTGACAAACCATGAAAGAGTTATGCCCTTGTCAAAGTACAATTGACTTTTCTACTGTCCAAAAATAGTAACTTTTGCATCTTGATGATTTTTGAGCTATTCTTGTGGAATCATGATCAAGACTTGATCAAATGATGATTGTGAACTCAAAATAAGATGTTGACCAAAAATTCTGACTTTTGACTGCAAAATGACCATTTTGCCCTTGTAGTTGACTGTGGATCAAATGGAGCTTTTGACTGTGTAAATTGGCACTGTGAGTCTTGAAACTTGGCATGTAGGTGCTTGAAAATGTATATAGGCCTATGAGACTTGATTGAACCATTGAAAGCCCCAAATTCCTTGAAAGACCCAAAACCCTAATTTTGAATTGACTGCCTTAGAAGGTGATTTGACTGTACAACCCTTGAGCAATCTTGAGCAATTTGAAGATCATTCTTGACAAATCTTGAGGAATATGGGAGGGAAAATTTTGGGGTACAACAGTTGCCCCTGTTCAATCTTCTTAAACCTGAGGATGTAGATTGGCTTTCGTGCCTTTCGTGATCCGAAGGTGGAAGATGATTGAACATTAAAGTGCCCAGAAATTTGCACTCGCATGGTGTAGTATCAACAATGTGATGTCGGGAATGGGCTTACAGATGCCATTTGGAGAGATGATGGATAGGAGGATGGGCTTATAGATGCCACCTGGAGATTGTTGGTAGGTAGTTTTGTCTTCGTTGACAGGTTGTCTTCATTGACGGGTTGTCTTCATTGACGGGTTGTCTCTATTGACGGGTTGTCTTCATTGACGGGTTGTCTCTATTGACGGGTTGTCTTCATTGACGGGTTGTCTCTATTGACGGGTTATCATCATAAAAATCTTTAGGAATCGATTTAACTGGACTTGTCTTCTTTGGATTAGCGTCAGAAAAATCTTTAGGAATCGATTTAGCTGGGTTTGTCTTCTTTGACTGGATTGCCTCAGAAAAATCTTTAGGAATCGATTTAACTGATTTTGTCTCCATTGACTGACTTCAGAAAAATCTTTAGGAATCGATTTAACTGGTTTTGTCTCCATTGACTGGCTTCAGAAAAATCTTTAGGAATCGATTTAACTGGTTTTGTCTCCATTGACTGGCTTCAGAAAAATCTTTAGGAATCGATTTAACTGGTTTTGTCTCAATTGACTGGCTTCAGAAAAATCTTTAGGAATCGATTTAACTGGTTTTTGTCTCCATTGACTGGCTTCGCCTCAGAAAAATCTTTAGGAATCGATTTAACTGATTTTGTCTCCATTGACTAGCTTCGCCTCAGAAAAATCTTTAGGAATCGATTTAACTTATTTTTGTCTCCATTGACTGGCTTCGCCTCAGAAAAATCTTTAGGAATCGATTTAACTGATTTTGTCTCCATTGACTGGCTTCAGAAAAATCTTTAGGAATCGATTTAACTGGTTTTGTCTCCTTTGACTGGATTTGTCTCCTTTGGCTGCTGAGAACTTTAACTGTATCTTTCCTGAAAAGAAAAGGTCAGTCGTATGCAATGCATGATATGGATCGAGCAATGATGTTCTCAATATAAATGAGATTGTATTATATGATGCGTTTATGCATGTATCATGATGTATGGAAATGTGATGTTTTAGCTGGGGAAAATAAATCCCGGATGGCTGGAGAATAGAGTTGAGTTCTTCGTTTCCGCTGAGGATGATGAACGAAGATGGTTGTGAGAATAAACCTGCAGGAGAAAAGAACTCCGTTGGGGAATGAACTGGTGAAGATATTACTCTGCGGGGAATTACTCTGTGGGGAAGAGATACTTCACTGAGATTATAATGATAAACTCTGCTGGGGATTCCGTTGATAAGCTTTGTTGGGGATTTTGATGATGAATCCCGCTGGGGATAGAAAGAACTTCGTTGGGGATGATATTTCAGTTGCAACTTGCTGAGGATAACCCAGTTAGACTCTTGTGAGGATAACCTATGAATTTGGCGGAGGAGATACATTTGTACTCTGCAGGGGACAAGCTTCCAGAATCTACTGGGGAAGGTGATTCAACTCTGACGGGGAAACTTTTTTAGACCGTGCTGGGGGGAATGGCTCCACTGGGGGTATTTGGTATTCCGCCGGGGAACATTCTTATATTTCGTTGAGGAATATTAAGACTGTCGGGGATGCTCTTTACGCTTGTTGGGGAATATCTTTATACTCCGCTGGGGAATATTAAGACCTACTGGGGATACCCAACTGATGGTAGACCAACTCTGCTTGGGGGGAGAGTATTGTTGAATCCTTCGTAGTTACAAGTCTCAGTGGGGAAAGCTTCCATTATTGTCTTACTCTGCGGGGAGTGAAGGTATCTTGGTCATATTCTTCAGCTGAACCTACCTTGGTACCTGGTGGACAGAGCGACTGTACAGTTCGGACAATTCTTATTGCCCCAGTTTCTTGCGGGAGAAAGTGCCTGCGGAGGCCTTGATAACTGCCGATTGACAAATCTTTTTCTGGTAGGCAAGTGACGAGATGACGGGACATAGTCGTACGCTTTGATCCCTAACTTTTGCCTGGACCACCCTTTCGGGTTTTCAGTCCATCGGGATACCCTTTTTTGCCCAAGCCGCCTTTTCAGGTTTTCGACTTGCCGGGTGTACAGTTTTTTTTTTTCATCCTTTATTTTTGCCCGAACCCTTTTGGTTCGCTGGGAAGCCTTTATTTTTGCCTAGGCCAGTCGACCTAGCGGGTCTTTGATTATGCGTAGTATTTTTTTTGGACCATGTCCACGCTCTCAGAATGTAGGGAGTTGTCGCTGTCAGTAGTGTTGTGTTGCCATACTACCAGAAGATGTTTGATCGTGCAAGATTCGTCACTGGGATTCATGTCCAATGCCCCAAGTGATTCAGATGGAGATCTGCCCCTGGCTATTTGGCATCTTGAGAGATTCCTTGAATCTTGACTTGACTGCCCCAAATGATGGACACTGCTCATGTCGTGCCCCTTGATTGGAAGTGTTTTTCCATTTGAGGTGATCCTTTTTATTGAGAAGGATTTTTGTTCACTAGATATTTGTCGTGCGGTATCTCTGCTGTTTGAACAAATAGTCATATGCAAACAATATTATTTTAAGCATGCAAAGCTTATGTCTGTCTTGAAGTTTTTGAAAATGCAGTTTTCAATAAAACAAGTGAATTTTTATAAAATGTGATGTCAACTCAGGATTTTACGGCAAGCCCTACAGGAGTCAGGATACCTTTTGTAACAGTATGCTTTCGAACTAACCCATGCTTCAGCTAGGACTTTTAAGGATTATAACGTAGCCTGGTTCACGGTTTAAGAAACAAAGGATAAAGGCTCAAATTTTATTTGTACCCACCCGTTCTTCGTGATGTTCTTCAATCCTAAACTCAGCTAATCGTGCATTAGATCTTGTTTGAGTCTTTGCTCTGATATACCAGTGATGGTTCGGATACTGACAATTTATTTTGAACAGGCGGTCATTTTTTTTTGTTGAGGGTTTGTAGGACCTCTTTATTTTATATTTTATTATCCTTGTCTTTTGCCTGAACTGTTTCTTTTATGATTACAGTCAGTGGGATGCCCCAGTTTTGTAAGTCTCCTTCATAGGTTTTGACTTGTTGGGCTTTCATTTTGAGAGATAATGACTGCCTGTCTTTATGATTATACGGAACCAACACCATTTTTTTGTTTTGGAAGGACTCCTTTGATGCCATTCATTGTGCAACTAGATCAACTGAGAGAACTACCCTGCCCCAGGTTATAATTAAGGGTTTTAATTTTTGTGAAAAGAAAAACTCCAACTTCTTTGGCTCAAAGGGGTTGACTAGGGATTATCTTCCTTATAACTCCACTGTTTAGGATTTGAAGCAATGCATGTACCTCATCAGCGGGGTCTATTCAAAAGCATACTGTAAAGATCGTAGTATCGTTTTCGTCATCCTCCCTCAAAAGGCTTAGAATTTTTTTAATCGAGAGTTTGAACATCACAAAAGGGAAATATGAAGCAATTTTAAGCATAGTGAAAACAATTAATTCAAAACAGACACGTGTAATGCATTAATGAAATAAAAGAGTTTGACATGATAATTGTTTGAATAAGCAAAGAAAAATACGGCTTCAGAATTCAAATGAACAAAAGTGCTTTCAATCTTAGCCATGTTTTGGCAAGGGAGCAGTGATCACATTGGGAGTCTCAGGAGGCTCGAATTCGATCTCCTTTGCATTGATTAGGTCCTGGACCTTATTCTTCAAAGTCCAACAATCATCCGTATTATGCCCTGGGCTCTCAGAATGATAAGCGCAGCAGGTGTTGGGGTTATACTTTGATGATGTAGTATTCGGATTCTTTGGGGCTTCCCTTAGAGTCACCAAATTAGTCTTCAGCAACTATGGCAATATCTAGGACAAGGTCATGCTGAGACGAGTGAATTTCCTTCTAGGTCTCTCTTCCCTTTGTTGGTTGCGATGCTGAGGAGCACCGACGGGTTTAGAAATAATAACTGCGTTGACAGCTTGGCGGTGTTCCGGCCTATTCTGTCTTCTTGAGCTGTAGACCGCACTGGACTCTTTCTTAAACGGTTTTTTCTCAGTGCTCGAGGAGTCACCCTTCTGTATCTTCCCCGCCTTGATACCAGCTTCAATCTTCTCACCCGTCAAGATAAGGTCTGTAAACCCGGCTGAAGAGTTTCCAATCAAATAGTTAAAGAATGGACCAGACAGGGTCCCCAAAAACATATCAACCAGCTCACGATCAGTTAAAGGTGGCTGCACCCTTCCAGCCAGGTCTCTCCATTTTTGAGCATACTCTTTAAATCCTTCACCCGTCCCTATTGACATACCCTGGAGTTGGGTACGCGTAGGAGCGAGGTCGGAGTTATATTGATACTGCCTATAGAATGCAGTAGCCAAATCCTCCCAGTTACGGATACTGGCTCCATCCAACTGATAGAACCATTCGAGCTGAGTCCCTGACAGACTGTCCTGAAAGAAATGGATCCACAAATTCTTGTCAGTTGTGTAAGGCTGGATCTTCCTTACATACGATCGGAGGTGCAGCTTTGGGCAGGAAGCTCCGTCATACTTGGAAAAGGAAGGTGCCTTGAATTTATGGGGAATCACCACCCTAGAGGATAGACCTAGGTCTCCAAAGTCCAGCCCGGGCACGTTCTGTATCTCCATAGCGCTCAAGCGGTCCTCCAACTGTTTATACCTATCCTCAGCAGGAGGATACTGTTCTTCATCATAATCCGTCTCGTTGTTGGAGACCACGGGGCTATGAACCCTTCTCTCTTGTGGACTGTCCTTCCCTACAGATGAGGTGGTCAGATCAACCTCATTTTGTAGTCCATTTCCAAACCTGCGTCCAGTGTTGAACAAGACGGTCCTCTTCTTCTTCTTCTTTTTCATAATTAGGGTCTTCAAATCCTGTTGACCCTTGGCTAGGCTCATAACCAACTCTTGGAACTGGGCATTCTGGGCCTTGATAGCTTGCTCAGTGGAATGTTCAGTAGACATGATGATTGCTGAAATAAACAGCGAAGAAGATAAGTGACCTGTAATGGTACCTGTAATGCAATGATATGTATGATATATGTATGCAATGTTTTCAAGGATCTCGTGGGGTAAACAAAGAAACTTGTTAGAATTTGGATCTGGTAGCTTGATTGAAGGAAAATCATGTTGCTGAGAGTCCTTCTTCAAGAGTCAGGCTCACCATATCGAGTGGGTCGTAGCCCCTAACTCAAGTTATCGTGTTTTGATTTCTAGACAACATTGGCTAGAGGAAAATAAATCCCCTTTGCCCCTTGCTAGACATTTGATTTACCATAACCTGCATCACAAGCCCTTGAGATCCTTGAAATGGTTAAGGAAAATGCTATGGTATGATGTTATGATGTGTATGCTATGCGTGTGAGGTGATGTAAGCAAGCCTTGCTATAAATCCAAATTGTTGGATAAGGACTGTAAACAAAACCTGCAAGGAACTCATGCTGTCAGATAACAAGAATGTGCAAGTAGTTCAAGTTTGAAGGCACACAAGTCACACAAAAGAGCCCTTAGATTTCAGGCTGGCATGAAGTTTAGGTACTACCCTCTTTCAGTTTCAATTGGTTAAGACCTGTCCTAAAAGTAGTAACTGGGTTCTAGAGGATCTCAATATCACTGACTACCCTCAATCGGTCATAATTCCAGTTTAGCAACCTTTTCTTACGGCCAGAACCATCGCGAGAGTTTAGTATCAATGAGTGTAGCATACTGCTACTGTTCTATGGCCAAGTTGGTCAATTTAAGGTTCTAAGGTCAGTTGGTGCTTAATGACTCCTCAGAAGATCCATATTCTCCTCGTTCCAACACAAGGGATATCTGTACAGACCAAGGTGTCACACCAATGTAGCTACTGCTTCATCCGTGTCGGTCTACGCCGGACAGACCCCTCACAGTTTATTGCTACTTACCTAAAAAGGGTACCCCCAGATCCGGGTTAGGATCTATGAAACCCCGATACAAGCCCACAAAATTAAAGCATACAAAGCATACAATTGAAAACATAGGTGATCTAATCCTAAGGTACACCCCACTTATTAAAATCCCCAGCAGAGTCGCCAGTTCTGTGATCGGTGGAAATAGAACTGACTGTTTTGGAATGCTGGTTCGCGTTTGCGTTTCGCAAAATGTCGCAGTAAGCAAGAGTCGCCACCGTCTTTTATTTTCTCTAACAAGGAAAGGACAAAAGCACAGCAAAATTCCTTTTCGAGATGTTTCTCGGGTTCGGGAGGTAGATTATAGAAAGGGAAGGTGTTAGCACCCTTTCTATCCGTGGTTATCCACGGGCTCTTAGGTACTTGCTCACTATGTTTTCAAAAGGTTTGCTTTTCTTGTGTTTGTGGGTTTTGAAAAAGTTTTGTTTGAAAACTCCGATTTAACTCTTGTATCTGTCCTCAAAAGTGTATGAAGTGTTGTTTGAAAACTTTGTTTGAAAAAGTGTAAGTGCGAAAAGTATTTTTGTTTTGAAAGAGCAAGTACCTGAGAACCTCTACCTACTCAAAAGAAATTAAGTTGTGTAAATGTCCTTTAGACAGCGCTATCCCACTATTGAGAAGTAGGTAGCACCGTCGTTGGAGTTTTTGGGTCAATTCGATTAATGGGACATGTGGTCACTAAAGCAATGGTAGGACGCCTTAGCGGTAACCCTAATGTCTTAGATCATTTTTTATCGAGGCAACCGTTTCGAGGCAACTTTGATCTTTAGACAGGAGGGCGACCTCTAAAACACCCTATACTCAATGACCACGTCGAGGCAACCAAGTGAGGCGTACCCTAAGAGTGGCATGTGCGAGTGTGTCAGGTTTCAGTTATGTTATCTTTGTACATGTTATGGTGAGCTACGATTGATTTTAAATTAAGAGAGATCTTGTCATGCATAGTCTAGTTAGCATACATCTAGTAGTTAATAGTTGCGGAAAATAAAACTAAGCTATTACAAGGCGTCGGGTATTTACATCGCCAAAAACAAACCCTTCAAAAAGTAAATGCGGAGAATTAAATAAAAGCGATAAAAAGGTCCTAATTAAAGCTATTACATCCTCGAAGCAAATACAATTATATGGATAAAAATATGAATAAAAAATAATCATACGCGCGAGAAAAAATTAAATCGGAGAGTTTTTAGGGTTTTGACCCTTTTTGAGAAACAAAGAGATTTTTTTGTTATTTTTGTGTATTTAATTAAACCTAAACTAATTAAATAATTAAATAAAAAGGATATTTTTGGTTTTTTAGAATACATAAAAAATTATTAAAAGTTATTAAAAACCCTAATTCTATGTTAATTTTATTTATTGTGAAAATATTATTATTATGCCTAATTAAAACTAAACAAATTAATTATTTATTAATTTACAAAAATAAACTAATTAAATTTAATAAATAAAAATATTATATTTTTTAGTTTTCTGATTTTATTATGAAAATATTAATTTGTGAGTAATATAAATAATAATTATAAAAAATAATTAAATGAAAGAAAAATAAAAAGGAAAGAAAAGAAATAAACTCATGGGGGGTGCTGGGCTTAATTCTGTGGTGAAAAAGCAATTCTGAAGCCCATTAACATTCCAGCCCTGTTGACTTTCTGATTTGTCCACACACGCGCTGACTGAAGACTATGGTGAGGACTTAGCTTTGGCCATTAGATTGTGACCTGAAGCCACTTGGCGTGCTGAGATTTGAAGCATATGGTGGACTCCCTTTTGAGACTTGCACGTGAATACCTGAAAAATAAAAATAACAAGGTTTTGGGGGGACCTGGGATTCGAACCCATGTCCCAATGCTTCCAGGCTAACGTCCCAACCACTCAACCATGTTGATTCAATTGTTATTGAAATAAGTGGCAATTATTATATATGAAAATAAATCAATATGCTGTAAATAAAAAACGAAACGCGCGCTTTTTAAATAGACCAATCATATGCCAACACATTAGCGTCTTCAACCTTCGTTCAGTGTAATTAGAATCAGATAGCGGGGGTTTTTAACCTCCACTACCTCCTGCAAGGAAAAATAGCGATTAGGCACACAGCAATCATAAATGTTTCGCGAGGTGTGTGTTCCAACCGTCTTGGCCTCACGAATTCAACCATGTGTCTCATTGGTCCCAATTTTTCCTGGTTTAGAAAGCCCTAATTTAAAGCTTGAAAACCCTAGAAATTCAGTCATGGCATATCTCGATTCAGGGCACTATAGTTCAATTCAACCATTCCATTAGCTTTGTATGATCTCTAACAACACAAATCAATCACAAAAACATGTTAAATGCATATTGTGATACGGTGGGAGAACTGACTATGGTTTTGCGTTTGTTTTCGCAAATGTTTCGGTTGAGCAAAAGTCGCCACCGACTTTTTTATTTTATCCTAAGGAAAGGTTAAAAAGCACAGCAAAAACCTTTGAGATGTTTTCTTGGGTTCGGGGAGTAGATTATAGAAAGGGAAGGTATTAGCACCCTTTCTATCCATGGTTATCCATGGGCTCTTAGTTACTTGCTTAGATCAACTTGCCTTAATTTTCAATTGTTTGAAATGGTGCTTTGTGTGTGTGGGTTTGAAAAATGTTTTGAAAAGAGGCCAATGTGGTGGAAACCTTTGTAATGATCCATGTTGGGATGTATACAAAGGTGTATGTCTTTTGAAAAGGTTTTCAATGTTTTTGAAAGTTGTTTTGAGAGTGTGTTTTGAAAAATGGCAAGTGTTTTTGCAAGTTTGATCAAGTAACTAAGAGTGGTTTACCCCTAAATTTACTCAAAGATTTTTCTATGTTTTTAACCCTTTTAAAAATTTTGTTACACCATTGTACTTGGTGGATAATCTTGCGTTTAGGATGTGAACGGGACGGGCGCGGGTCATTGTATAGACCATGATTGCAATGGTACCAAGTATCTTTGGGCAATTTTTCCTTTAAGGGACTTGATCATTTTTAGGCAACTTTCGAAAGCGTCATCGAGGGACTATGATCATTTGAATTGTTCGTTTTGCCCAAAGAGACCTAACATGCAATATGGCCCAATTTTGAAAGGCAACAAGTGGATGTAACCCTAGGGGTGTTAGTGTGCAAGTGTGTTTTATTGCATACAAGAGTTTTTTTTCTTTGAATTAGGATTTTCTATTTCATTTTATCTTGCCATACACGTCCTAATTACTAGCAATAAGAAGCGGAAATATAAAATCCTATGCTATTACAACAATTAGGGGATGGGGATACACATTTGTACATGGGGGGTTCAACGAGAAAAATAGACAAAAAAGAAAATAGCAAAAAAACAAGATATATATATATATATATATATATATATATATATATATATATATATATATATATATATATATATATATATATATATATATATATATATATATATATATATATATATATATATATATATATATATATATATATATATATATATATATATATATATATATATATATATATATATATATATATATATATATATATATATATATATATATATATATATATATATTATATATATATATATATATATATATATATATATATATATATATATATATATATATATATATATATATATATATATATATATATATATATATATATATATATATATATATATATATATATATATATATATATATATATATATATATATATAATATATATATATATATATATATATATATATATATATATATATATATATATATATATAGAGAGAGAGAGAGAGAGAGAGAGAGAGAGAGGAGAGAGAGAGAGAGAGAGAGAGAGAGAGAGAGCCAGCGCGCTGCTGAGAGGTCATCAGAAGTTCTGACTCAGATCCGCTGCCAGATGATCAACCTCTTGGTTAAACTGTATGAGTCAGAACTTCTGACTCTGGCACCTGTAAAACAGAACCCTGTTAGTGGGGAAATCAGAAGTTATGACCCCCCTGCGCTGCAAGACAGAAGTTTGTTAGTGCAGAAACCAAAAGTTCTGATTCTGCTGGAAAGGCAATAACTCTCAGAGGTTCTGATATCATTGACAGTAAAACAGGCTTCAGATGTGCTAACGTCAAAGTCAGCACTTGGCTTTTCCCTGTACTAATCAGAACATCTGCAATTTTGTTGTTATTCCACAAAACAGGAAACATATTTGGAACAGATCCAGCAAATGTCAAAATGTTTCAGAGGGCAGAACCAACAAGGTCACAGGCAAGTCCTACACTGGCTCAGAACGTTCTGAGGTATGAAAATCCTCAGAATATAAACAGCAACAACATGATATTTACATTATGTTTATTTGAGCATGCACAGCTGATGATGCTTAGCAGCGTGATGAAGGTCAACAGGTGCTTACCTGGATGTTGGAAGAGTTTGTGGATGAAAGCTAGCTTTTGGCTCTGGTGGTGTTCTGGACAGATTCTTTTTGAAAAGGGTAGGTGAAGGTGTATGCGTATATAGGGTCAGAAGTTTGAAAAGGGATTTTTGGTTCACACAGAAAACTGGGTATTGGATAAAGTTTGAAGGTGAGAAATTCAAAGTTATGAAACACTGGATATCTTGGCAGAGGTTCACAACACTATCTTGCTAAGGATTTTCTGTTTTTTCTCTTAGCAATTTTTCTGTTTCTTGAACGCCCCTTTGCAGTGGACAATGACTCTCTATTTATAGGCAAAGTTCTTGTGGGTGCCTTGAACATTAAAGCGCCAACAGAGTTTGAATTGTTCTTTGACAGAAATTCCTGGGAAGTTGTGATAACAGATAGCCTTCAGCCTAGGCTGCAGCAGCAGGCGTGGATTGGAGAGAAGTGACCTCTTAAGTGGGCGGTGGCGTGTAGACCCATGCCAGAATCTGCATAAAGGCGTTTTCCAAGCCACACGTGAAGGGATTACTTGGATGAATGTTAAGGAGTGGTTGGAAGCATTAATGAGCATTAAATGGTGATAAGACCTATCAACATCAATATTCTGGTAATGGAAACCAACGTTGAATCAACAGTTCTGTTTCAAAAAGAACAGTGTAAACCATGCTCTGGCCTTAGCTTCCTGTTGTCTTAGTAAATTCTGGGGATTCTCCTGATTTTCTGGTACGTTCCTTGGATTTGCTTCTGGACCTCCTAGGCTTAGAGATTCTGTATCAGTGTAACACCCACTCTTCTGACCTTTTCATCTTCTGATTTCAGCATGTTCTGAAAGAGCCTTCAGACTTCCCTGCTTCTTTTGCATTCCTTTAGCAAATTCTGACTGAGCTTGCGTAACTGCTGAAAGAGTCATGTTCTGTCTGAGGCTTACATACTGAACCACGTTTACAACTTCTGATTGAGCTGATGTAGCTGCTGAAGAGCCAACTTCTGACTACGCTGAGCCAAGCTTGCAACTTCTGACCGTTTTTATCCGGAATTGGTCCAGAATTTCTGAAACGCTGATTTTTTCTTAAACACTCATTTTTTTTAAAGAAACATTTCAAGTGTTTAGAATTTAATTTTTTTCTCAAGGTAAAAGTGTTGTCTTTAGAGCTTGTGTGATCATCTTGCTCTTTGTAAATGGTCTGCTTGGGCAAAAAAATGATAACTCAGGACTTGGATTTGTTTCAGAGGGAC